>JAVDOI010000017.1:10269172-10869172 GCA_032191485.1 Leptoclinus maculatus
AAAATACATTGAGTATATGTATGAATGCTGTGCTCACAAAAAGTGGTTTAGGAGTAATTAATGCCATCACAGACAAATACTTAAGTGTACAAAGTCTTGTAAAACTTAAAATGGAGGTTGTGGAAACGATAATACCCAACTCAGTGAGGTACACACAGACAGAATATCAGCACAAATAGCTATGTAATAAAGTTAATGTAGTGTTAATTAATACTCGTTTGCCATTAAGCCAAGACACAAACTATGTGTTTAGAGTATTCAAAACAGTTTTTGACATCAAATAATCAAATAAAAAAAATTCTGAACAACTTGGGTTAGTGATGTGAGGTGCTGCATTGCAGTTAGTCTATATTCACGTCCACAGATTCCCTGAAGGAGAGACCTAGTACATTACAAGTCCTCGGAGGCTTTTGAGGACACTGAAATACTTTTTTCCCCTCTTAATTCATCCATGTGCATTTATACTGTTACTGCTCGAAAAACGTTAAGAGCTCCATAAATTTCAGAGTGCATGCTGTAATAGACTCCTCACTTAGGCAGCACTTTAATTGTCAGGACACACTTCATTATAGCTGGAGACATCCATTTTCAAAGAGCCTCACAGGGAAATTTGAAATATATCAGTAGTACAGTCATTTGGCGACAAGCTCTGTAGCTTCTCAATTTCCTGTTGTGGATTATAGTGTTCAGCAGCAGTGTGAGGCAAACTGAATCACTGCAGAGCTCTCCGGACTACCAGCTGTACAAAGCCGATTGAATTACAGCAGCAACACCACCGGTTTAAACCAAGTTGTAGACTTCCAGGTTGATTTGCAAGATGTGGTCCTTCACTGCTCTGAAGACAAATCGAATGTTGTCTGTGTCTGTGGCACAGGTGAAGTGGGAGTAGATGATTTTTTTCACGTATGGATTGAGAGTCACAAACATATCTAAGATGAATTCTTTTCCTGCCTTGACGTCCTGCTGGGGACCTGGTAGAAAGCGACAGAGGGCAGAAACATGAAAGTGCATGAAAGTCACCATAGTATTTTCAGTGGTTACATATAGGCTCAAGAATACAAGACAGGCTAGTGCTGTAATATAAAATGGTTGCAGAACATTTAAGCGATATGCACATTTTTTTTTTAAAAGAGGAAATAACCTTCAAAACTTCAAAATGAAAAGTTGAATTCCAAAGCAATGAGACACACCCTTGATCAATCCAATACATGCTGCCACAGCTGTATTTCATCTGCTATGACCACTATCTTATGATGGCTAATGTAAAGTCAGTTACACAGTAATATTTAAAGTTGGCTAACATGAGCCACTATGAGCTACTGGTCATACGAGACCACAGTGGGCTGTAGCAGCAAAACCACGGAGTATATTGAACGAAGCAATGGTGTCAGGGCTCCAGACTTACTTTTTACATTGGTTGCACTGGTGCGCATCATTTTTTTCATTAAGGTTTACCAGCACATCATTTAGATCCACCCAAATTTCATCTACACTGAAGATGTTGGATCAGGGTTAGACATCTTACCTGGTACATAGTAGACAGGTGGTGAAGCGGTTACCTGATGTCGGGTGAGGCTCAGTTACAGGTTTAACTGGCACCGCAGTATTGTTCTTGATGAAAAACAATGTTCTCTTCATTTTTTAATTACTGGTATGTTTTAAAAGGTCTAGTGTGTCTTGCAGCCAACTGAAACTTATCCCATGTACCAAGCCTGTAGGAGAACTACAGAAACGTAAACACAAAAAACGTGAATGGCCGTTTATAGAACCAGTGTTTGGTTTGTCCGTTCTGGGCTACTGTAGAAACATGGCAGACGGCTGCGAAAACCCGCTCCGTACGTATTTATAAACGGCTCCTTCTACGGTAACGAAAACACAATGATTCTTATTTTTAGGTGAATATACACTCAAGATAACATACTTAATATAATATTCCATTTCTACCAATAGATCCCCCAAAAGGCTGTACCTTTAAGGTTATGATGTTGCTCGAGGATTACAGGGTGTGGTTTCACTCACAAACGCCTTATTTTTTTCCCCAACAATCCGGGTCAGAGCCAATCAGAGGCTGAGTAGGGGGCGGGTCTTTGCAGAATGCTACACACCCACACACACACACACACACACACACACACCTGCTAAATGTCAGGCGCCCCGGTGTGACCAATGAAAATGTTGGGTCTCTATTGACAGATGTGGGTGTGTTTCATTGCTTATAAATTCAACTTTTCATCTGTACAAGGAAGACTGTTATTCCTTCTTTTAAGACACCATAATGTATGAAAAACCTAAATATCATCATGCTCAGCTGCATTTCTGATATATTTTGCCAAGAAAAACCTTTTTCCTCTTACCATCATATTCAGGGAAGTAGTCCACCAAATGCGAATGCATGATTTTCTCCTCCAGTAAATCTATCTTGTTGAGGAACAACATGACCGAGGATGACTCGAACCACTTGTAGTTTATGATTGTACGAAACAAGGCCATGCTTTCCTCCATGCGATTCTTTGAAAAACACATGACACAAACATCTAAGCATGAGCAGAAATATGACAGCAGTAGAACAGTTTTAGTATTAGACTGCAGTACTTCAGCAGTGATTGTCTGTGCGAGCAAATTCTATTGGCTGTAATCTCATATAGCCTATATATGAGCCTCTCCGAGTGGTGCAGTTTGCTGAACAGAGCGACTAAAGAGCTCCCCCTGCAGATGAACTATACGCACTGCCACAAAGGATGGTCAAGGAGAGAGAGAGAGAGAGAGAGAGAGAGAGAGAGAGAGAGAGAGAGAGAGAGAGAGAGAGAGAGAGAGAGAGAGAGAGAGAGAGAGAGAGAGAGAGAGAGAGAGAGAGAAGAGAGAAGAGAGAGAAAACAGACTAGTGCTGGACTGTAGAAATCTAGGTCATCATCTTCACCTAACAGGTTCAGCCTTAAACAAAAGAAACAATGTCCCTTTGTGTCCCTCTGAGTGATTTACTTGATTATCCCAAAGAGAGCCCCTTACTTCCCCATATACGGACTAACAAAATACATAAGAAGAGATATCTTGTAGTCGTTACAGATCATTTTGTAGGCATCTCACCTCATTGACGGACTCAACAAGGACCTGATCGTACTCGCTGAGCGCCACCAGGAACATGATGGAAGTGACTTCCTCAAAACAGTGGATCCACTTCCTCCTCTCTGACCGCTGGCCACCCACATCCACCATCCTGCAGCCACAGGTTCCACCATCATTACAATGAATCAGCATGTTACCAATTTAAAGCCAGTTTATCATAAGGGATGAAAATGAAGTCCACCCCCCCTGTGTGCGCTGAAATCTGAGCTTCTTTGTGCTCCGTTTACGTAGCCGGTCTGACTACGCGTGTTTGTTAGCGCATGTGCGATTCTATGTTGTGCCCCCACTGGCTAGCTAATCCCCGCCTGTGCTCATACGGCGATTAACGCAGATGCCGCCATCCCAGCCCACGGTGTGGTCAGGAAACCGTAGCACTACCACCACCCTCCTGCTCCCCCCTCCCAACTAACACTGTTAGCTCTGTCAGCACTGCTGCTTTTGTTTGCGCTGTTAGCACTGTTAGCTGCTGAGAGCTGTGTGGAGGCATATCCCTCAATAATAGATATGCTCTGACTTTGGAATTTAACACCTTTAACTCAACCAATTTAATGTAATTCATTAATACAGAAACAAAACCAACTTCCAGAATTAATGAAACGCGAGACAGTACAAATGGGCAAAACAAGACCATGGACCTCTGACAATTAATTATTAAATGAAGTCCAGCTGTGCTCAAACGAGACTATTAAAGAATAACAAGACATAATGGCTTCCTTGTGTCTAGTCAACATACAACAGAAGATATACCAACAACATAAAACACTCACCTGAAGACCACATCCCCAAGATCAAAGGGGTACTCTATGATACCCGTAGTGGGCACCCTGACCCTCAGGACATCCTGCTGGGTTGGCAGATAAGCCGGATCAACAATTCGGTCCATGTCATTCAGATAGCTGTTAACACAGGAGGACGCCACAGAGTTTAAGAGAACGGACGTTAGAAAGAGTGAGAACTGGGAGAAGGACAAGAGGATACATTTGTTGTAAAAATATTCACTTCCTGGATGTTTCTGTTTCTGTGACTTCACTATGAGTCAGAATTAAAACGTGTTTCTTTGCTTTTTTTGGTCAACAACCTTTAAATGAACTAACCACCGAGCCTTGTGAGTGCATTAAACAGACAACTAGCAGATGAAACAATGGAAACTATTTGGCAATGCCGGAGTAGTTATTAGCCCCTGTTTACACTCACTATTTGGCTGAGTCGGAGAGCTGGTATTCCCTCTTGCGATGGTAACATTCCTGAATCCCAGAGTCGCTCCAAAGACACTTGATGGCATCCACGTAAGGGTTTGTTAATGTTGTGACCCTCTCCACATCAACCCCTCGGACAATACTGGCGTTTTCCTAAACAGCAGCAGAAAGACACACTGAAATCGGTAACCGGACACTTTCAGAAACAAATGTGGGATTCATGATGAATATGGTGTCCTGTTTATGTACTTGTGAATTGTTATTGAAGCGCTATGAAAGATAGAGAGGGGGCATGATGTGGTTGCTGGGTTTATCTCCCACACCAGATGTGTTATCTTCAGACTAAAGGTCTGACCAGAGACAACTTCTCTCTTGTCCCCAGCATGAACCAGTGCCGGCTCTGTTCATTTAAGCTGCCCCACAAGCCTCCACAGAAAACTGACGGTAGATGAAGCAAAGATGTAATGCACACAACTGTTTATTTCAGTATAACAGCAATATGTCCATTCATAGACACAAAGAGCTAAACATAGAACAAAGGCTGCATTGTGTTCTTTCCGATGTCCAGTGGAATTCCAAATCTCTCTATTTCACCCTCTCTGCCCTCATTTATTTATGATTAATAACAAATATGTCCCTGACTGCAAATTACTTGTGGACCCCACAGTGCAATCGTTCAGCCAGAAAACACTTCTGCACAAGCTGTTTGGAGTACGTTTTATGGTCGTTCATGGCTGAACAATTACTCCGTTTACTCTCACTTTCTATTCTCTGGGACTTTGGCATCATATCATAACTTTGCATCAATAAACAGCTCGATTGTACGAGGTGCTTTCACAGACATACTGCAATTGTCATTTTGTTGATGTTAGATGTTGTGACGGTGAGATTGTGGTTGTCACGGTACAAATGTCTATGAGCTGTCACACTGTGGTAAATTCCAGAGTTATATAATATATCTGTACACACTGTAAATGGGTTTAACCAGTTTATTACACCACCTTTAACGCCAATAAAATGTAAACTATCTGGAGAGCTGTTTGCCGTCATAACTCCATATAATATGTAAGAATTCAAACGTAATTTTCCTGTTTTTTGGCTGGAATTGGTGGCAGAGATTAAATGTGTGTTCCAAACAACCAGTGAAGTGTATTTCTAGTGACTTTTTCTTTTTTACATTTCCGGGGGAAGCCATACCCTCGAATGCCTTTCCATTTTCGTGCATCTTTTTAAATTGATTTCATGGCTCCTGCTTCAGCACTTTCATGCTCCCACTCTCCTCTTTGGAGAGATGATGGGACACATTTAAAGGGATCCTCAGAAGTTGATATGCCAGCATTTTTTTTTATCATATCATGATTAAATAATGTATTTAGATATCATGATACACAATTATAATAAATTGATAATAACAATTTAAATCTAATATATATATATTTTAGATAATATCATTTGAAGTTTGCAGTTTTGTTTTCGCATCACCACTCAGTGCACTGCAATTAACAATCTGAACTCTAACTGGCAACCTTCCAGACACAAGCTTCTCCAACCTTTAAGCTCCATTACCCAGAATACAATAGCGCATGCAGCTCAGGAGAGAGTTATTAGCATGATAATGATGGAGAATAATGTGTACAGGTCCACTTGGAACCCAAATGTTGGTTGAAATTGATTGGGAGTAGTGTTTCCAACAGCAGTGTGCAGGATTTCTTCATACATTCATTCAGCTTTATTGTTCAACTCCTACGTGCCTATACGCAAGAATTGTGCTTATTGGAATACCCCAGTGTAGTTACATCAAACTACCTAAACTAGAAGTCTGCTCGGGTGTAAAAAAGGTGTGCGACAACGCTAAACTATTGTCTTACTCCATATGTGTGTACATGCACGTAAACATAGTCAGTGTTTCGTTGAACATATTTATTAATTTCTTCTCTATACTTTCAAAATACTCAGCACTTTTAATTTGTTGAGTATTTAATTAACACAGGAGTATACAAAAATAGGCTTTACCATGTGGTTTTCTCATGTAGACTATTCATTTATTAAATTATATTGCGATATATATCGTTATCGAGATAAGAAATTACCAATATTTCACCGTGTCGCCCGGCCCTACTTCCAACAAATATTTTTGCTAAGCCCCGCCCCCTTAGTTACTGTTCCACTCTCACATAGCACATACCGTGATTTATCAAATAGTGGTTCAGGCCTTCAATTACCTCAACTGCAGAGGGTACCAGGCCTCTGAAGCAGGCATTTATTAGAGAAGGATCTGCTCCCTTTAGCTTCCTGTTAAATATTTGTTACTGTATTATGCGGTCAATAGAATCTCAACACTTCCTGTATCTGTTTCAAATTAAAAGCCCTCTGGTGTTTCAGTGGACAGTTTAATTAGTGAATGTTCACTTCTACCTGACCTCTCTGACCTACAGCGACTCTGCACTTCCGTCCCGCATGCTCAGTGACAAACAGTGTCATCCTGTGAGCTTGCACAGTACACCGCCCTCACTCAGTGTCAGAGAGCGAGGAAGAAAATTGTAACCCACGTGCTGACTCAGACTCGGCTAATGCTGCCAAAGGTCCACGACGGCCACATGACCCCCTTCCTCGTACAACCGTCACCGGACACAGAAAGTGGACGCCTCCTTTCCTTACCTGGAACTTTACCCGATTTAGCCTATTTGGGTGCACCAGCAAATGTGCGTGATTAACGAGTCTCTTAATTATATTCGGCTCAGGAGTACCTAACTTGTCTTTACATGCCTGCAGAGTAACATCATGTGTAGTTTCTAAATGACGCCCGCCTCTGTAAGTAGACAAAACTCTCTGGCAGCTGGATTGCAAAACTAAACACCGTTGCAATTTACCAGAAGTGCTTCACCCTAACACACACAGCTCAGGCTCCGTCAGCGTCCGAGACTGTAAACCAATGCGCAGGCATCTTTTGGACAGTGTGCGGTAAAACCTCTCTCTCTCTCTCTCTCTCTCTCTCTCTCTCTCAATCTGTCTGTGTGAAGAAGTGAGGAAAGGACAAAGAAACAACAGTCTGGTCTACCTTGTTTTGTTCATACTTGTAGGGGATATTTAATGTGCTCATGGCCTGGATCATGGCCTGCATGGCTGTGAAGATGTTCTGGTACACCAGCCGAGTGAAGCCTCTCTTGTCCTCGTCAGAGTATCCACGGCCATGGATGATCCTCATCTGCTTGATGAAAGTGCTCTTCCCACTTTCACCAGTTCCTATCCGCCAACAGATACACAACATTACTGTACACGCACATATTAACTAATTAAGGAAGGCTGGCGTTATTTTATACATATTTTTAACTGTCAACAAATCCTATTAAAGACTAAAAGCAATGCGTCAGTCCATCTCTCACTACTTAACTTTGTTGAACGCTATTGATATTTTGGTTTATGACAAAATACCTGCAACAATAATGATATTCCATCAACCTCGGCAGTACTTTGTGTTTAGTCTAATTATCAACAGAAAACTAGGATAGTTGCCGTTGTAACCAACATGATACCTGCTGGGAATCAGCATTTTAGCATCGTCACTGTGAGCATGTTAGCATGCTGATGTTAGCATTTAGCTCAAAGCTCCACTGTGCCAAAGTGCAGCCTCACAGAGCCTCGAGCATGGCTGTAGACTCTGGACAATGGAGGTCTATGGCACAGATACAAATAATCTACATCACATTGTTGTTGCAGAGGTAATACGTAGTAGAATCAATTCACTGCTGGTTTCGATCTCTTCATGGGATTTGTTGACAAAATTAAAAATATATAATATCACCAGCCTGTATTGTGAAGTACTTTCCCGTCTTTCAGTCTTGGACTTACTGTAAACTCATAACCATAGTCTGTGTTTATCTTATTCTTGGGCCTTGTGGGTCTTTTGTTTATTCCTTGTGTCAAGTTTTAGAAACAGTATTTTGTCATCTCAGCCGTGTCTGACTGTAAAAAGATGAACCTGAAGATATTGCAGCATTTCCCCCCCGTAGCTGACGACGTTGAAATGAAATCATGTTTTGGCAACAGTCACAGAGGGAAGTGATTAGCATGTCATTCTAATAGAATTTTTAAAGATAAGAAGTAAACAAATACGTGTCAGGGTTTAATGTGATTATTTTTTATTCATTTAAACCTAGTACGCTACAGAGTTTAAAATGTAAGACTTATACGTATGTGGTCATTGTTTGGAAAGCGCTGAAGCTACGCATCTGACTTTTGAACCTAAACGACTGGTTACACATTCAGTATGAGTCAATCATTTTTGAAAGCAGAATAACTATAACCAACGTGACCACCTTCACCTTACAGTTACCCACAGATGCATTCTTCGTCAAGTAACACAAATACAATGTGGCCTCCCAAGATGATCAGCTAACACACGTGTATTTACCTGGTGGACTGATATGTATCTACTCAATACGTTATACTTCTATGACATTGCTTTGCAGAGAAAAATATTGTACTTTTACTCCACTCTATATTTAACAACTGACAACTGTAAGTCCTGCATTCAAAATCTAGTAAAAGTACATAAGTATCACAAGTATAACTACTCATTAAGCAAAATAGCCCCATTCAGATTGTTGTATTTATTGCTGGAATATTACTGCTGTATTAATGTGTACAACAGTATTGTGTTGTTGTGCAACTTTATACACCGTTAGAAAGTGGTGGAGAGTAATATTCACCCCAGTTTAGTACAGTTTTGAGCTACTTCTTTCACTTATTCGGGCACGTCTACTCCACTAGGACAATAATGTACTTATTGGTACTCCACTACATGAATTTAACAGCTTCCTAAATATTTTACAGGTTAGGATGTTACATACAGTATAATAATGATCATCTCATAAAATAATGCATTGGTATAAATTAAACTATATCACTTAGCTCTACTTGACAAGCAACATCCTTACGTGTTCATGCATTAATAAACATGTCTAATGATACAACACTCTGAAAGTACAAGTAGGTAGGCCAACTTTTACTTTTGATAATGTACATTTCAACTATAATTTTTGTAAAAATTCTGAATGCAGTATTCTTATTTTTACATGAGTATACCCACCATACAAGTATTATATAGACCGGTTGTATTTGTCGTGGCTTACCGAGCAAAAGGAGCTTGAACTCCCGTCGGGAGTCCTTCTTGTCCCGGCGGAGCTGCCTCTCGATCTCATCGTTGATCCTGCGAGCCTCTTTGGCCTCTGGGCTGAGGCAGCAAGCCCCCACGGAGCTCAGAGTCATTACTCCCGGAAAACACTCCACCTTCCGAGGCGACAGACACACACATAACGTTGGGTTACGCAAGAAATAAATGAGCACGAGTATCCTAAAGTAAACATGTTCCCATTAACCCACCCAGAATCCCCACTGCGCACTCAAAACACAACAGCTGGAAAACAAATAAAAGGTTCTAACAAATGTTTGGTTTTCAGGAAGTCGAGACGGTTCTCTGCAAGGCTGTTTGTTATTACCTTGTTCCTCTATTGTGAAGAGGAAATTAAGTTTGTGCAACAACTTCAGAGGACTGAAGCAGCAGCAGCGAGTCCTCTCTCCGGGCGTGGTGGGCTGAATATGGCGGAGTTTCACTTCACACAGCGCTACAAAACAACACAAACACCGGCAACAGTCGCTCACTCCCCGGGACAAAGCAAAAGGATGCTCACGCTCCAGGTTTACCGTTTGTATCTGGAGGTGAAGCTCGGTGTTATCTTCCGCTGCGTCCACTTTTGTTTGTCCCGTCCTCTATCCTGTTTTTTTTCTTCTTTTTTTTTAAACAACAGTGGACCATGTGACTGAGGGCTGTTCTCTGATGGGAAACCGTGTGGGCTTTCACCATGGCCATTACATTATGGGAACAAATTTCCGGTGTTAACTAGTAAACTACGGATGCATGTGACGGTTACGAGCTACCGGCTGACACACAATTCACTGGAAACCAATTACAGACCCACAAACACAATTAGATAGACGTCTCTTATCCTCTGGAGGAATAAAGTAAAAAAATAAAAATACACACACACACACACACACACACACAGGGTGAACTGTGACACAGACTTTATTTACTAAACACCTGCAGGTACGACAGATATGAGATACAGATGTGAGCAGATAGAAAGCACCACTCATGGACTCACAAAGCTGTAGGTTTCTCACATGAAACTGCATCTTTAGAGGCGTTCACCCAAAAAAACACAACTTTAAAAATGCTTTTGCAAAATTAAAAACACGTATGCAAGAATAAATGGATCAAACATATCAGATATTAAGGTTGTAATACAGCGAGTCATGAGAGGCAGAAAATAAGTCTGATAGAAAAAGGAAAGAAAAAACACACAAACCTGTGTTATGGCGCCATCTCCTTCCAAGAAAGTAGAAAGAATTCTGGGCCTATCTAACCTAACCACTTCTGAAATAACTGTTCCTATGTAAATATATACACACACTTTATACAGCTCCTTGTCTTTCTATGAAAAACACAAAATATTAAATTTTTTTTTTTTTTTTGTTATATCACACTGGCACATGTATCCCAACTTAAAGCAAAAGTATTACATTTTGGGAAACGGGCTTATTCAATTTCTGGCGTACTTTTAGCAGTCGGTTAGCTTAGCACAAAGACTGGAAACAGAGGGAAATAGCTAGCCTGGCTGTGCTGAACTATATCCAAGTCCACCTACAATATCAGCCATACACCATACACACAAGTGGTATCACTCTTCTGATCTAACTCTTCGCCAGAAAGTGAATAAACCAAAATGTCAAACGACTCCTTTAAAGCCAACCGTAGCAAAAAAAAAAAAAAAAGTACTTTATTTGAGGGTGGAAAAAGATATTAGATGTCTGAAAATAAAAATGTATTTGAAGGTTTCTTTAACCGTTCTGAGACCATGCTTCTTCATTTAGAGTGTGGTTAAACGTTTGAGAGGGGGGGGTAAAAAAACAAAACTAAAACTCACATAATGTTCCGTACAAAAAAAAAAAAGATTACATTCTGCATGCTGTACTGAAATGAGGGAGATAAGGGCTCGGGGCGGCTCACAACACCAAAGGTTATCACACAGATGACTTTACTCCAATGACGGCACAAGAATCTCCTTAAAAGAATAATTACACCAGCACAGAAACATGTCGTTTGCTGTTTGACAGTTTAGGATTTTTCAAAACTCCTCAAAATAACAAAAAAAAATTGCGATTTCTAGATAGATGGCGTAGTGTGCGATAGTGAGGGGAGGAGGCCGAGCAGAGGAATGTCTGCTCTGAATAGGAGGAGGAAACAGTATGGCAGCATGGCTTCACTCTTCCCATCCCTCTTCCTAGAAGAAGCGCCCAGAGTACTGCCTCACACTGAAATAAGAGACAGATGAAGGTAAGGGCATTTTATTATAACATTAAGAATAGTTATTTGAACCGGAACGTGACATGGGTCAGGAGCTGGTAATGCTGCAAACTGGAAGAAGGCGTTTTTCATGTGGAGCACAATTGTAAGGTGTAAAAAGTATGCCGAGGTCAAGGCCGGACATAAATGATGTCTGCAGACAGAATGACTGCCGAGACCAGCTTAGCCATTTAGTGATGGGGGGGGGAGAAGGAAGCATCCGTGAACTGAAAAGCTCTTCAAGATGAAATACTGGTGTAAGGGGGGGAACAAAAAAAAAGGCTCAACACCATTTTGTTCTGGCATAATGTGCAAATTTAAACGTGTATCTAAGGCGGTAAAACACTGACTTCAGTAAAATGTCAGGTTCGCACATTAAGTTTAATAAAATAAGGGCGGCAGCTAATGATCCTTTCCATTATCGATCAATCTGTCAATTACTTTCTCTATTGATTTGTCTGTAAAAATGCCCCAAATAACTTCCTGAAAACAGCAGATCCTCACATTTCATAAGCTCAAGCTATAAAATGTTTGCTATTCTCGCTTAACAGATGATTAAATAGTAATGTTTTATCAAAACATTTGCCAATAAAATTTCCTGTTGATCAATTAGCACACTAATCGTTCCAGCTCTTCACAAAATGAGCACCTCTCTAATGTTCAGTTTTGTTGCTGCTATTGGTCAACGTCTGGACCAAAAAAAACGCAGAAGTGGTAATAGTGAATGCAGTACATGGTGTATTAGTACAATTAACATAAGAGCAACTACGGACAACCATCTTTTGAATGAAATGTTTTATGTATTTTATTATTAAGTCTGTGTGCGTTTCACCTGCCTGCAAGACAAATTTACTCACAAGGGACAATAAAGTGAAGTCAAAGTGAAACTATTTAATGCAGCAGCTAAAACAATGTTTACTTCCAGCTAGTGGTGGATGAGCATGGAGGCCATCAGAGGAGACCACACTGCTCCAATGACATGGGCTGTTTGGGGGAGGGGGTAGGGGGGGAGGGGGGGGGGGGTGTCACAGGAGCACATGCCTGTTCTGCAGCAGGTACTGGGCGTTCTGGATCTGGTCCTGTGTTCCTGTGATGGTGATGATGCGGTCCTCAGAGCCCTCTAGTGGTTCATCAATCTTGATGGACGCCCCAGACTCATGGCGGATCTGCTTGATCCTCTGGCCGCCCTTACCGATGATGGAGCCAGCCAGCTGTGGAACGACCACACGGGACAATGGAGTGAAAAGTGTCATTCCTTACTGCAAAGAGTCTTGTTTTGGGGGTTTTTTTGAGAGTGAATAGATGTCTTACTTACATCTTTTGGGATGGTGACTTGTGTTGTGATGACTGGGCCTCCAATATCACTGTATGAGCCTCTACCACCTTAAATCAGAGGTGAGAAAGAAGGTAAATTAGTCTTTGACTAAAACATGCAACAGGAGGAAACAAGACACTGGGACAAGAGTAATCCATCTCACCAGACTGAAAGTGCTCCCAGGAAGAATTGTTGTCTTTGAACGCATTGGAAAGGCAACAAGAAAGTGAAAAATGAAAATACACCACAGGGACAAAGACGAGAGATAGTGTGATAGTAAACAAAGAAAATACAGCAAATGGCCAAGACAAATAGGTTCTCCCTCTGTGTGCTCTAAGAAATACGTTAAAGGAAATAAATGAAAGTTAATTCATTGTTGTAAGTTCTAGGGTGTGGTGATGAGTCATAACCTGTACCAGTAACACGATGAGCCATCAGGCAACCAGACAGGTTTTAATCTGAGCATCACAGTTCATTCCCCAGTTAACTTATTCAACATGGGTTTAAACAAATGTCATGACGCCTGCAATGTTCTGCTTTTGTTGAAACTGTCGTAGAGATGTTCATTCAACGATATGGTTTATCATTGAGGTCATAATTAGCGTTATATTCAGAGGCATTTCTGATCTGCTGCGATCCAACTGTGGACTTGAAAACCAAAGACACAGCCTACTGTATGTGGTCGCCTCTACATAACATGTCTGAAATGAATGGTGGCTGAAACTATAATAAGTCCCCAAAAATAATAATAAATATCAACACTCACCATATCCACCTCCACTCTGCATTTCAGGATTGATTGGAAGAAGAAAAAAGGGAAACATAAAACGGTTTTAATGACACAATGAGGACAGTATACTATCAGAACCTCAGTTCTCTGCACTATAATAAATCATAAACATTCTACGTTATATTAGCCAGTATATTGGCCGGTACTGGGTAGGGTCGGAGTCTGTGCTGATTTGACAGCATGAAGCAGTCCCTGCACATGCATCTGTGACATTCATGCTTCAAATATCTTGATCCACTTTGTCTGAAAACTACATTAGTGGTTTGAAATCGGAGGCCTGCAGGCCACTGAAACCACCCGAGGTAACTTTAGGGCCACCCTGAGACGATGAGCGTTTATTAATTATTATTATGAATTCATTAATCACCACGACAGTGGAAGGTTACACCTGTTCCACACTAATGTAATGGTGATGATGTGGCATTGGCTTCGACACACCTTTTAAGCGCTCAGTATCATGAAACCGACATGTGGACACTCCCAAAGGGAGACACACTGGTATTGTCATCAGCAGTTGGACCTGCAGGTCAGGTCCAACATGTACGATCTGTTGGTACGGGCACGGTGGACACCACCTGCAGCAGTTCAGAACCACAGAGGTAAACGTGTTGGGGTGCCATCTACAGGCAAGGACAGGAAACGCTTCTGCAATTTCGACAGTTGTGACGCTTGCAGGCGATGAGTGAGAGGACGGACTCTCTTTCCTTTTTACTAGCCAACACAAATCCCATGACATGTCAAGCTGGTTCCACCAACAATAGAGATCGCTAAGAATGGTTTCCAGCACCTTGTTGAACCAATGCAACAAGGAATTTAGGAGTAAATTCAGGCAAACGAGGGTCACGCCCAGTATTACAAAGGTGTACCTAATAAAGTGGCCACCAAGTGTATTTCTGCTGATTATGAGAGGACAACAGAGGTCACACAGCTCTCAGGCTTCTGGTTAGTTTGGAGCGTGAAGATTCTTTTAACGACATTGGGTGAAAGCAGATGCCATAAGAAAATGAAAGTATTAAAACATATTTGTACTTAAGCTTTTTTTAATGCAAAAGGATCGAGAAACTATCTGGAATATTACTTTTTAAAGACGTGGTTTATGATCGTGAACCATGAGAATCTAACCAAAGAATTCATCGCTCATATTTAGGACTTACTATACTAGTTTGCCGTAACTTCTTAAAGCCATTGGCTTTTCAAATTGTTGATCGAGTGGTGGAAATGCTAAAGTGTTTAAGTTATTTGAGCATCTAAACACTAACACTAAACCGCATGTTGTATTCATTAAGCTTTAGTAAAAGCTTATTATCCATTATCAAAATGTATTCTTTGCCTCATTATTGAAACTACTTGCGTGCAGCGAACACCTGAAAGAAGCCTGTTCAGGGATTGCTTTTTGGTTTTCAGCTCGGGTTCATTTGCTAGCCCGCTGGATCTCTGGACTACGTACTCGGCTGCTCTGTGGTAACCACGGAGACAACTGTTGCCAGGCAACAACAGGCCTATATCAGTGTGCATACACGGTGAAAAAGCAGCACAGTGTCCGTGTGCCTCCGTGCTTGTACTACAATCAGAAAAAAAAGGAATTCCAATCACATCGTTATCTGAAACACAATTCACAAAACGCACAACTAGGACGCTGCAAACACACCGGCGAGCGTTACATCAGCACTCACCATGCTTTCGTAACGGTCTCCTCCTCGGCCTCTTCTGTCACTAAAGACAAAAAAGCTGTGCATTAGTATGGTTTCTCTCCTCTACAGGACACTGGACTCTGAAAGTATCTAGCAGGTCAGAGCTGTTGGATTGGTATTTAGAAAAGCTGCGAGTGTGAAAGGACATGCAGACTCTACAGGTGACCTGTGATCAGACTCTGAATCAGGCCTGGTGGGTTGACATTCTGCTACTGAGCAACTTACACCGATATCTGTCGCTCTGCTTTGGAGAGAAATTAAATGATTGACAATGCTGCTCACCTTGGTCTGTCGTCCATGCCGCCATGATAGCTGCCATGTGAGAACCTGTCTCCCCTGCAAACAATGACGGACAGGAAAAAAGATAGACGTATAAATATCTAACTGTATCTAAACAATTGAGTATCTAAGGGTGCTTTCACGCCTGTAGTTTGGTTGGAAAAAATGATCGGTTGTTGCCTTTTAGTTCTGATCTGGTTCATGTTCACACAGATTCACAGAGTTCATGTTAACGAACCAAACAGGTTAAAGGTGTGAAAGCATCCACGGTTAGCGGGGGGGGGGGGGGGGGGGGGGGCTCCTCCTCACCCTCCTCTTGGCGGTGGTGGCGGGGGAAGAGGCAGGTTACGCGCTCGGCTTCCCCCTCGTCCACCTCTGCTCAGCGGTGGCGGCGGGGGGCCGCGGCGGGGGCTGATGTCGTCGTAGTCCCTCCTGGAGGGGGGCATGGGCCGGTTTCCACGAACAGGGGGCATGCGCTCAAAGCTGCCACGCACACGGATGGGGAAGCTGCCGACCGGTCGTCTGCCTCTCTCCTCGAACAACACGGTGAAACCGCCGTAGTCGTACGTCTCGTCGTAGAAATTGGGGTCATAAGGCTGGGCCCGACCTTTGATTGCCGCCTGAAAAATTAGAGAACAACGTTAAAGACGGCTCTGTTCTGAAATAACTTAAAAGTTAAAATAACGGACTTCAGCCTCTAGGCTTTTAGCTGTCCTTACATCTGCAACACATGACTATATAAAGTATGTTGAGGGTTTTAGCAGATCTCAGAGCTGTAAACTCACCTCTGACACCAGCTCCAGGATAACTTTTATACATTCAACGACGCGTTCTGGCTTTCCTCCCACCAAGACGACTCTGTCAGTGGAGTGTGGACAGCACTCCTGGAACAGCTTGATAGTGGTCTGTGTGTTCTAGTGCACGGAAACACGAAAGTGTCAAGACTTATATGTAGAAAATACAATTCACATCAGATAGATAGCAATAGAAAGCTCTTTTCATATAATGTATGCAATGTCATTATCGCCACTGCTACTCACAGAATGCAAGAAACTATTCTGATATTAACAGCTGTTGGTGCAGAGCAGCAGTGGCGAGGCGTCTGTTAATCTGGACTCTGTCCTACCTCTCTCAGCTCCTTTATCTTGGCACCTTTTACCCCGATGATGCCCCCTGCCAAGCTCTGATGGATCAGCAGGCGAAGCTCTGAGTCAAAATCAATCCCACTGTAATGCTGGTACTACAGAAACACAAAGCGGGATCAGTGGTGTCAGTAGGGCCCGAAACTCTTCACAAAGCTTTCCTGCAATTAGAGACTCTAATTGCTGCAAATACTGTCCATACCCACCGACGTTATGTATGTATGCATGTATGTATGTATGCATATACGACTCCTCCGTGACCACTACAACCGATTCTGATAAAAGCATAAATGTTGTTCTGTAACACAATAGCAATCTTTCGTTTCACTCTCTTGAAATAATGCAATTGAAAACTGAACCGATACAAGCAGATAAACAACACGTGGAGTTTTGATGAAGGAAAATGAAAACAAACATTTAAAGATAATCTAAAAAGTCATACTGGGATTCACCCTATTTTTATAGGATTAGCACCAAACCTCTGCCTGATGCTAGCTGCTATAATCCATGTAGTCTTGTTTTAAAAGATCTGGCCACAAACATTTCAGATTATGGTTAAAACTCCCAATATTATATTTTATATTATAAAATATCCCCTCCTTTGTACAGGGAGTTTCAGCTCCCACGGTGAAGAACAAAGCGGTATAAAAACAGCTTTGTTCCAGCAGCCATCACTCAGGTGAACAAATTACAGCAACAGTGCACAGATGCTATAGAAGCAACGTTTGTGTACTTATTTATTTTATTTATTGATTTACTGATAGCCTTGTGTACTTGTATCATGTTTGTCTTGTTGTCTGTGTTGATTGTAATGCGTGTCGAGATGGATGCCTCGCCTTCTATTGCAAACCAAGTCTACCGACGGGTACAAATATACGTAACATGAACCTGAATATTAAAAAGTAGTAAAATAAGACAGTTTAAAAAAAACAAAGTTTTTAAAGAAGCACGAGGTAACTGACGGACTTACAAAGACGGAGAATAATCGGCACTCAAATAGCTGTTGCAGTCTCAAAAATCATTATACGACAAAAGAAACTCAATAAATCATGACGGCATTTGCCGAACACAGAAACATTGCTCTGGTTTGGAGGAGAAACCAAGAAACGACTCAACACAACAACCTCTAACGCACCACTGATTTACAGTCTAGACAAAATCACTTTGAGTTTCACAAAGAGCCGCCATTTTGGAAAATATATTCAAGACAAACGAACATAAATAATAAGTTATGAGGCACACATGTGTTACCTTTCACTTTGATGTTTGGACACATCTTAAGCAATGTGTGCCAACTTCTCAATACGATAGTGGATCAATATTAGAATGGGTCTCGACAAAGTAACGGGTTCCTGGTTGGGTTCGGGTAGTTTGGTTATTTTGGGCATCCAGGTCATCTGTAAGCAAGTCAATCTGAAGCCTGCATAGTTAACTTCCATGTTTACAACATAGCCGTGTTCTTCTTCACTGCCTTCGTTGTTGCCATGTCAGGTTGAAATAGTGCAAAAACCAAAAGGACGGATGTGACTCGTGCCCGTCTGCTCGTGTGTCCTTGTGCTTTACAGGAAAACCTTACAGCTCATGCAGAACTCCATTATAAAGTGAACTTCAAATTCTGCCTAATGCTACTCCCCCCCCCCCCACCCCCCGATTCTATTAATTTCGAAAGGCAATGTCATCAATCATCCTGGTCTGCCCTCTGTTCGTGTACACTTAATTAACAAGGTAATTAACACGGTGGCTTACCTCCTCTAGAGTTGGTATGATTTTCAGCAGAATGTCTCCAATGGTGTCGATGCTGGCGTTCACACTCAGGATCCTGTCAGCAACCATTGTGGCCAAAAGGAAGCAAGGCGTTACAAAGGGGGACAAGAAGTAGAAAACAAAGCAAAACCAGGTTTTAAAGAAACACATGAAGCAGTCAAGCAAACGGTAACGGACAAAACTGACGAAAAAGGTTTCAAACTACAAAAAAGAGAAATTAAGACTGCTGCACACTACACACAATTACAACTGTTCCCTGACACTAGACATGCACTCAATCTAATATTATTTTCTAAGTAAGAGAAGCCTTGGGAGGATGGGCAGCTTCAGAACGGCTGAAATTAAAGTGAGACTGGCCACACAGAGTTGGGGGGGGGGGGGGGATGTGAAAGAGAGACAGATCTTCTATGACCATCCCACCACCAGCAAGTTGGGGAGAGGGAACGTAACAAACTCAAACATAAGCTTGCCATGACAATTGCGCCACCAGCACACCTTCTCATTGTGACCAGGGGTTGTGGAGGAGGGGGAGAGGGGGGGGGGAGGGCTCGGGGCTGAAGGTGAGGAGGAGACGAGGTGGGCAGTAGAGAGGAGTAACAGAGCAGAGGGGGTTGAGGTGGGGAAGGAAATGCGAGTGGTTACCAACTACTTAGTGGCACAGGACAGGAGCAGGGGTGGAGGGTTTGGGGGGGGGGGGGGGGGGGGTTATGAAAGGTTTGGCAGGCAGCTCTGATCCGATGTGGCCTGAGAGAAAGTTAACAGAAGGGATGCAGCACAATGAAATAAAGACACGACATTGATGAGTGACAAGAGTTGGGGGGGGACGGAGCCTCCAGACAAGCCAGGGCTCTCTCAGACGTCATGAACAGTGATGCTGACAACAGTGGGGGAGGGGGGGGGAGGTCGGAGGTAAGGGGGGGCCAGGTGGGCCACAGAAATCAGAGAGAGAAAAAGATGTCTGCTTTCCAGGTTTCATGGGTAAAAAAGTAAACATCACAGCAAGGAACAACAACATCCAACAGCTGCGTCGCTACTACTTGGTTGACTTGTCAGTGATTCACCGCACGGACAATAAACTGTAAGAACAAAAAAGTCCAACTGAATGGAGATGCTGAAAATGGACATAAATAATCAAAAAGGAACAATACAGGTGTCTTACAAGTGGAGCAGGGGGGGGGGTTTGGGGGGAGGGGAGGGGGGTATACTGTCATGTATATAGAAATGTTAAAATGAAACAGAAGGCAGGATATCAAAGACACGTTTCACTGTTCTAATCAGGCAGTGAGGCAATAACTGGTGGGACATACCGCTCTGGGCCACTGCTGTCTGGGACTGATACACTGGCATTGTACTGCATGGGCCGAGGTGGTTGTGGTTGTGGTTGTGGTGGTGGTGGTGGTGGTGGTTGTGGTGGAGGAGGTTGGCATTGGGCGGGGGCATTCAATCACAAGATGTCAAGTTAGGTGCCCGTTTAAGGAGGGGCGCGGTTTATGGGCGGGGCCAACCGGGAGTGTCAGGTGGGCAGGTGGGCGGGCGTTCAGGGGCGGGCGGAGGTTGGGCCAACGTCAAGGTGGGCAACGCAGGAGGGGCATGTCGATCCAGTACATGGGCAACGGAGGAAGGTGGCCAAAAATAAAAACAAAAAAGTAAAAGGAGAAGGGAAGAGGGGGAGAAGGAATACATTTTTAATTGAATACAGGCTATACTTTGTCCCAAAAGTGAAATGAGAGACTTGAAACTGTGGTGAGTGAAGAAGAACAGGAAGTGACCTGGACAAAGATAAGTATAAAACACAGTGTGGAGATCCCCGTCCCTGAGACTATATCCACTCAGGCTTTCAGCACTGTGAGGGGAACCGGAATCAGGTCGAGAGTCACAAAAATCCAACAGATCTGTCTAACGACGCCTTTCTTCTCTGTCCACATGAGCCAACTTTCACCGTTATAGAAAACTTGGACTAACAGTGCATGTCAATTCTTGAAACTGCTGGGGAAAAAAATCTGGGATTGTTTCTGTGGGAATCCAATGAATTGGGCGATTGAACGAATTGAAATGTACGTCTGGATCCTTTTAATTTTATTAGCCAAATAAACTTGCTCCTCGGCTGCTGAACCGTTAGCCGCATTTCATCCATTTACTCACGTCTGTGCGTAAAGCTTTTATGTTCTTGCCTCCCTTTCCGATAACAGCGCCAGCATTCTGTGAAGGAAAAGAAGGTTTTCCTTAGAAATAATAATAATAATAATAATAATAATCGCTTTGATCAATAGGGGGAAAAGAAACTGCAGTGCGACTTAACAACTAATACGGGTTTTTACTTTGCTCTGTAGCAGCACACGCAGCTCCACCATCTCATCTGCGTTGCGAGAACGTTTGAAGGCATGCTCTTCGTCCATGTCCTCAGCCGGGCGTTTACCTGAAAAGGGAAGAAAATCCAGGTAAAAACGTAGCCAAGGTCGTCATTCAGGATGAGGTATCCATCAGGAACAGACGTCTCAGTACAACTGACAATTCCAACTTTGGCACCCCAGTGTGGCAGTATAAAAGACAGCAATGCTCGATTATTCCTGATTCAGGACTATTAATATTAAGAAGAAAAATGCCAGAGGGAACCAAATTATCATTACCAGCCACAAACACTTAATAGAAGTGACAAAAATATAAATACATGGCGAGTGCTGGGTCTACAGCGTGTTCCACTCGGAGAATGGGTTTCATTCAACAGCCAACTGTATCCTGGAATACGTCCAGCACCACCACGGACCCTTCCTGGATTAGGAGACGGGCAGATCTGCTCAGGGCCCACTGAACAGCAGTCTCTTGGACAGGAGAGTCCCTCAACCATCTGACACGTCCACATGCTATATAGTGTCAGCCAGAAATGTTCTGTTTTTTTACTTTTTTCCTCCCTTGAGTGAACTAATTAGCAGATACATCTACACACTGTATTTCAAGCTGGGTGCAACACTTCACGGGCTCAGTTTGTTTTCTGCTTAACGCATTAGTCCGTTCATGCGGTTTACATCGCGGTCACTAATGGCTGATCGGAACGAAGATGCGTGTGATCTTACCATTAGCGTCAGTGTTGCCGAATGCGATATCTTCGTCCTGGTGTTCGGGTTTCCCCTCCATTGTCTTGCACCTGCAGTGGAATGCAAACAGGCTCCTCTCCCTGGATCTGCAAAAAAAAACACAAACACAATACAGGATTAATACAATCAGCCTGGCTACATAGGATACATCCATCTAATCAAATCTTCTAAGTAATGTATCAATGATACGGCCTATAATACATCAGAAATGTCTTCTTTTGTCCAATCAACAGGCTAAAAGCCAAACATCATCAGTCTACTACCACATAAAATGATGAAAAACAGCAAATCTTTACTAATTAAAAGATGGAAGGAGAGAATGTTTGGCAACGTCCTTGATAAATGGCTGACAAAATGAATCTATTATCAAAGTAGTTGCAGATTATTTGTCTGCAGCTCTAATTCTAATAACTGGTGGGGTTAAATAAGACAAATCATTTGAATGCAAGTGTGCATGCAGCTGCATGCATGTTGTCTGGGTAGTTCAGCATCATAACAGGCAGGGCTGTCATCTACACCATCCACGACTGAACACTTAAAATATAGTCTCAAACTAGCCTGCATGTTCTCTACTTAACGCGTGCAGTCCACCTACACTCACCGCCCACTGTTCTCTAGTTAAACACTGCTCAGGCAGGTTGCACTTCTGCAGCCATCACCTACTGTACTGAGGCCTCGCTACATTACAGGGAGACACTGGTCAACGCCTACACAGCTAAGGAATTAGCAGCAACCCTTGTTTAACTAGCATGAGGTTTATTTAAGAGCATTTACAGCTAACCCTGCCCCGTGAAAACACATTGCGTTACTGCTAATTGCAAACGCAAACAGGAGTTAGCTTAGCTGCTTTGCTAAGTTGACATTACTTTGCTAAGCTAACAGCTCTGCTAAGCTAGAAAATATAATGGAGCAAGCCAACTATCCTCGTAAATGTCAGCGGTGAAATCAAATGACATGAAGCATAGTTGACAAAAACAGGCTAAATGACGCAACGTTGCACGCTAACTCCACATAACAGTGTGAAAAACAAACCTGCAGCAAAGCCACGTTCACTGCGGTCCTCCAACGGTCTCCTCGCCCAGGAACGTGTGCACGTTTTCAGCATGAGAAGAGAAGACGACTGTGGATGAGCTCGATTCGTCGACACTCACCCGGTGTTTGTTGCTTACTTCTGTCAAGTCAGCGCGGGCGGGCGGGGCTTAGACACATTACATCCACAAAGGGGAATTGACGTTACCGTGTGGTCACCCAGAACAATTTATCAAGCTCTCCGTTAGATTTGGGGTATTATTGTCCCAAGTTGAGGCTCGCAGGCAGCACCTTCTCTCAACCCCGCCCCCTCGGCAGACACCCCCATCTACTAACAACCACTGCGTGACTATGAATGTTTTTATATATATATATATATATATATATATATATATATATACAGCACAAAGTCCTACATTAGATTCTTGATTTACACATTGTCCTTATTTGGGACCATCGCATCCACTTCTCAAAGTACTTCTAGACATGTTGGTTAGTCCTAAAATGTCATACTTATTTATTTATGTATTTATTTATTTACCAGGGACAGTGCACATTAATCAACATTTTTAGTTTTCACCTCAATGTGTGAGTTAGCTAGAGAGCAAATTTTTTTGTCTGTAGTCCCTTGGCAGGTTATTACAATGTAGTGGCCTAATATCAGTACAATGCTTTAAACTTGTGATAAATTTGTGTAAATACAAGTGTGGGTCATTAATGACAATTGATTCCCATTGTATTTGCTAGGTGGGTACAAAAAACACTCAGTTGAAACACAAACAATCAGTTGATTAATTAATTAGCCGATCAACGGAGGATTAATCTATTGTAATTACACTATTTAGATCAGCGCAAAATGGGGATTTGCTGCTGTGGGTGTTCTACTGTGCTTACCTGTGCTTAACCGCATGATGCATAAACCACTGCTGCACTTGCCTCATGTGCAGAAGCCCCCAAGAAAATGATTAGTATTATTATTATTTGTCAAAGGACAGCAGGCTTAGCACTCCTCATTTATAATGCTACGGTTGGCTACTGTGTTCTAATAGAAACAAAATGATGACGTAAAATTATAGAACAATTATATGTATTTACAGATTACACAGTGTACAATATTAATTTAAAAAAAACCATTAACTTCAGCAAAAGCAATTTGAAATGGATTCATTTGTACTCATCCTTGTGGTGCACATGGAGACAGTTCAAGACATCCTTGTTATCAGTGACTAAAGATGAGGCCTTTTCACAGTTATGTGCGAAGTTGAAACTCCAGAAATGCAACAAAAGAACTGAAGAAAATTATCAAAATTACTTGGAAGTCCAACCTAAGCACCTGCACAAACTCAGAGTTCAACCTGATGGCGCAGGGCAAGAGTCCAGGCCGGTCCTCACCTTAAAGATTAGCCTGCATATTTATCCAGGAAGTGTCCAATCAGGGTAGACTGGTGCAAAGGTGATTCATACAGTCTTATTCTTAAAGCCTTCTCCACTGCCTTCTCACCAGCACCCTTAGTGGCCTTAGCTTAAAGATCACTGCAGACCCATCACACCCTGGACACAAGCTGTTCCAACTCCTCCCCTCTGGTAGGCGCTACAGGGCTCTGTACGCCAAAACCACCAGACACAGGAACAGCTTCTTTCCCCTGGCCGTCACTCTCATGAACAATAAATAAGTAATATTGCACTACTACCTCTGTTTGCACTATTGTATTATGTATATATATATATATATATATATATATATATATATATACACTTTTTTGGGGATATATTTATACTTATATTGTATATAGCTGTTAAATGTCCTTGTTTTTTCTTATATTTCTCTTGTTTATTGTATATATTTCATATGTGTGTGTGTATGTACGATGAGAGTCATGTGTAACCGGAGTCAAATTCCATGTATGCGCACGCATACATGGCCAATAAAGCTGATTCTGATTCTGATTCTGATACTATGTGAAATGGTTAATGACAGCTCCCTGTCGTCAAATGCAATCAATACAGAATTGTTCAAACAATCTCAATTCAGCCCCATTTTTATTTTCTCTCTTGCTGTTCAACTCACAACCTCATTTCTGAAGAATAATGCTAAAAGTAAGAATGCAAAAGTAAAATAAAATGTCCAAAACAGGTAGCAGCATCTCTCTGAGAGGATTGAGAGCAAACAAGAGGATCCCCATCATTCGCTGAAACCCCCCCCCCCCATCTCATTCCGTGCCAGCTGTTAAGCCAGAGGACTATAGGCTCCTTAAGCCAGCCAGACCTTGGGGTTGAGAGAGTTCTGCATGGTGGCAGCGTTGTCCTCAGATGGAAAAACTCTGTTCAATCTTCAGAATGAAAATCACAGTCAGAGCGACGCAGCGTCTCCCAGCAATCGATGGCGACTCCTTACGTCTCTAAAGTCTTGGGTTCTTGACCCCATGGACGTCCTCCACAGATCTCCAGTAAGTAGGAGGCCGACCGGGTGGAGCTACAGCTGATGACCCATACTAACACAATACACGACACGATCATCATCCCCACTTCTGGTAAGTTCTGTGCTTCAGGTCATGATCCCGAGACAACCTCGGTCATGAACTGATGTTTTGCTGATCCGTTAATCAAACCGTCTATTTCAATTATGATACTTCCTCTTTTATAAGCTGCCTGTGTCCGCTCGGACCTTCTCGGTACTTTCCAATAGTTCTTTCCTTTCCCTATTCACTCATTACACACTTTCGTTAGGAGTTACATTTCTTCTATGTTGACTTTTGTAATAATTAAATTCTTATTCTTAATCCTTTCTTCATAAAAAATCATTAATAGTTGAACCAAACACCTGATTCTTCACATTCAATGTGTTATCGGGATGAATCACACATTAATGATTATTATCACACTTATTTCTTACCTAGGTTTAGCATTTTTAATCTCTTTTTCTATCTGACCTCCATCTCCTCTTACTGTTGTTCTCCTGGTGTGGTTCCTCTCGGTCACTGGGTCTTAAATCTCCCCGATCTCACATGTGATGACAGGTCAGGTATTAGAGACATGCAGGTCAAATAATCAACCACCAGCTCTGGTTCTTCTTCCTCTCTTTTCTGGGCCTTCAGTAGTAGAATGAGCTTATTGTGGTTCTTCTTCTTTTGGGGTCGTTTCTTTCTGGGCTTTGCTCGTGTTTCTGTAACTTAACAGGACTATCATCTGGCCTTCTCCTCTTATAGGCTGCTGTGAAGCCTCTTAAATCTATCGTCAATGTCCGTGTTTCAGTTCTTTTCACAGTCACCATTTCATCCTCCTAATATTCATGCTGGATCTTGATAAAAGGCAAGTTTCATCTTTTTTTTTCTTTTTCTAGATGGATCAAAACATATTCCGTTGATTTCACAATATTACATAACTCCTGGGTGATGAGCAGTTTTTGGAAACACAGTTTGGTCTGAAAAAAATACAATGTGATGAGTTCGAAAACAGAGCTATTGTTATTGTATTCACTCAGATGAGACACAGTATAGTGTAACAGGGCGCACAGCGTTGATAATCCATACGCTGAGATACAGTGGATAGTACAGGATGTAGATCAGTGGGCTGAGTCACAGCTGCATCACTGCACGAAAAGGTTCAAGACAAGTCTGCCACCAGCTGGTACAGGAAGAGGTAGGAGCAGCGTGGCACCAAACTAAATGCACACGAGGAGGAAGAACTCTGGGTTTGTCATGCCAAAAGTCTCGGAGCGTTAAAGATGTAACTGTTCTTTCAAACTCATGTTTGGAACCACTGCAAAGTTACGATCCAAAGGTGTCGAGCTATAGAAAAATTAAAAAGATACATATACAGTTCACTTAGATGAAGGACCTGCTCTTTGAATTCACAAGTCACACAGATGCACAAATCTACTTTTCTCAGCTCAACTAGATTCACTTTAATTTCCCCGCAGTGCTAGAATAATACGGCCGTGTGATCAGCCACCTCACTGCCCATTTTTTTACGCAAATCGGGAGCCTGACTTGTGTCCATTCTATTTTAAACATCCCTCTTTCTAATAGTGTTGTCATGCTCATTCAGATATAAAGGATCTATTGCAAAATAAAGAGCTCTCTTCCCTCTCCTATACTCTGAGGTTACCATGGAGACAGATATAATTCAGTTCTTGATGTTTCTCATGAAAAAAAAAAAAGACTGCGTACATATTTTCATCTGCAACCATAGCGACACTTGACATTGTCAGCGCTATTTGTAAAAAGCAAGTCACCATAGCGACACTAACCATCCAGGCTGTGTCATAGATCATGTGTCCTAGCTGAGTATGCCTCCTCATTATGAGTGAAATTTAGGAATCCACTGGTAAACAGATTTGATTTGATCATTTTGAAACATGTTATCACCTTGATGTTGAGCACTGCATTGTAACTCTCAAAGGACTAAAATAAATGAAGGATTTATAGGATGTTTAATCTTCTCCGTTTGGGTCTTTAAAAGGTAAAAATAAAACGTTGCAATTAATGTCTAAATATTAATAATATATCTTGGTGAGTGGACACCAACATGGTTGCATGTCAGCCCCTAAATATTGTTGAGAAATTCAAATCTATTTAATAGGTCATGGTTTATTAAACTAGAATCAAATTATGCCAGTGCCAAAAATAAAACCTTTACAAATGATTCAAGTGGGTTGCTATTTAATTGTGTGCCAAACTTAATAGAGTAAAAAACATTATTTCTGACTTAATTAGCTTTTTGTCAGGGACAATTAAAAAAAAAAAAACATATAGCAAACCTTTTTTTTTTGTTTGTAATTCTTCCTCCTATATCGCACACTGACCAGTAATTGGAGTGAGACCCATTTGAAGCTCGCAGACATAGTATAGGTAATTATTTTTCATAGATGCACCCCGTCTTGTGCGTCAACCGTACGTCACACTATAGGCCTAATGGCCAACCGTACAACGGTGTTGGTGTGTGTGGGGGGGGGGGGGGCGGGGGGTGGGGGTGAAGCGCCGCTTCCATCCAATGCATGGCTTCAGAGCAACTACAACACAAGAGTTTACATCCATATTGTTGTTGTGGCCGCTAGAAACAGGGCATTTGACCCACAGCTGGCCACTTTGTGCAGCCCAATTGAGACTGCAGCAGGTGATGTGTTTGGTTTTGTTGTATGATAAAAAACATTTTTTTTAAATCCCAAAGAAATTCCTATAAATACAATTAGTCAGAAATACATCTCCAGGGTATCATCACAACCATCTCCCGTGTGAACCCGATCCCAGTGATGGCTGGGGGAGATGCGCTCGTCCTCGGCGATAATCGATAGACGCATGCAGGTAGCTTTCCTCCCTACACACGCAGCATCACCACGCATCCTTACTCCACTGTGCAGTCTCTCTTATTTCCCTCCCCATCACCACACGTATGAGAAATCGCTCGTGGGGGCCGTGCCTATTGATCTCTAAACATCTGGAACGCCTCATATTTGTTTTACAAGGCAGAGGCGAACAGTCTGTGCCCGAGATAGAGGAACGAGACAGCAGCAGCAGCAGCAGCAGCAGCACCAGGACGGACCACTTGACACCTTGCTTCACGACATCGATATGCAGTAGTGTGATACCAGCTCTGCGGAGACGGGAAGGCCAGTCCATGGCATCTTGATATTAAAACCGTGGGCTCTGCGCATTCCTCACCGACGGCGTAGTCTTTTTTTTTTTCCTGCGGAGTCGAAAGGATTAACTTGGCCAGATAAAAGCGGCGAGGGAGGAAATCTTAACAAGAATTCAATCTGACCAGATTCTGTTTGGGGGATTCGTGGGATATCATTGGACCTGCGATGGACTCCAGCGCGGGGGAATATGGCATGGCTCGTCTTGGATTGTTTTTGGTTTTGATGGGGCTGTGGAGATTTAGCGATGCTTGCCCCGCATCCTGCACTTGCAGCATCTCAAGGATTGTTTGTATTGATTCTGTACCGGGGATCGAGGATTTCCCTGTCCTCACGTTAGATGACATGGAAAACATCACCGAGATGTAAGTGTATGAAAACGATCGTGCAGACAGCGTATGAACTTATTAGGATGCAATGCGTAAAGAACTACCTTCGATCGTAGGTCGCAATAATACCCAAGGGCTAGGATTATGATAATAATAAAGGTAATAGTAACACCAACAGCAACATTAATAACAGCAGGCCTGATATCATTTCCCCCTGTGGATTACAGATCAATAGAGATCTGCCTTCTGCGCTGGATGTCAAACACAAAATGTGTGATTTTTTTCTTCTTCTTATAACCAAGGATTTGTCAGATCATGTAGCCTAGTATATGTGTGCGCGGGTGTGTGTGTGTGTGTATATTTGGCGGAGATGGGGGTCGCGCGTGCCAGTAACGACGATAGTGTGTGTGTGTGTGTGTGTGTGTGTGTGTGTGTGTGTGTGTGTGTGTGTGTGTGTGTGTGTGTGTGTGTGTGTGTGTGCGTAATGGTGGTGAGAGTGCGCGTCAGGCTTATTTGGATTAGTCGGTGTTTCCTTTACAAAACAGCTCCAGAGGTAGTGATGGAGTAAATGTTTAGGCCCGACGCAGCCTCTGAGGTGTTCATTCGGCTTTTGGGCGGCGGTGTAATATAACCTCAACATTTACATTTTTTTTTTTTTAAATGACCACATTGTTGCCAGATTACACATGAGATCACATCAGTTGTATACAGCCGGCGATAGGCTACCCACAGTTATGTAGCCTTATCTGCGTCAGTGTGTAGGCTTGTGTCGGAGTGTACCTGCTACAACCCTGCACAAGTGTACAACTGCATGGCACCCAGTGGAGAATAGAGGGGGGGGACTGGGTGAGTTTTACTGAGGCAGACAGACTGGAAACATACCCATGAATGTAGTTTACATAGTTGATTATTCTTTTCTTCATTTAGCAGCTTGACCCTTGTAAAGGGCCATCTCTTTTAGTGGGTAAAAGGAGCAGCTTTGGCAAATAAATCCCATTTGAAGTGTAATATTAAAATAAATTGCATTTTGATGAAGACCATGCTTGTCAGCTGCACCTTCTAAAAATCTAACCGTGAATTACATTTTTTTTGTAATACTTGGGAATAACAAAGCTTCTGAAGCAGCAAAGTCCAGATTGTTGAGGACTTAAACTTGTAATATATTGTAGCATTGTGTTGTTAAAGGTACAATATATATATATATATATAAGTGTTTCCCCACCAGAAACCTTTAAAACAACATGTGGTCATTCTCAAATTGATTCACAGGTTTTTTTAAACACAACTAAATTATTTTCTAATGCTGTGAAAGGTTTGTTTACTTCAGCAATATATTGTAATGGTAACTTGAAATGCTCCTTTTCATTTATTACTCAAACTCATCATTTAAATACCTCTAACTAATAGAGTAAAACATTTTTTAAATAATATAACTGTAACATATTATACAACATTTCTGCTTCGCAGAAGTATTTCATTTCCCATTTACAAATATGATTTAAAGTTTTGATTTGTGTATATAAATAATGAATAAAGCTGTACTGGTTATTGATTGTCATTGCCAACTGAGCTATCTATTCATCAGTTTATTTATAATGCACCTTTAGTGGTGTAATTTCATTGGAAGAAGTAGCATTACTAGGTCATGAGCATTTTTGATCTGCAAAACCTAAATAACATGAACAATTAACAATACATAAGCATAAATTCTGTCACTCTATACTGCCAGTGTGCAAACATGCTGTTGTACTGGCTTGCACACACACACACACACACACACACACACACACACACACTGATTCTCTCGTACACACATACAAACATACCAGTTTCAGATCAACTTATTAACTGACCGCCAAACCCTCTCAGTCTGTATTTACCTCCAGACCAACTTTACATGAAATGAACAGTGTGCACATGTGTCATAACACTGTTTCTCCCCTTTTCTTTCACAGATACATTACGAATCAAAACAGACTGTTTGACATCAATGACAACAGTCTGAGGCACTACATCAACCTAAAAAACCTGTAAGTATCATAAGGTACCTCTTTAGTGTTTTACATGGAACCACGACATATTTAACTCGCCATTTTACCCTTACAACAGAACAGTGATGAAGACGAGACTGACGTCTATATCGTCGGATGCATTTTTCAACAATACAAGACTCCAATACGTGTAAGTAGCATTTTAAAAGACCCTCTGTAGATGCGCCATTGATGTACACACAAGTAGCCAGATTTTGATTGCTATTTCTTCCCCTTTTAGAAATCTCAGAGACAATAACCTATCAACACTGTCATGGAGAACATTTCAGAACTTCAACACAACATACCCGTAAGTGTAGAGAAAAGTGTCAGTACACTTTTTTTTTTGTTGCGTGTGCAGCCAAAGAGTTTCTCATGTGCTGTTGTGTTGTTTTTTTTCTAGGCTCCTGCTGTCCGGTAACCCTCTGGATTGTGTTTGTGAGAACTTGTGGATCAAACTGAGGCTCCTTGAGGAAACTGACAGTCCAGAGCTGACATGCTTAGACGACGGAGGAGCGCCGAAGGCCTTTGCCACACTCGCTCCACCAGACTGTGGTAATGTGAAACCATGTTATAATAAGCAACCACCGGGTATCTGATATTGAACGTTTCAGAGAGATGATCGCTTCATGGAGACAGGAAAGACGGGAATAAATCTGTAAATAAATCAATCAATGCAAAAGGTCCGGTCGGATGTCCAACTATGCCGTGTGCTCATCTCTCGCAGTGCTTCCCAAAGTAGAGGTCACCCCGAAAAACGTGACGGTGATGCAGGGGACTAATGTCAAAGCTGTGTGCAGCGCCTCGGGCTCCCCTCCTCCTGAGATCCTGTGGAACCTTGATTGGCTCTCCACCCACCACGAGGTGAGCCGGTCTACCACACAGCTTCCTGTTTAAACCTTTGGTTCGGGTCCACCACTCTGGGATCCTGGTTATTTTTAAAGAGTGGACAAGATGAGGAATCTTTCTTTGTAAATATTACTCATGAGATGAGCTCCAATGAAGCTTCAAATCCACCTCTGAGGGTCGGACCCGAGTTAGGCTTAATTATTTATTCGTCTAATCGTCAACAGATCCCATGATAAGAATAAAACAGGAGCGATCCAGAAACGTCTGTGTAGCTTATTCATCTTCTCATAGAGCTTCATTGTTGTCGACAACCATAAAAAAACACACATCAGGGATGATTGAAATGAAACCATATGTTTGTACTCAACTGGAACTATTGGTTTCTGGGAAGATTCACATCGTCGCCAGGAACCGATGACGTTAGAGCTGGATGCCAAAGCAGAGTAGGAAAGCACAAAAGCATTACGAGACAGTCACACACATAGTTGGTCTTGCTGTGCGTTCCAATACCCATACTACCATACTATTTATGTATGACAGAAAAAAATGTAGTACGTCCCAATACATAGTCATGTCAAATGCCAAAAATACCAGGATGTGTTACTGCATCCGGTCGCACTTTTCTGGCAATTCTAGCCCACAATCCTGTGCACCGCAGATACATGAGCAAGAGGGTCTCTAAACTCAAGGTGCAATGTTATAATGAAGGAGTATGTCAATGCATACCGCATGGAACAGTACGTACTTTGTAAAGGCAGCTGCAGTACGTAAAGAAAAGTTGTACGATATAGAACGCAGTGTTGTTTCTTTAGAACCAACTATATATATATCATAGAGTTAGTCTGTTGCGGCAGTACATATAGGACATATAATGCAATCTAATAATGTTTACAGATTGATCCTTCGGATATGGAGAGCAGCATCACTTTGTCAGACCTGTCTCCTGATGATAATGGCAAGGGGATCATATGCAGCGCTGAGAACATGGTCGGTCAGACCGAGGCCACCTTTCACCTCAATATTCTCTGTAAGGACTCCTACTTCTCTGTTATAATTGACTGTTAACTGTAGCATGCATCTTTAGAGATTATATTTATTGTCGGCAAGTTTGTTTTGTCTAATCTCCTCTCATGGTCTTTTAAAAATGCTTTCTTCTAAACCCTTGTTTTTCCCAGTGGAAGCACAAGGCTCCTCAGTTTGTTATCGTTACTGTCTCTTGGCAAATCTTATTGACTCTCCATGTTTCCTGTCCATAACTCTTCCTCCTGTGAAGCTCCTCATGCCTTACCACACTCCTCTGCTTGTTTAGAGCCGCATTTCTCCTCATTCTCCTCCTCCATGTTTTCCTCATGTCAGCGTTTAGATGTTGTGTCGCTTCTCTGCCCCCCCCCCCCTCCCCCCCACCCCATACAATTCATCCCCTAACTGCATCTCCTCTCTAAGCCCGTAAATGTTGCTTTTCCTACTGGCTTTTACTCCTGGTGTTGATTTCCTATCATCCCGTTATTACTCTTCCTCTACTGTTGCCTCCGTGTCAGTTGCCCCCACCATCCAGCAGCTGCTGGGGCCGGAGCGGGACCACCACTGGTGCATCCCATTCAGCGTGACGGGGAACCCCAAGCCCGAGCTGCAGTGGTACCACGAGAACGTGGCTCTCCTGGAGCAGGACTACATGCGCACCGTATTCCACCAGTACACCGAGAGCGAGTACCACGGCTGCCTTCAGCTGGTCAACCCCACGCACATCCACAACGGCGTTTACAGGCTGGTGGCAAAGAATAAGTTCGGTCGGGATGAGAAGAAGGTCTCTGCCCAGTTCATCGAGCCGCCTGACATCGACCACACAGGTGTCTTTTTACAGGAGTTCATTCAGTAAGAAGTCAGCAGATTTCTGTTTATGAAGTCGACCGCTGACATACTTTTTTTTTTCTTTCTTTTAAGCAGAAGAACCCTTCTACTACTGTAAGTAATGATTCAGCATTATAACAACTAACAGCTGTTGTACTTATCAGCTGGATAATAACTGTGGACATGGTTAAAATGTACTCTTCTGTTTCTCCTCCCGTGGCCTCTGCCTGCATCTTGCTTCTGCCCAGACACCACTGGTAAGTGTATATAACATGACAGTCAGCATTACAAAGTCATTTGCTTGCTCTTAATAGTTATTTTTTCTGACCAGCTTTTTGATTTTTTTTGTTTTCAGACTCTCCACTCCCTCCGCTGGACGACAGTGTTGCAGTAAGTGATGCTCACAAGTCCTCGCCATTTAAGGCAATGGTCCTCATCCTTCTGGCCTGTTGTCACCCTTTTGTTTGAATTATATATATGAAAATAAAATAATCTTGTAACTCTCAAGAAAAACAGGAAAGGTTTGAGGAGTTTGCGGCCCCCCTTTACGGGGATCCCAACCCCATGTTGGGAACCACTGATCCAAAAGGATGCCAGATGTTTTTGTTGACAGTTTTTTTTTTTGTCTTCCCAGGTGTATGTAGTTGTGGGAATCGCAGGAGTTGCCTTGACTGGCTGCGTTCTGATGGTGATCATTCTGAAATATGGAAGAAACTCCAAGTTTGGTCTTAAAGGTGAACTAATCTTCTTAAGGAACAGTTCAACATTTTGGCATATACACTTACTCGATTCCTTGCCCAGAGTTAGGTGTCACCACTCTCACATGTGTCTGGTTAGCTTAGCTTAGCACAAAGACTAGAAGCAGGGGGGAAAGTTAGCTTGTTTCCAGTCTTGGTGCAAAGCTAGCCGGCTGCTGGATGTAGCTTCAAATTCAGTGCCGACACAGGAGATGATCTTCTCATCTGACTCTTGGCCAGAAAGTGAATAAGCTGATTTAGAAAAATTTGAAACAATTTATTTTTTCTAAAATCACAAGAGTTGACTCAGTAAAATTGAGTCAACTCTCAGTATTATTTGACCTCAACATTTAACTAGCTGTTTAACGGATAAGTCGTTTATAAAACACTATAAACGAAGTATGTTTGTTAAAACAATGAATGATTATATTGTATAACGTATAGTTGTATTATTACACACAGAAACAAATCCTTAGATGATTCATGAGATTATATTCGACAAATAAATGAATGTCATTATTATTCAGTATGGTGTGTTTTAACTTGTTACCATAGATCACTTATAGGTGCTCAATAGAAGGGTTAAAATAAAGTGTTATTATTGACTCACAGCTCATTGTACTATGACAATATGACCAAAGGAATTGTTTAGTTCTACTTTGTTCTGAAGGCATGCACTCATGTTGATTTGGGATGACGTCTGCCTCTTGTGTCTTTATGTCATTATGTACAATTTGTATTTGCAAGTCTTTCAATCTCTTCTCCCTCCAACCCTCCGCTTACTTCCCCTTCTCCTCCTCCTCTTCGATGACCACAATTCCTGTCCCTCTCTCCACATGCCGTCCTTACTCTTTACTCATCTCCTGCCTCTCTGTCCTCTCCTCCTCCTCCTCCTCCTCCTCCTCTGTGGCTCCCTAGGCTCCTCCTCAGTCATCAGTAATGACGATGACTCTGCCAGCCCTCTTCATCACGTCTCCAATGGCAACAACACCCCGTCGTCCTCGGAGATGGGTCCAGACGCAGTGATCATTGGGATGACAAAGATTCCTGTCATTGAGAACCCACAGTACTTCCGTAACTCCGGCAGCATGCTGAAATCTGACACGTGTGAGTTACCGCTTCGCTCGACAAATGGCCAGTAACCCGGACCTTTTCAGATAAATCCATGCAGGGGTCACAGCCGGACGCCATATTTATTGTCAGCATCCTGCTGCATTGTGATAGTGACTCCTCGACAGTTAGATGATGCTCAGAAACACAAGCTTGTTCACGGGAAGGCTCAACTCAGCAGAATGAACCTGAATGTTTTTCTTTCTGCAGGTGGTTTATTATAGGTTAAGACATTTTTATTTTGTGCTGGATCGATTTGTCGAATCAACAATTTAGATACTTATTCATTAATCGAGCATACATGTCAAACATTTGCTTGTTCCAGCCTTTCAAATCTGTAGAATTGCTTCTTTTGTCAGTTTTATTTTAATTGAACGCTTATATCTTTCAGTTTTGGAGATTATGACAGTTAATCTTGCTATTCTATCATGTTCTATCGATTTATTTATCGCAAAATCAAACAAATCAATGTTGAAAATATTCTTTAGTTGCAGACCTAATCTAATTTGACCTGCAACTGAATAAAACTCACAAAACCTCCCATGCTATTTGTTGTATTCTGCATTAAAGTTGTCCAGCACATCAAGAGACACAACATTGTACTGAAGCGGGAGCTGGGAGAGGGAGCCTTTGGGAAGGTGTTTCTCGCAGAGTGCTACAACCTGACACCAGACCAGGAGAAGCTCCATGTGGCAGTCAAGGTACAGATTAGGGAAGGCGTTCGCTCAAATAATCAATCCGTTGTCATTCAGTTAGTGAATTCTCTTGACTCAATGTACATTCTGATAAAGCTCCTCACCTCATCTTTGTGTTTTCGCCTTTCGACCAGACTCTGAAAGAGGCCAACGAGAGCGGCCGAGCAGACTTCTACAGAGAGGCCGAGCTCCTCACCAACCTGCAACATGAACACATCGTCACTTTCTACGGCGTGTGTGTAGAGAGCGACCCGCTCATCATGGTGTTTGAATATATGAAACACGGGGACCTAAACAAGTTCCTCAGGTAGGATCATTTTTACTTCTAGAAATAACTGACATGTGTTAAATGAATAGATCCACACTTTGGGATGTTTCCTTATTCGTTTTCTTGCCACAAGTTAGATGAGAAGATCGATACCTCTCTCGTGTGTGTACGCTCAAGAAAAGGCTACAGGCAGCTGCCAATTAGCTTAGCTTAGCATAGAGACTGGAAACAGCTAGCATGGCTCTCTGCAAAGATTAAGAAAAAAAGTCTACAGCACCTTTAAGGCCCATTATATCTAAATTCACCTCGTACAAAGAACAGAACGTAATGACAAAAAATGTATGACAAGTTGTGTTTCTTTACAGGGATTATATGCTGCACTGTTTCTTGGCTGGGAGCAGTGACTTCCAGGAAACCAGCGGAGGCTCCAGGAAGTCACAGCTTTTGGCCAAGAGATAGTCCAGCACATAATCCACCATGAAACCATAACTTCATGTCTTTACATGTTGGTTTTTGGATGAAAACAAGAGTTAATGTGTTAGCTTTTGTTACCTTTGGACAGAGCCAGGATTGCTGTTTCCAGTCTCTATGCTAAGCTAAGCTAACGGTCTCTTGGCACCAGCTACATATTTAGCATACAGGTGGGATTGACATTGATCTACTCATCAAGAAAGCAAATAATTATACATCCCAAAATATTCCTCTAGTCCACTGTGCATTGAAAGGTATGGCTTGGTGATATTATGATATGTTCTGTGAGTTGATAGAAATGTGTCCACTGGTAAATAAGAAAACCTGCTTTATGGCAAGGCTGGGTGGATTCACAGAATGTTTGCATTATTCAGATTATTTAATTCATTGGATTAAAAACTGAAATTCCCATCTAGTTATTTTGTCATTTAGGGTACATCTGAAATGACAGGGAATTAATCTGCAACCGTTTTGATTATTGATTCATTTCAAGACTTTTTTTTTTTGCAAAATAGACAGAATTTGTGAATATTTGCTGTTACGTTAAGTATTCAGTCGTACAGTCGATTGAAGATCTGATTAAGTGTTTCTGGGTGCAGGTCCCACGGTCCTGATGCAGTACTAATGGCAGACGGTCAACACAGCATCCAGGTGGAGCTCACCCAGTCCCAGATGCTGCACATTGCCCAACAGATTGCGGCTGGCATGGTCTACCTGGCCTCTCAGCACTTTGTCCACAGAGACTTGGCAACCAGGAACTGCCTGGTAGGAGAAAACCTGCTGGTCAAGATAGGAGACTTTGGCATGTCCAGAGATGTTTACAGCACAGACTACTACAGAGTGAGTCCAGAGTATTTTTTGATCATTTCCCCTTTTCTCACCTCGTCTTGCCCCCAGTATCTTACTCACACACAACCTCCGATATTATACACAGAAATATGGAAATGTAGCCACATACGCACAGTCTCAAATATGCAATTAGAATTTGATTCCAGTTTTGGCCTGAAATAACTGTGTAGCTGCAGAAATGTCAATTTTAACCAGAGGTATTTTATCTATTTTTAATACCATTTAAATGCAAATTCTATAATCTGCATAAAATTACTGTTTCCATGGTAATAAGGGCCAACAGTGCAAAAATGCTTCGGCAGTTTTTTTTTTCCCTGGGCAAGGAGTTAATACGTCCCTTCACTCTACATGAATATCATCATATTATTAAACCATAGAGGAGTTATGGTACACTATATAGTCCGACGAGAAGATTACACTAAAATTACAAGCCAATAATAAAAAAAAATATATACACACACACACACACACACAAAATGTGTCATGTTGAGGAACAGATGGATGCATTTTATTCCCTCATCCTTTCTGTATCAAACCCTAGCTTGAATCCCACAGTGCCCTCTGCTGCTCAAAGTGGAGTCAGAAAACACACAAAAAAACATCTCAGACATGCATTTCCCCGCATCAGATAAGATCACCATAAAGAGGGCCTGTCACCAACTCCTGATGTCAAACAATGCTATCAAATAGAGACACAGCTAACAATATGAGGCTGCTATAATTTGATGAATAAAAAGGGAATCATGTGACACAATAATATAACTAGTAAAACTCAGATTTAGAGGACGACGTAAATAATGTGGGGTGAATAAAACTAGAAATATATTACATCTGTGCACCATTGTTGATCTGCCAGTTACACAGAGTATCACATGATGGGGTGATGGTGCATGCGGGTTTACGGTATATGTAGGTGATGAACGTGAAAGGATGGTGATTAGATAAGAGAGGAGACAGCGAGAGGAGGAAATGCATTTAGTAGACAGGAAATATCTGATGGAAGAAGACAAGAAGACGCTGGTTGGATAAAAGGTTTTGATGTAATAACAGACGTGTTACAGGAATGCCAGAGTGACTAAATTTAATTTGTCAAAAATAAAAAAAATAGTAAAAAAAACACACTCTGGAGCCAGTTTATTAGGTACACCTACCTAAAACTCATGCATTCCATGAAGGTTATAATGTTTAGGTTTTGTTGAAATGGTGTTAGAGAAACGTTAAACTGTATGATCATTTTGGGGGATTCAGTCCTGTTGAACTGTGTGTGTGTGTGTGTGTGTGTGTGTTATAAGGATTACAACTAACAACATGCAACAGACATGCTATCATAAAGTCAAGCCTAGGTTCTCAGATACTGTGATTTGCTTCTCATAACGTCACTGAATCCACCATTTACTATTCACCTGAACAGTTTTAGGATGTTTTGATGTTATTGTAATCCTTCACCACCAAAACAACGTTTCTGTGTCATCATGTTTGGTTCAGGAGACACGATGCGAAATACATCATTTGGTTTTGGCAGAAAGTAAAATGGCCGCCACGAGGCGTTTTTACAATAGCTCCAATTCTCAAAATGTTCAGAGCACTAAACTGTACAAGTATACCGAGTTTCATGTTTTTATGAGGAAGTAAACATTATTTTTACATATCGCTTGACTATCACCCATTGCTACTGGGGCCTCATCAGCTGTAACATGTTTATATAGATAGTGGTAAAATATAAATTGATGGATAAACCTGGTGGATAATTACGTTCTTTGGAAAGCTCTTTTGAGTTTTTGTATAATTTAGGTTTTCTGCCCCTTAGAAAGCTATTTACAACCGCCTCAATAACAGAGTCAGACAACAAGGGCGTCACTCGAGACAATCTGACAGGGAACAAGTGGGAATGTGCTGGTATATATACATCTGCATGGGCTGGTGAGGGAAAGCGGGAACAGGTGTGTCGGTGGGAGGGGACGTCAGGTGAGGGCATCTGGCGGATGACTTGACTTGGCAGGTCTCTGGAGTTAGAGGAGAATGCATCCAAAACAAACAAAGAAAGGCATGAGAAGGTATCCTCTGGGCACCATGAATGTCTGTACCAAATTCCATGTCAATACATTTGGAGGTTTTTGAGATATTTCGGTCTGGATCAAAGCGGTGGAACCACCAAGCGACACTCTCATCCACAGTACCGCTCCACAAGCTTGGCTAGAAATATCCCATTAAAGTCCAAGCAGCTGCTTTAAACTCTTCAGCAGGGCTTGTGGTGTTGGTTTCTAATGGAGACTGATTTCTCTCTCTCTCTCTCTCTCTCTGCAGGTGGGCGGTCATACGATGCTGCCGATCCGCTGGATGCCTCCAGAGAGCATCATGTACCGGCGGTTCACCACAGAGAGTGACGTGTGGAGCCTCGGCGTGGTGCTGTGGGAGATCTTCACCTACGGCAAGCAGCCCTGGTACCAGCTGTCCAACAATGAGGTCAGAGTCACACGAGGTCTACTTTAAGTCAGACAATGCTCACAGAGCTCAGAGACTTTAAATGACACCTATTCATGAACTACTCTTAAACACAGAGACTTTTCTCCTGGTGGTGTTGTTATCATAAAAGTGTTGAGTTTGAAAGACGTGAGGATGCAACTAATACCGCGTTCATATCATCACGACGGTTTGCATGAATACAGAGTTTGGTCTTTGGCTGATGTGAGGCGTCCATATTTGTTTTGTTTTCCGGCACTTCTAATTATTAAGTCACACAACTCACACGTATTAGAGCTCTCAGAGTTGTAATCATAACTCGGGTGTTGACGTGAACACTATGTACATGTTAGGAACTCATAATTATGACTCCGATGTGACATGAACGCAGTATAATTGTAGAAAACGTTGTATCCTCTCTCAACGTAATTGAAGTGTATGATTGAAATGAAATGAATAAAAGTGTGGCAAACTCTTTCAGAATTGTTCCATCTCACCTCTGCATTGATGTCATTTGAACACCCGTATTGTCACCCTGTAAACCCCCGCAGGTGATCGAGTGCATCACCCAGGGCCGCGTGCTGCAGCGGCCCCGTACCTGTCCTAAAGAGGTGTACGACCTGATGCTGGGCTGCTGGCAGAGGGAGCCCTACATGAGGCTGAACATCAAGGAGATCCACAGCATGCTCCAGAGCCTGGCCAAGGCCTCGCCTGTGTACCTGGACATACTGGGCTGATGCACCTGGTGTTCTTGTATGTACTTTTCGTGTGTGTGTGTGTGTGTGTGTGTGTGTGTGTGAGCGAGCTGGGGCTTTGTGCGTGGATGAGTGGTGACGGAGAGGAGAGAAAAGAGTGAAGGTTGTGCGACTGTGTGAGCGAGTTTGTGTACAGTACCTGGCTGTAAATGTCCCTGTAAATGCTATCGTCCGTGTCCTCATTACATCGAGAAAAGCCTTAAATTTTGAGTGATTTTTGTTTTTTTGGTTTCTTTATTCATTTGCAGACGTCACCGAGGCATGTTTTTCGTCAATGGAAAACCAAAACGCATACATATGTGAAAGGCATACAAATAAATGGAACCCGACAATCAGAAATACTGATCACTGGGTTACTCGGTCTACGTTCATCGCATCAGATCATCTCCTGTATTCCATTTAGCTGGGAATGAAAGGGAAAAATACTGCGTCTCCATAATGGACAGAGTATGGACACAACTTTGTAGATAGAGAACATATTCTGCAGAAAAATACCCATCAAAGTTACAGCTGAAGCTTTTTCTTTTTATATTTCACAGACTATTTTAATATTTGTCGAATTTATAAATGTTGACTCGTGTCTTCATACCACGCTGTTGATTTCCATTTGTGCTTTTTCAGTCATCTTCAGAAGCTTTTGCTTTCTTTTAAATGATTTGAAACGTACGTGTATATTATTATACACAGACAGTTTAATCATAAAACCCATATGGATTCTCATAGATGCCTGTGTCTGTTATAGATAACCGACTGGAGTGATTTCCTCGTGTAAGATCAACTTTGAGGCTGTAAAACACAAGGGCATACAGCGTTTTTGCACCATTATTTTAAATAATGCCATCGCCATTTCTCATATTTTATGTAAATATCTACACACCAGGTCATCTATATTTACAAAGTGGTGTTTTAAACGTTGTTGGAGTGCTCTGCTACATTTCACGACCTTTTTCATTTGATGTATCTAAAAGCACAGCGAATGAGGACTCGGCGGTGTTGAGCTCAAAAACAAAAAAAAAGAAGAAGAAGATGAAGATGAGCACAGTTTTGTTTTACTTTTTCATTCACCAGCAATGCCATTTAGCAAATCGTTGTTGTTCGGTGGCCCTTATCTGTAAGTGATGTGGTTTTGTATGCATTTATCAGAAGCAGGTTCTTTTTCTCAAATGTTGTGGCTGTCGATGAGATTGTGTCTATGCTTTGATACGAGAAGAATAGATTCATTCTTTTGAGTGATTTTAGGGATCGACGGGGGCATTCGGATGCAGTTTACTGTGCACTGATTCATTTAATTTTCAGCACTTTTTTGGTTTTTCGTATTGAAGTTGCTGCTTGTTTATTTGTCATTTCTTTGCATTACAAGAGTGTGTTCTGAAGCTGTCATCTTTAGTGCTAAACAGTAGGCTAAGAGGCCGCAAACAAAAAAGGATTAATTAAGAGTCTGATTGCCCTCAAAGAGCCCCCAGGGGTGCTTTCATCTCTCTGAGCGGTCGCAGTCAGCCGGGGTGGTGACTGATGCAGCTGCTCACTTCGGGGCATCGCTGAAGCACATTTGTATAGAGGCTGCTTGAAAAAAATGATTTTGAAAATGCATTCTTGTAGTTCCGTTTTTTCCAAATGATCTTCGACTGGTCTGTTTGCAGATTTCAAAAAAAAAAAAAAAGAAAGAAAAAGAGGCTAAAATATTAAAGCAAGTGCGGTGGTCCAAGTGTACATACTGTGTTAAACCTTTGCAAAAAGCAGCAGAGATTACTCCTTCATAATAACCGTCGTGTATTTCCATTTGGAGGCATAAAGCAGTGCGGCTCTCTGCTGAGACAATAAGTTATGTTAAGTGCACTTTGTAGCGTTACTTAACCCCCCCCCCCACCCCTAATGCACAACCTGAGCGGCTGACCACTCTCCGCCTTGACCTCGACTGCACTTAATTACAAAAAAAAAACAAAAAAAACATTTCACCCTTGCTGTGGCGGCCATGACTGAGGCAAGTCCCCAAACTGTGACACATGGTGGTTGATGAAAAGGATTCAGTGTCCCCTCTATGTTTTTATTACAGCGTTTGTCCGTTCTGTATAATAGTCACGTGTCTGCTGTACATACATTGCTGTCCATTCTGTACAGTTCTGATATTTGTCTATATCAATAGTAGGCTATGTTTAATAGTATAATCTGTTTGAAGCAGGTATCACGTCAACACCGTGCGACATCTATTGAAGACAACGTGTTATGGGCCACTGGCAATACATACTATATGTAAATACGATTTTATTTGTGCTACATTGTATACTTTCTTTGTGCTCGTTCATAATACCAGTGAGAATACAATCCTTTTTTTTTGGCAACTTTTTTTTGATCTGCAGAGGACTTTATTTGAACAATGTGTTTTTTTTTCTCTGAAGAAAAAAAAAAAAGAAAAAAAAGAAAATGTCTTTTTCCTCTCCACTGTGATGGGGAGCTTACACGGAGGCCGTCTTGCCTGTAGGAGGACCATAGACTCTAGGATCTGATTAAACATCAGGATCTCTCCTAGCTCGACAGGCGTCCCAGCAGACGTGTGGCCGATGGCGAGGAGGTCAACCCCACCACTCAACCTCTGACTGACTGTAGCCTATTTTGATCCTCTTTCAGATGAATAACTGTGACTTTGCATCATGAATAGTATATTATTTTGAATGTAATCTAGAAGGGTCGGGACCTTTTTCGAATGTAATCTATCTTGAGGGGGAAAAGGGAGGGAGGGAGGGGGAGGGGGGGGGGCGTTGCAGATTTTTTTGTAAATATATGGTAAATGAAAAAAAAAAAGATTACAGTTTTCATTCCTGTGCAGATAACAGATTTTACTTACTGTGTGAATACAAAGAGAGAGAGTGTTTGTGTGTGTGTGACTAATGTCTCAGAGATGGTGTGTGTGCGTTTGCACATACATCTTGTATGCAAGTGTGTGTGTGTGTGTGTGTGTGTGTGCGCTCTCCTGGCAGATTTAATCCTGCTTTAATCAGCCAGTTCTATCAATCAATTCAATGCTTTGTGCATCATGTGAGTAGCTTATCCACAATTAATGGAAATGTTCCTTGTGATACTGTGCATTTAATAAAGGTGGTATGTCTTACAATACGCGTTGCGTCCTCACCATTTATTGGGTCTATTCCAAGTGTGGAAGTAAAAACGTGGACGTCTTAGAGGAATAGTTTGACATCGTAGTAATTCCGCTTTTTCACTTTCCTGTTGTTAAATCAGAAGATTGAAACAAACTCTCTCGTCTGCACAGTAAATATGAAGCCGCCTGGCTTAGTTTATAGTGGTGGGAAGTTTTGAGTACACAAATATTAATACTTTACTTTGGTATTTTTATCCTACTTTAAAAACAATGTACATTTGGGGCTCCTTGTCAAGTTACAGAGGTCTCTGGCGTCTAAACAAATAGTTTGAGGCCCAAAGAATAGAAATAGGCCAATATTAGAAGAAACATGTGATTTATCTTGTCAATTGTGACTCTTTAGGGATCAATGTGAAGATTCAATCCATTATCTTTCTGTATTTTCCGCTAACGTTTTGTTATTTGACTTGTTACGTCGTGTTGAATTTTGCAGGATGCGACTGGACATCCAACCAGAGGCCTTTATTGTGTCAAACAATCCCAGCGTTCAAAATTCCGATGGCTTGTCCTCTCCGGGTAATCTGAACACAACACATTGGCAGATTGTCTGCTAAGGTGTGACTGACACTCAGTCTGTTTGGGGGCCACTTTAAGAGGAGCCAACATGTGTTGTGAAAGGCATCTCATGGGCACCATTTGTTTCTAACAATAACTACTGAGGAGTGACAAGGACAGCTGCCCTAAAGACCTCACACACACACACACACACACACACGCAAGAACAAATGTTGGCAACAGCTATTTAAAAGTATTTCGGTGGTGTTATATTGTCACAGTTAACACACACTAAGACAAGTTGAAAGAAAGTGAAGCTACATGGTGTGTAACCTACCTCGGTGTCGTGTTAGTGGTGAGGAGCTCCGCACTCAGACTGCTGGGACGTCGTTCACATACTGACGCTCAGAGTGTCTGCTGCAGGAAGAACAAATATAATATATATATACGTCTAATTCATTCACACCTCAGTGGAGTATGTACATGTTATTGCTTTCTTAGTGTCTGCTTTCATACTATATTTGATGTTATATGTAGACAAAGTTTACAGTAACACTTTAGTTTAATCCACTTATTTAGCATTTATAATCAGTAGTTACACACTTAGTAAATGGTTTATAACACACTATAACATAGCTGTACAGAGTTCATTTAAAGTGTATATTAATGTTCATTATTTGTCAACAATTATAAATTCTCCTATTCAGGTATATTTGAGCCTCCACTTATGAATTCCCACCGGAGTTAGTACATAAATAAACATACTGGCTTACAATTACATTATAGTGTGTTATGTCTATTTATTAAATGTTTATATCTTTATATATATATATATACTAAATAGGAGGGTTAAAGTAACATGTTAAGAGTTGTAAATGTTCCCATCCTCCCTCTTCAAGCATACGTAGAGATTTGAAGTTTTATGTACCAACAGATCATGAAATCGTGCCGGCTAAACACAAACACCCGAGGAATCACAACAACACAAGGTGCAATAGTGTGATGGTCTCTTGGTTTCATCAAAAGCTGTGCGCAGTGTATATTTATTGTATTCTAAATTTACATGTTTAAAAAAAACCGTCTGCCCATGTCTCGGAACCATTATGAAAGTTAACGCACACATTCCATATACATGTCAGAGTATTTTACAGAGGGTAAAGGTCGAGGCATGAAGGTGGCACGACTCAGATCAAGGCTCAAAAGAATACAAAAAAAAAACCAAACGTGAATAAATAGAAAGCAGAAAATAAGAATGCGCTTCTTCTTGGAAACGAACAAAACTGCGGTGTGGGAAGTGTCACGCTCCGGTTACCCAGCGAAGAAATCCATACAGGCCGTGTGACGGTCTGACCAGGAGCAGAGTGAACTCCACAAACTAGTGTGAAGGAGCAATGGGCGTCTGTACTTATCTATAAATCCTATATAAAGTATACTGTGCCTAAACAGCTTATCACTAAACATAAATATCTCAGACAGAACTAAATCAGAGACGAGCTCCCTTCTCTTCTTCTGCTGCTAGTATTGAACCGGAGGCTCTGCAGACGTCGACATATTCAGACAGTCGTCTCAGGAGCTGAAGCCAGTTGATTTCTCTTCATTATAAAGACTCATTTAAAGAAACAGAACATGTGGTTACGGGTTCCATTTCAGTTTTGTAAACTACTAAAATTCCAAATACTTAACCATGTTTGAAATACCCATTTAAAAACAGTTGAAAGCTTTGGGATATATATATATATATATATATATATTTTGTTTTTTAAAGTTTTAATGACGGGGGTCATTAAAAGTCATGCACGCTGCAAATAACTGCATGCAGTAGTTATGGTAACCCATTCAAGCACTTTTTATTTATTAATAGTCATAAACACACACAGCAGCTTCATCAGAGGAGCCTTCGCCCTCTGGACGTTTGAATGTGGAGGATTTATACGGAGAGACGTTTGCATGTCACAGGAAGCAAAGGTCTGCACAGCCGCCTGTAACATTTACCTGATAAAGAAAAGAAATGTGGATTGATTATCAACTTCATATATATTTTATATATATATATATATAGATATTTATAGATTTCTCTTCTCTCGCTCGCTCACTCAGTTGCTATTGCGCACTCGCACATTTATCCCACTTGCTCTCATTTATTTTTTGTTTACAATGTAACAAAAATGGTGACAGGCCTTAAAATTACAATCACCGAAAAAACAAACTCAGAAAACAGAGAGGGGGGGGGGGGGGGGAGGGGGGAGGACTGCCGCCGTTGTCTGCCCATCACTGACAGTTGCAGCAGAGAGGACACAGTCTGCGTGATGCTCGGACATCAAAGAGGCGGCGGCGGAGGCTCCTTCCCCATAAAGCTGCGCTCTCTAAGCTGGAGGTTCTCCAGCGCCACGTCTAAAGGCATGATATCCACGCAGCCCATGGCCCCGAAGTCGGCGAAGTCTCGGCGCTCGTCCTCGTCGGAGGAGGAGCTCTCTTCGTGCATCAGCGTGGACAGAAGCAGCTCCTGGACGAACAGGCTGCGGTCGGCGCGCTCTCCTTCTAGAAACTGCCGCTCCGCTTCGGACATCTTCGGGTCATTCAACCTGGAGGAGACGGCGAAGATCAGATTCTAATACGTTCATGACACACAAACAGGACTGCAGAAAGATGGACAGATTCTTCACAAGTGATCATTGTTGATAACGGGCATTACTCACCGTGCTAATAGGAACTGGGAGCTGTGGGATGAGGACGAGGGATTGTTTTCACCCACGGCGGCAGTGTTGGCAGTTGCCGTGTTGGGCGGAGGGATGGCGTTGCCGCCGTTGCCTTGGTTGTTGCCGCGCCGTGTCGCGTGGCGGCCCGTCTCCACCTGCTGCCGTGCGGCCTGAGCCTGCTGCCGCTCCAGCTGCAGTTGCATCTGGAGCTGCTGGAGCTGCGAGGCTGAAGGCCCCGATGAGTTTATTTGCCCCCCCGCCGCACGCCGCACACCTGACAGCTGAGACAACAACTCTGCAGGAGACGCAACAAAAAAAACAGGCGTCAGCGTTTGCCGTTTCTAGATAAGTCGTGATGTCAGAAGGCAACGCTGTAGACCCCCGTAAGAGGATGTGAGGGACAGAGAGACAGCAACCAAGTGACCAATATGATGAGCCTTTATGAGGATGGTTGATATCTTTCCTGGATTTTGTTTTCTAAAGATGAGAGAACTTAAAAAGTAGATTACATAAAAACATATTCCACTAATACTAAATTGAAACATAGACTGATTACACAATCTCTGCTTTTAGTCTGTGTACAATCTCAACACAGACTTTATAAAACGGTCTTGACCCAGTTATTTTGGGGTAAAGACAAATAACTTGTATAATAGGATGATGGTCTGTATGGCGCATTATCATGAGTCAATTTGAACAACAACTACTCTATGAAATATAGATCGACTTATTGAAACTCTACTTCGTGGAAAAGGCAGTTTAAGCTACAATCTACCGTTTGAGCTCTGCTGATGTACACACTTGGCTGTTACAAAACTACGGTGGCCCCTAAGGACAAAACACACACAAAGACTAAAGCACAATCATTAAGGAGATCCAAAAATGCTCCAAACTATAAAAGGCATACAAAAGTGTAATGATCTGCAGTACAGATCATACCATTACTTTGTATTTGTATTATTTATTATACCGTTACACTCCTGATGCTCACCTGCGATTGGGTCCATTGCCTCTCTGTTGCTGGGGGTGTAAGTGGAGCTCTGTGATGAGGAGGAGGAGAGCCCCCCCGTGGAGCCGCTAGTAAAGTGCATATTAGTCCGCCGCGCTCTGGGCCCGCCCAGTCCTCTTCCAGGGTGGAACATCCTGCGTACATGTCGAACGCTGCTGGACTCATCGTAAAACGGACCGTTAAGGCCAAATGCTGTTACACGACACAAAATATGGCATCGACGTTTCTTTAAACAATACATACGAACAAATCGTTATGCAGACAATAGTGCTGGGAGACACAGAAAGGATATTAAATCTCTTGGCGCTCTGTGTTCAAGTGTGAGGTGAGCTGTAAAGTCATCGGTGACGTGGTTGGGATCCCCTCCTGGCAAGGCAGCACATATTGGACAGATCTGAAACAAGAGTGAGAGGGTTCTGCTTGAGATGAACGTTCTCTCTCCCCCTGAACTAAATGTAATCGTGTTAAAAACCCCAAAGGAACTATATGGAAGTACTAAACAATGTTGTCACCTTTTTTACAGTGTTGTTAGCGTGCAGCATCTATTGCTCATACTTACTTCTAAGTTTTACACTACAGGCATGTTTACATCATACCGTCAGCTAAAAGGAAGACGAGACTCAGCATTGTGCTCCTACAACACTGTCTGACTCAAAACGGGTGACCACATTACCCACAATGCAACTTGACCACCAACAGTTCAGTCAGCGGTTGGGATGTGTTATGCAAGCAGCCGCTAATGTAGCCTCAAGAGGTCTAGTAAGTTCACTTCTTTCTAACTCCACATCATTTTTTTTTGGGGGGTTTTCAGACTTGCAGTTTTGAGCCTCAAATGACATCAACTCAAGTGACATCACTTGAGGCAACTTTTCACAGCTCCATCTGGAGGCACAAAATGCTTTAAACAACAAGACGAACAGACTTTGAGGTGTAAAATCTGTGGAAATCCTTTGAAGACTAAATGGGAAGTGAGTAGATGCTTTAAGTTCCAATATGAGCAGATTGTTCCTGGGACAATGGGGACATGTTTATCAGTTGAGCAGTTCTGACAGAAGAATGCCTTAAAGAGGTACATCATCTCGTCTCTTTCGTGTAGGTAGTATCAACAAACGGTTCAAAATGATGATAACCTCCGGACATTATGTCGATATAAAGCCAGCAAGACTTGAACCAATGAACCAGTGCTTCAGAGATCAACTGACTGATTAGTTGATCAACTACAATTATGAGTTGGTTAGAAACCATCTTTTAACCAAAAACAAACTAGTTTCATCGATGAATCCATTGTTATAAATGACGGTGAACTGAATACTTTTGGGCGGATGGACAAATAAACAACCAATCTGCTGTGGGTTGTGAAGTAGAACAGTTTTCATTGTTTTCTTACAATTTATAGACAAAACAATTAATTGAGGAAACAATGGGTAGATTGATCAATAATAATAATACTTATTTGCAGCCCTGAATCAAACACACTGAAAAAATAAGAGGTGAAGAGGCAGCACACACTGCCATAAAACGTTATTCATACAGAAGACTTCCCCACGAGTCCATAAAGGGAATTACTACACACATTTGTTCTCACGTTTGTTTTAGAGCACTTACTGTACACACTAGTCTCTATTGAGCATCACATTCTTAATGTAAAACCCCAGCAAATGACACCGTGTGCATTAACTGCCATACACAAACACAGCAACAGGTTACAGACACATGCATCTGTTGTTTGTCTTTTGATTCCTCTATGAAAAATGATCTAAAAACAAGGACAGCATTGTTCTATATGTTCCCTGTCAATGAATGAATATATGTCCTACTGAGCCAAAGAGCTCCATTGTTGCCTAAAAACTATTTAAAATACATCAATGACCCACATTGTTTCACTGGGTGACATGTTTCTTCATTAAGATGAACGCGGCCACTGTACTTTAGTCAATCTCCCACACACACACACACACACACACACACACACACACACACACACACACACACACACACACACACACACACACACACACACACACACACACACACACACACACACACACACACACACACACACACACACACACACACACACACACACACACACACACACACACTCCTCCTGCTGTAAATACTCATTAGTGCACAAAACATGCAAAAATGAATCCACAGCTTAAAACAGTCCCGAACAAATGCACCGTTTACTCCTGTTTGAGTAACATTTGCTACAAACGACAGTGCGCAGCTGCTCATTTTGATCTTTTCATGGACTTTGTTGACAATAAGAGAAGTATAGAATAACGGCAGCCATATTTGACAAAGCCCCTCACTTTTACACAAAGGCACACTCTCTGCGCAGCGTAGCAACTTGGTTTCCATGGCACAGGTAACCGGAGCACAAACTAAACACAGTCAGAAACTGTCTGACCCTCCCCGTCCTGCCTTTTTTTCAGTTTACTCAGCAGTGGACAACACTCCATAAAATCCATAATCCATAAATGTCCCCCGCTTGTACATTCTAGGAAGTCATTTTAGCCGACTGGAGTGCGGCGCTCAACAGCAAAAGCAGACTGAACTGTAGTGATGCCGACAGACAAAGAGTAGAAAAAACAAACCCTCCATTTAATGACTACAATATAAAGTACGTAAAAATGATGGTATAAGTAAACTAGACTGCTGGAGTCGTCTACAGAAAATATTATTTATGGCAAAAACATCAAATTAGTTTAAAAACTGTAAACTTGTGCCATAATCCCTTTATGTGTGCCGTATACTCACCACCTCTGTGGAAGTCTCTGCATGTTCGGAGGTGACATGCTCCTGTAGGGACGTCTCTGTGTAGCCCATCTTGCCACAGTAAGGACATGTGAAGGACTGGGGTTGCTCTACTGAAAACGTGTCTCCTCCATAATACAAGTCTGCAAAAGGACAGTTAACAGAGCAAATGTTACCGTTTGTTAATCAATATTCAGGTTTCTGTCTCTGGGCTTTCAGGCAGCTGCTTACCGTAGTCTACCCTGGTTAATATACACTGCATGGGGTGCTCTGTGGTGTGTCGTGTTGTCGTGGCTCCGCTCTCGTAGCACGATGCACAAAGGTCGTAGTCGTAGCAAATTAAACACTTGAACCGTCTTCCTCTAAAGTTCCCTTTCAAACATGCATCACAGCTCACACCTGCAAAAGAGAAAAAGAGGAGTGTAGTAAAGTCAAATTTGTGGGAAACTGACAATAAAGTTGCAAATTCCTTATAACTGCTTCTGCAAGACCGACGGTGATAAAGCAAATTATCTGCAGGCCAGTCTCACTTACATGAGCATGTGATTTGGAGTGGCACCAACCCACAAGTGCCAGCCATGAAGAACTCTGGCATTCCAGTGAACTTCACATGCAAGGTCTCAAAAGGTACAACTCAAGAGGCATGGCACACGGCAGTAAGCATCTGAAAGCTGTTTTACATCACAGCTTTTGTTACTTATTTATAGAGCTGTCCACACAGGAATATTGCTTTTTTATATATTTATCTAGATCTACATGAACCAAATCGGTAAAGAGAAAGTAAAGTGGAACCAACCAAGGCAGCAGACATAGTGCCAGCCATTTCTATATCTTTTCACAAGTCATCATCATATCAAATAGTATCTACTTGTCCTCTCTTTACTATGTGATTACAAGTGAAGAACTATTCAAGCACTGGCTCACTACTCTGCAGACACAACCAGTTATTTTCTATGACACATCATAGGTACCATTGCACACAATATTCCAACCCCTGCCTTGCTGAAATTTCCTTTGAAGGGGAAAAAAAACAAAACACACCTTATTTAGCAAACTTGGATTGTAGGTATGCAAGTATTGTGAACGCTCCCTTTGTTGAGACTGATCTGACGCCTTGCAACAAAAAGCTTAAAAACATAAATAGAAAAACTCCACATTTATAGACCAAACTCATGCATGAATAAATAAATAAACTGGCAATGTGCACATACCACCTGCACAACAGCAGGTTTTGCAGACGCTGACAAAAACGGATAAATTGGTGCCACCTGAGTGGCATTAAAAAACTGCGCCTTCTTCCACTTGCACACGGGATTTTCACTACCTTAAAGACAACAGCATGCACTCACCTCAAAGGCTATAGCCTGACCACAAGGGGGCAATTTAAACGCCTACAAAGTAGCCTGACGTTACCTTTATTGTCCTAACACTTTATTCAAGATAAAGCAAGTTACTTAAGCAATACCTCTGCTTTTAATTGGGCTGTCTCATGTTTGCGTTGTAGATTAAACAGGATAGCAGGCCTGCTACAACTAAAATGATGTGAAGAATGGAGAGAGACGAATTAGCCCTCTCATGTGGTTTACAGTTAAAACATACAGTAACTTAACCCTAGCTAGCTAGTAGCCTGCCAGCTAGCTAACTTAGATTGGTTTGTGGTCTGAGGCCTCAGACTTTCTTCTTGATGACAGTGCAGACGGGACAGTGTGGCGCTAACATTAGAGCTACAGGCTCTTAAATTAACACGTAACCTATAACATGGAAGCAGAGTGTCAGTGCCGCTAACATGGGACATATAACACAACTAACGGGGTTTGGGGAGCCAGTAAAAGCAGCATTAAGTCGCAGCTACACCGACGCCTCCTTGTGTTAGCACACATTAGCTCGCAAGCCCAGCTAATGCAAGGTAACGCAGCACCTACCAATGGCTAACGGCTAAGCTCCGCAATGTTGCCGTATCATTGCGAGCGGGTTAAGAGACATTACAACCGTTTACTTCACATGTAAAATATACGAGATATAGAGGTGAGCCAGAGCTCAACGTGTGTGTTGAGACCAGCCTGAAAAGAAGCCGCGGAAAGCGCTACTGCAGCCCCCCCTTTGACTTGAATAAGCACTTAGCAAAGCTAGCCGCGGAGCTAGCTGCTCAGGTAAAGTAGTGCGCTGTGGACGTGTTTATCAACTCACCCTCATGTCGGGACATCCTACAAACAGCGGCACAGCCCCTGCTCGGGCTCCCCAGCGCGGTTAACGAGGACCGATACAGTATTTTAGAGACTAAACTGAAGAAAAGCCTTCACCCTCGCTTCTTTTTCGAGCAAGATGGATCCGCAAGCAGCTTACAGTTTGTTCTGCTTCCCCTCCCAGAGTGTCACTTATCGCGGAGTGTTGCGCGGTGACCAGTAGGCGGCGCACTCCTACATGAAATCTGAAATCACTCCACCATTGGCGGACGAAGTAGTGGGATTCACAGCAGATAGCAACCAGTAGCCTACACTTTATATTTTATAAATACAATTTTTTGTTCCTTCCCATACTTAAATATATATATATACATATAAATTTGACATAACAATAATAAAGCATAATGTTCTATACCCCTCTAAGAAGGTAAACGAAGTTCCCAATTCCTCTATTAACTAATCAATTGTCTTATTTGAAAGACTTTTCAAATAGACAAGAGGACCCTACATTGTGTCTTTTCTTCTCTTGAACCTTTCGGCAATGAATACTTTGAAAAGCGAATGTATGTATTATAAATTATTGTATTTTTATTATGGATGGATTCATGCATAAGTAGCATTATAATGTTGTAGTGGTGGGGGTTATTCTTCAAAGTAACTGTAGATGTCGAATTAATATAGTGTAAAAGTCCAATATTTCTAATGTATGTAAATACTGAAGTACAAATAGGCTACTTAAGAATACGCAAAACTGTACATTTTTCCTTCGTTAATGACCCAAATGATTACTTGATTATCTAAATTGTTCTGTTGATTCACTAATTAATAATACGCTAATCATTTCAGCAGTAATACTCACTGTCGGCTCATGTATTTCAAGAGAGAAAATGTAAACCAGTTACTCTTTTCATGCAAGGATGATTATCAGGAGTGAGAGATGCGTAGGCTGCAGTGATTTAATTGAAAGGACAGAACTAAAAGCCACAACTTTAACATGTTGATAGAAATTATATTATTGTCTGAACAAAAGTATAAGAACTTATGATCAAGCACTTTTTTTTCGTAAAAAGTATTTATTTTTATTCAGATTCAGTTTATTTCTGTGCTGATGAGGACACGTACGGTCTGACAAACCAGTGCATTACAATGAAGACTTCACAGCAGTGTAGAAGGCTGGGGTGGAGCTCACGACTCTCACTTTGTCCTTTACTCCCTCTCAGAAGTAACAATCCCAGACCACCTCAAGTGGACAAAGAGAGACTCGTGACTCTGCCCTCGTGCATAAGCCTGATGTAGCCAAACAACAGTAACACATTCTGTACATACAATTTATTACATGTGCTTCATGTCAACAGTGGAGAGTGCGAGCTGAGGAGTATTTCATATCAAAAAGCCGCCTCTTCTTCTTCTCGGCCGTCTTCCCTCAGCTGTATTGTATGACAGCGAGGGAGAAAGTGGAGAAAGAGGCAGAAACGCAGTCTCCCCAAAATACAATATCATTTATTTTAACACGTTGTGTAGCCGGAAACAAAAACAAGACAGAAAACCTGAAAGAATAACTTTGTAAAGTACGGTGTACCACGTATGGGGTGACATTGAGCCTTTGTATGCGAATGCTTTGTGTACATGTTGCAGTTTGTCTACACTACAATCCAAACGACCAGTGAATCCCATTTACCGACTGGCGACTGCTGGTGACAAATGTTTCTACGTTATAAGAAATTCTACCTTCCATTTTGCAAATCAAAAAGGTCGAAACAAAAAAATACGCTACAGTCGTATATCTCACCTCAACACAGCCATTCACCAGGCTTTCAATCAAATAAAACCCAAAGTAGTGGATACAAACCCTCATCTTCAGTTCAGAATAATTATACTTTCATTTGCTCATCAAAATAGAACAATATTTACATATTTGCATCAGCTTTTAAATTTGTGAGATCGGCCAGATAACTTTCTTCTATGTCAAATGTTAACGTGGTCATTCATGATAGTTGTAGCACCTGAGCAAAAAATCGTCTTCTCTGACCACTGATCACACACACAAAAAAAAAGGATTTATGGCTAACATCTCTTAAATTACATGAATTATAGCAAACACAATTATGTACATTTATAACCTTTACATTTTTGGGCATCTACTTATATTTACAGTACAATCAAAGTTTTTGGGATTTTGAAGGCGCAGCTTTCTGTATCTCTCAGTGACCCCGGTGACACGAACTACAAACATTTAACATCGGAGTTGGGACGAGGGTTTCTTTTGTTTGTTTGTTTTTGAAATTGGTTAACTAAGAATAAATGTATTAAAAAATAAAAGCATATTGACTGCACTTTTGCTTCAAATAAATCTGGTGTACAGGTCAGTGTCTTTAGTCAACGTGTTGAGATTAAGGATGTGCCACTTTATATTGTTAAAATTCTGCAAAAATACCAAACAAAAACAGAATTCTATGAAATGCTAAAAAGGGTACAGTGTTTCATAAAGCTATCAGACAGGCTGCTCCAACATATGTAAGAAGTAAATAGACCTTTGGACGATGAAGTGTGTTAGGTGGCTTAGCGACTTTGGATCGTCGTACAGAAAAACCTGAGTACTTTTTTCCTCTAAAGCTGGAGTGCAGCTATTGTAGCTCTTATGTTTTTGTAAAACCGCTGTATGTAATACAGATATATGCTACTTTGCCAACAGACGCCTGATAAGTGATGGTTTCTTCCTCGCTCCTCTTCTTGAACTGCTTGACCCTGACATGATGTAATACTGTATACCCGCCACATAAAAAGCTGATCTCGAGCAAATAGTGTTTGCAAATACTACAAATACAGTGAGTGGCATCGACTTTATACAATTATAAGAGAGTGTCTGTCTCAGCACTCTCTGTGGATGAGACCGTCTGAAAAGCCCCAGTGTTGGAACCTAGTGCTCAAGGCATCAAAGGACAAAGGGTTGGGAAGTATTTGCAAACATTAATTGGAGCCAGGCCTGCACAGGAAACAGTGAGGTGCCTGTGGGTCTTGTGGCATCTCCTCCGTCTGTCCGACTGTCTGTTTAAAAGTCTGCCTGTCACTTTGTGCGACCTGACGGCTCTGGAAGCGGTCGGTCACGGAGCTGCTTGCTGCTGGATGTCCCGGATCTCTCAGTCCATCATTTCCTCCTTTGAGTAGTCCCTGGATTTTCTCTTGAAGAAGCCCATCTGGAGGATCACAAAACTCAAGTTACAAAACTGTAACTCTGTGCAGATGTGAAGGTTCTATAGTAAAGGAATAGTTCAGCATTTTTGGGGAAATATGCTTATTCCCTTTCTTTTTGAGAGTTACTTTAGATGAGAGGATCAGTCTCTAAATATTGTTATGTCAGGGAGCAGTGACAAGAGTCTTAGCACCGCCATAAATTCAGCACATAACCTCTCATAACACCACAAATTGTATTTTTAACATTTAGTTTTTTGCTCGGATTTAAAAAAACGAGATGCAAAGTGTTAATTAGTGAGCGCTAGACATCCTGGTAGGTAGATTTTGTTTTCTTTTGGACAGAGCCAGGCTAGCGGTTTCCTTCTATTTCCAGTGTATACAAAGCTAAACACTCCTGTAGCTTCATATTTAACATGCAGACAACAAAGTGGTATCGATCTTCTCATCTATCTGTCGGTAAGAAAGCAAATGACCGTACTTCCCTTCCTTTAATGTTTAACCACTCCTTTAAAGTCGTGGTACATTTCATATTCTATTGGCAATATATTACAAGGTACTCGAAGATCTGAAATACTCTGCAGTCTCTATATGTATATGCACATGTTACCTTCCAGAGAGCGAAGATGACGAGTGCTAAGATCAGCAGTCCTATCAGGATGCTGATGATGATGATCCAAATAGGGATTCCTCCTAAAGTCTCCTTCGAAACCTGGATCTTCACCTGATTGGCCCACAGATACAGAGAGTAAATGTACACACACGTGCAAACACACACAAGCATTCAATGACAATACAAGCGCACAATAAAAAACTTGATCACTTACACTTCTGGTCCTGTCACTGCTCAGTTCAAACAGGTTTGTGTTTTTGATCCCCAGCGTGGCGTTCACCAACATGTACAGACTGGAGAACTCGCCCTGTAAGATAAATCTCCTTTAAACGTTTCCTGTCTATTCATCTGTCAGATCGCTTTTAGTCACTCGGCCTCCCGAGGCCTTTTTGTTCTTCACAAAAATAAGCAGCCACGTGTCACGTTAGCCTACCTTGATGAACGTGGGTTTCCACACTCGGAATGTAACGTTGACCTGACTGATCGTAGCCTCGGGGATGGAGCAGCTAAATGATGCGCAGTAGAGGTTTTCACAGCTCTGTAGAGCAAATCAAACACATACGGTAAGACAGGAAGGACACACACACACACACACACAGAAGTGGCTCAAAACAGAAGGTCCTATTGTGTTTTGAATAAGCCAAACAATTCAAACCAGGATTCACATGTGTCATAAAGCCAACTCCGAGCTAATGAGAGTAGTCAGGTCTGGTTGATCTTTTATTTATTTTGTGTTGTTCAAAGTATATTTACTTTAAAATATCAACCACAACCTTACTTTGTATAATAAGTCCTGAAAATACATGTTAACGTGTGAGACACAACATACCTTTAAACAACTTTGAAATATTAAATAGGACCCCAGACAGATCATTTATCTTATGACATAAGATAATTCACATTTTCTATAAACTAAATGGTCAACTCTATCAATTGGATTATGTAACTTTGTTTGTCCTAGTGGTGGAAAACTGTTCACCTTAGGGAGACACAATGTGTTTCAGTCTGGCAGATTGACTTGCTTCACTGGTTAAGCCTGAGTTGAAGCTACGCCTGCAAACTAACCTGAACAGGAACGGGTTAGTGCGGAGGGATTAGATTCCACGATAGTTTAGGCCAGGCTTACCTAAACATCCTTTATAAAACAGAATTTCCTGAAAAGCCTGGTTTCACTGGTAATCTGTCTTTAGTAAATAAACCCAGAAAGAGGCTCATCACTCACCAGCAGGAAGACACTAAGAGTTTCTTTCTTTGGATTTGGATTGATAACTTCCGGGTTAATATTGTGGGGGTTGATCCAACGTGCTGCGTCACATTTCACCTGGAGACAAAGGAGAGGCAGATATGAAATTGGGTCCATCTGTTCAGATCCACTTGCATGTCCACATGTGTGTGTGTGTGTGTACTCGTACCTGTGGGCTGGTGGTGACGTGTGTCAGGTACAGTAAGTTGTTCTGCCGAGGAGACAGGTGAGGATACATCACTGTAAGGTCGACTGGTGGAGACACCATATCACCTGACTTCTCCACCTGAGGAGAAGGGAGATGGAGAGGCGGAGTGAAGAAGAGAAGAGGCCTCCGTGTTACTAATATTGTACCTTATCTGGATTCCCAAACAAACCCCATCTGCATATGATCTCTGTTACCGTGTAGCTGATGTTGACCTCCTCTCCGATCACGCTGGTGTCATTGAATACAGTAGAATACTGTTCACCCTCTTTTACAATGATGTGTTCATCCCCAGGCCGCCTAAAAAAATAAATTCAAACGCATATTAGGTTTTTTTTGTTCTGAATAACAGCTTCAGATACATACATTATACATTTAATATGAAATGTAGATACCATTAAACCCAAAGCAAAAATAACACTGACGAGGGTGGTGACAGGACGTCTTGTGATCCATTGTTAATATATCATTGTATAGTGGTACCAAAATGACTTTATTTTGGACATTTTGATTTGTTAAACAAAGGTGTAATGACGGCATGTCATTAACATGAATGGAACAAGTCAGAATGTCCACCACGACAGGACTATAGAGACCATTATTGCATCCACTCTTTGTAGTATTAGTATTCATGATCAGTAAGGAGTGAAGCCACTCACACTGAGAATATCAGGCCAGCTTGATACTTCACAGGGATGGAGATTTGCACCGTGTTGTCATGCAGGGTTGAAGCCAGCTCTTCACTGTCACTGGGGGGAAAAAAATGTAAACTTGTACAATTCCAATTTGTAAAATGTTTTTAAGGCAAACAGCTTCAAACTGGAAAGAAAAAATACTGTGCTGATTCGCTCACCTTGTAGCTGTCACATTGATCTGAATTACCTCCTGGATATGTTTGGGATTTACCTCAAATTTCACTTTGAAATTTTCCTGTGGATCACATCACAAAGATAGACAAACATATTATATATTGCACAGGTAGTATGAGGCCTGATGAATGTATTATATGCTGATACTAACCTCTACATTACTTCCCAAGAAGGGGTATCCAACAGCACACTCCACCTTCGTGTGATTCAGAGTGCATGCTTTCTCCGGCTGAACACAAAACAAAACAAACGTCATCACACACTTTTCAATCCATAAATGGTATATGGAATATTAGAAGTATTAGAAATCTCACCTCTACTTTAACATAGTTGATGTTCGGTGTGAAGCTGACGATAACTTTAGTGTTGTACGCGTTGTCTTTGCTGTTTCTAATGTTGATGTTCACATCAATCTTGTCTTTGTTGTCTTTGATCACCATTCTGGAGAAGTAAATGAAAACTGTCAGCATGCTTTGTCTGTGATGCACACATCTCCCCACAAGGGTGCAGTCATGCACTGGAAGGATGAACTATGTGAACTGTGTTATGAGACACTATGACTTCGATACAGTACATGACTTCAGTATACAACAGTTACATGACAACAAGAGGAAAACGTACAATGACCAAGAATTCATAAATGTACATACGCTAGTATATTCTTTAACGCTAATTCCACTTACCTTTTGACACTAGGCTCTGCTTTGAGAGAGAGGTCAGCAATGCACTTCTCATCGCTTCCACAGTCAACTAGAGGAATCTACAAGATAGAGACGAACATTTTCAAGTTCTCCTCCAGTTAAAAGAATTGTTTTATTGTTACTTTATTTGGAAGTTTCACTGTAGAGTCATATATGTGCAGAGTTTTACACGAGAAGCCAAAGTTTCTCTCTGATCACCTAAATTCAGAGTTTAAGATGCATAAGTACAATCACAATTTTGTGATGTTACAACTAGTTACAATATGCACTTACTCCAGCGTACAGATGAAAAGGACTAGGAGAAGCAGGAATTTAATTTGTAAGAGTTTTTTAACCAGTTATTCATTCTCTTTCCCTTTTCCCCACAGAGCGTTTGAGGGTCACAGTGAAATTTGTTCCCACTCTCAATGCTCTCCCACTGGACTGTTAAGATCAACAGCGTCCACCCTCCCGAGAGAGGACGAGAGAATATCATATGCAGCACAATGTCAAAAGAAAAACTTCCGTTTGATGTCTTCCCCTTTCTGTGTCCCTTCTCTTCCTTTCAATAACAATAACAGGAGAGGTCCTGAGGTCCTAATAGCGCTTCCTCGCTCGTGTGAGTGCAGCGTGCATTGCTGCTGTGACAGTATCTGACGCTGAGGATGTGTCAAGGCTCATAAACACGTCACATATGGTCCTGTGTTTAGAAGCGAGGAGGGGTTTGGCTTTGTTACGGGCTGAATTCTCATGTAATATTTCCCCTCTTTATCTGGACACATCACTCATGGCACTCACTTATCTGGAGACCCTCGTGTTAGAACAACTATGCATGTGGGAGTGTGGGAAGACTGCCCTCATTTTTGGTGTTGAAACACTAATGCAGTCTTCAGGAAATACTGAATGATGGCAGTCAGCTGTTGCAGATGTTAATGTGGTGTAACAGCAGCAAGTTTGGAGCCAGACATGAACACCCCACTTCTCATTCTGAGATTATAAAGACAGACAGATGTTTAAGACCAGGTTCAAATCCTTCCTGTCTGTGACTCAAACGTTTCTGCTTCCTGTTATTTGGCAGTTCATACTTAAAGTGCTGAGAGAGAGAGAGACTCTTACAAGTGATATGAAATACTGTCTTACTGTCTTATTGATGGATCTGGGAAGGTTTTCATCCAGAACGGGGCCTTGGTCTTCATCAGCAAGTCCAAACTCCAAAGACACCATGAGAGGGTCTCGGAAGTCCAGCCGGGCCTGGGAAAGGGGACAAGTGGAGCAGGACAGAGGATGGTGAGGAGAAGAGAGAGGGGAACAAAAGTACAAAAAAATGTAAACATGTGTTTGGCTGATTAGATCCTTAATCAGGACTTTGTGGGGTTTGTTCAGGCTATGCCTGGTCGAAGGCTCCCAGACTCTCTTGTTATCATATCATTCAGACTGTAAGAATGAGCAACAAGCAAGTCAGAAGTAATCCCGAGTTAAGTATTTCAGACAGTGATGATGGTGGTGCTAGATGAAAAGGTATTACAATTCATCCTTAGCGGGACATGGATGTCTATAACAAAACTCATCCAATAGTTGTTTTCCCCCAAAATTCCAAAGGTTAAGCTCTTGGTGGCTCTAGAGGAAAGGTCAGAGGATCACCAAAGTCAGTATGCTTCATCCCCTGGGCACCATGAATGTCTCTACAAACATTCATGGCAATCCATTAAATAGTTGCTGAAATATATAATTCTGGACCAAAAGGGTGGACCAACAGACCGACATGACCATAGTGGTCATAATCAACCAGAATAACTGGAAAAACCTGTGTGAGGGTGCAGGGCCTTTAAATGACTGAAACATGAAAACAACATATGAAGGAACGGCTTCACATTGCAGTATGGCATGGACTGTACAGACATGGTAGGGTAAATATGAGTCTGTCTTGACCCTGTGCCTAATTTTGATTAAACCTGAGAAGTATAACATAAGGAACACATGTTGCGTCTTTAGTCAGGCACATTACTGACTTGGACCTAGATACTGTAACAGAAACGAGGCATTAGCCACACCCTGAGTATGAAGCACTTTTTGGAAATGGATTCTTTAAAGATACATCTGTTTTCAGTTCATCCGGTCCATCTTGGACTTAGGTAGTTGCCGGCACAAATCTTCTGACCCTTGTGCACTTCTCTGCGCTGGACTATGTGGGAAGTTTGTGCACAAACTGGCACACCAGAACAGAGCAGGTATTCATGCTCAGCACACACGGCAATAACAGCTGTTTCAACTGATTAGTTCCTCCTTCTCTCGCCTAGAGGCAGCTAATCAGAGAAATCCATTGCTCCAGTGAACTGCTGGAATGAGAAACTTTGTACGCATGGCTTTGAATGTCATATTGCGACAGTAGGTGGTGTAGCTGTAACGTACTAAAGGTTTCAACCGTGATGATCAGTCTGTGATGTGTTTGTTAGGCCATTTGTAGAAATCTCCCCCGACTTTGAAAGTCACTTTGTCACATTTTTCATTCTCTCTTTGTTTCGTCTTCTTCTCTTCTCCCCATCTCTTCAACTCTCCGAGTGCCTACAGATAATTTATAACTCGGAGCAGCAAGGGGCTGCACTCGGCATGCTTTGATCAGGACGAGTCTGTTTCGTGTTATGACCAAGGTCTTCCTTCTCCGCATGAGGCTTCTCACAGCTTTGTCCTGTCTCCTTTCTGGCTCAAAACACAATTTAGATCCCCGCAACAAGCCTAGAATATAACTTTCATGAATGAAAGTCACAGAACTTGTATTCATTCAGTTGATCTGAGGACTCTGTATTGTGGAAACGGGGTTAAAAAATATAGTTTGGGGGTTGATTTCGTACAGGTAAGAAACCATAACTAACCCCATGTGTACATCATAAAGACAAGAGTACTTGCCGACATGATGAAGGTTTCTTCCACACATTTTCTCTCTTTGTCTTTGATGGTGAGGCTCCTGGTAATCCTGCGATCACTTTTATCTTCCGAGTCAATAAATGAAGCCCTGGCTTTCGCACGCAGAGCATCCAGAATCAGATTGTAGCGGATGTCTGCAGCACACGACACAAAAGGAAAACATGCAGTAATGACACACAACAACTTTGACAGTGAGGAGGCGTAGAGATGAATTAATAGGATGCCGAATGGCTCACCAGCAGTAGTGTTCAAGTCCTGCTTGTCAGATTTGATCCCGTAGACAAAACACACCTCCGTCGTCACACACACAGATTTGCGTGCACCACGCTCACACTGATACTGAGTCTGCTGCAGGTTGATTTTGACAGGGTCAAAGGTCATGTTGGCACGGAGCTCTGCAACATCTCTGGACCTGGTGAAATGAGACAGACATGCCAACTTGTAGAAAACATAATTGTAGCTGTTTTTGGTGCAGTGTGTGAGTGTATGTGTGTGTGTGCTGAACTGTGCGCAAGTTTCTCAAAGTCAGGAACAAGAAACGGATGCATCTTGAGAGCAAAACTTGGCCTCAACTCTCTCTATTCAACCGTTGAGCTTTCCAAAACACGGCCAACAGTCCAGGAGGAACAGCCGCCTGCTGCCAAATCCTATTTTAACTCTAAGCCACTTGGGAGATGGAGTTTTCACACAGCTTAGCTGAGCCTCTGCCAGTAGAAACTGTGGGAGAAGGTCTGCTTGGGAAGCTAAATCATGGTGTGGGCTGATGTTTTAAAACTTTGCGGGTTAGTCCAACAGCCAGGAGTTGTAAGAGAGAGATCATTAGGAAGTTGTTGGTCTCAAGCCCACGAACCCAGTGGGACACGCGCAGCTGTCTAAACCAGCAGAAGACAGCGTAAGATAAAGTCTCTGGGATACGGGCACTGCTGCTGCTGGTAATGATTCAGGTGGAATGTGTAGTTTTGGGAGCGAATGTTGATGTGTGAGGATGGGTCGTGACTCACCAGAATAGTGAAGCCCCTCCCAGACCTCCTATGGTAACATCAGTGATTCCATCTCCATTAAGATCCATGACTCCGTGTATGGACTGACCAAAAAATTTCACCTTTTCACCGTCCCCACCTGCAGGGATATGCTGCAGAGACAAACACAGAACCTATTAGAGCACATTCAAGGAGAATTACGGGATATATTTTAACCTGGCATATTTCCCGAAAGTTATTGTGGCTCTATGGGTAACTTTGCACTTGCCACCTCTGTTGTAAAGCCCCCTAAAGCCTTCCAAACAAACATGACGTTTACATGAGTCTGACAGAAACTAAACACAAAAAGTAGCAGGAGGTGGCGAGTGCAAAGTTAGCACAACCCATAGAGCCACAATGGCCACATTTATGGGATATAAAGCTGGGTTTAAATATAACAGCGTTTCCCTTTCAGCTAAATAAACAAGTACAAGTATTTTGGTATCAACAGTTCAGGCGCTGTCACTGTTCTCACCTGTACGAATTTCTCTTTCAGTGACGTCTTATCTCCATGATAGATGTAGACGGCCCCTCGGTGGTCGTTCTCAAAAGGTGCACCGATGGCCACGTCGTTAAACCCGTCCAGGTTGAGGTCCGATACCGCGGCGATGGCCGTACCAAAGCGGGCACCGCACGGTTCATTCTTATTGGTGCAGCTGGCTGAGTGGGAAGTACAACAGGACTGATTGACAGGCTTTAAAGTGAACTCGTGCTTAAACTGTCCGCCCTGGAAATAAAGCAGAGACAAAAAAAAAAAAACATCACAATCTGACAGAAGCTCTGTCAATCACAGACACACACCTAATTCTTTTTGAATTAACCTACCTGGTCGAGTTTGTAGACGTAGACTTGTCCCTGCTCGTCTCTTTCCGTGCCCATATACATTGGAGCTCCGACCAAGAGGAGATCCGTGTAGGAATCTCCATCCACGTCGACAGTCTGCAGGACACTGCCAAAGTAGGAACCAATCTGCAAAACAACACAACATTGGACAATGATAATTCAGAAAAAAGACGTTTCTGTGTTTTGCACTTCAGGATCCACCAATGTTTTTTTTACCACTAAGCCACTGTAACATGTACATTTTTCCTTGGGGATTAATACAGTCTTATCTTATTTAAAGTCGGCTTGAAGAAAGATGTCTGAGGGACGAAAGCCTCCCCAGGCACCAAACTGAAATAGACTCACCTGTTGTCCTTTCAGTATCTGTAAGACGACGATGTTGTTCTTTTCATTCAGACGATAGATAACAACCCGGCCTGTGTGGTTGTACCGTGGTGCCCCTGTGATGTACAGCACTCCATCAGGGGTGGATGCTGACTGAACATCATAGCCTGCAGAGAGACACAAGTACACAATGTATTCAATTCAGTGCATTCTTCACATGAACATGCATCAACAGGAACGTGTCAAACAGCACTTAACAACATCAGGAGAAAAACAACGATGGCTCTCTTTGAAGGGTATTTTTAAATGCTTCTTCTGCCAACAGTTTACATTTCATTGTGAGGAGGAAACTATAAAACACTCGCACTCACAGACGAGCACACGCACACAGGCTACGTATGCAAAGTCTGCAGTCAGACCATTAGGTGTGAGCGCGTGCCAACAGCTGAGTTTACAGTAGGCGAGCCTGGACCCACCAATGCTCTTTCTAATGACATGTTGATTAAATAACTTGATATTAAGAAGCAGCGGTTGCTCTTAGAGCCATAAAAGGCAGCAGGACGAGAGGAGCAGAAGAGAAAAGGCATGCATTTATTATTTATGGGACAAAGAGATGGACAGCATCTTACTCCTCTATGTAACAGAAACTATATTTATTCTGCAGCTGCAATTCACCAAATCTCAAGAAAGATCTAGTTTATCCCTCTCTCTGTGTAACACAAAGACACTCAGATAGAGTTGTTCTTGGACGTCTAAAAACTGTATTCCTGTATATTATTCAGCTTATTAACAGGTGTATGTTTTTGTATTTTTTTGCGGGAACACACATGCAGAAGAAACACAAATGCAAATGTGCAGCGGACGGCACAGCGCAGAAGCAAACCTGGAATCTACAAAACTATTTTTTAGCTAATTTCGTTCAAGTGACTGGGTGCTATCTTTGAGTCCAGTATCCAGCTGATTGAGAAAATACGTCTTAGGGCCTTTAAGGCATAACGAGTGAACTCACCGAGGTACCCAGCGAGTCCTTCGTACCCGGCCTCAGTCTCTGGGTCGTAGAACTCGGTCTTCCCCGGAATGATCGTTCCTCCAGCAGTATGCATTACCACTGTCCCGTTCCAGTCAAACGCTCCCACTGCTCCCAGCATCAGGCCGTCCTACGAAAGACAACAGAGCTGGTATCAGGAGCAGTCGGATATGAGATCAAAAGAATTAAAAACGATTTCTGTTAGTGAGTGGTGGACACACTATTTGTATCATCTTTACTGTGGTCTAAACAGTGGTGGAAGAAGCACTAGATTCCATTCCATTAACACAATGTAAAAAAAAATACTAAATCACAACGAAAACAAACTTCTGTGTAAAAGTACAGAAGTGTTCTCATCTAAATGTAGTTAAGTTAAAGAACTCATGTAAAAAGGCCACTGGAGAGTTATTACTGATGCATTAACGTGTAATAACTATTTATAAAAGTATTTAATGTTGTAGCTGCTTGAAGTTGAGATCATTTTACATATTTATACGTTTGGGTGGATTCATCTATGAAAATTATATTTTATTTGTTAAACATAGATTTGCATACACAATATGAGTAACTAAAAGAACTAAAGTTGTCAAGTAAATAGATGAAGTTCTCTAAATGTAGTCTAGATTAGGTATAAAGTAGCATAACATGGAAATACCAAGTAAAATTGTACTTAAGTACAATTGAATGAAAGTATTACTTACCACCACTATTCAAAAAGACAAAATAGTATAACTAGTGCAGACACATTTATTCACTTATCTAATCAAAAGAAGATTAAACCACTAACTATTTTGAAAATGTATAAATTGATATTTAAGGAAAACGTACAAACTTCCAATGGCTCCAGCTTGTTAAATGTTTCTGCTTTTCTCTGTTATATCATTGTGAATTAAACATGTAATAATTCTGAGAAAAAAATATCTGGCGGTCTGGGATACTGTGATAAGCATTTTCACAATTTTACTTGTGAAACAGTTAACTCATTCGTCGAAAGAAAATAATAAAAAAAAAAAAAAGATTGACAGGTCAATCAATAATGTAACCTCTTTACACAAATAAATAACCTGATAAAATAAAATATAGTAGAATCACAAAGCAGAAAACAGAGTTCAAAACAGAGTTCATTAATAGGAAAGGGAGGGGTCACACAGGACATTATCTATCATTAGTCACAATGAAAGTCATCAAGAGCCTCTTTCCCGCTACTGAGCCTTAAAGCGAAGGCCTCCTGTGTTTAACAATGACTCAGTCTGGTTGTGTCTGGTCGAATGAGCCACTGCAGCCACAGAGACAGTGTACACAATGATCGAAGAGGTGACAAACGTGAGTCAGGAGCAGGAAGAGAGGCGTAAGAAACTAGTTTCTTTTTAAATAGATGTAGGAACCGCCTAATGAATGAACTCCAAAGGCATGTGAAGGGGCAAACGCAAGCGTGTTGTTCTTAGAGGAGTGAACAAACATCTGATTCAACCTCCCCCGCTGTCTCTAATACTGAAAAGGCCTCGTGCTTGCCTTTCAATCCCCCTTCTAACTGTCTCGCACATGCTCTCATGCAATCAGACCAAACACGATCGGCCTGACGTCTGCAGCAGGACAGAGAGAGCCTGTGTCTGAAAACTTCCACTGACCCAGTGAATCACCGAAGGGTTGAAGATGCACTGGAGATAACACTGGGGCTTTGTGTCTGGACTAGTTCATTAGTTGAGCAAACATCCATGCCAACACATTCACTTCCCCGCGAGCACAGAAAATAAACATTTCTTTCTAAAACGAAACGCCTACAGACATCTAAACTTAGCTGTGATCTTAAGATACGATGCACTTGTCTGTCATTGGGTCTGGTTCGGTGATTCTAGTCACTGACTTTTACTTATATGGTATTTGTGTATTTATCTGACATAAATAAATGGATTCAGACTCACTTTGGAAGTATGTGCACTGAACCCAGCTTGGGACATCTCCATCTCAAAGGAGGAGGTGAAATTGCCGGTTGTAGCTGAGGATGGAAAAGTTCATTTTAACCGTTATATATTTAAATAAACAGCACATAATACAATGTTGTTCGTATCTCCTAGTCACATTCCTATTAATTGTTGGATCGAGAGAGTTTAATAAAAATGGTGTCCTCTCTAAAGGAATAATTAAACTTAGCTTTGTGTTTACCGTACTGACATGAAGGTGGTGTTAATCTTCTCATCTACAGCACAACATTTACCTTCCAAAGCAAAAATCTTGCTTCCCAAAGCGTCCACAATGGTCAACAACGCCACCTCATCGGACACGTTGAAGAAGTGGTCTGCCAACGGCTCACTGGAGATGGACGCAATCTCCTTAATGAACTTCTGCACTTCTTCTGCACTTTTGTTCTGACGATTGTAGTCTCCCAAAACCTGGAAAAGATAATAAACAATCTTAATAACATCAGGGCTGAAAATGTATGACTGAGTGACTAACTAACGGCTTTAAATGATGGTTAAACAATTATTAAAGAAACAGTTTGAATGATGTCTTATTATTTGACTAAATTATCAAACTCTAACAGATTTACTGGCTGGTTGACTGAAATGAATCAATACTTCAATAAACCGCACAGTAAAATGGCTTTATGTCACTATGATTTCTACAGTCTGCATATTCCAGCTTCCATTTTCATTAATAAATAAGCCTTTCTGGGTTTATTATTAACAGTCAACACAAAACTTCCTCAACCCTGAAATCAGAAGACACAGTCATACATGTTAACATGATCTGTGAAAACAACACAAAGGTAGTTTGTACCCACAGCAATGCCAAACCTCTCGATGTCATCGTCGTCACAGTCTCCCATGACCTTGCCCAGATTATGGGAGTCGTGTGACTCTCCGTCAGTCACAATCACCATGACTTTCTTCACCCCAGGTCGTGCACCGCGCTCCGGCATGAAGGCCTCTTTCCTGATTGGTGCAAACATTTTCAGTCAAAGTTCAGTCAAAAGAACAAAACATCTGGAGTATCTGCTGAAACAGGACCTTAAATAAAGCCTGTTGGGTATTTCATATTCTGGCGGGAGGTCTTTTTTTATTTCATGCATTTGTCTCAAAAAATGGCACTTGCATTACCCACAATGCAACTCGACCACTGTCAGTTGAGTCAGAGACTCGGGTTTGTTAATCTAAAACGTTTTTCACATATGCTGTCGTACTCCCTGACACCTGTAAACAGACGTTGATGTGCAAAATCAATGGAGTTCTCATTTTAGGCTCAGCTTCTGCTACAATATTTAAGTTTGGAAAACATCCACTGAATCTGACCAGATACATGTCGGACCAATCAGGGAACTTCTTCTGGATATTTCAGGATATATGGAAAATGGATATTTGGAAATCTGACCAATGACAGCACTGTTTTAACCAAATGGAGGCAGCTTGTCTGAGTCCCTTGTCCAGCCATCTTGAAACGACACGCTCCCATTCATATGCCTATTAAACCTTGCCAGACCATGCTGACGTCATTGAGAACTGTGGCCCTGCGTTGCCAGGCTCGGCCCAAATGAGGAGGGAGGGGTTAGTGTTGAATACCTGGCAGTATCGATGCCCAGGAAAGTCATGGTCTTGAAGCCGGTCTGCTGAGGAAGTTCTTCAACAAATTCCAGCAGATTTCGAGTGTTGTCGAACTGGCTCAGGTTGACGCGGTGAGTCACAGTCTGACCATAGGACACTATCCCCACCTGGAAAACACACACACACATGTTCTTCTAAACGTTATCCTACATTACAGTATATTTTTCCTTTTTCTCTCCTCCTATGTTCTCCTCTTCTCTCCCTCCCGTCCCAGACAGTCTGCTGAGGATGTGGTTGGGTCTGGTAGGGTTGATATGACACACTGTTCTTTATACAGAAGGCAGAGGACTTCAGCAGCCATGGAAGATGTGACTTACAACCACTGGGCTCCGCAGTGAGAAGACTTTCCAGTGTTTCCCTCTGGAAAACTCCAGCAGCTCCAGGCCAGATCAATGTAACCATAATAAAAACCAACCACCCAATCGAGGAGCGATCCAAGACAAGTGGACAGAAATACACTCAAGGTATAACTTATAAGGCAAAGGCTAAAATTACTTCGAAGACTGAAAAGGCTTCAGTTCATGAAGTCTCCTTTATGAAGGACACATTGCAGTTATTCTCACTGTTGGCACCGTGTGGAAAATTCCATAATGGTGGGCACTTATGTCATCAAACATAATATAATATGAAAAATTGAGTTGGCAGCAAACAGTTTATTCCTTCATTCATCCTTTTTTTTCTATGTCTAGTCTTATATAACCCATTCATCCATTACCCGTTTAATGTCTGAGACAGAAAGAGTAACTTCCAGCAGGAAACATTATTATTCTTTAAGTAATTTATTCATGCCACTGACCTGTGAGAGTTTAGGTCCGATCTCAATGTTCTCGATGAAACGTCGCAGAAACTCGATGATGCTGGTCCAGGGGTAGATACTGTTAGATCCATCCAGAACGATCACAATGTCCAGCTCTTTCGCACAGTCTGGAACAAAGTCCGAAACTATCGTTAATTAAATCATAGGTTTGTTTTTTTCATTTCTCTGCATGTAGCTACAGGAGATTGGTTTTTTATTTCATACACATTAAATGTTTTATCTTTAAACTTTTCCAAAGAAGGACGTCTGGTTTCACTAGAGTTACTGATTTAACTCCAAAGAAAGAAATTAGATTATGCAACACATCCAGTCCCCTTCCTGTTTACTTGTGCCCACAGCAGACACACAACAGTAGCTGCTAATCAAAATGTAATAATGTCGAGAGGGGCGGCTCCCAACCTGGGGGTCGGGACCCCCACAAGGGGTCACAGGTTAAACTGAAGGGGTCGCAGGAACAGAATTCAATAAATTACTAGATCATTTTGGGGTCTTTTAAAGGAATAGTTAAAGTTCACTCATTAACATGTGATACTTAATGCAAGGGATCATGTCTTTCACATTGCAGAACTTGTATTTCCTTACTACTGATCCCATAGACATGTACGGTAGTAATCGGCCTAAATGAGGCTAATTTCTCCATTAGTTACACATTCACACTTCATGCAGAGTCTGTTAGGTTTCCTCGTGTGAGTCATGAAAGCAAAAAAAGTCCCCAAAGACCGCGCACGATCTCTTATAGTTCTTACATTTGCTTTAATTCAGCACTTATCAAATCAGTTTAAAACGTGATTTTTTGCGGCACTATATGATCAGCCTGTGTATGTGTTGAATGGCAGAGAAATACTGAAAGAGTCGTAGAAAGAGAAATATTACTGTAGACTGTTTACTCTCTGGCTCTCTCTCTCGGCTGTTTCCTTCCTGAGTGCAGGCGCAGTAAACTGTCTCCTAACTTGGGCATACAACGCGGCAGAAGGGCTGGGCTGGGCCGGGCCAGAGAGGGATGGGGGTCGCAGACAAGTTTACATTAAGAAGAATGCTCTAATCTCCCTCTTCATTGAGAGAGGGTGAGTTTGATGTCAGGGTCTTGGGTGGTACTACTGTTTGGAGTAGATCACAATCTCTTATCCCCGACAGGCAATTTGTGCGTAGAGGCTGTCACGTCGTGCGTCATGTGCTGTGTCTTTTTTTATTGTCAGGCATGCGTACCTTGCACGGCCGGTGCCACAGAGTTGAGGATCTGGAAGGATTCGCTGACATTCGCACACACTCCTGAGATGTACTGCTGCCGGCCGCACATGTAGCCATACTGAGGACCACAGGCCTGTGGAGACAGAACACACGCATACAAACAAACTGAGACTGCTTGAGAAAATAGTCACAGGCTGGTTAGCTTTCCACCAGTATTAGGTCATGGGTGAGGGGAGGTTCAGAGCTACTGAGGACAGAAACCAAGAGGAAAGAACTACTCAAACCGAAGACTACAAAGAGACTATGAAAAACCACCATAGATCCCTTCAGACTATACTTCTCCAGAGAGAAAAAGAGAAGAGGGAAAGTAGGGCTTCAAAATGACCAACAAGAACTGGAACATTTTATTACATTAATCTCTCAGCATCATTTCCTTAGATTTCCCTCTGTGCTGCACAACCTCAGTGCTTTCCTCACACTGGGAGGGATCCTGGACTAAGAGTCTTCAGCTATGCTAGCAGCTCTGGGAGGCTTTGGCACAGAGTTGCTTTGAGCTAAACGCTAACATCCTGATGCTAATTAGCAAAAGCTACTGTGCTAACATTTGCTAATTAACAATAAACAAAAGCTATAACTGAGGCTGATGGGAATGTCATCTGAAAGAAATTAGATTATGTAACACATCAAGCCTTCAAAATAAAAGCCCTAAAACAAGCACTGAATCCAGATGTCAGGTTTTTATGAGTTGCATTAATATATATCTATTGGCCACTAGTTTTGAACTCTGCTAATCTAAATATAATTTTACTGGAGTTCATAACCATGAAATGGAATGGGTGTCACCACCTCCTACATGCTCATACATACATTTCTGCATACAGCTGATTTACAGTGTTACATTCCCAGGACATGAAGCCTCACTGAGAAACATGGGCGGGTCAAGCCCACTGTTTCCATTGAGACCAAAGGTCTAGTGAACATATACTTGCTGCCCAGTTTCTTGCCAAAAATATACAAAGTGCAGTCGTCCTTTTTGTGTTTGGTATGGAAAATGTACTATAAAGCACTTCCATTACAAAGAGCAACTTCTCCCCCTTACCAGAAATCCCCCGTTGGGATTGGTCACCAGTGTGCTTCCCATGGTCATGTTCTCCTTGACTTCATGTAAGTTGGGAACCGTTGTGTTTTCTAAAGAGAAAAAATATGGACGAATAAACAGAGTGGGACAAACAGAGAGCAGCACAGAGGAAGAGCAGCTGGACAAATTCCTCTTCTGTATTTTCCCATAGGAAGAGAGCCGCTCACCCTCCGTCCTTACCTCCCTCTACACCGAGAAGATGTAATAACCACTGACATGTGGTTAAATATAGCACGTTTCATTAGTTTACCTCAGTGTTAAGCTTATGGCAGCTAATAAAGGATGCAGAGCACAAACCAACGTGTTTTTGCTGATAAACATCCCAGTTGCAGTGAAGAAGAAATAGAGGATTTGAATCATTAAGCAATCACAACATGTGGCTAAAATTAGCATGTCATTACAAACGCTCCAACTTGGGAATGTTTTGGATCTGCTTCCCTTACCACATATTCTCACAAACTCATTCACATGCCATTTCAATTCTGAATCGAGCTCTTTACCAATCCCCATGAGGGAATTATGATATTTAACCATTTCTGATTCTCATTAGCAGCCAGGAATGTGCTCTCCTCTGAACTGGCACGAAACAGAGCTGTTAGCAGTTAGTGTGACGTAATGACATTTAATGACTTAAGTCTAGCCCTATTCTTCATCTCTTTGTGAATACAGATTCTTGCTTTTATCCTTGTAGCCCTCCCCTATTTCCTGTCTTCATGCTTGAAAATACACATAATTAAAAGATATTTTTTTATCACTCTAACACGTTTTATTTGATGCTCAGTAAACAGTCATCTCTCATGCACACACAGGAAACTTTGATGTGAAAATAAGCTGTTTTGTAAAGTGGCCTTTCTTTATTTCCTAACTATCTGATAAAATGAGTGATGTGGACTGTGATCCTCATGATTCGTCCGCGTGGGACTGAGAGCAGCTTTGTGGATCCGCAGAGGACAATACGCGCTTTGTCCTCAGTGACCTGTGAACCCCAGATAGATATCAGAACAAATCAGACTTATTACACAATCCCTCTCGGTCTGCAACGACCTCCTGATGATCAGAGAAAGCTAATGCTATTGTGGCTTCTGCTAAAAAATCTATCACCATGACGAATAGTCATTTACTAGGTGGTGGCTATGAGTTTCCAGTGGTGGAAAGTACATTTACTCAAGTGCTGTACTTAAGCACAATTCCGAGGTACTTCTACTCACAATGAATTCACAACCCGGCAGTATATAAATTAATCAAATGAGCTTCATTGGGCTAATCTGAATAATGAGTATTTTTACACTTGTTACATTAAGTATATTTTGATGCTAATCATTTTGTACTTTTACATACACCCAACATGCATTCACATCTTTAAGATCAGTTTATCTAGAAGTACACCACTGCTGAGTAATTGCTCAGCCGGAAAGACTGCAACCTAAATTTCCAATTGTGTGCAGCCGACAGTTTATGTTTATTGTTTGTCATTTGGATTTCATTTTTCCCAACAGAACATAAACATACTGCAGTGCTGTTTAGCAGATCGTGGATGTTGGGAGTTTCTTGTCAGTATTTCATCACACATAATTGTCCTGGCTTAAACAACTTTCAATTTTATTGGTCGGACAAGAACCGTGATTAAGAATTACAACATTACAACCACACAAATGTAACTTCCATTATGGTTTGGCATATCTCTCTCCTGCGCTGCAATCACGCAATCCTAGTATGGAGACAGACTTGGGGCGTCGTCGGTGGGCTTAGACCGAAATGACTATGTGAAAGACAAGCCGCTTCCTCGTCCAAGGTAACAACTTTGTCAGTTTCGCTTCCAATCAAAATACAGCACTGTTGCTGTTGTCGTCATGTAATCCACTCCCAGTTGTTTGCTGAGTTGTCTGGCTCCGGCGGCCGGGCTCAATCGAGTCCCAGTGGATGTTTTCCAGACTAAACTTGAGTTTGTGAGATTTAGGCTTTCGCCTGCTTAACTCATCCAAGATAAAAACAAATACAGCACTCTCCTCTGGTGAGTGGACGGGTATTATTTCCAGGCCTGACTGTGAATTATCAGCACTTAAAGCCAATCATTTACCAACAGCAGGAGAACTGTAACTCCTGTTACTTGATAATTCTGAAGTGTCACCAGCGGTGGTTAAAAGTACTAATTGCTGAGCTGAGAGTTAGTGTGCAGATCTAGAGTTCACGGTAGCTCTCAGTCCTCCAATGTGGACACACAGCCAAAAGACTTTGCAGACTGCTGACCGGGAGCTGAGTTGTGTTTATCTGTTTAATTAAGATATAATTGGAAGGATGAAACATTAAAACCTTGTTTATTTACTCTCTTCCTGTTCTGATGGGCCTCACTTCCTCCCCACTAGACCCAATCAGATATGCAGAAGTCTTAAACATACAGTAATAAAAATAAACACAATATATTCGCAAAATCTCCAGATTATTTTCTCAGTTAATAAGGCGACATCCTCAAATGTCTGGTTCTGTCCAACCAGCAGTCCAAAATCCAGCCAGAGATTATCTGACTATGTATTTTTAGTCATTATTCAATCAATTGATTGACTGTTTCAGCACACACACACACACACACACACACACAGTATTCTTACTAGGCAGATCCAGTTTGACACACGTGTTGTCCCCCCTCCCCACAGGACACTTGTAGACGTCTCCTGTCCGTTTGGCTGGCTGGCCCGACAGCGGCGATCCAATCAGAACCCTGAATAAATAAAGAGCAGTTGGTATTGGTTGGTTAGAAATCCTGCCAACAACCACACACCAGCATCACAGTTTAACGATTGTGATAACAAGCGCAATTCAAATATTATTGCAGAAATTAAGCGTTGGCAGGCTGGAAGCGGTGATTTTAGATTTGCCTTAATTATACTTAAACATAAACAGAAGGTTCAGATTGGCTGATAAAAAATGGTTATAGTTGGTTTGTGAATCTGTGGCTTTCATATTATTATGCCTGAAACTATGGCATGAAACTGAAATAACATTGACATAGCTCATTAAAAAAAACACCTTATTACCACCTCATTACATACTAATGCATGAAATATTGCCGATGTTTGCAGATCGCTACAGTCTTATCAAACATACTTGTACCTGGTCTTTACTGGACATGTATGTTCCGCATGCACAAATGCATGCGTGCACGTGTTACACGACCATGTTCATGTGTGAGTTTCATTACATATCGTGTCGCACTGTCAGTAAACTAAAACGAGTCGGTCATCTGCCTTCCTCTGAGCACTCAGGCTTATTAACATTCCTGACCTCTAAAGGGCTCAACAACAACAACAACACGCTCTGCTCAGACCACAGTCAGCTGTCTGTGAGAAACACCACAACATTACTGACTTATTTATGGTAAACAATCAGGATGAAACATACCTGCTTATTATTCTAGGACATGCAGGGCTGCCGCTAAGGAAGTCAGGTGATGTAATGTAGTATAAAGAGCAACAAAGTCCATGTAACAAGGAGGTCGTGATGGATGGATCGGTCAAACAAACACAGGACTTTCACCCAGGAGACCGCTGTTTGTGTCTCGAGTGAAACCAAAGTCCTTACTTTTGTATGTTATGCCACCTACGTAAGTTAAGTCACAAATGTATTTATTTTACGGAACAAACATAGTTTTGTTGCCTGAACAGGTTCTCCACTGCAGGAGCTTGTGTTGCTGGTCATTTGTAGGAAAACACGCAAAAAATGAGAAATAACTTTTGGTAAGATATACAATCGTCCGTTGGTCTGTTAAATATGAAGGTTAGCTGTGTCCACCTGCTTCCAGTCCTCATGCCACGCTAAGCTAACCATCTCCTGACAGTAGCGTCATATTTAACAGAAGAGTACTATCAATATTCTCAACTAACTCTTGCCAAGAAAGCATTAAACAAGTCATTTTTTGCTTACTTGGCAGATTTTGTTTGTTTTATACGAGCCCATTTCTCTAGATTCATCTACATAAACAAGCAATAATTTGTTTGCTTGAAGAATGATATTTCTGGCAGCGCAGTTAGTTGACTTAACAACAACATGGCAATTTTCTGTTTTCTGTACTAGAAACTACCGTGGACGGATGTCTCCCCCTGAACTGTCTCTGCCACATGTATCACATTTTCTCTGTGCAGTTGATCTACCGTTCAACACTGCTGAGGTGCACTGAAGAGCTAAAGGGTGAGGGTCTGGACGAGACATCTGCGTCTAATCAGTCGTGGTGACTTGCGTGTTACATCACCTCATGACCGCCATCATCCTTTTCCCCCATAATGTTCTCCCACATGGACAAACGGAGGGCTACATTACGTCTCTGGTTTTATTGCCCCTTCTTTCTCCATCATTGTTTCATCTCTTTACTTTCCTTCTTTAGTCTGTTCTCGTTCACCGCTCAGATCTCTTAACGGCTTTGACCAAGTTGTTTCTCTACGGGTTCAACTTCTTCAATCGGGTCCTTATCACTCGGACCTCTTTGGGTAACACTTTGCTCTGAACTGGAACACAATAGTGCTATCTGGAGATGCAACAGAGCTAATGTGCTTTCAGGGAACAGCGTGGAGGTTCAGTTACAGCTGGCTCCACTGATTAGCGGTTTGTGAATTATTGTAACTGATCTCATATGAGCTTGATAAGATCGTTACTGCAGGTACAGCCATGTGGGAAAGAACCAGCGGTGGTGTTGCAACAGGTTAGAGAGAAGCAAACTGGGAAATAAAGACTGGAGTGACTGAGAGAGAGATGTAGACACAGAGCCAATAACCAAACTCTAATAGCCTTTAACAAGGTTTTTAAAAATGTGCTCCCAGACCGTTTTAGCAAGGAGCCACGGATGCTTGGTTTCAGTGTATTTACAGGTTCAGTATGTGGATACTCTGGTGGGACCTTTACGGTTAACAGCTAGAGCAGTAAAGGCAAGGAGCCTCATTACGGCAGCAGCTGGTGTGCTCTCCTTCACTTAGTTTTACAGCTTCATAAAGGATTTGTTTTTCGCTTTTGTTAATGTTGACGATTTGAATTAAACTGAACTTGGTATAATAAAATGTTCTTATGCAGAAACCTTTTTGGCCAGGCCTCTCCAAAACAACACTTAGGGGATTTTCTGATAAAGAATCATGAGGACCACCTGAGCAGAGAAACCAGTTTGTGAACAAACAGAAAAGAGTCGATACTGCTTGTTAGACAAAACATTTAATGCAAATTTGAACCAAATTTCCAGAAAATACTCAAAAGAAAATACAAACGAATGTGCGTTTCTGTCCGCTACCATCATGCAAATATTAGGAGTTGTGTGCATTTGATTTCACTCCATCCTAATTAAGATTGTGCTTCATATGGTCGCATTCAATTCAAACTTGACTAGAATTATAATGGAAATGCTACGAGGTCCAATCGAACATCATGGTAAATTGCCCTCACAAATGGCGCACGTCTGAAATGGGAGACGAGGAGGAAATTGTGTAGTGGTGAAAGATGACGAATGTTGATGCCACTCACCATTTCCCCTCGCTGTTCTCAAACTGCTGGACAGTGTAGCCAAACATGTCCTCCAGTGGACCACTGAACGACATGCCATTTTTCTGGTCCACGTTGAAGGACAGCACACACGGCAGCAGCACTGCAGGGACGAAGGGAAAGGAAAGGTCACACAGGAAGCCAGAGACGTGTTGTTTAATGAACAAATGAGGTTATCGAGACCTGCATTGGCTACTGCACAGATGAAATAATCCAATCCTAAAATAAGAGACTTGTGTATTCATTTTCTTATATAAGAAAGGCATTTTAATAAGTACACGGTCAGCATGAACAAACATTATCAATAAATATTTAAAGAACGTTCAACATGCAACCCGGAAATGAAAATTAAACAAGTAATAGAATAACTTAATAAATAATAAACATTTTGGTGATTTAGCCACAAATATTTATATAATTCTAATAATATGAAAATGATATAGAGATGGTACACTCTGTATGAGGGATGAACTGTGTGAACATATCCCACACACAGAAACAGAGTCCTTTTTGGAGGACACTGGAGGAATTTCAAACATCAATGTGAAGTACTTTGGTCCGAGTCGAGTCTGACCTGCGGGACAATGGCTTCTTCTCTGCACTGAGCGCCGTCTGCGTCCGTCTGTCACTGAGCTGAGTATATATCACAGAGGCTCTATATAAATCCCTCCGCGTCTCATTGTGCCTGCGCTACAATGACACTCTTTATATCTACTGTGCCAGGGAATTCCTCCGGTATAATTCATTCAATTTGTGAGGGAGTGCAGAGGAGTAAAAAAAAGGACAAGCAGAACACAGACCACATCCATGGAGACACAAATAAAACAGCAGCTATTTGTTTGATGATGATGCTTTGTAGCTAATGTGTCTGACCCCAAAGTCAAGAGAGAGCTACCATATGGAGTCTGGATTGTGCCGCCAAAGTAATTAAGAGACTTTTCAGCCACGCTAGCGGTGCAGCTCAAGGACGCTGATTCGGTGAGTTTTAAATATGTCCGCACATATTGGTTGCATTGCTCTGAAATGCTGTGCAGACATTCATGGTCCCGAGAGGATGAATCCAAATGGCTTTTGTGATCCCCTGACTTTTCCCATAGCACCACCATGAGAATGACATTTCTGGTTTTGAGTCAACGAGTCAACGACTCGTTGGCCATGAAATTTGATACGCACATTCATGTCCTTCTCAGGATGAACTGTAATAACTTTGGTGATCCTTTAACTTTTCACCTAGAGCCGTCATCAAGTCAAAATATCTATAAAAAGACCTTGGTTAATAACCAAATACCTGCACGACTAACGGCATTCTCATCAGCCTCCCACCATGTGGTGTAGTCTCTCGTCTCGTGTTAAAAGGATATGCTTGGTAGGGGAAAGACAGGGAGAGCAATACAAACAAGGATCAGTGCTTGTAGGCCGTAACTCAAGGAGGCTTAGATGCATGAATTACTGTACATGCAATCAGGTCTGTTACCAGCCCCTCTCACTGCTTTCTTATAAACAGAGGACTTAAAAAAATACATACTGCTGCCAGTCATCATCCAGTTGATCGGATAGATTTTGAACAAGATTCGGCTTTTTACATTCCCCTCTGGTAGAGAGAGATGGACAGAGAGAGAGAGAGAGAGAGAGAGAGAGAGAGAGAGAGAGAGAGAGAGAGAGACGGACATGCAGAGTCATATACTGGAATCCCAGCCAAGAAATATTATCCCCCTGCTTTGTCCCTCGCTCATTTCTGTACTTCCTCTGTTGTCCCTCTCCATCTCTCAGAGAAGCTCCATTTCCTGTTCCAATTAACATGATTATAGACATTCCCTCAAATCCACAGGTGCGCACACACACACACACACACACGCACACACAACTAATTTAGCTGATTTAAGATGGCTCCGGGCCAACCAGGCCTTTACCGTTTATCACAGAATGAACTCAAGTACGGTTCAGAGTCACGCTGGCCTGAGCTGTAAATTACACAGAAGCGTCCTCTGTCAGTTGGCAGTCTTTTGTGTATTCCAATCTCATTTAGCTTTTGGTGTCTCCTCTCTCTGCTCTGCTCAAATCACAACCAGCAAGTTATGTAACTATTTTCGTGAGCTGGGCGAACATCTGCCCTGGAAAACCAATAAGAGAGCTTCTCCCTTTGTGGATGGAAATGGCCTCGTGAGCCTCTGAGGTATTGGCATATAAAACTGTCCATCACTGTCTGGAGGGTTCGTATTGTGCTCTATTACACATGGTGAGCAGAGCAGAAGGAGTTGTTTAGCCATGCTAGCAGCATGGTACTATGTCGGCCCACCACTTTGGTCCAGACTGAAATACAACTATTGGATTGAATTTTCTTCCAGTCAGGATGAATTGGGAGAATTTTGACTATTTTGTCATCACCATGAGGTCCAAATTTGAATATGCCAGTACTTATATCATAAGACTGTGTGGACATAGTCACGTGACATCCGCTATTGGTTTGTGGACTACGGTATTGAAGCCTTGAGTTCAGCATTTTAGCCATCGCCATTTTGGGTTTTTTTGCAAACGAAAGTGACACAAAACGCTGAATAGGACATTTTTAAGTGCACCAAAATGTTACAGTTAACTCTCATTTTACTCTAAATGGGACCATCATTTATCCAATGAACATTATGTTGTATTGAAGAAGACCATAAACTCATGTTTACAATGTTTATTGATGTAATAAATCAAGTAAGAAGTAGGGTCATTTTCCCATAGACTTCTATACAATCAGACTACTTTCTGCAACCAGAGGAGTGGCCCCCTGCCGTCATACCCATCAGCCTAAGCTGTTTTTTGTGTTAAGTCGTAATTATGTTAGCATGCTAACTTGCTAAACTGAGATGGAGAACATATTTAACATTATAACTGCTGATGCTGAGCATTTTCTCTGTGAGCATTTCAACATGTTGATGTTAGTATTTTGCTCAAAGCATCACTGTGGTTTAGCACAGCCTCACAGAGCAGCATGGCTGTAGATGTGTTTCAACAGAAAAAGGAGACTGGCTGATGAAATACAGTCCATGTATGTCATTGTTTATCGTAACAAAAATCTCCTTTTTTGCTGACCAGAAAAATCTAATCTAAAGTGGTTGAAACATCACAGCCCTGAGACTACAGCAAGCGACCAATGAACGGGTCTGTTTTTGGTCAAACTCCATGTGGTCCTGATTGCTTCTGGCAGTCTGTCAGCCACACTAACCCACAATAAAACCCTGCTCCCCTCGCGGCTACACTCCTCAAAACCAAAACGACTCCATTTCAGCATCTAACAATCCAGCAAGAAATCAAACTAAGTAGCCAAAGTCAGATCTCTCTGATACAGCCAGGGCAGAAAGCAGCAAAGATCAGCACCTGTTGGCCTGTGAGACATCAAACCGGCTATAAAAATGACCCAGAGTCAGCACCTGTAAGCTTCAAAGCCTCGCTCAGCCACAGTAAAAACACACGCCCGACCGGCACCTGCTCATCTGTAACATATCTAACCAACTATAATCAGCTTTAAAGCTTCACGCAAATCAGCACCTGTAGGCAACACAGTCATTAAGTAACCGTGAAACTCAACCTTAATCAATTGTAGTAAGACACACGTGTCAGTTGTAAAGTTGATCCAAGACAGACACTCAAAACAAATCCTCTACATTTAAAGAAAGCAAACGGTGTTAATGACACGTCAGTCTGAGTGAGAGAATTCATGTTTTTGTGATGGTGATGTCAGAGCCTTAAAGAAAATAAAGCCAAGGCTTTGGGTGGGACCTGGACCTTCATGCACCATGTGTGTAACAACAGACACTACTGGCAAAAGAGACAAGCTTCATACTTTGGAATGGGCAGGTTATAAAACTGAAATATTTCCACATTTCAGACTTTGTTCTTTTATCAGTTTTTCTTTTCCACTGCCCTTCCTTTCTCAGCTTTCCCGTAATTCTACTCTGACTGTCTATTTTTCAGCCAATTTTCTTCTTGTTGCTCCAACAGTATAAACACTTTCCTCTCTAATCACTCTGGTTATCCGACATGAGCTTAACTTCTGACAGGTTTTTAGCTCTGCTGACTCTGACTTAATGTTCTCATTTGGCTGTCTTTTCAGTTGCTGCTTATTTCTTGGGCAATTTTAAGTATGTGGGTGTGTGCGCGGTGGACACAAGGGGTCATGGTTGTAGGCGTGTTGGAGTTTTCATATGCACGGGGGAACACAAGGGGTAAAATTCCGAGTTTTATTGCTAATGTCTGCAGACAGAGGAAGATATAGTTTAATTAGACAAGCTTCACCATGATTACAAACAAGACTATAAGTCGGCAGCCATGCTAGACGCTCTGTAAGGCTGCACAGTGGTGCTTTAACCTGGATTCTAACAAAGCAAGCTAACATGCTCATAATGTCAACAACCTGGGATCCATTTCACAAATGGTGCCAGCATATCATTTCACAAATAAATGTCAAACAAAAAATGGAAGATAAATTCACCAGTCCTACATTCCTCTCACATGCTCATGCACGGGTCGCAAGTCTGGTGTTTCTTTTGATTAGTTAATGTGTCAGAAATAACGCTGGAGGAGCTTGCATGTTGCAAATTTGGTGAAACTTGCCCCTGATGTTCGGCTGGCACTGAAAAGATTTGACCCGATGACGTTGTTAGATAAGAAGGTAGTTCCCCAAAGTTATTACATGAACATTGAATGTCGACTGATCCTTTGGGGATCATGAAATGATGCTAATCGAAGAAGGTGGTTACGTAAAAAAACTTTGACCTGGCACAAAAGGGAAAGTAAAGGTCTCATCAAGGACAGTTTGTTTCATCGAACATGAACATGTGTTCAAAATGTCGTGGCAGTTACTGAGATATTTAAGACATTGCAATAGAGCCCCACCAAAAAATCATCTCCTTTAACTCAGCTCGCTATTCAATCTGCTTCCTCTCTCTGCCTCAAGAGCCTCATCCATCTACTCTACTATTTCCTCCCTCCATTCATCTTCGTCCCTATACCTCTCGTCCCAGCATCTCTCTGCTGCTCTCCTTTCATTCATTGACTGAACGCGTCGGCTCAACGGTGTCAGATTCCCCTCTCTGAAACCTCCAGATGTATCCTCTGGAGCTCTGCTTTTTCCACTGGTGCAGAAAACATGCCGGCTTACAAGCTGAGACCCACACATGACATCATCCTCCCCCAGACGGTTGTCAAAGCTTTCATCCCCCCCCCCCCAAATTCACTGCGTATACTGCAGGGCTGGTTGACACTCTTTTGACCATATCCCCCTAGCAGACACATACACGCACTGTGTATGTTAAATCTGCCGATCACAACAGTTTTAACATACAGGGAGCAGCTGGGATGGGGGGGGGGGGGGGGTTCTGGGATAGATCAAACACCTCTGGAGGAACTAAAAATACACACACCCGAGGGTCAAATAATGACCTTCCTCCAGAATCAATAAGCAACATGCAAAAATAATCATGCTACGCCTCACATGCTGTAACCATGAGCTTGTGGGTAAACTCCATACTCCTACAACTCTTAAAACATCACGGCAGATTTATTTTGCAAAGTCAGTGAAGCCAAAAAGAAATATTTAAAGAAAACACACAGAAACAAATGAGAATCCAATGAACAGGAAAGAAGGAGTTCAGTTTGTCGTCACTTATCCTGCGAAAACATAGAACAATTTCCTGAGTATATGCAATATTAAATAGCTATGTCTCATTTTAATTAGCATGCTCTGTACAATAGACAACATGCACTACAACTGTAATAATTATAGTTTTACAAAGTGGCAGTACAATTTATTTGTGCTATGTTTAGTGTGTTTTGAATAAGTGATAAGGCTCTTAGCCAGACTACCACTTAACAGACCAACACACACATTAATCTGCACTATCCACTCGTATTGATTACATTTTAATTGGCGGTACAAGAATACACAAATAGTAAAGCGCTTCTCGCTCTTTGCGAGGATCTCTGCTATTCATTTATAGGAAAAACAAATGAGAATTTGCTTTATGGTGGCTTCAAGCTCACTGTTTTGCTTTAATCTGTCATTTTATTAGTATTTATGAAAAGTTGCAGCTGCACCTAACTATTCTAAAACATTTAATGATTCACTAGTTCCTGATATACAGAAATCATAAAGGTGAAAACACTGTACATGGCTAATAAAGAAATAGACATCTACTGTGGAAACAAAGTGTTTTCATGGTCCTTTTTGTTGTTGTTTTTTGGTATATAACTTTTAGAGGTAAAGAACTCTACCGTGGATTGAAGCGCAAAGAAAAGAATGAGGAAACATGTTTTAAACATCTCCACATTAGTGTGGACATGGCCTCAGCAGGGGGTGGATCCCAGTCCTGTCGACACGCTGCCTCTCTCTGTAAAACACACAGATGTGTTCAAGGAACACACAACTCCCCTTCATGTTTTGTTTCTCCACTGTTTTTTCAAGGCTAGTCAAGAACCATAATCACACAGGACATGCACACTCTGAATACTGTAAGAGAGTAAGATGAACAGGCAAAAATAAAAAACACAAAACCCTGGTGAGTTTCAAATCACTTTAGTTCCTTCCTCAACCATTAATGTCGAGAATGTCTCACTCCCAAAGACTTGAAATCACCTGAGGCCACTAAGAATCTGTCACATGAACTACATCAAATGTTTTACTATTTTTTCTCTGCCGCTGACTTTATTCTGCCCTCTCCTCCACAATCCTGAGCAAAATAGATATTATTTCACAGAGATGCAGCCGTTTTGTGAAATGTTGCTATTGGTGTGAACCTCGGACTTCCTGCTGTTACTTGTGGAAATTCCAACATTCTCTTCTTCTTGCAGGTAATAGACAAAAATAGATGATCTAAATGCTTTCAGCCAACGACTACAGAGGAAAGTCTTAAAGCGTGAATAGTAAATGTGAGGTCTGGTGTCAATAGTCTCTGGATGGTGTTAAAAGGCATAACATGGAATAAAGTGTTCTTGATTCCTTCTTTTCTGCAAGAAGCAGTGAACTTGTGTACTGATCTGTACAGGATCTAATTATTTTTTTTTAATGTGGTTGAAAAGGACTCTGGTCAATTCATGTCCAGGGATGGAAGATATTTGTTTTGTACTGTAACTCTGCTTTTCAGTTAGTAATTGAATGCTGTGCTGCCTGAAATGATTGTTATGAAACAACCATTTTTGTTACAGTGTTTCGTAGATGCTGAACAACCCTCGGGTGAGACTGTGCAAAGTGGGGAGGGGGGATAACGGTAGATAGGGGTACGCACTCGTATACAAGTTAGAATGTATGGCCTCGACCATGGCCCCTGACATATCAGTAGCCTAACTGGGCTGTGTATTGATAAAAACCCATGGAGCTGTCCCTGGTGCTGAAGAAGCCCCCCCCCCCCCCCCCCCCCCCCCCCATTCTCTCAACTTTATTTCCAAATACAGAACCAAAAGAGTGAATGAAATAAACCGGGTCTGCCCTTCCTGTTAAAAATTCCCAAATCGCCGACTGCTTGTATGTGCATGAACATCATGTACATATGTTAACGTCTGTCCGTGATATGAATCAGAGTGGAAGAAGAATAATCAGCCTCATTCTGACCGACAGCAGATTGTAACAGTGAAACATTACCAGCAGACATTTGTCTTCACGGGAAACTTTTGTGCTGGGAGAAGAGCATCGTGACTAGCGTGGCCGTTCCGTGTTGGCCTCTTGTTGGAGAGGTTAATGTGAAGACGTTGCCCCAAGGCAGACGCCACAGCTCCACAGCTCCCTGTATGATGCCAGTATGATGGATAGCTCTGGCCCGCCGCTGGCCTGGGAGAGTAACAAGTAAGGGGGAAGGAGGGGCTGGACAGGCCTGGTGCACAGATGCAGAATTGCTCTTGTTGCAAAAACACACAGAAACACATACATCCAGGATCTGAGGCGATCAGCACTTAGCAGATAGAGAGAGTCCCAGAGGACTACCAGCATGTGTGTGCAAGTATTATGTGTTTCTTCTGGCAAGATGTTATGGGGTCTTGGTTGGCGCACACTGACAAAAACAAAGAAATTACTCGAGACAAGCCTAAATCCTATTTTTCATAAAAAAGTCCCTTTATCACAAACTACACCCTAAACAAAAGTTAACACCAACATAAGAGAAGTTTTAACACTAGCTGTGCTATAACAGTGAACCTGTTTTCAAGAAAAGCTCCGTAAGTCAATGATGACTTTCCTCTCTCAGTATCAAAGGAGGAGAACTTCATAAAACTGGCAAAACTGCACCGAGTTAGTTTGAGGTGTGAAACCACACGTAGTTCCCTGCACTACACCACACGACTACTTTAATTATAGAGGCGGTGGTTCAGATAATGCTCACATGAGACAAACAACTTGTTGACCACTGCAACATGAAATACAGAAGCAGCGGAGAGGACTAACCCACTTCTCTGTTTGAAACACAGAAGCAGTGGATGTGCACTCTCTCGTTAACCTCTGCACGTTTCACTTTTCTCCTTGTTTTTGCTCAATCTCCTCCCACATCAAGTTCTCTGAAGGGGACCTCCCCTCCGACTCCCTATCACCTCGCCAGCAGCTTTTCCTCTCCCTACAGCCCTCTGTGACACTCTCCCCTTTGCCTCCCTCTCTGCTCTGATGTCTCCTCCCCCGTCCTCCTCTTTGCCCCTGATGCTTCACAACAACTGTTTGGTGCCAGAGGTCACATGGCCCGAAAAATACCTCAAGCACGCACAAACTGTCCGCGGACATAATAGTGTGACAGAGTGTAGATATAGACTCCTATAAACATCTGATAATCCGTATTTGCAGAAAGATAGAACTGCTTCTGAGATAACGTTTGATAAAAGTGGGGGTTCAGTGTAAATATGCTTGATAGTTTAGGACAAGACTTGACAATGAATGATAACGAGCAAATGTAGGCCTGTGTTTCAGACAAATCTTCAATATTTCTTCAACATGGAAAGAATTATACCGGGGCTTATGGGGGTTAAGAGGATGCCCCTGAAATGCTCAAATTGTAACACAAGTGGTGAAGTGTGAAACACATGCAGAACGCTTTCATGTGTCCAGTGTGTTTATACATGTGTGTGTGTGTCTGTGTGTGGTTTGACCTTCCTCAGAGGTTAAGACCCGCGTAAGCTGAAACGACATGCAGTGTCGCACCTTCACGGGCACTTTGTTTATTTGAAGCTCTTTCATGGCAGATATCAGTTTCTCTCCAAAGTGTGTGTATGTTTGTTGGGTGAAGTTTGGGGATTATTCTCCACTTATCTCACTATTATGTTTAGTTTTGAGCTTAGGGGCCACTTATAGGAAGATCTGTTTTTTCAAACACTTCATGGAGACAGGACCTGCTACTCAAATACAACGAGAATTAAAGCTGCAAGCAGCGATGAACGGGCCCGAGAATTTCTGCGACCATCGGACAACCTTTTTTCCCACGTGGAGTGTGTGACGCTAGAAATGATGTATTGCAAATACTTCAAATTTGGCATCATTGATATATTATAAAACCTTCTGTTTGAGTCATTGACATGGTTAGTCAGTAGATATGTGCAGCAAGTCAGCTTGGTTTGGAATGAACTTGAAGAGTATGCAACCAACAGTGGTGTATTTGTGGTGAGGACACTGAATCATAAAATCATCATGTATTTAACCATAATTGCAATACTGACTTATTGTGTGGAGATTGTGAAACAGTTGTTATGAATTGCATACTAATGAGTGTTAATGTAGGAACAATGCTTTATAAATGATGAATTAAGTGTTTACTCATACTTAACAAATGCTTCATAGCATGTAGTTATTATAAAGTGCTACCGAAACTTTTAGGAGGCGGAGTTTTTAGGGGTCCAAGAGGGTTTTTCTGTCTGTAAAATTTGGACATACGGGCTGAGGGGGCTTGCCTTTCCAACTACTAGGAGGCATTAGCGAGCAATTTTGTCATACTCGAGGATGGGACCCAGTCCTGATATGCATGCCAAATTTGGGGAGTTTTGGGATATGATAAAGCCCCCAAAAAACAATAACATATAATAATTCCTTCAGTTTCAATAGGGCCTTCGCGGCCCGATGTTGTAGGTGCTCGGGCCCTAATAACAGTCATTCACTCAAATGGCGCAGTTAACTTCTGATAGAACATGTTAACTATTTACATGCAATACATCTACTAGATTTACCCCAGTTTGCAAGAATGAGAGAGGGAACGCTTAACTGCTAAGACCATGAGACTTGTTGAAATGGCTTCAGATTCGTAGAAAAAGTTTGGCACAAGCATCCCCTTGGCAACCCCCGAGTTTCCTTTTTATTTCTCTCTCACTTCCTCATCTGTAGTAATGGCAGCAGACAGATGATTACGATGCTTATGACTCAGCTCTGTGTTACTGACAGTCATCACTAATACACATACGAGAGACATTATTCCCAAATCACACTGCAACAAGACGAACGGGTCTAGAGTCGCCCGAGCAGCTCTGTGAGACTGTAATGCTAAAGAAAAGTAGAGAAAACGATTTTAATAGATAAAACAAAAGTCGTGGACAAATTCATTCATTTTCTGCTGATCAGAGATGGCTGTTAAAGTGGCTTATACATTTCTACTTTACCAACTAAGTCCAAATAATTTAAGTGATGCAGAAAAGAATATTGGTCTGTAAAAATGGGGGCATCTGTTGGCTTCGCGGTTTAGATGAATACCATGAAACCCCCAAGCTTCCGGTTCAAATTCAACTTGGGGCATCTTTCCCTTTGCAAATGCTTGTATCAGCATTGTTGCCACATGCTGCAGAGACAGCAGTTGCACATCTGTAGTGGGTTGAGGCAGCATGAGTATGAAACCAAGTCATGTGGGTGGCCTTTGTGGTTTCACAGGCTCGAGGGCGAATCTTTGAACCGTCCTTTGAGTATCACAGCCCGTCGAGGAGATATATGCTCTTCTGTTCTGTGTTTATCCACAGAATAGAACTTCCTGTCAGATTGGCTACACTTTGACAGCAGTCACCTCGGCATGCACCCAAGATGCACAAGCTTGTCGTCATCTGAATGGGCTTCATGTGATGCCAAATGCTGAATCCCTAAAAAATACACACATTCTCTGTCAATCGTGTACAAATCACTCTAATAATTAGACATTAGCTTAGCTCGGAGACTGTTGACTTTGAATGGAAGCTGGAACGCGTGGACGCACTGGCTGACCACACAGTTTCGGTTCAACGGGTGCATTTACAGAGTCACTGGCATCAAGCACATCTTTTCCCTCAAAAACATCAGCACACATTTTGGTGTTTCACCATCAAGATCCATGTAGTGGATACCTACTAAATGAGAAACTATCCCATAACTTGAATGGGATTTCTGTCATCACATGCCTTGTCTTAAACGTCCCTGATTTCTTTGAAGCCTCAGCTTTCTTCAAGCCTTGAGAAGAAACTATCTTCCTGTTTTCTTATCAGGAAGTGTTACATGTGACTGAACTTCTAGTCTGTTTTGTTGTTTGACACCAGGCAGCCAGAGATCTGTGTCCCCTGCACTGTGACCTACAGGCCTTTAATCACGGTCACTGATTGTCACACTCCAAATGTAAACCATGAGATAGTTGTTAGTATGCACACATCCTTGTGTGTAAGAAGTGTGAAAAGCTGCACCTCTACCACATCAGATATAGCGCTAACCTTAAACTGAAAGGAAAAACATTTATGAGAATCTTAACCATATCTCAGCAGAGATGGAGTTTTGTGACATTTCTTCTCTAGTTTTATTAAACTCTGAATTCTCCTCTGACAGAAAACATGATTGTGTTCCTCATCTGGAGATAATATGACTTTATTTTGCAACTTTAGTCTTACTTCTTACTACCTTATTTACTGAATGTATTAAATATATTCTGGGCATCTGGGGTGCTGTAGATAAAAGTCCTGTTCATTTTCTGCCAAGTCAAGTGACTCGGATGGGAAGTCTCTTGGTTCACTCATCAGTATATGCTGACGTTTCGCAGGTAATGTTTACCATGTTCACCATCTTAGATTAGCATGTTAAGCATGCTAACAGACGCTATGAGCCGAGTCTGATAGGAATGTTAGTTTTGAAAGTATTTTGGTCATAAGCCAACATTTTTGACAAATTGAAATTTCGACCTGATGATGATGCTAATAAAAAGGTTAGAGGATCAGCAAAGTCAGTAGGATTCATCCTCTGTGGAACATGAATGTCATCCAATAGTTCACGTGAGTGAGTGTCTTTCAGTTGAAGAGGAGATACTATGGTGACAGACAGACAACGGAAGTCAAGACAACACACTTGGTTTCCTTTCACACCTTCAAAGTGTTCAGTGGATTCAGATAGTAGTTACACCTAAGTGTTTAAAAAAAACGAGGATGACCAAAGATGCAGAATAAACTAGCGTCACAATCAGAGCTTAATCACATACCATTCCAGTGAATGTGTCTGCCACTGCCAGCAGACTGTTTATGTCAGATTAGTGCTGATTGCTGCTGCCGAGGGAGTGAGCTGATAGAAATGATAGTAGAGGAGGATGAGGAGGCATATTGCTAATGAAGGAGATGGCCGGCTACACTACTCGGGCTCATAAATTCAATTCAGAGCTTTAATGTCTGAAGTCTCATCTGACCTTACAGCTTTCAATGACTTAAGCATCTACTCCGGTCATCTACAGCAGCATCCCACATGCTCATGAAAATGTAGAGAACAGACAAATTGCCAAATCTGGGATGTGAGAATCTGCAGGAGTCCTTGGAGGAATGTTGAGGGAACTAAATCAGTTTGTGTTCGACTAACCCTCCACCCCTTTCCTCCGTCTTTGTAGCAGACATAGTTACAAAGAAGTTAAGTACATTCCTAAGTAAGGGGAACATGTAGTCTATATTCTAGCTGAACAGGCAGCTTCTAGCGTTTTAAGGAACCAAATGAACTCTAAAATGTCCTGTGGCTGTTTGTCAACGAAGCCTCTCATCATGTGTGAGCTCGTATCACCTCACAATCACAGCAAAGACAAAGAGAGAAGTTATTGACTAAAACAGAAAAATAATCAAATATTATTTATAATTGATTAATTATTTAAGTCATTCTTTAGTCTTTAGTCTCTCAGTAAGAATATCTGTGGGTTTATAACGTCATCTTGGGTTTTATAATTAACTATGATGGGCAGTTTTTCACTATATTCTGACATTTCTAAGACCAATTGAATCACTGATTGATCGAGTAAATAATCCGCAGATTAATCTGTAGTGACAATAATCATAATTGCAGACTTAATCGACAATATTGTTAATAATCAATCCATTGTTTCAGTCATACATCTTGCAAAAAAATCAAACGTTCGCTAGTTCCACCTTATCAAATGTGAGGACTTTCTAGCTTTGTCCTGTTTTGTAGCACTATAAACTCAACATTTTATAATGGTTGGGAGGTCTTTTTTCTTTGCTTGGAAAAAATGTGTTGGCAAAAGCATGAAAGAAATGCCCATCAGAGCTCCCCCGAGCCCAAGATGTCTTTTTTTTTATCTGACATGATGTCGGGCTCTGGGGAGCTGTGACAGGCATTTTTCCACACTTTAGTGACTATAGACGATGATTAATAAACAATTAATAAAAACAAAACAACAGATTAATCGACAAAGCAAATAATCATCAGTTGCAGCCCTAGTCTCGAGCGTAGGTGTTCATGCTGTTCACGTCCTTAGTAAGCTCGGTCACTCCGGTCTGACACACACTGATTGAAGCCAGATGCCCCTCTCCTCCTCTGCAGGACCAAACTCAAACCACCTGTAGCCCCATCTCCGTTAGGAATTTATCGAGATTAAATGCTGCCACTACAATAACCACATGTGGGCCTCTGAGGCAGGCAGAGGCAGCTCCGATAGCACAACACGGGATCTCCCAGTATGGACTCAAACCAGATAGCTTCTACCCCTGTGTAACCAGATTGAGGTCTTACTCCAACAGCTCATCTGACTACACGACTAGACCAGTAGGAGTGTGCAGGATGGGACAAGAGAGACCATAGTAAGTAAACCGGACTTTCTTGATGTGATGCTAATGATTTACATATGTGAGCTTCTGCTGATGCCTCTCCACAAACACACACACATGTATCTCCTTCCCCATCTCTAACTCAATTCTCTAATGAACATCACAAGCCGGTATCACATGTGAGTGCAGGAATCTGGGAATTGAAGAGAGACTTGCACTGTTTACTTTGCTCTTTCTTTTTTTTTCCCTGCTTCCAAAATCAGAGAGGTGGCTCAACTTTGCCGGGACTTTCCATCACGTTTGAATCACTTGGTACATGACCTAGAAGTTAATTCAAGTCTGCTGCTCTGGAGCTGAACCTGAGAGCACACAGCATCACCGGTGGGACTCCACCAACACAGATATCCCATTAGAGCCTCGCTGCCTCTTAAAGCCGTCATTAAGACAATATTCATTTCACTTTTCACCTTCTAAAAATTGTAATCTAATTATCACTGGAAAAAAAAAAGAATCCACGCTACTGCATTCCGATCCAAAGCTGCATTAAATGTCTGACACAATTGTACATGACTCATGCTTTGCAAATTACTCCGTTTCTGCAGAAACATTACAGAACTATGACACTCAGAAACAACGCAACTTCTATTTTCCCTGTACGGCCGGACACTGGTGGCGTGTAAACACTGGCATGCGCAACATTCAATTAGAGCGCTACAGACTGTCTCGATTATATGAGGCAATGCCATGCTTCTTTTGCACGTAGAAACAATTAAGTGCTCTGCGGTTCCCCTCAGTCAGCATAAATAACATCTGGGCACTCCGGACGGAAAGTATTTAGGGGCAGTTTACGAAGACACTGTGGTGCCACCACCTTTCTTAATGGGCGCGCAGTCAACGGGAGTGACACACCTAATGGATGCTTTTAGTCGCTCAGTCGTCAATTATGCAGACTGCATGATCCAAGCTGCTCTCCAGCGTGTGCGCAAAAGATGCGCTGGAGACCTCGGCGCGGTAGAAAAACGTGCCCGTCACTCATTATTTCATCCGTTTTTACTCACCAACAACTGCCGCTGTTGTCAAAGTGAAATGACTCATCCCGAGCATCCCGGCGCACTAGAGATGTCCCGCAGCTTCACTTATTCCACGGACTTTTCTGCCTCTCACGCCCGGTGGTCAGATAAACAGGAGATCCCCGGAGAAGTCAAATCACTCAATGGCTAACAAGAGAAACAAACGGCATTTCCTGTGCTGCAGCATCCACAGTTCAACTGTCTGACGTCCCGTTTCAGACTGACTCCGCCACTCGGGATGAGCTCTGTTCCATTGCGCGTCGCCTCTGCTGAGCAGAGCGGGACGGACAGAAACAGGGAGGAGGAAGAATGAGGAGGAGGAGGAGGAGGAGGAGGAGGAGGAGGAGGAGGAGGAAGGCTGGTGAGAGATTTTGCAAGGAGTTCACCCGTGCACAGAACCTTATAAGCTACGTTTGCGGGGGCTTGGTCTGCCAGACCATGGGAAAATCTTACCAGTCAAGTAACAGCCGCGCAGGGATGTCTGGAGACCAGAAGACAAACTGACAGGCGTTAAACAATCAGACCAGCATACAGAATCCAGTCTGTGACAGCTCATCATTCACTTGAGTATCTCGTACAAATTAATATATAGATTTATTATAGTAGCATTCAAGTCCCATTATTACTGCATGTGGCTATCAGAGCATGTTAGCATGTTGGGTAAAAGTGCATCACAAATCTGGCCAATTTATGAGGGATTCAATGTGTGAAAAGGATTTTTACGTGGAAGAAAAGTTTCTCTTCTCCGATCATAAACACATATTTGTAATCATAACAATTACAACTAAATAAAAGTAAAACTCAAGTGAAAATCTTCACATGTGAACAAATTCAAAGAACTTTAGAGCAAATGTCCAACATTGTTGGTTTTGCTCTCCCATAACACTAATAAAATTGCTCTTGTGCCCCTTTGGCACTCCCTCCTATAATTTCCCAAGGGTCCACTCTCATTTACCAGCTGTGGTTTCGTGTTGAAAGTTGGGGCCACTATACAGTATTAAAAGAAAAAAGTTAAAGCCTTACCATCTGTGTTAGTAGCACCTGAAGGATGTTTTTCATCATCAGTTGAAACGCCTAATTCAAAGCGTTTCTCACTAGTCTGACAAGTGGGACCAATTCCAGGGACCCACAGCTGGAGAGGATGCAAAAATCCCAGTACGATTATCACAGGATTAGTATAGGAAGGGTGGTGCACAAAATGTGTTCAGGAGAGGTGAGATCTCCCTGATTACAAGCAACTAGTGCAATGTTATCCTATTGGGTAACAGTATCTTACCTATACTTACAGCTAGGAGGTTCACTTTAAAACGATACCCTGGACACTATTTTCACAGTCCTGTCCATCATCCTGTAATAGAGCTGTAAAGTTATCTGAAGCTTGAAGATTTGGCACTAGTTTGGTGTTATTATAATCATCTGGAAATAGTTCACAAGTAGAACAGACAAATCCTCTGACGACAGAAGAAACGCTGGTATCAAACTCCTAAATTATGAGTAGGGAGCCACATCATGACCCTAACAACCACCAGTATTTACCTCGCAAATGTCTCCTACCAACGACTGGGAATCAAACGACAACCATTTCAGAAGAACTGTGGTAAATCTATCACCGTTACAACCCTCTGTCAACCCTCTATCTATCTCCCGATGTAGATATTCTACATTATTGTTATGTTTTTCTTTTCTCCTTGGGGTGTTGCATGAGTGTCGTTCATCGATACAGTGGTTGTCACCTGTGACCAATGACAACTTCCTAGTTATCTGAATATGCACGCATGGTTGCCTCACGCTTTTCAGTTAGGTCACCTGTTGCGATTCGCCATCATGTTGAGATACAGTATGTGTGGATATAATGTGACGTTAAGTCAGTGCTGCTTTGTGTCCTCTTCAACATTACATAGCGTTTTCCGATAAGACGACTTGGTTACGTTTAAGGAAAGATCATAGTTCGGATTAAAATGACAAGGGGACCTTCTGCGTCATGGTTGCAATAATAAATAAATGCTAATGAAACAATGGTAGTTGTGCTTTTAAAAAGTAAAACAACTTTGCAGTCAGCTGAAACAATTGCTGACAGTGTAACGAAACGTGAATAAAAAACTCATTGTGGAAGAACAGTATTCAGAAACTACAATTTCAGAGATCGCTGTGAGCTCATAATGTCTCGTGTTATTGGCTGCTTTTTGTTTTCCTTTTTTCAATTCACTTTTCAGCCGTATTTCATATTTTGCTGCTCTTTACCGTGACATTTTCTTTCTTATTGGTTCCGTGAAATGCACAGACACAAACACACCTACATGACAGTTTCCACTTCTTCTACGCTGAGCAGCAGCACCAAAGTTATCCTTCTCCATTTCTGTGCGTAAATATTATGAATGTCATACACACACAAAAGATGACAAACACAAAGATCATTTGGTCAGCTCGCATGAACAAGTTATTTACTCTTCATATATCCTGTTGAAGCCTTCCTCACTATATAGCTATGCACGCTTTCAATGTACACAAAGACACGCATGTGTATCAGACAGGATCTCAGGAACTCCCTTGTTACAGGAGTCCTTCCTGTCTTCAGATATCTGACCGAGACGCAGGAAGACTGATTAGTTTCCATGTATTTCCTCAATATAATATACCCTTCCCCACCCATCTCCCCCTTTCCTCATCCTCTCACACACCTCGGCCCACTCTCATGTTTTGTTTTCTCCCCGTAACAATGTATAGAGAGTGTAGAAACGGGCCTCCATGTTTTGCTTTCTGACCTCTACACGGTTTCCTTCTCTTCCTCCGTGGCCTGCCTTCTTGCCCTGACATACTATATTCCTCTATTAGCCATGGAGGTCTATTCTAATGTGTTTTTCTTCTCTCTACCCCTTTAACTGTCTGTATACATGCAGACAGGAAGAGAGCATAAGGAGCGTACCAGATACAAGGCTCTCAGGATCCCTAATGAATCAAAGACATCTTCATTTAATTCAATACTTTCTTTGAGCCGATACTCTCAAAGCATTAATATCCTCCAATCATTTCAGCGTTTCTGAGCTGCATTCTGTGGTGTAAGGCACTATGGTAATGAAGACAAACTGTGTATCCCAGGCTCAGTAAATCCCTTTAAGTGAAGGAAATTAGCTTGGTCCATACAGTCTGACAGACAATATTTATTTGCAGACTGAGTCAATCGCTGGGTCATGCTAAAAGCCGAGCAGGAGACCCTCCTTGCCCGATAGCAACTACCCCCCCCCCCCCCCCCCCCCCCCACCAGAGAAAGCTATTTGCAGTGAGCATCTGAGGAATCTGTAATGTACACAAGAGGATAGTGCTTAGATGACAGCTCACGGTAAACATATACTATGTTTGGTATTCTCTGTTATTGCCGTGAATTATCATCCGATACTTGGACATTTGAGACAATATTTAACTAATACTGTATCTGTTGGCACAAATTAACCAATAAAGGTGCACTCCTGCGATTTACTTCCATGAAGTCAGGGGACTCACAAGAGAAAGATTAAAGCTGCACTTATCAATATTATTATATTAACGGTGGGTCTGATGATAATGCTGTTTGAGTAATGCTGTGCATGCTGCTGTAAGTATAAATAGGCAGCTGTTTGCTAACGTTTGCCACAACAACTTAAGAACTAAAAGGTGATTTGTTAACAACCTGTTCCGCTGCCCCCAAGTGGCCAAAAAAATCTATTAATGCAGCTTTAAAAAAAAAAAAAAAGGTGAAAATCTAAGCAGCGGAAGGCGAGTTGTTCTGACCTTTAGTCCATAACATCAGGCTTCAAAAACCCCGGATCCCATATTTCCTATAATACAACCAATAATAGTCCCTTCCTGTCTGGTAAATGCTCGTGTTTGTTATACTTCACAAGGCACGTTCGTAACACAGGTTTTCTGTTATGAATTTGTACTTTCCAAGCTCAAGCTGAGATAACCTCGATGTCAACCTCAGGCGTTGTTTTCACGGACTTGGCAAAGCTCCTCCAGAGAACAACTGTTTCCACAAGCTTCCAATGAAAAGCAAACTGACTTTTGCGAGGAAAATCGGCGGAGTGCCCCTTTAAAGAACCTTCTTACACCTTCAAGAGCCAAACTAATGTTGTTGATGTCATGGTGGTTGCTTGCAAGCGTGGCTTAGCTATACCACTGGGGATGAACTTCAGGGGGAAAAAAGAACTGTCAGTTCAGTGTGAAGGAAAGCAGGTCCATCCTCACTGATGAGAACAGCATTCGACTATGTTTTGAACTCAAACATTAACCAGACCAAGAAGAGCGAATGGAAATATCTTCCAGTTCAACCCCCCCCTGTGGTCTTAACTCTTTCTTGTTCACATCACGATTCTTTCTTTTATTTGTTCTTTAATAAACAAATGTTTGGATGGCTGTCAACAAAAACAGGAAATGCTTCATAATAAAAAGCAGATGGAAACCAAAGTGATATGTGGATCTAGGCTTTATTTCCTCGATATTACTGGTCAAGAAATGCTCAAAAAGCAAGTTTGAGATGGTCAATCTTGAAACCCAAATCAGACTCTGATGCCTTCATGGAAGCATGTGAGTAGAAATTAGAGCATTATCTTCAAAGTCACTCTCCAGTTCCCCCCTGGTCAGCCAAAAAAACACAATCTGACACATGATGACAGCAATTAGAGATCTCTTCGGTCTCCTCCTTCCCGGGGCCATCCTGCCCTATCTGTGTTGCTGACAGGACCTGGAGCTTCACGTCACCCTGCAGAGGGCCGGCAACAGGGTCCCGACCCTTTGACTCTGTCAATACTGAGTCAGAGTGTCTGTTACAGCCGGGCCACTGGCTCTCTGCCTCCCACAGACACATAACAACAGTGGTGAATCCTTCTTCTCTGCTGAGCAGAGTCATGCATAACAACTTATTATTTTGACATGCATCTCTGCCTTTGAAAATACATTTGTATTTGACATGCGATGAATTAATGCGTACTCAAGCAGAGGACTTGAGATGTACGATTGTTTGTATGAAACATTTTTAGTCATACTAGCTGCAATGTTGGTTGGTTGGTTGGTTCCCGACTTTAGTCCAAACTGAAATATCTTAACAATAATTAGAACTCTTCTTCACTTCCTTGGAGTCAACGAGCAATGAGCGGTTTTTCGAATACATTGGCCCACGCCACTAACGGCCAAGTGTTTCTAACGGCCACGCCCCCAAAAACAGCACTCCCAGGAGGCCAAGTAATGGGCTCTTGTCGAACGAGCACGAATTATAATAACTGTTATCTCAATCTTTCATCTAGCACCATTATCAGGTCAACTTTAATTTGTCCAATACTTTGGTTTATGACCAAATATCTGCAAAATGATCGATATTCTCATCAACCTCAACTGTAATTTGAAATGTAGTGATAATAAGGATATGTTAGCATGATAGCATGCTGACATTAGCATTTAGCTCAAAGTTACACTGTGCCAAAGTAGAGCCGCTAGCTTGACTGCAGATTCTTTTTTTCTTCCTGTGTCCTTTGACAACACTAAGCAGCATTGTTGTGGAAGTAGAGTCAAACTTCGGAGGCCATTCTGTTTCTGGGTATTGCTATGTGTAAGTATGACGGCCTAACAATGACAGGAATGGTTTTTTTTGTCAAAGCTTGTCCCCATGACATGGTGTCATTATACAGGAAGTTTGGTGTTGGCTTCGCTCAGTGGAGTGGATTGTTTAAAGACTGATGAGTGCCAAAACTGGACTGCAGTCACTCCCTGCCGGAAGTTTCACACTAATTTTACTTTCAAAATGTTACAGCCTGCAAACTTTAAACTGCTATAATGACTTTTCTCTCTTTTTTTCACTGTTGGACAGACATGCTTACATTTATCTCAACAGGCATGTGCACATGTGCACACACACATACGCGCAGTTGTTTCCGGCATGTGGCTTCACATTCTTGGCATATCACATGGACATTGTGATTGGGGAATATCATATTCTGGCCAGTAATTTCTTGGCGTGACATCTGACATGACAACATAGTAGACACGGGAGGAGACGTGAGCGGGGGTGGTCATGCAAGGTTGACTCCTAAAAGTTATGTTCACAATTAAGCACAAGAAAGAGTTCTGCATGGTCAGCTTTTTGAATTTGGAATAAATTGACCTTTGAGGCCCCCCCCAAGTCAATGACCTTTCAAGAAGTAGACGGTGGCTTTACAGTAATCCACTGTGGTCCACCCACCATTTACAAAATGGACACAAAGCTCAATCTATATGTTTCAGAGACCACACAAAGAATTCCGTATAATAGTTAGATGTCAAGTGTCACTCACTTACTGTGTTTTACAAATATTGAGCAGGTCGTTGCACAAAAGCCACAGCGGATGCAAAATCCTTTTCAAGGACATTTTGACATGTCAAAGTAGGAAAAGCACAGGTTTTAATTGATGGCTGAACTCCAATTAGCTGCTTCAGTTTCAGGGTCCTGGTATCACTTCTATAGAACAGAGCCACCGTTAATGTTATTAGTAACACCAAGACAGTGAGGTTAGTCTTATATTGGAGTCATGTACAGAAGGGACAATATGGACAGGTGGAAAGATTACAGCGACCAGCAGCTCTTGAAATGTACATCTGGTCATGTACTGTAGGTATGGTTTTAAAAAATGTTTTCCTTTTGTCATTCAGCAGCTTCCAGACCAAACAAATAATATGTACCTGATCACACAGGTCCTGGTAGTGATCCAAGGGGAGAAATTTACTCTGATTCCATCTGAAAAAGATGGAAATGCATTATCTGTTATAAAGGTAGCTGAATTATACAGTAAATATAAAATGCAAAATACTCTTTTACTCCCAATATTTTATAGTAACAATATGTTATAGCTTTTTGATTCTGAAGGTATTTTCCCTCATATGGTTTCAGTGTAATATTATAGTCACTGTCTAAATTGTATAAGGTATGCTCCTGACTTTTATTACATGTTGGTTTCTGCCAGCTCAGTCTGTCCATCTGATTCAAATAACAGGGAGGAGATTTGTTTACCAGTTGGCTGTCACAGTTGGTAAAGCTGAACACTGTCAGCGAAATATTCGTAAACACACCCACCCCAGGAACACTACACCATATGCAGCAGTAAAGAACAGCGAACAGGAGATTCTGTTACTGTCTTGAGTAAAACATCCTGCAGGGCATCGGCCAAAAGTGACAGTTTAATGATTAAAATAGAGGCCCGGGGGCTTTAACTCCGTTACCTTTTTGTTTATGAATACCTGTGTCACAACTGCGAGTTGGTTAATTGTTGACAGATTTAGTTTTGGTCGCGTTGACGGGTCTCCCGTGGTGAATATGAATTCAGGGGCTAAGAAGGGCATAAAACGGTCCAGGTCAGGCCCTCAGGAGGTCGAGCCTCCTCAGGTAAGTGCTGCGGTCCTCTGTGGGACTATCATGTACGTGTCTGCTCATGTGCGTTTGACCCTTCTGTGCTCTATCTCCCCTTGAGTAACCAGATGATGATGATGAAGATCATGAGGTCTCCATGCCCCCTCATCATGTTCACTTTGACTTGACTTTTTCACCCACAAATCACGTTTTTTTTTTTGGTGGGGGGTCCAACATCGATTGGCCTCTGACCACAACTAGCGAACAGCACGAGAAGTCATCTGGTCCGGATTATTAGCTTGTACTGGCTGAATCTGCAGTGGGTACTTTTCAACACTTGAGGCACTTTTACGCTGTTTTCAGTGGGGAAAGACGTATTCAGAGCTTTAGTTTCATTGAAAGTAGCAATACAACTGTGTAAAAGTAAAAGTTCTGCATTCTAGATCGTATTGTCAGGAAACTGAACTCAAGGTATCAAAAGTAAAAGTGTCTGTTGAAAGGAGAGGTACAATATTTCACTCTGAAATGTAGAGGGGTAAGAAGTATAGAAGAGCAACAAATGGAAGCACTTAAATGAAATCTCAAAGTACAGTATTTGAGTAATTGAGTATTTAGTTTCCACCACTGGTTGTTTTGCTTTAACCTTATCAGGGGTGTCTTGACTCTTCCATCACTTCTGCTGAGCAAATAAACCAAATGTTCACTGTATGAGGTCAACGGTGCTGCTGGTTCATCAGCTGTGGTCTCTAATCAGAAGTCTCCTCAGTGAATAATGTTGGACTTCTGTCAGGTCAGTGGTTTTATCGTACTAACAATGGAAGGTCCTGCTTCATGTTCACAGTAATAGATGGCTGCGTGTTGACTTTCCCTTTGCATTCTGTAGATGTGTGTATATGTGCAAATATAAACGAGGTCACATGTGTGTCTGCACTACATGTGTGTGTGTGTGTGTGTGTGTGTGTGTGTGTGTGTGTGTGTGTGTGTGTGTGTGTGTGTGTGTGTGTGTGTGTGTGTGTGTGTGTGTGTGTGTGTGTGTGTGTGTGTGTTTCTTACAGCTGGGTTTCAGGTCCTCTGGAGGGGTCCCATTGTTAAAGACTTCCTGCAGAAATCTACCAGGGAGAACAGAGGAAAGGGAGGATCACACAAATCTGGTGACTAAATAGAAAACGAACATTTTCATTTTTTGGTTGAAAAGATAATGACGACTATTACTTTGTACAATACAAAATAAAGGGTCCTATATACCACTCCAACCCCCAAAACACGCACACAGTCTTTATTTCTATGTAAGTTTAAAAAAAGAAAAAGAAGAAGTTATTCATCCTTCCTTTTTCAAATGAAATTCATAAGAAATCAAATGCTTACTTGGTCTGGTTATGACCAGTTATTCTGACCAATGCAAACCTGGAAACAGTGAAAACACCCTGTGACAACAACATTGACGACATAATATGACCTTTAAAGTTCATTAAAAGTTATCATTCATTGTGAGCTGTGTCCAGCCGATGAATGTAATCCTAATATTCACTCTCTTTTAGCTCTGGTTTTGGTCTCCACCAACTCCTCAAGGAAATATCTGTTGCACTATGTCCGCCAGCTAGTCACCAACTGTGTCTGTTTGCTTTTTGGTGCTGAGCAGGTAGTGTAAAGTGGGTTTTCACAGTCTTTTCTCTGAAAACAGCTCACCAATGCTGCAGCTGAAAACGACGCTGAAGCTAAAAAAAAATGAGCTGAAACTCATTATTAAGCTCCATAAAGCTTGTTGCAAGTAAACATCAATGTTAAACAAGATTTCTCCAGCAGATTAAAATTGGTCTTTCAAGGCTCATGTTTTCCGTATCTGGCTGATCCTGAGACAATGACTTCATTCAGCCAAACGCACATGATAAAAGACTTTAGTCCATTGACTGATCTGTGCACTAGATACAAGGCTTTCAATACATGTATTCAAGCCTCTGCTGTAAAGTAAAATGACTCGTTGGTCGATTGCATTATAAGCTGTAGACGTATTGCCTCATTGTTATGTTTATTATTCATGTCACTGTGAACGGGGCGAAGGCAAAGCACTTCCCGTCATTGTTGGAGCAGATGTTGAAACAGACATTATTTTTCTGCTTTCTTTCACCTCATTATTCTTTGTCTTTCACTCTCTCTCTTGTTTAGTATTCTTACTCTCGCTGTTCTTACTGCGGTGTGTCTGGCACACTGACGTATGTAGCCCACCTGGCCTCTAAGCCAGCATGTCCTTGGAAGCGCACTATGAATTGCACTGAGCTTCTGTTTCACACCAGTTCAAAAAATGTGCAGATGTGACCTTTTATTCTCCAATTATTTCCATACAGTTCGGCCTCTTTTCCTATCTCGTTTCTTATTATTATAACAAGCTGCGAGAAAACTGATCTTCATTTTCGAGCTCTCTACATACAATGTGATCCCAAAATTGTGATTCTGCTTTTTCTCACTCTTCTTGTATTCACTGGGGCTTTTGAATATCACAAGCTATTAAAAATAATTGTATTTTCTCAGCCATTATTCCTCAGTGAGATGCGACGTATAGCGTCCAATTGAGAAATTCTGTAATTCACTTACTGCAGTGCAATGGTAAGTGACTCCCCTAGTTCTCTCTATGTCTTAAAAGAGTGTGTATATATGTGTGTGTGTGTGTGAGTGTGTTCATGTGCATTTATATGGAGGGGGCACTGTGGGTCAACCCTTTGCCCACTCCAGAGACAGGAAATGGCTCCAATATGGGCCCGAGTGTGGCCTCCTTCAAGGCTCTGGGGAGTGATTTAGGCCTCTTGTCAGGACCAGAACTGAAGGATCAGTGAGAAAAAACGTACAAAGTGAAAAATACAGATGTTTTGTTTGGAGCATTTGAAACCATACATCTCTGGTAGGCTTCACGGGGACCCAAAGGTTTAATAGTGTCAGTGGGGTAGCAGATGATTAGCTGATATGTCAAGAAAGATTTGTGTCTAGTCCGATATTTGCATTTAAAAAAAGATGGGGTGTTACGACTGATGGATTTGTAATTTACATGCTTTTTTATAAACATTTAATTGGAATCTACCAAAATGTATTTCATGTTTTAGTCTGATCAGGCAGGTATTGCAATATCAAACATTTCTATACTGGTTTAGGTCCGCACACTGACTTTAGCATGAGGAGATGAATTAGATTCGCAGGACTAATGCTGTAATGCTTGCAAATCTTGGACTGTGTGCAAATATTCTACCTAGATGGTCAGAGAGGCAGACGACTGTCTTGGCTGTGATGCTGGAAGAGATGGTTGTTTACACAGAGCATATTTGCAACCATCTGGAGAATTATCTCTCCCGGGAATTTTTAGGGTCACACTTACAGGCTCCTTAACGTCAGAGAAGACGACAGTGGTTGCTACTTGTAGTCTGCTTGTGATGTTTTATTGCTTTCTTGGCACGGATCATCGAGGATGAACAAAGTAGAGATTATTTAAACAGTTTCAGTATATATATTATTCATTATGCGACACATACTGTACTTACAGAAATATTTGAGGTACTTTTAATGTACTTGAGTATTTCCTTTTCATGCTACTTTATATTTCTACTCCACTACAATTCAGAGGGAAATATTGTAGTTTTCACTCCAATGCATTTATTTGACAGCTATAACATTTTGAATGCAGGACTTTTAAAGAAGTATTTCTTTAATGAATACACATAATGAATACAAAAAAACACAAAAAAGGTTAATAAGTCAAAGTGAGGCTAGCTTAGGCATGTTAGCCAAGTTAGCTAGAAGGCTAACGAAGAAAAGGCATCAAGATATGCAGTCGCAAGGTCTCAGCTCACAAAAAGCTGATAAATTATTACAGACATGTATGCACCGTAGCTTACAGAATACCACATCTCCACCACAACTACGAAAACTAATTCTCACCTTACTCCGAACAGGAACCTTGAGGGGCCTCACGAAGCAGGATTAGTGGGTTAACCTCCCCTCATGGGGCTTTAAGGTGTCACGAACCACGAAAAGGCTCAAGATGAAACTCTGTTGTCAAGATTTTAACAAAGCTACAGACCAAAACTTCCAGCAGCACTTTTTATTCAGGCTCACAGGGCTGGTAATAAATGTGTCTTTGCATTAGCGACAGAACTACAACTGTTGTACAGGAGTACAGCAGGCCCCAGAGCAGAAGTGTGTCACAGGTTATTTACTCATTACCACTGAGACACTCTAATGAGAGTGATGATAGATATTCTTGTTGTCAGGAACTTGAATCCTGTTTATCATCTTTGTTTAATTCTTTAATTTATCCCAGCTTGGAGGTGCTGTAAAAATCCTTCAGAAACAGCATAACAATAAATGGAGTAGTCATAAGTCTCCAGTGCACAATACAGTCTCCTTGTCTGGAAATGTTTCACAGCTGGTGGGGATCGAGCCACCGGTACCTGACACAACTGACCATACAAGGACCGCTACGCCTCCCAAGGCGAGTGTGGGACTCGTCCTTACTGTCAGATTGATTTTTTGGCTCAATGTTCTGTTGGGGCAAAGTATAAACAGGAGCCACTAACGCTGGACTGGTTTGTTGACTAGTTACTGCGCATGTGCGCCAAAAATAAGTTCGCTGAATTCAGGTTTCAAAATAAAACATGTATTTAATAACAAATGCAATCTGAATTAACTATCGATAGTAAAATGCTCTCGAGAACAGCTTTCACACACACTCCAAACAGGAAGCTTGTTACCTGAAGGACGAAATGTGATGAAGAGACTGAAATAAACATTTGAATCTCCTTTCATAGTCCGTAAAATATCTGTCTCAAATACTATTGGCTAAATCCAGCTGACTCCTCCTAGCCTTAGTCAGCTGACTCCCTCGTCGTCTCCTATTGGTCTCCGTCTGTAGCTCCTCCTTCTTGGGGTCCCTCTTGGGTCCTCGCTCTATTCTTGGTGTCCTCTGTTAAAGCCCAACTTAAAATCCTGTCTATCCCTATCGACTATTCTTACAGATTAATACATTCATTAATAATACATCCAATAATTGTCTCTTATGGTTCAACACTCCTATAGTAAACATATTGTAAACACTCGCTACACTAGATAAGTATTCTGGTACTTCCTGATACTTTCACACTTTTTACAAGCATATGTGCGGCATTTCCACGATGCTTCCTAAACTCATTCTAAACATATTACATCTCATAGATAAATATATTGCAACACTTTAACCCATCGTAACATTCTTATTATTTTGACACTTCTATTCACCATAAGAGGTGCTAATCATCATACTAAACTAATTCTAATACTAAAATCCCACTAATTCTATCCTTAATACTGAAATCCTCCACAAATCCCCCCTAACACACTCTTCAGAGTGTGTTACCTTTATGGTCTAAGAGTGAGTTTCCCCAACTAAACAGTAAATCATCAGTCGTTAAAATTCATCCTCATCATCTATACCTAACCAATTTCCCTACATCTTTGTCTCACTATGCACAGTATCAATTAACCCCTGTAAAAGTCTACGAATACAACGGCATCAACAGAGGACAAGGATTGTAGCTGATGTGAGCGGCTCTTGTCGTGATGCTGGTTGGTCCAGGTAGAGGACATCTTCAGGATTCATCCTGTACAATGAGGAATAGAAAGAACAATTTCTGAGAAGCTTTGTCTGCTCACTTAACAAAAATTATATCTAATTCAATGTATCTTTAAATCCCAATTTTACCCTATAAAACAAAAAATCCCAAAACAAACTGACAAAACAATATACAGTCAATTTTCCAAAATTTCAATATCTCACCGGATGTTATCAGAAGTCCATCTGGACTCAATCAGGTCCTCCAGAATCCCAGTGAAGATGATCAGGAACTGTGTTGTTCGGAATGAAAGTACTACAAGCAAATCCAAACATTTTGCACACTGCTAAAATCATATTTAATGCCATTCTGTTCTGCAAGGCCATTAAACTAGTCTTATCTACCAGCTCATGAAGTCCCACTATGGCATCACGAGTGAAGTTTATAAAATACTGCTGGTTATAATATTATGTAATTAATCCTACTAATATCTTCATGGGTTTGATACCCTTCAAAAGAAAACTGATTCTAAACCTGTATATATTTAATTTCCTGCTTTAAATTAAGTAAGCACCCCCCTTGGTACCCTTATGTCATCTATGTAAACTTCTCTAAAATGGATCTCTCATGGTCCAATCCAACTTGTTGGCACCTATGGACCTCATCCACAGCCAGCTACCTGGTAATACAACAGGAGACTGCTTTCTCCTGTCAGCAGCTGCCTCTGTGTTCATCACCTGTGAAAATAAAACTCAAAACATGTTAGTTAACGTCTTTGGGTATCTCTTATTGGTCAGCACCAAACAATCGAAAGTCTAAATGTTAAATCAAAATTAATTAAAATTGTGAACTAAAGTTAAAATAAAAAAATTACAAATGTCGGATCAGAATCAAAATCAACTATTTCAGTTAAAACACTGAATCACAATAAACAACTGTAGGACACCAATTGAATTAAAACTGGAGGTTAAAATATTGGATCAAACTAAACTTACTAAACTAAAGTTGAACTGTTGAATTGAAACTAAAATGAATAATTTAAGTTACAATTAATATTACCAATGACTATTAAAATACTGAATCAAAACTAAGAGCAACAATCTAAGTAAATGCAAATTAAAATATAGAGTCCAAAACAATGATATCACAAGTTTATCACCAAAAACTCACCTTATTGTAATTTATCTATCAATCCACTAGATGACTAAGTATTTGGTAGTCCTAAAGTAATTACTCCTACAAATAATAGGTGGTGAAACGTTCTGTAGTTCTCTAATTATTTCACCTCTAGGTTTTCTGGGTAGTGGAGTTTACTGTAATTATCATGCAATTACACCTCCAAACCGCTAGATGTCGAAGTTATCTTCTCTTCTTCTATGGTGTTTTCCTCAAAAAACTGGCGCGAAAACGAACAAAGAAGCTAATGCTACTAGCGGCTATTGTTATTAGCTTGAGCTACACGGTCAAAACGTATCTTCAGCACACACAAAGCACCGTAGTCTCAACTCTTACAATATGCCACATTCACACACCTTCTCAAACTAGTCCTGGCCGTGGCTTCTCACCACCATACCGGATATTATAATCAATAGTCTCCTCTTTCACGATCTAAGGTAGCACCAGAACTGCAATCAGTCTCCAGCTTACCATATCATTCACACAACACAATGCTATCTCAGCACTGCAACCCAATGCAACGACTAAATACACAGTTTCATGTATTATTTCCCCTTTAGGTTTTATCATAACGTAGCAGCCAGTCTCTTCGATTTAAGTAGTTTAATGCCCGTTCACTAGACCCAAAAAACGAGCAAAACTTCGCAGTTCGCCTAGCTCAACACTAAACCCACGAAGTCTTAACTACGCCTTCCAGTTCGCCATAGCTTACAAACTCTCTGCTACTCTTCTAAGAGCTCAACCCCACGTTAGCCACCCCTAATTGTCTAAGATACACAGTTAGTACCATGCACTATTTCCCATCATTACAATTAACTTAACGTAGCGGCCAGTCTCTGCAGTAGTCTAAACGTATGTTCACCGGACCCGAACCTCATGCACGTCCATGCGGATAATTCAGTATCGCCCAATTACACACCCTGTTCAACCCGAGATCGTGGCCCCACAAATCTATAATTTATTCCCTCCCACTTAAGAGTCATCAGTTCTTTAAGCCTAAACCTACCCAGCAAATCACGAGGGGACCGTCGCCTTGTCCTCATGTACCTCTGAAACACAAATTTAGTCTGCCTAAAGAACCAAAGCCCAGAACTTCGACCGCTCTCACGCTTCTTTCTAGCTGCTTAGTTCCAATAGCTAATACTATAGCGTGATCAATGCTACTACATCCCCCTCTCCCGGGGTTACCTGCAAATCAGGCCTCACCGGTAGGATTTCGCAACAAAGAACAACGTGTAATCAAAGCACACATATGTTCCTAATTCAGCTTGCAGATGCTATTCATACAGAGTTACAACCACTTTAAAGTTAAATCAATACAGTTACCAGTTAGCTGCGGTCTCCTCCTCTGTCCAGCTTCCAGTAACGTAAATCATGCAAACACTTCCGCCTAAGGTTTCCTATTCTACCTAACAGATTTCTATTAAAACGGCTCTGCTCACCTTATGTTCGCGAGCTCCGAAAGTGTCTACCCATCTCACGTCATGACAGCCTTCTCAGAGTCGAATATTCAAAGCCCCTAATGTCCCTTTGTCCCTTCGTGGTTGCCAAATTGTTGGGGCAAAGTATAAACAGGAGCCACTAACGCTGGACTGGTTTGTTGACTAGTTACTGCGCATGTGCGCCAAAAATAAGTTCGCTGAATTCAGGTTTCAAAATAAAACATGTATTTAATAACAAATGCAATCTGAATTAACTATCGATAGTAAAATGCTCTCGAGAACAGCTTTCACACACACTCCAAACAGGAAGCTTGTTACCTGAAGGACGAAATGTGATGAAGAGACTGAAATAAACATTTGAATCTCCTTTCATAGTCCGTAAAATATCTGTCTCAAATACTATTGGCTAAATCCAGCTGACTCCTCCTAGCCTTAGTCAGCTGACTCCCTCGTCGTCTCCTATTGGTCTCCGTCTGTAGCTCCTCCTTCTTGGGGTCCCTCTTGGGTCCTCGCTCTATTCTTGGTGTCCTCTGTTAAAGCCCAACTTAAAATCCTGTCTATCCCTATCGACTATTCTTACAGATTAATACATTCATTAATAATACATCCAATAATTGTCTCTTATGGTTCAACACTCCTATAGTAAACATATTGTAAACACTCGCTACACTAGATAAGTATTCTGGTACTTCCTGATACTTTCACACTTTTTACAAGCATATGTGCGGCATTTCCACGATGCTTCCTAAACTCATTCTAAACATATTACATCTCATAGATAAATATATTGCAACACTTTAACCCATCGTAACATTCTTATTATTTTGACACTTCTATTCACCATAAGAGGTGCTAATCATCATACTAAACTAATTCTAATACTAAAATCCCACTAATTCTATCCTTAATACTGAAATCCTCCACAGTTCGCAGCAGCAACACTCAAAAACACCTTCAAATGCAGAATCACATGCAACATTGAGACACGTTGTTGTGCCACATCAAGGAACAAATTACCATTGTTCTGATAGGTACACATTTTAGAAATAGTATGTTATTATAATGATATTACAAATAACGTGTCACCAAGGACATGTTGTTGCTGAGGCGTCTTCCTTTTTTAACTGCAGACATTTCGACATCATAGCAGGAAAAAACATCGGAGTAACTAGTAACTTTAATAGCAGCTGAACTTCATTAAGTTGTTCCAGTTCCAAGGCCCAGGTGTTGTGAATGCTGCCTCATTAACATTCTAAGTTACACCTGTGCTTTTCCTGCCACCGCAAAGCAAAAAGACCTCCAAGACCCGCTGACACGTCTCCTTTCCTCCCTGCTGTCACGACTCATGACCAAACCTGATCGATACCACAAAGTAACTAAGACAACATGAGGAGCGTACTGAAGTGGAGGAGACAGAAGGGGAGTGAGGTTAAGTGGAGGGCGTTTAGGAGTTTTTTTGCTACGTCATCATCAAAAATGGACCTCTGCCAAAGATAAAGTGGTTCTATAATAACTTGCAGCTTGATCAGTATGCAGCCTCACAGCTATAAATAGTAAACAAACATTGTAATAAATTGACATTAATGAGCTGGTATCTCTGTCTGTTAAGTATATTTGAAGTCTGTCTTCAGAAAAATATATAACTTGAGATACTCTCAGTGTTTGCGTTGTGTATCCCCAGCGTAATAAAAAAAAAAGCGATTACATGGAGAGTTTCTGCAGAATCAGTTTCCTGATTCGGAGTATAGGAGAAGAAGAAAACCAGCAGTCTAATTCCTACTCGCAGTCTGCCACCTTGTGCTGACAGTCTATATGGCATTGTGGCTTGTTGGTCTGAAAAACATGAACTGTTTATGCTGTGTGTCTTTATATTTTTCTGAATATTAAGCTGATACAAAGTACACATGGCAATAAATAAGTTCTACATACTATATTGTAAAAAGTGTCTATGGTGTTACTGTTTACATTAAGGGGGCTGCTGTCAACATTGTTTTATCAGCTAAATCCTGTACATTGTCAGTGTAAATATGTCTTTTAGATCAACCAGTCAAAACAAATGTTTTGCTGAAAGCAATGCTACCTTTTTCCAAAAATACCTTGTTGAACATTCACACAGTTGCACTCATTGGAAGAGGCCCATGTGGTTGACACAGTCTGGTCAATCGATCAAGGCTCTTGCTTGATGAGGGAGGGTACCGTTAATTTGTAAAAGGTCAAATGACAAGTTGTAGTCACTTTATTGTCAGTAACATTGTAGATAAATTCACTTTTTTTGTAAAAAAAATGTATTTGCATTTTTATATTCCAATATTATGTTACTCTACTTTAAAAATAAAGTAACTATTTATCTATCTATCTATCTAAACATCATACCAAATAAATCTGCATATTATTAGTTGTATGCAATCAAGTATTCATAACGTTATAAAAGCTCTTTTTTTTAACATTAAATGATAGTTTAATCACTGTATTGATGTGTGTTAAATGTGTGAAACTGTCAGATGTACAGTATTTCAGATTGCACGTGAAGGCAACAAGCGAGATGCGTTCACTGTTCACTGACAACCGACGTCAGAGCCACCATGTTGGATCAGGAAGTAGGCAGAGCCGATGCAGGAATCCCGACCTGAGCTCACCGTCAGCGGCTGTGTTTATTCGACCGTTTCCCCCGATCTCACCTTTTTTAACATTCGGGTTACATGCTGCGTGGCTTTCTGGTCCGTCGAGGTAGGCGCATTTCTTCGGATTTGACCGTTTTGCAGCACCAGCTATGGCCTCTATCAAGCAGAGAAACTCGGGCCTCGTCCAGCGGAGGACCGAGGCCATCCGCAGCGCCGCCGACAGGGACTCCGCCGACGAGGAGGACGAAGCGCGCCGCGGGGAGGAGGAGGACGACGACAACGAAAAGGGGGACTCGAAGGAAACCAGGCTCACGTTGATGGAGGAAGTGTTGCTGCTGGGCCTCAAGGACCGAGAGGTGTGTGTGTGTGTGCTGGTTTTAATCCGTCAACAAGGCTACAGCTACATCAACGTCAGCTAACACAATGTTTACTTTGCGTCAGCAAACTGCAAAAAAGTAGATTTCGTTTATTTTATGCAAAATGTCGCCCATGTTTGCTTGAACACAACAGTTGGAGGAGTCCTGGTTTAAAGGCTTTTTAACGATAAACTGGTTAGGTAGGTCAAGTAGCGTTAGCTTGCGGTTGAACTGGATGTGCCGTGCCTTAAGGTAATAATTAACGCTATGTTACAGCACTATGGTGTCGCTGCTAAACCGGTTTACTGAATGAAATCAACTACACGACGATACGCGCATGAACCAATGCACTGTCTACGTAGCTTGTTGGCAGTTTTCTTGACAACTTGCCAGCAGTGACGTGGGACTCCTTTTCAACCTGGAAGTAATTCCTAAAATTCCAACCAACACGTCAGCTTCTTCTCCTCTTCTCCTCCTCAGGGCTACACGTCTTTCTGGAACGACTGTATTTCTTCCGGTCTCCGCGGGTGTATGCTGGTGGAGCTGGCCCTCAGAGGGAGGCTACATCTGGAGGCCTGCGGGGTGAGGCGGAAGAGCCTGCTCTCCAGAAAGGTGAGACACTTGATACCCTTTTTGTTTTAGGGATTAGTAAAAGTCTTCTTACCAGGAAATGAATCTCTTATCTTTCTTTAAAAGAACATACTACGAGTATATATATTGTAAACAAAGCTAAATATATTGTGTTTTCAAGTGGAAAATGGCCTGAGACGGTGTGTTCTTTTCAATGTGTGCTAATGTGTGGTGGTTCCTGTTCACACAGGATGTGTGTGTAGGCATAAGTGACTCCTAAACTGATTCTAGTTCAAATACGTGTCCTCGTGTTTGCGAAGGTGATCTGCAAGTCGGACGCTGCGACGGGAGACGTGCTACTGGACGAGGCCTTGAAGCACATTAAAGAGACCCAGCCTCCAGAGACCGTCCAGAGCTGGATCGAGCTGCTGAGTGGTGAGATAAGACATAACCAACCAAACCCTATGTTGAAATACTCATTATTTCACCTGTTGGGCGTCATTTTAACAGCTGATTTTGCTCTTTGTGTTGTCACAGCTCAGTTGACACTTGTTGACGAAGAAGTACTCATTGATAAAAATCAGAGTTTATGGGGATTTACGTTAACAATATTGAAACACATTTAATAATAAGCTTGAAGCAGCAGTATTACAAATAAACCAAAGTGAGCCACTTTAGACGTTTAAAGTGTTATAGGTGACATGGGCCGTGTGGCCTCAGTGTGTGTTTCAAAGACCTGAAGTAGATCTCATGCTGTCTTTTAGGAGAGACCTGGAATCCCCTGAAGCTGCACTACCAGCTGAGAAATGTTAGAGAACGTTTGGCCAAAAACCTGGTAGAGAAAGGTGTGCTCACCACAGAGAAACAAAACTTCCTGCTTTTTGACATGACCACACATCCGCTCACCAACAGCACCATTAAACAGGTAAGAGGTGGGGGTGTTCTGGGACTCTTTTGTAGCCTAATCAAGTCGTTTAAGCTTCATAAGTAATGGAATTCAAATGGCTCAAATGGGACTCTCGAACGAGAGGTGAAAAACTTTACGACACAAGCTGTATTTTCAAGGATTCAAGCATAATTTATTGTCATTATGCAACACGGGGATGCACAACGAAATGCCGCTGTAGTCCATTTTCAACACAAGAGTCCATCTCCTCTCATCCTACGCAAACTGAAATTACAGTGCGTGTTTTGTCTGCTACCTCATGCATACCTGCTGAGGTTAGCACAAAGACAGGTAGCATTAGCTTATGCTTCATATCAGGTTTGTTCAAAGACTTGTGTAAAAATGACAAAGATATAATGTGGTAAGGAAGCTGTTTCCCTCTGCTTATAGTCTTTTTGCTAAGCTAATCGTCTGCTGGCTGTGGCTTCATATTTAAGTATGAGAAGGCGAATGAATGTGTTTCTCAACATGTTGAACTACTCCTTTTCCATGTAGTTTCATGCATATACTGGCTTTAAAACTCATGTCAACATTGCCTACAGCGCCTCGTCAAGAAGGTCCAGGAATCCGTTTTGGAGAAGTGGGTCAACGATCCTCACCGCATGGACAAGCGGGTTCTGTCCCTGATCCTTCTGGCCCACTCGTCCGACGTCCTCGAGAACGCCTTCGCCCCACTACAGGACGAGCAGTACGACCTGGGCATGAAGAGAGTCCACACTCTGCTGGAGCTGGAGCCGGAGAAGGAGAGCGCGAAGCCCAACGTCAACGAACTCATGTGGGCCGTGGTGGCCGCGTTTACTAAATGAAAAGCACCTGATTGGTTGGACTGGAAGATCTGGCTATGGTCTGTGTTATTTAATTGGTTGAAGGACTTCACATTAATGAGACAGACTTCACTTTAATGAGACAATCTATTTTGGTTGGGGGAGCCTGTTTGTACATCTACTCCGGATGACATTTTGGTGGCAGTCCATATTAACCCAGTGCAATCTGATTGGTGGTGGGCTTCACCAAGTAACGTTTGGTTGGTTGGAACGGTCTCTGAATAAAAACAAAACGACTGGCTGCTTTCACACAGTGAGGTATATTATCTGCTGCTGCGAGGCTGGATATACGTATATTCATCAGCACTACCAACAGATGGGTTTCTGTTCATGTTAGATGACATCAAAGAACAAAAGCAGGTGGCAGCAGTAGTCCTGGTGAATATGAAGATTTTGACTGGGGGGGGGGGGCAATATTCCCTTCCTCACTAAGGGAACATCATCGCTACCTTTTTTTTTTTTCTACAAGGTCTGGCCAGAATCAAATCCTGGTCTCGTCTCCATTCCCCCCCCCCCCCCCCCCCCACATGCTTATATGCAAGGATAAAGGTTAGCGCATCCCACCGCTATCGATGCTCTTCAGCAGGTCTCCTGCTTCCACCCCACCTGTTGGGAAGTACACGTTTTAGGGTTACTGCTAGATCAGACTACCTGAATGTTTTACTGAGTCATTCTTGTTTTCTCATTAAATTCTCTTTCCTCCTTTTCTTCCTCATTGCATTTTGAGGAGGAAGTGGAGGACACAAGTAACTACGTACTGGCCTGCATCATTAGCCCTCCTAAACTCTAACCCAAATGAAGAATTAAACCTAGAGTCTAACAAAACTCTTTATCGTACTAGTTGCAATGGGTCCATTCTGTGTTTACGGAATGAGACTAGTCTTCCATTTCTATTCATGTTGCTAATCGATGCTTACAGTAGCCTGCCATTTATCAACTATTTTGCACAGTCAATAGTGGGGGGGGTCGTGTTCGTAGGGGGTTTTCTTGGGTTGAGTTCTTGAGATGACGACGGTTGAAAGTTATGAACCTAAGCAACCACGGGTTAAGAAAAATAGATCTCATTTATTTTGTCTACAGCTCTTGATCTTTATGAATACTTTAAAATCATTCCTCTGGGTATATAGAAGTGTGAGTGGAGATGTAAAAACCAAACGGCGGTCACATCTGTTGTGATTTGGATCGCCGTGGACCGCCTACACCAGATTTACATCACGATCATCATTCTTACACAAACGGGGTGGGAAATGTTAGCCAAATGGGCTAGTTTAAATTCAGACAAAAGGGTTGATTCACCCAAATTATTAAAAAAATTACTAATTTAACACTCGTGGTATCCAGCCATGGAGGTAGTTTGGGCTTTATTTAGGTTTTGAAATGGAATTTCCTTTTAAGATGCTTGTCAAGCAGTAACAAATTCTGAAGCAACATCTGGAGTTTCCTACTAATCCACAATCTTTACTGTGAACGGTTTCCTTAGAAGTACTTTGCACTAAAGATATCATCTCTCTGAAATCTGTTGACATGTTCTGTGGAATCACGAGATCCCAACAGAGGCAAGTGAAACTACGTCTTTTGTAATTTGGGTGTACCGACCCTTTTAAAGTCTCCCTCTTGCTATATATATCGTATCTCTCGGTTTGTATGTCATAATTAGATGTTATTTCTATCTGGTAGTTATATTGTTTGATACATGCAGATGTAGGGTTACTTGGGGCCCCGGGTGAATCGTTGGTGAAGACTGAAACTGTTCCAACGACTTGCAATCTATGAGAAATGAAACCATCTCCAGTGTGTAGGTTGGGAACGCTTCTGTTTCTATATGAAATGATTGCGCTCTGTGTTCGGCGTTCCATCGCCTATTGTTTCATGGCATACTCGTAGTTCTGTCTTTCTTTTCTTTTCTACCAACAGAATACCAATAGGTCTGAAGAAGTGTTGAGATGCGTTTACAGCAAAGAGACCATGCATGCTATCGGTGGAGGGCTGGGGTACTTGTGGATGTAGCTACAGAGAAAAAGGCTTGTATGTAATTATTAGTCATTTTATGTGTACGATCTAATGGAATTTAATGAAAGGGATCTTCTCTCCTATCCTCTATAATTCTGTATGCTTTTGTATTACCACACAAAATAAAGTAAGGATCCTTTAAGTGCCTGAATTTAGCACTGTTTTGCTGTTTTTATTCCATATATATATATATATATACAGTATGGATTTATTTCATCTGTTTGTGATTTAGTTTTCTACCATTGGATCTGTTAATAATAGTCCCTTAAATAATCATATTTATTATACAAATAACATCAGGTGATTAGTCTGATGTTGATTTATCAGATTCATATTGTGCTGAAATGATTGGGTTAGGCAGAAAAATAAAGATTTCGATAATTAAGTCATTTGGATTTGCTACATTTTGTATCAGTGTAATTTGTCTATGTTTGGCCTTTGGACTGTTAGTCAGACAAAACAAGCAGTTTGAGGATGTTACCTTAAGATTTAGGAATTTGTGATGGCTATTTATGACGAAAGGATTAATTAGAGAAATAATTAACAGATTAAATGCTTTGGGAAATACGCTTATTCGCTTTCCTCATCTAACTCTCAGCTTCAGGTGGATTGCAGTAATGTGGGACACCTATAAGCTCCAGCGGGTCTTCATCAAGCTGTCAAAATCACATGACTTCTCAAATGTCCAATCATAGATTAGGGTGGCGTAACCTTCCAACAAGAGGCACCCTGTCTATGTGTAGACCACCCAGGTCAATGTTCAGGTTATAAACCGTGTTTCTCATAAACAGAACAACCCTGCTATTGTATCAAGATATGTTAGATATATATGTTTATTTATTCATTATAATAAGGTGTATATTTACTTTGAATTAGTTTTTTTTAATCAAATTTAATTAATCCCACTTTAGGAAATACGGTTTGAAAAGTATCATTTTCCATTTTGATGTGGGCCAATAACAATGGTGATTCACAGGGTTTTAGTCTTCTAATGCAGTATTTTAGATATTTAGGGTGAAGGTCACACGAGGGGCTTCATCCCTGTTTAAATGGTATGAAGGGTTTTTGTGTGTGTGTGGTTGTATGTACATTATGTGTGCGTGAACTAGGGAGTTTGTCCTTTTTAAGGTCAAGTTTATGTTAAAGAAAAATGTCTGAGTTTAGAAGATACTAGCAATGATTTTCACAAACACATATTCAAATATTCACATCAATTTAATAAAGCAATTCCAGTTGATTCTATGCATATTATTGATCATTACAATGGGATTTATTTCAGATCATGTCCGGCATTTCGGACATGACGGTCCCACATAAAGAAATTCAGATTGTCTGAGACAACTTGGCACTAAGAGTACCATTCCTGTTAAGAGTTTGAAATATGCATTTTCTTTTGGTTTGATTTGAACACATAGTGAGGATTTATGAGCGGTGGTATTTAATGTATTAGCTTCATATCACAACGTACCAGAAGTCTTATGCAAATAAAGTAGGCACATAAAGCTAATTCACTCCATATTTCATAAAAGGCCAAACTATTCCTTTAAGTGTCAAGAAACCAATAGTTAGCTGCAGCGTTACAATCACTACGTGACAAGCTGATGGAGCTCAACATGCGTAAATGCCCATATATACAGAAGTATGTATAGAGTACATGTGATAGTCAGCATCTTTCGGCACATAACTTCCATTCCAATGTTCCACTTTCGTTCCGGTCACCCGAGGGTCTCAACAGCATCCCCACACATTTGGCTTTCTCTGCAGAGCTCCAGTCTTGAATACGACAGCAGTCCACTGACAGTTCAACATCCGACGTCTCCGTCAGCGTGTTTCCACACAAGCTTTACATCCCACTTGTGAGCCGCCATTTCGCCTCCAGCGATGAGGCCGACGACTCTTCTGCTTTGGCTCTGAATGCCTTCCAGTTTAGCGAAAAAATCCAATTCCTCTTTCGTGTACTTTGATGTCTCTGGTCTCACTTGATTTTAGTCACAGTCTTGTAGTTCTTGATCAGTATTTCCAGCAGTTTGAATCTCCAGAAAAGCCCGTCTCCAACCTGACGTAGCTCATGGGCGCAGTGATCAATCGTGGCGTCGAGATCTGAGGGCAGAAGACACATGGGTTTGAGTATCCATGATCTAATACACAGATACACACTTGAAGTTTCTTTAAAACCGGGTTTAAGTTCAATCAAATCTTCTCTGTTACTCACCGTGGCCAGCCATTTTCATAGTGCTTCTGCCTGTTCGGGAAAAGAGAAGTGGAGCTTTAAAGGTTCAGTTTTTCCTCTCCGTGCTTTTAAAGCGGTGCAGTTGTGTCTCGACAAGAAGGAACAGGTTTGAACTATTGATAGCAGCTTGTGCTTAAATACTGTTGGGTCGAGTGACGTAAGTTTGCGGCCAAGGAATCCCCGTCAGCCACGGCCAAGTTCCTCCCACATTTAGACTTCTCTGTTTACAATATTGTTTATGAGGCTCCTTTAATCTTTATTACCGTGTACCTGTTGTACACATATAGTACATAACGCACCGGTCCCTGCAGTGTTTGTACATGACGTTTTTGTACATGCTGATGTGAGCAAATATAGAAAAATACAATAGAATTTAATTGATTTTATCATGATGTAGTGGTTTGACCATATTAGGACTTTCAGTAAACACAAACAGACATTAAAAACGTATGAGGTATGGAATGAGATCACAAGCAGCTTTGCATAGAAAGCATAAACAGCTCTCCAGCTGCAGTGAGTCATATGAAGCAAGATTTCAACACGACAGTCCACGTTGTCCAGCGGACAGAGGCTGAACGTTAAGTACTAGTTTTCACTTATATCATGCACCATAAAGATGTATTGTATGAACACGATTTGAATGCACAACAACAACAGTTCACAGGAGCACCAGGGGCTGTTTTTGCATCCTAATGGGCTGATAGTGATCAGACATTTAGACACAGTGTTTGTTTATTCAGGAGGTAGAGCACGGTCATAACATTATAGTGTCACTTCAGGGATTAGGTAAACAGGAAAACTGGATGTTCACAATAACCACCATGTCATGTGATCAATAGATTTTTTATTTATTTGACATCAAAACATGCTTAAGAGAAAACTTCAACACCAGAAAAGAACCACGGTGTTCTTTGTGCAACTGTTGACAATTGAATTACATCAGAGGTCGACTTTCACTGGCTGCATTCATTCAACACCAGAGAGGTATTTCATTCAAACAGCACAGTCTCTCATTAAGTTAGGGTGGAGACCAAAATACAACACGAGCTGACTAAAGGTTTGTAACGTCAAAGATATATATATATATATATATACATGTGCATTGCATTTTATTCAAACTCCTGTGAGTCGCCCCAGAAATAAGATATGTAGTGAATTCTCTAAACTCTGCACAGTGCAGGCATCATGAACAAGCTGGGGCATGCCTCTCTTCCTTACAGCAGAAATGGGGAAGTACCAGGGAAATTACAGTCATATGATCTGAGCGCCACCAACAAACGTTCCATGTAAGGTGAAGTGTTACAGGAGGAGGATTACAAAATACACAAAGTTGTGAAAGGGACTTATTGATGGACATATAAGGAGAAAGGAGACGAGAACGTGAGCAGAAGTTAATCCATGAAAGTATTGAAATCTGGTACGGACATTTTTTTTTTAGATCACCTGAAACATTGTGTTTATCAAAGGTTTTCCACATGATACTTTTTCCACTGGATATATGTGCATATTTCTTTACTTATTATAAGTTCATAGATAAACCTGAACGTCTGAGTTACAGACATTTTCTTATCCTGCTATATTATATGAAATAAATTGGAGTATATTGCAAAAAAGAAGAAGAGAAGTTTAGAGGGGGATTTGTCTTTTTAACTGCTAACAACTCTTAACTGTACCAGGCTTCTGAAATCAAGGGGCCCCAACCCCAATTGTTCAATCTAAATTAAACAAAGTTGACTTTTGATCAATTTATAATGCACTTTGTGTGTGAAATATACATTTAAAATTGACATATAACTATAGTGGAGAAAAGCATGCAGTGTAGGACAAACTTCATCTGGAGTGCACAATGCTCACATGGTTGCAAAAGGTGCGGTCCTCGCTGCTGATAGCAGTATTGAAATACGTCATCCCAGGTCTTCTTTTATGGCCACATCTTAAGAGAGAGAAAGAGAGAGAGAGAGAGAGAGAGAGAGAGGTTGTTCTCAATAAGAACATGCTTATCAGAGTAATTTGTACATATGTAATGCTTAGTCATGTGATTCAGCATGTCAACAAACGTTTGTGTTGTTGTCGTAAGGAAAATGTATTGTGTAAGATTTCTCTGGGAATAAATGACCTGCCTCCTCCACCACCAAGAACATGACAGGCATAAGGCTCCATTAAGTGTGTACATCTTTAATTCAAAAAGAGAGTTCAAGCTAAGTTTTCAATTATGCTGATTCTTGCAGAATTAAACTGCAAAAATAAAGGCCATAAATGAGCCTACTTTTATTGCTACTTTTACAAAATCGGAATACTTCTTCCATCACTGAGCATATGCCATTCTATTATATTTAGTGTTTTTGTTTTTTTTACTTCAAACCTATAAACCCTGTACATACCTCCATCAATCACCAGATGGCAGCACACTCAAATTCAACTTATATCTATCGATCTATCTATCTATCGATCTATCTATCAAATAAATTAAAGGCCACAGCATGAGCATTTTACATTTTTTTCTAGATACAATTAAAAAATAATAGATGATAATATTAAGTAATTATAAATATTTTTAGCTTGAATGATAAAAAATGATAATTTATGAATTAATTAATATTAAGTCTAAATATGTCCAGGTCATGCCTGACAGGGTGTTCTATGAAAACGTTTTAATGTTATTATTTATACATTATTTGTCCGATATTATCCATAGCTTAATTTCAATTCAAGTCACCAAAACTGTAAAGCATGGATGCAAAGTACACGTGCAGACAATCCTGACGCGACAGAAGTTACATGGCGGAAGTTTATATTTGTCATACTGCGCATGCGTCCATTGAAAGGGTGCCCAGCCCACATTGTTACTGTTGCTTTAATAACCGAACTGCTTCAACACTTTCAGTCAGCTGTCAGACCTGTCCACACGCTCCTCTTGTCCTTTACAATTATGAAAAATCTACATTTTAAGGATTTCTTCTGGGTGAGTTTTTTATTTTTTATTAATTCTTATTTTTCAATAATATATATATATATATATATATCATCTTGGTCGAAAAAAGTAACACTATCTCTGAAAATCAATCATGAAAAGGACGTGTTTTGCTAATTGTAGCTAACTTCTCAATGTTTCAATGGAGTTTCTCTTTCTATTCAAGTGGACCTTTTATTATTATATATTATATCACTTATTTTCTACTGGTGCATTAATGTGTAAATAGCATTTTATTGTAGTTTGTTGAGGTGGAGCAGACTTCAATCTTATACTGTTGGGTAGTTTAATCTCTGGCAATGAGCCATATTCTGTAAACTGATTGTGTGTTTTGCATGTCTTGTTGCAGACCTTTATCTGCAACATATCTATTAGTACAGCTGTCAGATACATCTGGTGTATTAAAGAACAGTATTTAAAAATATTGAAATGTAATGAGGTAGAAGTATAAAGTGGCATAGAATGGAAATACTCAAGTAAAGTACCTCAAATAAGTGCAGTGCATAAGTGCATAAGTAAACGTTCATAGTTACATTCCACCACTTGCTTTATTAAAAAAGTAAATCCCCTTATCGACTCTTGTATAATTCTATTAGTGATGCAGTTACATGGCTTCACATCTATTATAGAGAGAGAACGTCAATAACCCGCTGGTTTTGACATCTGCAAGGTGAGGATGATTATAGGCTGGTACGCTCAGCTTACCTAAATCATGGAGAAGTACAATTCAAAACATCAATTTACATCTCTGTGGCAAAGACCTTAATGTTTAAGTGTGTATTTATGTCTGTGTGTGGCGTGGTCTCTGGAACTTCACCGTGAGAACAGGCGGTGGTATGATAGCAGCTAGTCCCCTAACGTCTGTTAGCGATCTGTTTTGAAGTAATAATATTATAATAACATATAACCATAAACTGGACATATAATCAAAACAAGTAACCCCCACTTCACTACAATTCATAAAACCGAAGAAGATGGTCAGAATGAAATATTGTCCATGTTATTGACAGAACTCTGACCTGACCTGCACTGGAGGCTATGATGCAACCATCCAGTATCTCAATGATGGCAAGAGGACGTGCAAGGAGGTGGAGGATTTCATGAAGGCTAGGTAATGACATGAGCTATAGCAATATCAGAATCAGCTTTATTGGGCAAGCAATGTGTTCACAAACAAGGAATTTGACTCTGGTTTGAAGTTGCTCTCAATGTACACACAGAACAATTTACAGCAAGGTAGAAGCAGACACGCAGCTAAAAACAAGGGCAACAAATTAGCAAAAGAAAACTGGTTTGTACATACAAGTAGCTGGAAAAAAAAAATCTATACAGTTAATTGTATTTGCAAGGTTTGCGAGAGTCAGATGAAGAGAGTGAGGTGAAAATGAAAGCTGAGGAAAGAGTGAACTGTTAGTAAAGGGAAGTGAGTAAGATAACAAGTCTAAGAGGCAAGAACATTTTATGTGTGGGTGGACATGGAGCAATCAAAGACCGCAATGACAGGTCAAATGCGTCTTGACGCTGAAGTCACTTAATTCACACGTTGGCACCAGAAATCGGAAGTAGGCTTTAGTGACAAGACTGAGAGAAAGAACAGCATGCGTTTTATGAACAGCATTGAAATCAGATGAGGAAATGCATACACAAGGTTTTCTTGAGTTTCTGAAAATGTCAAGAATGTTATAGCATGCTGTTGGTCTGTAATATAATGTGAGGTTTGACCTTTTTTCAGTGCCACTTCAAGGAAAATATATGAGAATATATTAGAATTAGCAACAAATAATTTTACTGGCAATAGCCTACAATCGGTCAATGTTGTGGTATAAAAAGCTGCTGTATATATAAACCTGCAAGGACATTGTTAAATGCCAGAAAGCTTCAAATGCAGTACTTTCTACACACCAAAGTAATGTGTTTCTTATAATGTATTGCATTTGAAATTAACAGCCACACTCCAGTTTGATTACAGTAATATTCTGGAAGGGTTTTTGTACTTTTAGATTAAATCCAAAAGTAAATTAGCATGTATTCCTGCACACTATTGCATTGTGGTAGACCAGTGGATTCTTCTTAGAGGAGGAACAGAGCAAGTGTGTGTGAAACATCATCGAGATAGATTTTATAACGGACTCATACAAAGTTTGACATTTGAATTTCGATTTCCTCCTTCCTCATGTGATAAGTAATCTTTCCCCTTGACTTGGCAGCCAGTGACATACGCCTTTCGTCTGTTTGCTTCGACTGAAGTACAAGTATAATAAAACACACAGCTAAGGATATATCATAAGAGGATATTTCACAATAACATAACTGAAACTTTCATCGTGTAAGAATGAAAAGCGCTTTTAAAGCCACAAGATACAAGAGTTCCCCAAATACTGTTACACACTTATCTCAGTGTCACACTCACACACACACACACAAACAGGACACATGCTAGAAATATTATTTGGTATTTCGTAAGAAACCTAATTCATTTATGTCAGCTGAGGTTTATGTATGGAATATAAATATATATACAAAAAATACATAAATAAACAATATATAGAATATAAATAAAGCAAATATTTAAAAAATATAGAATGTATTGTGGACATATAATGTGCATCATATTCACTTTAGATTTACAGAAGATGATACTAGAAATATATGATTTACAGAACATGGACCGTTGGATCAGGGACTACATGTGTGCTACGTGTCCGCTATCACAATATGTGTCAACATGTGTCCGTACACAGAAAGCCTGTGTGTGGTGTATTCTGCAAATTGCACCTTGTTGTTTGAGTTCCTGACTATCCAAACTCAATAGATAAAATGATAAAGAAATCAGGTAATTAGAAATAAAAAATTAGTCCCAACAGTTATTTCCTGGTTTCTTTGTTGCCCTGTCTTTTTCCAAACATGTATGAATGCTTTTGTAGTTGTCTTATTCCATGTATATGATGTATGTCAATATAAATGTAGTCATACATTCATATTTGATGTGAGCATTTGCATCAAAGATGAAAAATGTGCACGCTTATTTGCAAATTTCCCGGCTGTGGGACTATTAAAGGATTATCTTATCTTATCTTATCTTATTTGTGACGAACTGTTCCTAAATATGTCCACTGGCTGAAAGCAATGACCAAGTTGTGTGTGGATAACGGGTTGCCCTGTTCTTTGTTTTCCGGATGTTTCTTTTCAGGGCATCAGTTGAAGAGAAGTACGCCAAAGATCTCCTTGGTTTGTCCAAGAAGGTGTGTGGACACAATGAGATGAAGTAAGCAACCTCAGTGCTGAGATGCTGTTATTGTGTGTTTGACCACATCTATTTACAGTGAGCCTCCGTGAGTCTGTCTCTGAAAGAAGTGACATTAATGCCTATTAGTTTGGATGCAGAAACAGTGAAAGCAAATAATATTGACTCTGTGGTTCACAGTTTGAAGGTAGAAACGTGGATTTCAATTTTTGCTGCAATTTCTCACTTTTAATGTTGTTTTAGTCTGTCTCATGGTGTGTGTCAGTGTTTACATGTGGTTTCTGCTTCAGCAAGTCCAGTTCCCATTCTGTCACATGATCAGTGTGACTTTGTCTCTGCTGTTTGTTTCTGTTTCTGAAGAGGAAGGAGGACTAATGGGGGAGAGGGAAACACAATTATTTACATAGTATTAATACCTGGTACCCTGTGTTTTTTGTAAGAGTAAAAGTAAGAACAAATACATTTTAAGAAAGGCAGTAGGAGGTATTTTAAAGCCTTTTTTAATCAATCCACTTATTCTGGTCTAGGTTGTGTCTAGAAAGTAAATTGTAGGTCTTAATTTGGCCGGTATGACCATCAAACAGGTATTTAATTTATATTATTTTAACACAGTGAACCCCGCAGAAACCCTGCTTGAGGTCTAACAGACATGTTGAGTTCATTTACTTCCTTGTAAAGGACCCATCCATAAAGATATAGCTCCAAAGTGCTATGTAGTGGATTTTAAAGTGTCTTATGGATAAACTGAAGTTGTATAAAATCCCTCTGTTGTCTTCTTTTCTTTTGCTTTCTAAGCACATTAAAACGATCCCTGGACATGCTCAAATTACGTAAGTACTTAACATTTTTGATAACGCCTCCTTTCAGTCGCCATTATTTTTATTTTTATTTTATTTTTGTTTCTGTTTTCTGTTTTCTGTTTGGCTCAGAATATAAATCGTGTTTTTTTTGCCCCTGCAGAGACTGAACATGTGAGTCTATCGCACTTACAACTGGCTCAGAGCATGAGGGAGGAGGCCAAGAAACTGGAAGAATTCAGAGAAAAACAAAAAGAAGCGAGGAAAAAGGTTGGCGGTCTCATCAGCGCTGTGATGCACCGAGCAGACTGTGGCAGCTCTGCAAGTTGTTGACTCGATGCAACATTGTCATTTCAGATGGAGCAACAGATGGATGCTCTCCACAAACAGAAGTGTACACATTTCAAGAAGACAATGGATGTAAGTAAGAATTTAAATACAGAGTTAACCATTTACAGGCACTTTTAGACCCCCCGAGAACTTTTCTGTTTCTTTTCCTTGTAATGTGTTATTAATAAGCTGAGCTGATAAGCATTAACGATAAACAGTAGTTGACCTACCAAACCAAAGCCAAAAGACTCTGCTATCTATATCTAAAAGCCTTAAAGTGATAGTACCAAGCCTATTTTAGTCCATTCGTGCTTCATGTCAAAAGAGTTTCAGTTTTCTTGTGAAAATGGTGAAAATACATGTTATCCCTTCCCTGTGCTTCCTCTTTGGATGGGGAAGTTGTGTTGACCAGTCTGGGAAGTGAACAAAAGCTGCATTTAATACCATCAAAGTCATTGCCAAAAGAAGAAGTACTTGTGCAACAATTAAATGTAAATTAAAATAAGCCCAGAGGTACAGAACACCGCTGACATCCTTAGTCAAGCTCTGTTGGTGCTGCTGTCTTTCTTTACTTCTTTCCTCAACGTTTTGCCTTTTCCATCATTTGTGGTGATGAACAGTTTACAATTCATTCAAAAGCTTTAACATGAACTGCGATGCTGTCCCCAGTCAAAGAAGACATATGAGCAGAAATGCCGAGATAAAGAAGAAGCCGATCAGAACGTGAATCGAAACACCAACACCAACAACACCAAGCACATAGATAAGGTACAGTGGGACATATTGTTGTCAGGTCACTGATGTCTGAGAGGCACCAGATTGACAATGTTCATATGACCTCATGTGTGCAAGTCATTTCTTGTTACTTGTCACATGTTAACCTTAGACTTCATACTCATGTGTTCTTCATTGTTCACCTTTCAGCTCTTCACAAAAGCACAGAATGCAAAACAGACTGCAGAAGAAGCAGGTAGGTTTACAAAAAAACAAAACTGCCACAGACATCTTTAGCACATCCTGTGCTGGGTGCCTTGATGATTTGAAGAATTTGATGATATTGTAATAACTATTGTTACTGATTTGAGTATGGCTTTAAGTGCTGACACTATGATACGCCACATGAGGGACCGTAGCGGTTAATACAGTGTGTTTGGTTATTTATATACCTTTTTACTGTTTGATGTATGTGTTTGATTGGCAGACAAGTTATACCATCAGAATGTGACCATAGTGGGAAAGATTAGAGATGAATGGATGAAGGAACATATCAACGCCTGTGAGGTGAGACTGTTTGGTTACATCCCGGAAGTTTGAATTTAACATACATCATGTGAATGAGCTAAATGTTTTTATTGTGTTTTCCTTCACAGATGTTTGAGAAACAGGCAATGGAGCGCATTAACTGTCTGAGAAACACAGTTTGGACTCACCTCAACCAGCTATCGCAGCAGTGTGTGACCAGTGATGAGGTAAGGCCCACAGTTACAGCAACTTTAAAGCTGCTATAATCTCTATTTAAACTGCAGAGTCTCATGATAATTATTTGTGTGGGTTGTTACGCTGTTAAGCACCCAGCAGACAGACACAGTTGGCAACTAGCTGCTGAACATAGAGGAGTGTTTTCCTCAGGAGTTGGTGGAGAACCAAACCAGAGCTAAAAGAAGAGTAAATGTTGGATTTACATTCATCAGGTGGACCCAAACTTTGCTTAAAATGAATGCTTATGTTGCTCGGTACCTGGTGGATGTGTAAACGGGCAACTGCTTGCTATGCTAACACTGTATCAACGTTATAAGGTGATGATATGTCTGCAGCATAGGCTGTATAAGAAGTGGACGTAGTCACTGTCATCCATTAGTTTGTGGACTGCCGTTTTGAAGTACAACCAAATGCTGAATAAGACATTTTCAGGTGACCAAAATGGTTACGATTAACCTTAATGAAAGGAAAACACACTGTTAAAGTGTTCAAGTTGTAAGACGAAAACACAGACAACTCCCAGACCGGACAACGACATGATAGCAACCTGTCAATCACAAGGTAGCCACGCCCCCTAAAGCATATCCTGTTTTATCATCTATTTGACTCTCAATGGGACTACAATTTACTAAATGAACATCGTGGTGTATTGAAGAAGACTTGAAACTAGCAATTGAGACCACAAACTCATGTTCTCAATGCTTACTGAGGTAATAAATCAAGTGAGAAGTAGAGTCATTTTCTCATAGACTTCCATACAATCAGACTTCTATTTGCAACCAGAGGAGTCGCCCCCTGATGGCCAGTAGAGAGAATTTAAGTCTAAGACGCATGCATCCGGCATTGGCTTCACTTTTCAGACCCGAAGGTTGCTGCCTGGTTTACAGCTTGTTAAGCTGCCCCTAGTGGCAGGTTTAAAGTCATCTGCGAACTAAGAAAAACTTTCTTGGACAAACCTCCAGGCATATCTCCAAAACATTGCTTGATTGGACTCTGACCATTGTTTTCCTGTCTGTGTGTGTGTGTGTGCGCGCGCATAGCTGTATGAGGAAGTGAGGAAGTCACTGGAGCAGTGTGATGTCCAGGAAGATATTGAACACTTTGTCAACCTCAGGCGGACCGGTGACAAACCGCCAGGTATGAATTCAGGAATACTCATTCATTCACAATACTGTGCCGTTAATAATCAACCAGTGCTGGAATGCTGAAAGTACACATACACAGGAAGGTATCAGACAACACACAAACATGCACTGTTTGATCAGTTGCTGAGTATGTGAACAATCTTGATTGTCCTCTCTCAACAGCTCCGGTTGTGTATGACAACTTCTACAGTGGTCAGAGGCCTCCAGCTGTAGCTCCGCCCTCTCGACTGCCTCCACCAATCATCAGGTAAACGAAGCAGAGAGAGCTGCCACCTGTCTGTTAATGCATCTATCCTTCCATTCAGTATTTCAACCACATTTTCAGAACACGTACCGACTTGTTGTTTACCTTGTTTTGTGAATTTGCAGGAGGGGGCCTTTACCTGATCCAACAAACAACAGTGGAGGTATGTTTATTCATTTACATTTTATTTTGTATTGATAATTGTCACATTTACAACAAAAACACACAAAATGTAGTTTCAGATTGGAGTTTGTGGCTTTGTTGTCTGGATAGTTTACGCACGCTTCTGCTTTACTTAACCACCTCATTGTGTTGCTCTTTGCTGTGGTTGCAGATACAATCTACTCTACAGTGCAGGACACAGGGTACAGCGTTATCCAATACTAACATGCAGATCTGCTGGAGAAGTTATTGTACATCCCATGCAGCGCTGGCGCTTTGTAATGCTATGTAGGTCTCATCAGTTCCTCTTTTGTGATTTCCTGTAACGATGAGGCGCGAACCAGATAAAAACGAGTGTCATTACTGCGTACATACATGTTTTTAGGTAAGGTTGTGTGGTATTTTGAATATACCAGTGTTATAATCAGAACAGTAAATTAAGTGTTTTGTATTGATGTTTTGTGGAGCTATGCTTTTCTCAAATTTTAACGAGAGATCCACGAAATAAGGCAAACTGAGATCTGCTCACTTGTTTTCATTTCCGCTTAGATGTGAGAGTAGCATGTCAGCTGACTGAAAACTTGTGATTGGAAGGCTCACACACTCATTTCGTAACAGTGTATGTGGATCACTAAAGACCCTGTCTTGCTTATTCCTTTCCATGAAAGTCTTGTTTTTTTGTCACTCAACCTGCATGATAGCAGTTTGACAGTTTTATGTGCTGAACAGGCTTATTTTCTATTGTAGGAAAGGTAAATTCAGCTCCTCTAGATTTACATTCAAGTAATTAAAACAGATATGTGTGATGATGACATGCAATGTTTTCTGAATACTTGAGAATTGTTAGAATATTTGCACTTTCATTTTGCTTTATTCATGTTAACACATCATTTGTAGAAATTGCTACAAACTGTGATTAAGTTTGAAACTGCAAGAGTAAAAGGATTAAATGGCATTCCACTGTGCAGCTGACCTGGTGTTGTTTTTGTGCAAATAAAGTTACCGTTCTCTGCACTGTATGAAAGTTCCTCTACTCCCAGTTTATCATCTTCTTTCCAATTGCATCTCTAACTTACTACTTGTCTGTTTGCCTGCATCCGCACCTGCTATTTATTATTCATACAATCTTTAAGACAGTACTTTTTGTGTTGTATAAACCATGACACAATGAAAGATTCAAATAAAATTGTGTACAGCTTTATTTCCACCACATTTGTCAACATAATTTTCTACTTTTTGCCCTAAAATTTCCACATTTGTTTTTTGCATTTCATATGATACAGTTCTCCTCAATGTGAGTAAGAGTTCTCTGTTAGCATCAGTTCATCTTCAGGATGTCCACATCTGTCTGCAGGCGTTCGTCCTGAACACCAGGTCTGTCGATGGTGTAAGAAAAGGTATTGATGTAGGTTCTTCAGGGGCAATCGGATCCTTTGGTGGTCCGATATCACTCCGATTTGATCAGATCCAGAATCATCTGGATGGTCCTCTCACCTACAGCAGACAGAGGAAGGTTTTAGCTCATCTAGTAGTTATAGCTTATTTCCACATATAAGAAGCACTGCTTAGCCATGACTTGATAAACTGTAGAGAGCGACTTAAATGCCTTCTGTCTATTAACTGCTGTCAAGAATGGATAAAAACCTAAGCCATTCAGTATTTATACACATTGTTCGTCATGATTTCGACGTACAGCCATTGGCACATTGAACAAAAGTGTTAATTTGTCGTGTTGTGATGCTCGCGTTTACCGTCAAGACTCATCCTCGGGTTCTCCAGCTTCTTCTCCAGCAGAGAGTCCATCAGCTTCCTCAGGTGTTTGAAGATCACACCAATCCGCACAGGAGCCTTTAAGCAGAATGGATTGAATTAAATAAACTTGGAAGAAGATCCATTTCCTTGGCCTAAAAAAAGTACTGGACAGCTTTGACAACTCCCGAGCAAACCCCGGGCGACCTCTGACCTGGAAGTGGATCCATCCATCCAGTGAGATGAGCCTTTCTCTGTGCTGGATATCGATGTCGCCTCCGAACAGCAGCATGGGGAAAGGAGATATCAGGGTGGTGTCTCGCAGGTAGATCTTAGTGTATTTCACCTGTGGATTAAACATTGATTAGCAAAAATGTGACTTAGAGCTAAGCAGACACCACACACTCTTCCCCTCATACCTTCTCCTGGTACAGCAGCCAGCCGTGTGTCTGCAGGTTGCGGTTCACAGATGAGGGGTGAACCTGAGCCTTGCCTTGGGGCGTCTCCACCGTGCAGACCACTCGGTCGAGCACATCCACAGACGGGGTGCACAGGACCCGGGCCACGCTGTCGTAGAGCCCCGCCGTCAGCACCGCGTTCAGGACGGAGATCTGGTGCTTGGACAGCGCCGCCGCCTGTTGCTTGGAGCGAGACGACCAAAAGCCCGCCTGCTCCATCATCCTCATCAGCTCGTGCTTCACACCCTGGATAGAAGATGGATCAAACACACACAGGATCAGACAGGAGGGTCTATTTAGGTTAGAGATCATCTAAATGTGTGCATGTATGTGCGTGTGTGTGTGTTACCTCTATTGTAATGAGAGCTGTGCGATTGAGGAAGTGTGTTCTACAGAAGGACATTTCTGCTCTTTGTCCGTCAGTCTGTGAGTTCTTCCACCTAACGGCGTGACAGGCAAACACAAAAATGGGTTATCAGAGAGGAAGATATTGTAATGATTTTTTTTTTTTCTCAGGGAACAGCTTCCTGATGCTGGTTGTTACAGGACTTCTGCAGTGTTCACCAAATTTAAGACTTTTTCAGACGTTTTAAATATCACAAATATTCAATTTGATATATTTTTCACTATGACATCCGTCCAAGACAGCAAGGCCTACAATTATCTACTAAATAAATTTATTGAAATTCTATCATATTTTGACCGTACTTCCCAGTTGTACATAACAATCATTTCTAGTAAAATAGTTAATCAAATAACTGGACCCGGGTCCAGATAAGCAGCAGCACTCTCTACATTCTATGAGCTTATCTAGCTACTGAAGCTAGCAGTTGCAATAGCGTCTGCAGTGTTACTGACTGAAAATCCACAACTTAACTCATGCATGTACTCGTTGTACTCTTCCTCTACTTACTACAGCACTTTGGCTCACTTTGCATGGCTTGGATTCTCATTTAAAAAACATCTCTGTGACTTTGAATGAAATATTTGTGTGTGATCAATCTGAGAGGCTTTTAGAAATCCCAAATATGCTCCTAAATGAAAATCCCAAGTCTGTGTTTGAAGTCTTTAAAAGTCCCTACCCCTGATATGCGTTGTATATCGTCAGGTGATCAGAGTTGGCCAATGCCAGGGCGGCTTTGGCCAGGTTGGCTTCCTCCTTCCTGTTCATCGGTGTGGAGAAGGGAGACTTCTCAGAGATTGCTGCCGCGATGGTTGCCTGAAACAAACCTCTTCTTAATAAGTGATTTACAGCAATGACCTAATATAGAGACATAAGTCTAAGTTGCAAATACTCATAGTCAGAGTGCTTCTGAATAATAAGGCAGTGGGACGTACTATGGGCTCCAGGCAGCCGAGGATAGCTCCGTAGATGAGCATCTTGCCAATCTTCACGTTGACGGGCAGACCCGCCAGGTGGTGTCCCAGAGGGGTGAGGAGATGATTGTCCGGGTGACACGCGCCGATCTTCCTCAGCAGGTTGACGGCGTTACTGACCGACTGGGGCTGAGGGGCATCCAGGGCCCGGCTCAGAAAGTCCTCCGGGGAGCCGTACTGACATTTCTACCAGAGAGAGAGGGGAGTGAAGAACACCTTGAACAGAAGCTTAAATAATGTTTCCTCAGTGGCAGAAGGTAAAAGGCCTTTTGTGAGTTTATATTTCTGTGTCTGTGCGACCGAGTATGGCTTTGTACCATGATATGAAGGCAGAGCTCCTCCAGTGGGACCCGTAGTATCTCTGGAATGGAGTAATCCATGAAGGAGTCAAACCTGAGATCAAGAGGGTCCAAGCAAGAGCAGAACAGATCAGCACATGGCCTAAAACATGTAGTCTTTTTTAATGAATACCTTCTTTACATTTACTTGTTTCCCTGCCGTATCCATCTCCACAAAATGAATGATGACCTCCATACCTGAACTTTGGATAGAGCCTGAAGCAGAAGCCGTTTTGGACACGTCCCGCTCTCCCCTGCCTCTGGAAGGCGCTCGCTTTGGAGACAAAAGTTTCCACCAGGGAACTCATCTGGCTGCTCTCATGGTACCTGAACAACACAGTAGACCGGAGTTAAGTCTTCGCTTGTGTTTTCCCCATTGCTGTAATTATTAGCCAGGTGGGATGTTTCTCGGGATGGGGATGTCCATCTCTCGGTGGTTCCACCTCTTTTTCCAGTACCGTCACCATGAGGTTGAACTTTAACATCCCCATGTTAGCATTCTCTTCTGCAATCTGTTTTAACTTAATAGAAGGTGATGAAATATAAATACTATAACATGCAACATTCTCTCCCGACATTGTTCCTGAGCCCTTACTTATTTTCTTTAGTCTTTCCGGTGTCGATGACAAACACAACGTCGGGAATAGTCACACCTGTCTCAGCAATGTTAGTCGACAGGACAATCTACAGGAGACACAGAGCAGAGCATAGCAGTAGGGTGTTACAAATGTATTTTCTTTTTAAAACACGCAGAAGAATTCGTTTTTTTCTAAGATGATTTCATCAGCTTGATTGTCCATTTTCCTATTTCTCAATGCTTCATTCAGAAGTACCTTTCTAAATCCAGCAGGTGGCACTGTGAAGGCAGACGCCTGGTCCTTTGAAGAGAGACTGGAGTGGAGAGCAACGATCCTGTACCTAAAAGAGCCCGACATAAGTGGTGACAGAGAGGCCTGGTGAAGAAGTGAAATGTACAGTTTGCGTGCTTCACCATTCCGTGTTTGGTGCAGGACTGTTATGAGTGTATCATGGAGCCGATCAGATTGAGTATTTCACCTGTTTTTGTCCCTGAACCTCTTGTCTGAGGAGAGCAGGTCGTGGAGCTGCTGGATGTGAGCCAGACCCGGGAGAAACACCAGAACGGCTCCATCCATCTCCGCAAATTGTGGGGATTTGTCTGGCCGAGTACAAAAAATACAGATATTTAACACACAAGAGCTAAACATGCAGGATTGTGTACTTTGTGCTGGCTGAAACAAGCATGATTATGTGTAGTACCTAGATAGTCGATGAGGTCAACCAGTAAGTCCATATTGATCTTATTAGGGTTCATGTACTGCAGCACCTGCCGAGTCCTGCTGCTGAAGTGGTCAAGATCTGGACCCAGGTCCCAGCCGGAGGAGGAGTCCCTCAATATCACCTCCTGGAACAGACGGAAGTACAGTAGGTAACATCCATGGATAAAACTCCACGACCCACTTATACTGTGTTCCTGCTGCAGGGAGCCAACATTACCTGGTGCTGTGATGTCTTGCCACCTTTCTGCGTGATAGAGATGCTAACTTCCTCCTCGTCTTCAAGAATTCTCTGGCTGTACTCAGAGTCCTTTTCCAGGATGTACCCCGTCTGCTCCACTATATCTTCTAAGTGGAACACCTTAAAACAACAACACAAGAATGAAAACATCCTGCTTCCTCTGCCTTGCCCTTGAAATACATCAGTGATGGGATTTATTGCAAACCAGACGCAGCTTATCCCTAATATCCACGTCCAAAGCCTTCAATATAGACAAAGGGACAGTTGAATTACGTATACAAGTAAACACAAGCTCCTCTTACCTCCACTGGGAAAGTCCTCCCAGGAATGTTGATCACTGGGCAGCGGTTGAAGTAGTTGGAGAACTTGTTGCAGTCCACTGTGGCGCTCATGAGGATCAGATTCAGGTCTGATCTCCTCATAACAACATCTTTCAGGATGGTTAGCAGGAAGTCTGACTGGACACTGCGCTCATGGACCTGAGAGGATGGAGGTGAAGAGGTGGGGTGAGGACAGACTTGCACTTACAAAAAATGAGAGCACCTAAGGGTGGAGGGGACACTTTCTAACATGGCATCATCACACAGGGTGTTTGATGAGATACCGTCAGTACCTCGTCTACGATGATGTGCGTCAGGGAGCTGAGGTGTCTGTCATGCTGTAGCTTCCTGAGCAGGACTCCAGTGGTGCAGTACAGCAGGCGGGTCCACTCCCCAGACTGATTCTCCATCCGGATCTGGTATCCACAAGGCGACGACTGAAACACGATTTCAACATGAAACGAATTCATTAAAGCAGGCGACGGCGCATCCCATCAGGCTACATTATGGTTTACACAAGAGCTAAGCTAAAGGTTTTATATTCAGGCCCGTCAAAAAAAGAAGATGTCTCTGTAGAAATGTATTTCTAACCTTTGATCCCGGTCCATCCTCGCAGCCCATCTCCTCGCTGACTCTGCAGGCCAGGCTCATGGCAGAGATCCTGCGGGGCTGGGTCACCACGATGTTGCAGGGCTTCGCCACTTTGCCTCCCGTTAGCAGCTCCTCCAGGAGGAACTGAGGAATCTGGGTACTCTTTCCGCTGCCCGTCTCGCCGGCCACCACCACCACAGGGTGGCGCTGCAGAGCATCCAGGACACGGTGCCGGTGTTGGAAGACAGGAAGCTGCTCTCGCTGTGCCTTGAAGGTGGAATTACTTGGGTTCAGTTTATGCATCTTTAAGATTAAAATAGCTTTAATATGGTAAAGTACGATGCTGATGTGTTTTTACCTTCAGTTTGTGGGCCAGTGGGGACTTCCTCAGCTTCATTATGAGCTCTCTGGACACCTCAAGTGCCCTTTCCCCCTTCCCTCTTTTCTCAGTCTTGTCCTCCAGTTCTTGACCTCCCTCCCCAATATCAAGACCAGCCAGGTTCTCCCAGGACTCTTCGGGCTCTTCATCCCCAGCACTGCCCAGCCCCAGCTGGCCTTGGGATCCCAACTCCAGGCTTTGTTCCTGGTTCTGCTGCTGTTTGAGTTTGGTCAGAAGCCGGGAGATGAACTGGTCTCGAGGTTTGTTGGCAGCAGTGCGACTCTCTTCCTGTTGCTGCTGCTCGCTGTCTCTCCACTCCAGCCACACATCTCTGTAGGTTGGAGGAAGGAGCTGGTGCACCGACTGGGAGTGAACGATTGAGAGGGATGGTGGTTATTACAGGAGGATCAGGATTAGAATGAGAGGAACTCTGCCTGGTTACATGCATTACCTGTCCTTTAATCAGGGTGTAGAGTGCCAGTGTGGCTGCCAGATGTTGAGCCTGCATGCTGTCCTCCGTCAAGATCGTTGGACAAACTTCAAGGACATCTTCAGTCCTTTGCACACGCACCCTGTTGGATGCAAAGACATCAAATCAATACCACATATTTCTGTATATATATGGAGCTACATTCAACAGAATGCATGTATTTGTGTATGACAATCTTCGCACATGGAAACATGCACACACACACACACACACACACACACTTACTTGGATCTCCAGTATCTACCAGCAGCAACCTTGTGAAAAGCCGGTGGTGGACTCTTGGGCAGATTCTTACGGACCCAGTCGATGAGGAACTGTTTGGGAGATTTTCCCGTCCAGCTGCGAGCTGTGTAGTCAAAATCGCGAATGTCCTTCGGCTCATTCTTTTTCGCAACTGGAGCTGGAGGAAAAGTAAAATGTAAATCTCTCTTTGTCATCATGAATTTGCAACCAAACTTAGTACAGAGACAAAATTGTGCAGACGGCTCCCCAAATGTTCCAAATTTGTATCTGATGGTTTGATACAGCAGTATGTTAAATACCGATTCATATGGCGTATGTGTTAAAATCCCAGGTTTGGCTATAGTTAGTGATATGGATGTGATCTATGTGTGTACAGCATCTATACGAGAGGTAGTAAACAGTATATTGGGCTTGAATTACAAGCTGAAGCACAGCATGTTCAGTTTTATGTTTCCTATAAAACACTTTCCACTTGTTCTGTTAAAGCCACTTGGCTCAGATGGTGTTTATTTGCGAGATGCAGACCTTTCGCCGCAGGAGGGGCCTTTTCTTTTTGTTCAAATAAGCTGAAGCTGACATCCTCTTTGTCCTCGCTGACAGGAAGTATCTTCTTTTCCTTCTGAGACGCGTCTACCACCTTCAGAGCTGGATTGAACACAGGGTGGGACTCCAGTGGCTTCATTTCTGGAAACAGAAATATACACGTGTTCCATATAAGTCAAAGGGGAGTTAGGAAAACTTTGTTTATTCTCTGCACGTAATGGTTAGAGCCCACTCACCTTGCTGTATGATGCGTATCCTGTCCTGTGCCATCCTCTGGCCCGCCTTGTCTCCTTTTGTCTTGGCAACAGCTGCCATTTCTCTTGCGTCGTACAATTGAGCAGTAAGGGCCAAATACCGGTCATTCTATACAGCAAGAAATAACACACATGGTTACGACACTGTGCAACATTTACTACACTATCACCACTTCTTTACTTCTGACAAGAGCTGAGAAGCTACAGAAAAAAGAAATAGTTTGATATTTGTTTTACTTACTGGATCAAACTTTTCCTCCAGTTCAGGATTGTGTGTCTTCTTCCCTGCTTCCTCTTCCTTCTCCTCCTCCTCCTCCTCCTCATCACTGCTCTGCGCTGCATACCTTAAGATCCAATCCTTCATGCTTGCAGCTTCATCCTTCTCTGTGGCCTGGCGAACACAAAGTTTCGATTCAGTGTTGCAGCACGCATCTTTTTAGCCAACGCACACTCGTAAATAGACAAACAAACCTTGGTGGGCTCTCTGCAGTCGTTGCTGGGTGCTTTGGGGATCGGGGCTGCAGGTTCCTGCTGAGCGGGAGGCTGGAACTTGGGCCTGCTCTTCTGACTCTCCTCCTGCATCTGCTGGGTAAAACCTTCTGGCAGCTCCTCTGGTATAAAGACAAGAAATTAAGAAAGTCACATTTTTAACAGCCCCGTGTCCTCAAGAGCTACGTGGAGATGACTGCCGACGCCCTATTACCATCTTTAAGGTTGAGGCAGAGCCAGTCGAGAGCAGAGTGGAGGTCCCCTCCGTACAGCACACTGCTCTTCATCGCCTCCTCAATGTGTTCTCTCTTAAAGTTGAACTTCTCCAGAGCTGTGTACAGGTCCTGCAAGCACAAACAAGACCACCTGAATACAGCAGATTCGGTCATGAAACAGATGTGTATATGTGTGTATTAACCGTAAAGATAGAGAGATGATCTTGTTTTTACCATCAACTTTTTGTTCGTAAGTCTGCCGGATATGGGCCCTTTGTCCCCATTCTCCTCTCTGAAGTCATTGATCAGCTTGATGATCTTCTTCTCTAGTTCAGCTTGGATAACAACCTGTTTTAAAGGGTCAAACCCCCTTCATCATCAACATGTTGAATGCTTTTCAGCGTGAAACACACTTGATTATTAAACTAGTAAGAACATGTTACACCAGCGACATTTACTTGGCATTGAGAGAGAGAGAGAGAGAGAGAGAGAGAGAGAAACATATAAAATACACAGTTAAGTTACTGAAACAATGACTTACTTTAAGAATCGACTTGTCTGTGACTCCACCCGTGTCAACCTGGGCAGTGTTGGCAAGACTGTAGGTCTTTGGAGCTGGAGGAAGTTAAAAAAAAGAACAGAATTGTGTCACTTAAAAGCAATGTATGTTGATGCTGAGCCAAATGTCATGTTCTCCTAAACATCATGTTCACTGACTCAATTGTTTCAATAACCTTTATTTTCAAATTTCATGTTGACACACACTCTTATGCAGATTATGCGGCACAACAACAATAAATATGCATTCTGTTTATTACGAGATTAACTGTTTAGGCTGAAAATGTCTAATGGGCAGCCAACTGTCCATCACAAGTGTCCAGAGCCCAAAGTCTGACTAGCTGTCACAGCAGGATGGTGTCACACTCCACAATATGAAATAAAGGTAAGAGAGGGGCATTTTTGATGATGTAACCTGAAAACCTTTGGTATTTTTTACATAACAAATGACTTCCATTAAGAATACAATGAGGGACTACATTGAGTTACAGTGGAATATGCACCAGCCTACACTAATATATACCATCAATACAATACATGAAGTCACTGCATACAGGGTTGAACACAACAGTATGGACGCCTATCTAATATAGCAGCTCTAACTACAGCCTGGAACATAACCATATCAACACCGTTTTCAGCTTTTATTGTGTTTTTTCCCTCGAACTATGAAACCAGCAGCCACGAAATACCACCTTTTGATTTGTTGTCTTTTCCTGGTTTAGCCGGCTTGTTGTTAGCTGTCTGTTTCTTCGGATCCTCCGCCGCAGCAGCACCAGTCCTGCCCGCTGCTGCTGCTGCTGATGGGGCCACTAGAGTAGCCGCTTGCACCGCCGATTTCTTCTTCTTTCCACCCATTTGATCACCAAAACGCTGCCTGTCTGCAGCTCCTCTATGCGGCAATGTGATACCAAGTCATCGGCAAAGTCCTGAAATGTTGTGGTTATGAATAGAGGGCTCGAAAATAACGCTAACGTGTTTTTCTCTCCGTATTCATGTCGGGTTGGGTAGCTTTGGGACAACCCAGCCGCCGTACCGGAAGTAATACCGGGCAGCAAACCTCGTGTTGTATTGTGGGAAGTGTGCCTAACAATCATGGCTGACGCTTTTGGAGACGGCTTGTTCAGCGTCTTTGACGATGAACAACAAACCACCGCAAGTAAAAATATCCCTGCTTCTCTGACACCAGAAATTGGGTAAAGGCTTTTTTTTTTTTTTGCAAAACAATGTTTGTTATTTGAAGGGTCAGAAGAGTCGATGGTACTTGAACGTAGCATCATGTCTGACTTAACGCTAGGTCAGTTAGCTAACGTTAACGTTAGTTAACTCGTCAATGAAACCTCAAATACAGCACCTGGTTGTGCTGATAAATGTATGCTGAATATTTGTTTTGTTTTAGTTAAATATAATGTAGCTAATGTTCAACATTTTCTTTAAACGGGCACATTCAAAGTTACAAGCTAGCGTTAGCTTAACTGTTCATGTAACGTTCAGGTGCAACGTTAAGTGCTAATGTAATATTAAACCAGGACAGGCTCAGGTAACAACAGTTCTGTGTTTTTCCTTTTTCCAGGAAAGTTATCAATAATAATGGCACCGACAAGGATGCTGCTCCGTCTTCCGCGGTCAAGAGGGAGGCTGACAGTGACGGTGGAGAGGATATGGTGTTTGGGAAGAAACCCCGACACGAGACAGCTTCTGACCTAAAGTGAGACGAGTTAGAATCTCAACACTGTTTCTGTACATGGTGCTTAGGTGCTGTTGTAACTTGAACTGATATAAAGTAACTTTACTTTACTTGTTTACTTCAGTCTTGCAGAAGTTATGCCCCAAGTGAAGGTGGTGCAAGTTGAAACTGTGGAAGGATGCTCACATGAGGTAAAGAAAACAAATCCAAGCAAACTGACACATGGTTGACCTATAAAAAGAAAAACTAGTAACGTGTCGTGTACCACACGCTGCTTTAAAACTATTTGCTATGGTGATTGTTGTGGAAAGCTCTGTCTAACCAAATGGCCTTCAAGATATATTTTTCAATGTATTTATTATTTGTCTTACATTTTTTCCGGTCGAATTTCTCCAATTTAAAATGTCAAAACTTTGATTGTTAACAATTCCGTCTTTCCTCAATAGGTCGCACTGCCTGCCAGTGATGAGTATAAACCACTGAAACCGAGAGTGGGGAAAGCAGCCAAGGTATAACGCGTCTTTAAATTGTGTCGTTTACTTGTGGAATTTAGTTTGTGATATCTTGTCTATCTTGGAAAATTTCTAACTTTAAAACAGCAGCACGTTGTTTCTAAAAGGAGAATACTTGCACATTATCACACCTTCACTTCATGAGGAGTTCATTTAGATAATGTTGTGCATTGTGTACTTGCTTATTGCACCTGGATGTTTGTTTTGTTTTGACGTGTCTTGCTTGTCTTTGCAGGAGTACCCTTTTGTTCTTGACCCGTTCCAGCGTGAAGCCATCTTATGTCTCGACAACAACGAGTCTGTGCTTGTGTCCGCTCACACCTCTGCTGGCAAGACTGTCTGTGCCGAGTGAGTATCTTCAGGAGTTGTGTTCAAAATTAATTTCTTAATGTGCTGTTGAACTTTGTCTGGAGTCCAAAACATGCAGTTACATGCACCCAAACTACACAAAATACACCTTTAGACTTGCAGCGTAAAGTACATTATGTCAACATATAGAGTAGTCATATACTCAAAAAAGTACATAAAGATATGAAATTGTTACAGTAAGGCAAGTAAATGTTGACAGCAGTCATAATTGTCTTGGTGAAATCTTGGTTTAATGATTTATCTGACTTGCTTTCAGTTGCACGGTCGTGTCAGTGAATCTCTTATGTCCTCTTGTAGATATGCCGTTGCACTGGCCCTCAGAGAGAAACAGAGAGTGATCTTCACCAGCCCCATCAAAGCCCTCTCCAACCAGAAGTACAGAGAGATGTACGAAGAGTTCCAGGATGTGGGACTGATGACTGGCGACGTCACCATCAACCCCACTGCCTCCTGCCTCATCATGACGACAGAGGTAAGAGGTCTGATAAAGTGGAGTCATTGTGGTATTGGTCAAATATCACCTTTTATTGGACGGTAGTTTTTAGAAGACTCCTGCAGGTTCGGTGTGCAACTGGGAGTAGAAGCATCACTGAGAGGTTGTTTTAACATGATAAACTGCCTTTTCCCCCAGATCCTGAGGAGCATGCTGTACCGAGGCTCTGAGATCATGAGGGAGGTGGCGTGGGTCGTCTTTGACGAGATCCATTACATGAGAGATGCAGGTGAGTACAGACACACTGTTGACTGACGTTCAGTGTGGTTTGGAACATCAGTCCTCGTGTACAAACCAGTGGTACCGATTCATTCTTAGGTGTCACGCCTCAGTGATTAAAGAGTATTTGGCGGCAGTCACTTATTTATGAATAGAAGCTCCATGGTGTAAAGTTTAGTTTGTAACAAATGCCTCTGCTGTCTGTGTATTTCAGAGCGCGGTGTGGTTTGGGAGGAGACCATCATTCTTCTTCCTGACAACGTGCATTACGTCTTCCTGTCAGCCACCATCCCCAACGCCCGGCAGTTTGCTGAGTGGATTACCCACCTACACAAACAGGTGGGATGTTGTACCGGCATATATTATAGTTATAAGGGTTACTTCACCCACAAAATGACTATTTGTACATCAATTACTCGCTGCAGATTACCTCAAATTATTGAATTATTTTCATGGTGAACAGAGAACCCCTAAAACGAAAGGAGCAGGTGCGAGTAGTGCGCCTGCGATTGCATTAGACGGTAGTGGTGGATACTAAGTACGATTTTGGCCAAAATGCTTGTTTGGGAAGTATAAGTATAAGAATTCAAGGTAACATGCGGTGAGTCATTTATATACAAATGATAATTTTGTGGGTGAGGTATTCCTTTAAGTTACCTCCTCCTGTATGTAATATGAGGAGCCACAATTATCTGTCTTCATGAAAGCATCGGGGTAACATTTCTTTGTGGTTTATTTTTTTCATTTTGTTCCATAATTAATGACGTGTTTCTGTCTCATGTCTCCTGTAGCCATGCCATGTAGTCTACACAGAATTCCGTCCCACTCCACTGCAACACTACATCTTCCCAGCAGGAGGCGATGGACTCCACCTGGTTGTTGATGAGAATGTACGGTCGCCTACAAACTGATTTCTGAAAGAGAGTTGGCTTATTTATCCTAAACGAGTCGGACTAGAAACAGACCACATGTGTTTCTTTGTGTCCTTACTATGGACGCATTAATCAGCATCTGTCTTCACACGATATACATGCTAGGCTACATAACATCTGTGTGTGTTGCTTTTCTTCAGGGAGACTTCAGAGACGACAATTTCAACACAGCCATGCAGGTGCTGAAAGATGCCGGGGATTCTGGGGGCAGCGGAGGGGGCAAGTGGGACCCGAGAGGGCGGAAAGGAGGCACTAGAGGTGTGTGTCTGTTTATAAGATGGAAATGTGTAAACATCTTAAATTCAATCATTTACACCAGCATTCATTCATTCATTCATTCATGTGTGCTCTCATGAATGGTTTCCTCAGGGCCCAACAGCGTGTTCAAGATAGTAAAGATGATCATGGAGAGAAACTTCCAGCCCGTCATCATTTTCAGCTTCAGCAAGAAGGAATGTGAGGCCTACGCTCTGCAGGTGGCCAAGCTGGACTTTAACAGAGGTGTGTGTACTATACAGGTGTGCTTTTATCACAACTCCTTTGTGTTTGTAATTCGTTTCTCGACAAACCTATGCTTTGCAACAAGAGCGGTAAGTCAGCAAGTCAAACATGACCATGTAATACTGCTGCAAGAAGTTGTTTAGTTTGAGTATATAATAGTCCAGCTACATGATACAAGACATGCATGATAGTAAACTCAATGTCTTTGGGTGACATCTGTTATGGCAGGTTAAAGTAATTTCCACCTGTTTATTTGGCCAGTAGTGAGTAATCAAATGTCTACTTGATTTAATGTATCTCTTATACGCTTAATTAAACCACATTGTTTTTATTGTGGGCTGTATTTTCACGTCAGTTGTCAGATATGGTTAGATTCGCGGTCGGTGTGCAGATCGTCTTTGCAAACCGAAAGGCCAAAATAAATACGCTTTGGTGCCAAATTGCTGTGAGCATTAGCGGGGGAGCTGAAACCGGGCTAGCGAAACCTGCTCACCAAAATGCAAAATCGTTGGCAAGTGGAGCTTGAAGTTGCCTCATGAGGACAAAACTCTGCGCGGTGGGAGATCATCCAGCAGTAGATCGGGCTTGGCTCACATCCACCTGCTTCAGGCTTCTCTCGGTGAAACAAAACATGCTCATGAAGTCATTCTTTGGTTCTGTTTCTCCCTCATCTTGGTTCGTTTTGCCTCCATGTTGACATTTTCACAAATTAGGTTTATTTTACTGCTGAGCTTCCAACACTGAACACTTTTTTTTTTTTCTGTCACTGCTGCCAAGTTTTTCCATTAACTTCAACTGTTTCACGTTTTTTGAGAGTTTTCTTGAACAGACTGTTTTTCTTAGAAAATGAAGCACATGATATCCAGTAAGAGCACTCGGATAATTTCATTAGACGGAACAACGTTTAACTTGATCGAGGAAAAACGTTGAAATATAATAATCGGATTGGTAAAGGAGTATAAATATTGCATTGACGTTTGAATCCACAGAATGTGATGTTTTTATAGCTACAGAAAATAATGACTTAACCATCAGTTTCAAAACGATGCGTGTGCGTTTCTTTCTTTACGTCTGTCATTTAGAGACTCACAGGGACCATTTCTCTCTAGCAATCAGTGGAGAAGGCAGATTGTTTAACCAGCATGTTTGCAGGCAGGTTGTTGGTGTTATGGAGCTCCTTTGTTTGGGTGCGTAGGTGGGTTATAATGAGGACGGGGAGCCACGTGGCTGGCCTCTTATTGTCAACCAGCTACTAACCATCCCCCCATCCTCTTTCTTTTACCTTTTTCTGTTTAGTGTTCTCTTTCGTCCTTCTATATATTCCTCTCGGTCTGTTTTTATGAACACTAAAGTCAGAGCCCCTCCCCCATCCTGCTTTGTGCTGTGACACACAGTTTCTGGGCAGGTCTGTGTTGGAGTCAGGGGACCGGCTGGTGCCGAATCCCAAACCAACTGACCCGAGTGCAGAGCTGCAGCATCAAGCAGACGAGTTCAGTCGCTTCATGCAGAGACAGGTGGACACAGAGCCAGGCTGTGTTGTTGGGATGGTGACAGCGGTGTTCTTTTTGGTTGAACAGCAGCATTATAGTTGTTTTTGCCACTAATAAGAAGAGCCTGAGGGTGATGAAGTCTGTCCCGAGCCAAATACCTCAGCAGTTACTGGTCACATGGTTGTGAGTTTGGTTTAGATTGCCATGCTCCACAGAGGATCGTTTGTCCACTTAAAGGAAGAACTCCAGCGATGATGTTTGCTGTGGCGGATAGAAGTACCTTTATGCTTTGGTGACCCTTTGGCTTTTCTTTTACAATCATCATCAGAACGTTGTTTCTATGTGTACATAAGAAACATCAAAACTCTGAATGCCGTAGAATGTATTGTGTGCAATCGCACTCCTCAGAGGTTAAACTGTTTCCTTTTCGGATATTCTTTGAGCCTCCCTTGTGTCCCAAAAAGTGAGACTTCTGGCTTGTTGCTACAATGGCTCTGAAGTGTGTGTTAAGTGTGTTTGCAGCCTCTAGGGGAGGATTTATGGGACACTTGGCTCTAGCAACGTCTATATGATTCTGTGTGATTTTAAAGTGGGTCTTGGCTGTTACATTTTCTTCCTATCTGGCTGTTTTACTGGCCATTGATGTAGCTTTGGTGGCGTAGCTATTTATTTTCTTTACATTGGCCCCAGTGTGTGTTTGTCTTTGTTATTAAACCATTCAAATAAGTCCCTTTGACACTGAAGTCATTTGGGCCATCGGACTTCGTGGAAGTCCTAAGTTTCTGAATAACACCGGCTCATAAGAGGGAGGCTTTCCAAGAATGGTTTCATGAATAAAAAATGAGACTAGGAGACAGAGAGAGCCACCCAGCCACAGCAAACAGTTGGTCCATTCATATCCAACAGATTACAGTAATATAGTGTTAGTTAAACATGTGGCAGCATTCAACAGCTTTCCAAACATCGGTTGTTTTTGTAATAAAACCTCAGCTTCAGTCTTTTGGATCAGTCTTGAATTGAACGATACGAATATTTGTAAATATTTGAGTAAAACTGAATCTAATCTGATCAAATCTAGAGTTAACACACGCTTGAAGCAAATGCAGCAGCACAAGTTGTTGCGCAATCCCTCTGTGGTTAAATTTTTCCTGCAAGCAATTCCCTTAACAACGCTCCCCGTTCAACATTAACCACATACGCCAAGAGAAATTATATTTTAAACATTTTGAAATTACCCATGTGGATGTGGGGTGTGTGTGTGGGGGGGGGATGAGTAGTTGAGACACGCGGGTTAAGGATGTGAGAAATGGCTTTGTGCTAATATTTAGATTTTTGATTTAGACATTTGTTTGACGCACCGTTTGTTTGTTCCAGAGGACGAGAAGCGCCTGGTGGAGGAAGTCTTCAACAACGCAGTGGACTGTCTTTCTGATGAAGACAAGAAACTCCCTCAGGTGAGGAGGACTGAACTCTCACACTCCTCACAACGCACGAGATGTTTTTATAACCATCCACGTTGCTCTCACAGAAAAGACCAGAGAAAAAAGACCTTCAGAATCATGTTCTGCTAAGAGAAGACAGTTAAACTGCCTTCCTGTAAATGTCAACACTGTGCTCCTGTTATTCTACCCCGCTGTGCTGAGTCACATTATGTAAAGCAGCCGTGTTGAGGTAACACTTGTTAGTGGGGAGACCACTACGGCAAAGCCAACCATAGCCCACACTTTTCCACTACGAAGGTTAGACATGCTCTTCCACTCTCTGAGACTTTGGCTGTGATCGTATGAACGAGCTGGTCACTAAACCGTAATACTGCGAACACTAATCCGTCTGTCAACGCTCTCGGTATTCCTCAGGTGGAGCATGTGCTGCCGCTGTTGAAGAGGGGGATAGGAATCCATCACGGAGGCCTGCTGCCCATCCTTAAAGAGACCATAGAGATCCTTTTCTCTGAAGGCCTGATAAAGGTACATCAACATGCTCATCAACACACATCTAAGCAAATTACATGTATCCCTTCGCAGAGGTACTGCAATGATTAGATTTGTAAAGAATCTTCAACCTACGTTTTCACCAAATTAGGTTCAATACATCGTTATAGAATAAACTGTTCAAATGTTTAGTTTCTTTAAATGTGTCCACATATGTTTACGATGTACCCGTTCAGTACAGTACTATCTCTTTGGAGTTTAAATGTCTCTCCTGATCTTTAACGAGGAACAAAACACATCCACCATGTTTATTAGATACACGATGCCTCCTGGTAGGAGACTTTTGAATGCAAACAGATGTTAGTTTGTTTCCAAGAAAACTCCACGGGAGACCTTTCTTTCAGCGGGATTGAAAACGACAGAATATTGCGATGACATCGTCTTGATGCCGACTCTTTATTCTCCTTTCAGGCCCTGTTTGCGACAGAGACGTTCGCCATGGGCATCAACATGCCGGCTCGCACTGTGCTCTTCACCAGCGCACGCAAGTTTGACGGCAAGAATCACCGCTTTGTAAGAGCCCACACACACACACACACACACACACACACACACACGTGCACGCTGCTATTGTCGCATCATAAGTCTGTTAAGATATCTTGTCCAGAGGAGATCCTCATGTATGGGATTTGTTTCCTCCCTCATCCTACGTTGCATGCAGAATACTAACAAGTACATTATTATTATAAAGATGAGCCCAAAAAGTGTAGTTTATGTGAACTAGGAATCCATCCGTGGAGGAGTTTCTCTGCCTTTTGAGGCAAAGTGCGAGGCTAATCTCCTTGTTACTCTACCAATGAGATGATAAAACTCCCCATGAACTGTGCCATCTCTTTAAAACTACAGCTCTGGTCTGTGTGCAGTGTGGAGTTGTCACACAGTCTGTTGCTCTGAGGCCTTTATAAGGTCCTCGAGTCCCGCAGCCTGCAGCGCCACATAAACAGCCACGTATTGTTTATAAGAGCTGTGTGTGTGTGTGTGTGTGTGTGTGTGTGTGTGTGTGTGTGTGTGTGTGTGTGTGTATATATATATGTGTGTGTTTGGAGCTGCCGTCACGTAGAAGCACCCTTCATCCTCACTTCATACACATGGCTTTCCAGCTCACATTCACACAGAGTTGAAGAGAGTGTGTAAGAGAGGGAGAGAGGGAGAGAGAGAGAGAGAGAGGGGGGGGGGGGGGAGAGATTTCTCTCCAAGAGGTTCATCAGGAACATCTGGTGCCTCCGATGGTGCCAAAGCTCCACGCAGGCACTCGCACATTTGAATTCCTGAAACGCACTGTGTTTCAAATCAAGAGCTGATCCCCATGGCATCGGATCATTTCAACACAAAAATAGTTTCTTCAGTCTTCTTATTTTGCTTGTGTATTGCCCAGAGACCAGCAGATATGTGGAACTGAATCAGTCATGTGTGACACAGAGAAGAGTCCCCAGAGGTGGAAATCTGCTTCAGTCTCTTCCCCATGAGACGGTTCCATCATCTAGATTTCTATGTTTCTAACACAGAGAAACAAAACATTTGGTTATATTCTCACTCAAATATGTGTTAGTTTAGTACATCAACACACTGCTTCTCTCACTGCCTCTCCTGTTTTTTTTTTTTTTTTCTTCTCCGTAGTATTCTTTGTCGTATCAATAAATAAACATTATATTACCGAGCGAAGCGTTCACTAACGAATGTCTTTCTTCTTATTGCCTTGTGTGTTTCCATGTGGTCTAGATTACATCAGGTGAGTACATCCAGATGTCCGGGCGAGCCGGTAGGAGAGGAATGGACGACAGGGGAATTGTTATTTTCATGGTGGACGAGAAGATGAGTCCAGCTGTGGGCAAACAGCTGCTCAAGGTACCGTGGATGCCGTCATCGATAACATCTTTGCAAACCTCTTCAGTCCTGTCCTCGCATTCTTTAACCCAACACTAGTCCAAGTATTGCATCAATGACACATAATCATTGCCTTGCTGAGAATTTGTGTGAATGATTAAATGGAAATTGCTAAATTGACTCTTAAGTCCTCTCTATGGATCATCGCGCCGTTTGCTGCGCTGTCAAAACACTCAATAACACCCAGTCCCAGCGAAGCCAGGAGTCTCTCAGTCTCTTGTCTTTGATTCGACACGTTTATAGCTGCTATGAATGTGTTGCTGCATAGCTTTTGGAAGAGGTTGTGTTAATGTAGAACTGTTTCCCAGGGATCCTTGGAGAAAGCTGCGGTTCATATCCGTGTTTCCGGAGGTTGTGATTGCTAAATCTCTCTCAGTATTTCCTTTTAAGAAAGGGACTTCAGCCAGCATTTCTTTAGACCTCATACCTTCTTACAACATTATCAAAACATGTGACTGTATATCATCAGAATGAAAGCATTTCTTTTAATGTTTTTGTTCCGTCTTTCTTGTTCAGGGCACAGCCGACCCTTTGAACAGCGCCTTCCACCTGACCTACAACATGGTGCTCAACCTGCTGCGTGTGGAGGAGATCAACCCGGAGTACATGCTGGAGAAGTCCTTCTACCAGTTCCAGCACTACAGGGCTTTGCCTGGTGTTGTGGAGAGTAAGCACATTTCCATCCATATTTAATACGGCACACTCCAGAGCTGCATCAGCAAGTAACCTGTAGAGGAAACGGATTAGCAACAGCTGTGTTTCATTGTTTTTTTTAATTTTAGAAATGTTACCACGGTGCTGTTTGATGACACATGCTAAAGACTAAAATAAACAGTTTTGACTGTTTTCATTCCACAACTAAGACATCTTTCATTATTAGATGTCAAGAGATCGATGTGGAGAAAACCTTAAAGAAATGTTTTTCACTGGAAGACGCTAAAATCTCATTTCCTCTCCTGTTGTGACCTGACTCTAGTTTCCGCTTATTAAATCACGTTCCTCATTTTTCCGTGCAGAAATGAAGAAGTATGAGGAGCAGTACCACAGCATTGAGATCCCCAATGAAGAGGGCGTGGTCACTTACTTTAAAATCCGACAGCAGCTGGCCAAGCTGGGTAAAGAGATACAAGAGTTCACCCACAAACCCAAGTACTGCCTGCCCTTCTTGCAGCCCGGGCGGCTTGTCAAGGTAGAGCTCCACACTCTCTCAGTTTGACCACATTCATTATTCATTTCAACACGTCATTTAATGGCTCTCCGTTTTGATCCGTCAGGTAAAAAATGAAGACGCCGACTTTGGCTGGGGAGTTGTTGTAAACTTTTGCAAGAAGACGAATGTGAAGGTAGGTTGGTGTCTCACACACACACACACACACACACACGTACGTGATCCCATCTCCATGTGGCTGTGACTAATGTGCATTTCCTCATTTAGACCAGCACAGACTCTGAGCCGCTGTATGTGGTGGAGGTTTTGGTCCACTGTAGTAAAGACTGTGTAAAAGATGCAGCGACTGAGGCTGCTAAACCTGCTGTTCCAGGGGAGACCGGAGAGATGCAGGTGGATTCAACAAGCACACATCTGCATATTTCATACACGCATACATGTGTCTGTAGTCAGGGTGAGTATAACTCTCTTGTTTTTGTCCAGGTGGTCCCAGTGATGCTTCATCTCCTGACTTCCATCAGCTCAGTTCGCCTTTACATCCCCAAAGACCTGAGGCCCTTTGACAACCGACAGCTCATGTTCAAGTCTATTCAGGTACAAAACGGCAGCCATGTTGAAACAAAGATAATGAAACTGGTGGAACTGAACTGAAATCATCACGTAAGTTGTTGCTCTCTCTCTTTCCCTTTAAAACATTTTGTCTGCAGGAGGTGCAGAAACGTTTCCCAGATGGTGTTCCTCTGCTGGACCCCATAGACGACATGGGCATCAAAGATCCTGCACTGAAGAAAGTTATTCAGAAAGTGGAGGCCTTTGAGCACCGCATGTACTCCCACCCCCTGCACAGCGACCCCAACCTGGAGTCTGTGTATTCGCTGTGTGAGAAGAAAGCTCTGGTGAGAAACCGTGTGTGTGTGTGTGTGTGTGTGTGTGTGTGTGTGTGTGTGTGTGTGTGTGTGTGTGTGTGTGTGTGTGTGTGTGTGTGTGTGTGTGTGTGTGTGTGTGTGTGTGTGTGTGTGTGTGTGTGTGTGTGTGTGTGTGTGTGTGTGTGTGTGTGTGTGTGTGTGTGTGTGTGTGTGTGTGTGTGTGTGTGTGTGTGTGTGTGTGTGTGTGTGTGTGTGTGTGTGTGTGTGTGTGTGTGTGGGAGCGTCAAAAGTCACCGGTAGAAAAACCTGCTAAATGTCCAACGGCAATGATCCCATTTAAAATACACAGCTAACACAGTAGGGGTTTGTTCCATTGAAATATTAATAACTTTAATCTTTCCCTTTTTATCGACATTGGCTACCTTTTGTTGGATTACAATCAATGACCTTCCATTGTCCACATATACTCATACAGAGAAACAAAGGAAGAAAGCAAGGATGTAACTCCTCCAGGGCCTCGCCCTCACCTTTAGGTCAAAACCAGACCGTGTTTGACAACCTGCGTACACATTTATCTCACGCTGTGGTCGTGTGTGTGTTGTGGAATGACGGAGTATGCGGTGCAGTTTAAACTGGATAACTCTGTTTGATTGGCAGATTAAGAGATTAACCTGCTCCTCTACGGGCATTTCTCTGCAGCTAATCCGTCATCGTATTCCTGCAGTTGACCTCCTTATTAGCCTTTACAGTACTCGTACCACACCTTAATTATTTAGCAAGCCTCAACTCACTACAACTTCCTAACACCACACATCATGGTTGATGCCATGAAGACCAAAGCTGCAACCGCCAGTTTGGAGACGTTCTGCTACGACTCCTCTGAGTTCTTTCAGCAGTAAACTATGCTGGTGAAATCTTTCTGTCCATGTGATTGCGTCTTTGGCGTGTTGTAATCTTGAGGGGGAAAGGTTCAAAGTTGATAATGGACTTTATTGTGGACAGATAAGCAGGCAGATGAACATCTGTTGGCAGATAACTCAAATATTTCCCCTCCTTCACTATGAAAGTTATTGTAGTGTTTCAAATGATCTCATGCACAAAACATCTGGGAGTTGTGAAGTATTTTCTAGAAACCCTGAAAGAGCTCCAAGTTTACATTCGGTTGAACAATACGTCGTTTGTGTTTTAGATCGCAGCAGACGTTCGAACGGCCAAGCGAGAGCTGAAGAAAGCTCGGACCGTCCTGCAGATGGACAAGCTGAAGTGCAGGAAGAGAGTTCTGCGACGCCTCGGCTTCGCCAGCCCGTCCGATGTCATCGAGATGAAAGGAAGGGTCGCCTGTGAAATTAGCAGGTAAGGGAAGGATGGAGCGACCAATCGGTAGAAGTGCTGTCTGAGTCACACTGACGAGGAAAGCAGAGAAGATGAAGGTAGTCTGTGTGAATGTAGAAGGGTCTCAGTATTAAAGCAATAGTCTGAAATAGTTTATGATGACACAGGTTTTTTTGGGGGGGAAAGACAACGTACAGCCTCTGTCTGACGGCCATCTTGAATGTGAAACTGCTGACAGATTTCTTGGTGAAATCGAGTGAAGCCCTTTAGATAAATGACTACTTTGACACGGGTTTATCTTACGTGAGGTGTCATCGCAGTAACGGTGGCTTGTCTACTTCTACCCACAGCCGGGATGTGTCTATTATTGATGAGATGGACGGTAACTCTGGATTTCTTATTTGGTGAAATGTTGTATGTATCCAGGGCTGAAAAACATGAAGAGCATCTGTCTTTACCTTCTCCAACCGCCCACATACATGCAGCAACTTAAAGTGTTTTAACAGAACAAGGAAGAGATGCAAGTATAAAGTAGTAACATCTCATCCAATAATTCTTCCAGTGCTGACGAGCTCCTGCTGACGGAGATGGTGTTCAACGGCCTCTTCAACGATCTGACGGTGGAACAAGCCACCGCCCTGCTGTCGTGCTTCGTCTTCCAGGAGAATGTACGAACAAACACATATAACCCCTCTAGTTCTCCATACAGGCATATAGAGCCCTTTTCTGGAACACTGAGATAAACGGCTGATGTTGGCCTCTCCGCCGGCACTGCAACCGAAACATTAACCTGAGGTTGATGTGTGTTTGTCTTTCCTAATGAAGCCCGTTCTCTCAATGAGGCAACCCAGCATCAGACGGTTTAATGAAGCTTTACTTTGGCTCGTCATCAGCTGTTAATGTAGACCAACTGAAGCTGACTAACACTTATTTAGAAGTAATGAAGTGAATTGTTTTAGGATCAAATGTTTGACGCGTCATTCCTCAATTCTGCTCATTTTGATGTTGAATGCTAAACAAACATCTGACTGAGCAAATAAATGAGTTTCTTCTCCAGTGGGCCTATATTCAGTTCAAAGAACATCACATTTACATGCTATCACATGTTCACAACGTTAATGATGTCATTTTGCCCTCCAGGCCAGTGAGATGCCAAAACTGACCGAACAACTAGCCGCTCCCTTGAGACAAATGCAGGTGAGACGACCTAAACGTGATCTGAATCAATTTGTTTCTAATCAATACGCGTTTGGATTCGGTGGAATCGTGACCGCTGTTGTTTGTGTTCAGGAGTGTGCAAAGCGCATTGCCAAAGTTTCTGCAGACGCCAAGCTGGAGGTGGACGAGGAGACTTATCTGAACCAGTTCAAGCCTCACCTCATGGATGTGGTGTTCGCCTGGGCTAACGGCGCCACGTTTGCTCAAATCTGCAAGATGACGGACGTCTTTGAAGGTGTGCCAGTCGTATTAATATCCAGCGATGAGGACAGGAAGTCAAAACACACACTTTCCTGTGTTACAATTCCAATTTTGAGGTTCTTGGGCTTAACCCGACCACTTAAATTTAGTTGTACTTCATTATTTACGACATTAATTTGACAGCTATAGTTACTTTCCAGACTTTGATTTTTGTTACGATAAACAAGTTCAAAACAGCTCAACCAGCTAGAGCGGTACAATAACAATCTGACTGCCAACACTGACCTCAGCTGTAAAACATTACATGTCATCGTAATGAGGAACGTTTAATTGAGAAACTCTGGAGGGTGTGTGTGTGTGTGTGTGTGTGTGTGGGGGGGGGGGTGTGGGTGTGAACATGAGGGAGACAGATAAACCATCACTTCATTTTACATGTTGGGAAAATTTTAATTTTTGAAAGAAATGCTCCATTTAAACCAAAGTAGATATTAATAGATCTGTTATTAATTCATTTGTTTTTGTAAACGTAACTCTCCATATATGTTAAATAGTTTGCCTGTTGACAAATTGCACGGACTAAAGCACCATCTTGGCATCAATCGCGGTTTATTGGAGTTAATTAATTGGAATTGTATAAAATAAATGCATTATTAGTACCAAATTACATAATTATTCACCGGAACCACTTCAGAAATGATTAGAAAAATATGTTGAAACTACGGATCTGCAAGGAGTGAAACTACATTCCTCCCAAGATATCCTTCTTCTCACATTGAACGCTCTGTATGAATTATTGCTAGATTGAATTATGAAATAATAACACTGGTCCCACACACTGAACACTGTGTATTTGTATCTGTAGGGAGTATCATCCGTTGCATGCGCCGCCTGGAAGAAGTCCTGAGACAAATGTGCTCTGCAGCCAAAGCCATAGGCAACACTGAGCTGGAGAACAAGTTTGCTGAAGGTGAGAAACATCAAGTTAATTAGTCCTCTATGTGCTTAATATCTTTGGGTCGTTTGTTGGACAAACCAAGACTTAAGCAGACGTCGTCTCAGACCCCTGCACACCTGCGATGTTGTGTTTTTACCTTTTTTTTAATGAATTAATTATGATAATAATCATGAGAACCAGCCCTAATTGCTCCAGACCCTTTTTAAGTAAGTTTGAGACATGATTCAGCCATTTGATGATGCATACCGTCATCATCCGTATGGCTGTAAAAAGTGCTGCTTTAATAAAACAGTGTTTTGGTAAATTCTTCTGGACTAACTAGGTTAAACGCTATTGAAACAAATGTGTTATAAATTATGTAATAAATGATGCATTAAACTCTTAATTTCCGTGTCTGCAGGAATAACGAAGATCAAGAGAGACATCGTATTTGCTGCCAGTCTCTACCTTTAATGACCTTTCAGCTTTTCAACACACGGCGGGCAGCACTGGAGGATGAATGCTGCTTGTAGTTCTGATTAATCCCGGATGGATTTTGTTTTAGTCTCACGTTTTTTCCACTGAGATTAAATGTTAAATTGGTTTTTAATTTATCTGTCCTTCAGTTCACTTTTTTGACCAGTTTTTTTTATTTTTTTCCTTAATTTTGTAATGTCCTGTTCAGTTGTGTTATCCGCGGTGATAATTCCATTAAATATATAAATGACATTAAAAAGTGTTTTTCATTTAGGTGAATGCTTCTGTATAGAGAATACATTGAACATTCATTCTTCTGTTTCGCTTGCATCAGCAAATTGGTTCATAATCTGACATTATTTTGATGTACGTGAAAGTAAACGAGTCACGCTTTAATTTTATGACGGCACATGACATAATACAATCACTTAAAAAGTAAAATGGCTTTATTTTTGCTTTTTTTTCTTATTTTAGACATTTGTACATATTTCACTTTTTGCAATAACCTCAGTATGGTGTTGTGTTTTTTTTAAATACAGATTAAAAAAAACAACTACATTGATGTCTGTTCACTTGATTCTACTCGTTCTTGATGCACAGGTAGCTGTGGTAGCAGCAGTCCAGCAAAGGCAACACAGGACTAAAACTGACTTCAACTCTCACCAAACATGATACAAGTCAGGCTTCCTCCTCGACTATATTAGATTAGGAGGCAGCACTGGCCTGGAGTCAGCAGCTCCAGATGTGAAGCAGTGTTGCCCTCTGGTCTAGGATCAGCTTTAGTCTCCAGCACGTTCTAGCCTTGAGAGGCAAACATTCCTCTAATTAGCTCCTTAATTGATGCTGGACCTGAGGCAGCAGACAGTCTCTGGGTGCTGGAGACGACCTAGAAACTGATCCTACATCAGATCCTCGAGGAGATTGACTCCAGGTCAGGAAAAGCACAAAGAAATTCAAATGTTCCCAACCTTCCAAAAAAATAAAAAGTCATAGTATAGTATGTGGAAGAAAGTAATGAAAAAAATCATAGCATACCAGGTCGAAAAAATGTCATAGTAAAATATGTTGAAAAAAGGTCATAGTATGGAATGTCCGTAAAGGTATGGTATCTCCAATTTTTCTTTTTAAAGTCTGTCAAAAGAAGTCATGAAAAAAGTAATAAAGTATGTAAAAAAAAATGATGTAGAAATAAATTTAAAAAGTCATAGCATAGTATGTTGAAAAATAAAAAAAGTATAGTATGTCAAAAAAGTAATAGCATAGCATGTCGAAAGTCGTATTAGTCATAGTATGTTATAAAATATATAAGTCATAATATATCCTGCTGTAAAAAACTAAAAAGTCAAGGCATACCATAAAAAAAGTGAAGTCATTGTATAGTATGCCATGAAATGTCATTAACATACCTGCAAACTTGTCGCTTTTCGGCGAAATTTGCCGTTTTGAATCAAAAATATGTCATCCACGTGAATCGTGTAGATCCGTAGAGTTTTTTTTTTTTGGGGGGGGGGGGGGTCAACTGGCCAGCCAGCGTTTCTCCGATTGGAGTGAGATGAGGAGAGGTGACATGGTGATCTTCGCAATAAAACATCTTTGATCTGGGCCTCTTTCTACTGAGAGACACAGAGGTGAAATCTGATTGACACTAAAATGTGTTAATATGTGTACATATCAGTGTTTATGTTACTGGTTATTGCTGAATGAACATAACACACAGCTCACATTGAACATTTTCAGGTTCGCATGAAAAGAATGCAATTTTTTATTTTTTTTATTTTTGCAGATACACCCAAATCACCCCTCACAAGTCATAGCACAACATGGCAGGAGTCTCTCTAAAACAAATGGCTTTGATAAAGTGAAGCAGGCCAGCGGTATCAATGTTTTTCTACAGGTCAGCCAAGGTCAGCCGGCGTCAATTCTGATTTTGAAAGCAGCACTTTCAGCTGTTTTATTGTAATTTTATATACTATATAACTATATATTTCACTTCTTTTATCACTAATAGTGTTCAATCTATCTAATAAAGCAGTTTGGCATCATTTTTTGAGCCTGGGCCTCATATAAACCTGTAAAACAGGGGTTTTCCTCGTTTAAATACATGTAATGTATGTGAATCTGGATTGAATTCTACAGTAAACAGAAAAGATGGGCGCACCATACGTCACCGTCTGTCTGCCTCCGTTTATCTTAAGCACAACACAAGAGAGTGGACAGAAAGAGATGAGGGGAAAGGTAACGAAAGTGATGTCTTTAGTGGAAGAGTGAACACAGGGACAGTAGCAGATAAGATACTGGCAGCAATGCAACAAAAGTAGTGACTTATCTTTGTATTACTCTTTAGATGACGTCAGTTGTTTAGTACTTTGTGTACTGTCCCTACCAAAGCCCATTTCATGAATGGACATTTTTCCTGACAGATTATATACTCAGCTAAACAAAATCCTTTTTTTTTTTTTTTTTAATTCAAATATTATTCATAAAAACCGAAGACTTCCGTTTCCGTTGCCGGCCGGCTTTTTCGCCGGCCGGCTTTTTCGCCGGCCGGCTTTTTCGCCGGCCGGCTTTTTCGCCGGCCGGCTTTTTCGCCGGCCGGCTTTTTCGCCGGCCGGCTTTTTCGCCGGCCGGCTTTTTCGCCGGCCGGCTTTTTCGCCGGCCGGCTTTTTCGCCGGCCGGCTTTTTCGCCGGCCGGCTTTTTCGCCGGCCGGCTTTTTCGCCGGCCGGCTTTTTCGCCGGCCGGCTTTTTCGCCGGCCGGCTTTTTCGCCGGCCGGCTTTGCTTTTTTTTTTTCTTAACAAGCCGCGGCTGATCCGTCTCTATAGGAGACCATCTCATGATTTTATATTCACCACCCAAACCTTAAACGTACTGCTCTGCAATCTCTTTCCTCGTCTCAGCCCCCTGTGTCATGGTGTGTGGAAGAGTCAGGAAACTTGTCAGGCTGGCCATTTGATTGGCTGAGCTGCAAGCCTCTGCTGTTAAGTTTCGTTTCACGATAGTCTTGAGTCGTTGAGTGTTCAAAACAAAGCTAGGTCAAAAAATAAATAAACTACACCAAGCAAAACCCTACAAATGTTATAATTTCTTCCATATCTTTCAATTTGAACTCGTACTACTCCAACTAAAATCTGCTGGCAAGTTTCACTTTAGTCATGTGCTCGCCCACTGACCAATCACAGCACACCCTGGACTTCGCGGCAAAGCAGCACCTGGGGCCTCTCTTCTACTGAGAGACACAGGTGAAATCTGATTGGATAAAAGCTCTACTTAAAACAAGCTGCACTGGAAGCAGAGCAACTGAGGAAGACAGTAGCTGTGCAATGAGAAAATAAGATAATGGGACAAATATTTTTTGAAATTAAAATACATGGTGTATTTAAGAAAAAATATTAAATCATAAAATAGCTATAACTTTGATTCGGTTTAGATAGATAGATAGATATAAACTTTATTTATCCCCAGGGGGAAATTTGTTTGTCGCAGCAGCAAGTTACAGAATAGAATAAAATATGAAGTATGGAAATGCACAATATATACAGTACAATAAAATAGCAGAGCAGATATTGAATTGAAAATAGAATAAAAAATAAGATAAAATAGAATAAAATAAAAATGCACAGTATATACAATTAATTAGAATGGTATCAAATGAACAACTAGGTAAACTAACCAAACTGAACAGTAGTTCAGGGACTACAAGGATCATGGTATAAATGAACTAGGTAAATTACCTTTTCCTACCTAGCCCCATTTTTAGGCCTCTGCTCGAAAATAGTTTACCCATACTCAAAGGGACTTATCTCTCCAACTCCCCCCCCCCGGACATGGTTTTGGACTTGTCACCTTTTTCACCCCTTATGAGTTTGCAGGTATGCATTAAGAAAAGTCAAAGTTTGCCGTTTATTCCCAAAATGTTAAAAGAAACGAGTTGATTCATGTTATCCACGGTGAGAGTTGCACGTTATAAATGACTCAAGTTGTGAACAGAATTGTTTATTCAGGTGAATGCGTCTGCGTTGTCAGAATACATTGAACATTCATGCTTTTATCATTTTTGCTTACATGAGCAAAGTGGTTCATAATATGACATCATTCTTGATATACCGGTATCTGGCTGAGAAAGTAAACAAGTCATGCTTTCATTTTATGACAGCTCATGACACAATAAACACTTGCGTTTCCTTTCTGTTCATGATCATAAGTAAAATGGCTTTTGTTTTCCTTTTTTTTTTCGACATTTGTACACGTTTTACTTCTTACTTCCTATAAAAGTCTGTATGATGATTAGTTATTTACACACAGATTATATAAAAGTACATTGTCTGTTCACTTGATGTTTATATTAGTTTTTAGATACACAGGGAGCTGTGATAGCAGCAGCAGCAGTCCAGCAAAGGCAACACGGGACTCAAACTGACCGTCTACTCTTCAACTCTCTAACCAAACAGGATTCGATTCAAGTCAAGCTTCCTCCTTGACTATATTAGGTGAGACAGTTGGAGAGCAAGGCAGCACTGGCCTGGAGTCAGCAGCTCCAGATGTGAAGCAGTGTTGCCCTCTGGTCTAGGATCAGCTTTAGTCTCCAGCACGTTCTAGCCTTGAGAGGCAAAACATTCCTCTTATTAATGGGCCCTAAATTAACACTGGACCTAAGGCAGCAAAGTTATGAGATTCAGATGTCTCAGGCGTGCTGGAGTCCACCTAGAAACTGATCCTAAAACAGATCGTTGAGCAGATTTGACTCCAGGTCAGAAAAAGCACAAAGCAAGGTTTACATTCACAGGTTTCCAACCCGCCTCTCTCTCTCCCCCCCAGCAGTGGTCAGACCCTTTAGTGGGCGCGTGCAGCAGTAAAGTCTTCCCACCAGCTCAGCAGATTGATGCATGCTAAATGGTTCCTGTCTTTACAGCATCTCTAGCCCCTAACCTACATCTGTCTCAGTCACTTAGGCACGTCTACAAGGCTTGGACAGGTAGTCTCCCCGTTCCTTCAAAAAGGTGGAGAAAAATGCTAAAGTCTTAAAATCTGAACGGGCCCGATGCAGAGTCATCCACTGGCTGACTTGAGGTAAGAATCAAATGTAAATCCAATGCGGGGGGGGGGGGGGGATCGGATGAGAATTTGTGTGAGATGAAAGGCTAGAGAGCTGGGATTCTGGGTGTGCGTTTGGGCAGAGCAGAGAGGGTCGTCGTCCTCCTCTTGTCTCAGCTTAGTTGGGACTCAAAGTGGTTTCCATTTGTTGTCTCCTGCATGGTTGTGTGTGGGACGTCAACATCTTTACGGACGTCTACGCGTGGCTTGAAAAAGTCAGACACGCAGAAGACCTGCAAGATACAGGAAGAGATGAGTGTTTGGGTTAACTATTTACATCATGAAGGGAAAATTAATACCTTTAGATTTCCAATTTGGGAAATGTGCATTCACCCTTCTTGCAGAGAGTCAGATGAAAAATCATGTTTGTATGATAAATATGAAGTTACATCCAGGAGATAGTTGGCTTAGCATAAAGACTGGAAACAGCTATCCTGGTTCTTTCAATGCCATAGCATGGCAGAATAAAGTTCATAACACAGTAGTAAGTCATAAAAAAAGTCATAGTATAGTATGCCATATTTTAAATATCCTGTAGCCCCATTCATAACTACCTGTGGTAGTGCATCAAAGACATTGGAAACTATTTGATTCAATTGGCTGCTTATTGTGAGCGATGAGATCCTACATGGACACACGACTGTCTGCCAAAGTTCTTTCACACGAGAGATTGATGGAAGTGTGTGTTTTGCCTCTAAATGCCGCACTGAGCAGATCATGCACAGAGCTATGCGAGCAGTTTCCACCCTCCATCCGGTGTTCGTGCTATTCCAAGCCAAACATCTCCTGGTTTCATATTTCACTGATAGATATGAGAGTGTGCATCTAATGCCCCCAAATTAATAAAAAAAAAAAGAAAAGAAAGCAAACTTGCATATATATATAAAAAAAGCTTAAGACACATCACTTACCACCAGGATAGCCATGAGAGCCCCCTGCAGGAGTCCCGTCAGGACATCGCTCCAGTGATGCTTATAATCAGACACCCTTGACAATCCTGTATACACCGAGGCGGCAATCAGGAAAAACTGGATCGTGGGTCTCAGCAGCCTCGCCCATTCAGCCTGGAGTCGGGCCTGCAGGTAGAGCTGAAAGAGACGCAGGAAGAGGACTATTGGATCGATCGGTGGAGTGTGCAGCATGACTGTGTGAGTGGTAGGAAAGTGAGCTGCACTGATTTGCAGATGACTCGGGTGTATTTCCATTTGCGGGACCACACCAGAGATAAATATCACGCATGTTTAAACAAACATCATCTTCTTAAATTATCAGATTATTATCATTATTAGAAATCTGCGGCAGGCCACATTTCACTTTGTCAAACTGAGCTTAAAATAATCAACCGATACATGTAATCAGTAAAACATTATCAAGTAGAGATCTCTGGTCAGCTGAGCGCCGTGTTCAAAACTTGTGTTTGTATTGCAAACAGGCATCTGTTCTTTTCTTTGTTGGACAAACAAGCTTAGCCTCTTTATCCAGATCCATGCTGCTCTTCCTGTGACACTAAAACTACGCAAATGCTGTCCTTTAATTGTGGGCGAACACAAAAAAACACTCCCTGGATTTGTAGGTGAACGTTTAAATGTCAGCAGCTGTTGCTCATACTTGAATTTCCACTCAAAGAAGAGGGAGCGGGAGCTTTACGCTGGTGCCAGGACTTTGTCCCGGCATCTATTTATATCCGCTGGTGTTGAATGAATCAGCAGCCTTTAAAGTTTAGCAGGGCTGGGCAGTAACATCAGCTCCGGACAAACACAACAGAGGGTACACGGATGCTTCTCTGAGCAGGACAACTGTCATCAAAGGCGTATCAAAGAAATCTCAAAGCGCTGCAGTTTAAAGCGATATTTTTGTATCTTTGGAAATATACTCATTAGTCGCCTTACCAAGAGTCCAATGAGGAGATCAATATCATTAATGTCTGTTAAATTGAAGGCTACAGCTACGTAGGAGGCCGTTAGCCTAGCGTAGCATAAAGACTGGAAACAGCTAGGCTCAGAAAAACAGCAAATAACAGTATTTCAAAAAATGTCAAACTATTCCTTTAAGCTCGAGTTATTAATATTACCATCACATTTAGTTTGGGAGCTTGATGTGTTTACATGACAGCAAATTATACAAAAAAAAAAAGATATTGTTCACAATAATTGGTTCAAGAACTTCCTGTGAAGACAAAGCTCCAGTGAATCCTGATTGCAAGTCAATGTGTAACTAGTTTAAGTACTTACAGCCAGGAACAGCATGCAGTACATGGAAAAGGAGGCGTGGCCAGAGTAGAAGGATAGCCTGCAATGGAGAGACAAAAGCATTGCTCAACACTTTGCTATGTGCTTAAATAATTAAAAGACAAAACAAACGTGACGACACTTAGACACGCTATTATATTATTCATTAGTCAGACACACAAACGTCACCCTGGCACAACCGTAGTGGCAGTTTAAGGAGGAGACGACGGTCACCGACAGGTAGGGCCGAACGTATCCCGATACACGTCATTTCATGTCTCGATAACGATATACAGCGGGTGACACAAGTATTGAACACGTCACCATTTTTCTCAGTAAATATATTTCTAAAGGCGCCATCGACATGAAATGTCGGCAACAACCCAAATAATCCACACAAAGCAAACAAAGACGTTCAGAAATTAAGTTATGTGTAATAAAACGGAATGACACAGGGAACAAGTATTGAACACGCTTACTGAAATTTATTTAATACTTTATGGAGTTCCTCCTGTGTGGAGGAACTAGTCACATGCTCACACGCTCAGGTGTGGTTTTGTCTCATTAACATGTAAAAGCAGTGAAGCAGAACATCCTCAAATCTCTAAGAAGCTGAAATCAGTGTTTATTCTACTTATTGTTTCAGAGTGTTTGTGAGTGGACGATCAAAAGGACCGTGGTTAGAAACCCCAACTGGCAAATTAAATAATAATGCTGACCTCTCTACATCGCATTAGAACTGTGAGGGCTCCACTCACTCTATATTAACAGAATCCATTGAGTTGGAAAAATGGTGTCCCTTTCCTCACAAGGTTGCTGTTGTTTTTTTAAATCACACCAACCTAAAGTTGGGCTTTCTCTCAAAAGCAAACTAATAGATGGACGCCTCTTCTCTCCTCGGGAAATGAAACTAAGCCAAAGAGGAATCCTATTACAGTAAGATAATCCTGAGCAGGCGACCCGACATGATCTGTCCTCTCCTGCTGCTCCTTTTCTCCATTAGAGACTAGCAGTCCTCACTGGATCCTCATGTTAACCTGCTGATACAGTTCTGTCTCATTATACTACATTAGAATAAACCATCCCTAGGTAAATGCACAGTAAATAACCCAGAGGGGTTCGTCTCAGCTCGGGGGAAACTGGCCATTCGAGAGAGACACAGAAAACAAAACACTCTAACCTTTAAGCAGAACAACCTACTTCACCTTTAAGTCAAGTAGAACTGAATAGAATAGGGCTGATACAATCGGCACAGCTGATGTCACCGTTTAGGCCTCCGCTTCTATAATTACTGAGGTCTTGGTGCTCGTGCCTTCATCAGAATGAGAAGTGGATATCCTCCCCGCCCACTATGCTTCCTTCTGCTCTGAGCTGATAAGGGACACAAACAAGCTTTACATTCCTGTCATATTATTGAATCCTTCTGGTCTTCTGTGCGGCCAACAGTTCCAAGCGCGTCTCGCTAAAACACCGATTTACCTTCACATCACCCGTGTGCAGATATTGACCAGAAACTAAAAGTTGCACAACTTCACAGTGTTATGCCATAACAGTCCTTCCATTGCCATCGTTAATCAACTAAGTATGCGTAAGTTGTTCAGTGACATGTTTAACCTTTGTTCTCTGTACTTACACCACGAGCGTGTTGCAAAACAATGGAGTGAACAGAGGTTTAGAGCTTTTTCTGTCAGATTTCACTAATCTGTTAGGCAATAAAACAAAATCATTCATTAGTCAATCCAGGGCTGCACTTAGTGATTACATCATCAATCAATCTGACAATTATTTTCTTGATTGCATTGTTTTGTCTATAAAATGTAAAAAAAAAAAAAGAGTGGAAACTGCTACAATCTTCCGCATCTATTTTGATTTTATTTGGTTGTTTTATTCTACAAACAGTCCAAAACCCCAAGATATTCAAATTGCTATCATATATGACAAAGAAAAATCCTCACATTTGAAAACCTGGAACCAGAAAATGTCAAAAAATGACTAAAACAATCAATCCATTATCAGAACAAGTTGCTGGTTGATTCATCCATCCGTTTCCAAATGCCGTAAAACAAGTCCTGAGGTAAAGCGATACGTACCTGCCCTCATTGACCATCTTCGTGTCTCCACTGCAGGTGAACTCCTCAATATACTCCCCTGATGAGCAGTTGATAAACTTCCAATCAGGTCTGCACACATCCAGGAAGTGCGGCCTGAGACGGCCAATAGAGTACTTGGCTATGTCGGTCAGCGACTGGCTCATGGCGGCGCCAAAGAGGAACGTGCCGATGGCTTTGTAAACACAGGAGATGTAGCTGCCGAAAGAAGACTTGGATTTGATGCGCTTTAGATAAACTAAAAGGCACTCGCCAATTATCATCTGTAAGGGGGGGGAGGGGAAGGATACAGAGTTAGAGGTTTGTACAGAAATACAAAAAAACACAAATGGAAATGAAAGATGCAACTGAATGAAATCAACTCCAGAGCCTAAAATATTCCCTAATCCCTGTGCAATAGTGTTTAAAGGAATAGTTTGACCCTTTGGGATACACGCATTTGCAAATCAGTATGACTAATGTCTGCACGCTAAATAGCTACTACCACCAGCAGCCAGTTAGCCTAGCTTAGCATAAAGACTAAACAATGTAGGGTAAAGGCTTTCCTCATGAAGTCAGGGTACCTGCACCACTTCAGTTATTGAACTACGTATCAATTAGCGAGCTTTAGAGGAGCAGGTAGGCTCCTTAACCTTTAAACAGAGGCCTTTCTGCTAAGCTAAGCTAATCATCTGCTGGCTGTAGCTTCTTATAACGGCCAGATATGAGTGGTATTGATCTTCTAACATTATAGAGGAATGCTCATCTGACAGAAATATAGCACATAATGTTGTAAAATATGATTGGCCACAGGATGATGTCCACTTAAAATAATATACATTTAGTTTGATCCAATTATTAGATCTTTTTAGATCTCACAGTAAAAGATTGTGGAGCTTGTACGTATGCGTTCATACTGTATTAAAACACGTCAGAAGAATGAAATTCCTGTCGTGGTTGAAGTGCGCGCGTTTGTTCATCGTCAAAAGATTTCAGTGGGCTTACAATTGCGCAATAAAAAAAAACAGCTGTTGCTACTGCTCTGTGAACTTTAAAATCTCTCAATAAATGAACTATCAGCGCCTGTCGATGGGTCACTAAAGATGAAAGGAGTCTGTTCTTCATAAAGCTGCTTTAAGTTAACTTACTGCATCTAAAGAATGTCAATGAATACACAGATGAGATGCAGTATGGAACGTTTTTGTAAAACTTTTCAAGTGATAAGATACTTTCTCGGGTTATATACTGAGCCGACTGAGACACTTTTCTCTTTAAGAGTTCTCACGTTTTTTTTCAATTCCATTCAGCATCTAATGACCGAAGTCACCACTGCGTCGCTTGTGAAGAGTTTCACATCTGTCACATTTACTGTCAGTCTGCGAACTGCGGCTGCAGAATAATTTAGGGCTGCCGAGTTTCAAAGTAAAGGTTCACCTCAGGTCACCCTTCTGTTTCATCTTCAAATATTGCAGTTTGGAAGAAACATTTTCTACAACATGCGGTTAGCAAAATTAACTCACAGTTAATGGAAGTGGTGGCTGATGCAAGGAATTAAAAAGAGACTAGAGTATTACAGAATGATGTATTTAGCAGCAACCATGGATTAAGAGAGAAGAGAGAAGTTCGGGGTGTTAAAGAGGATACAGATCAGCTGTACATAAAAGACAAGTCAAATAGAGAACCGTTAGCAGATGCACTTACAGTGAGTATTGTGACGGGTATCATAACACCTCCTAACAACTGATAGGAAATGGTGTCTTCTTTAAGGGGGTACTTGATTGAATCATCATTACAGAAAAAGCCCCGTCGGAAAGGACTGTGTTGCACAGTGAGTATTACAAATGGAAGTCCAGCTATAGCAGAGAGGCAACGAGAGAAAAAACAAAAAGGAACAAAATACAGGTTACAAGAACATGTCACTGGGCCCTTAGAGCCCCTACCCATGATGCAACAGGAGGAGACAGCAGCCATAAATATTAGTGGTTAAAGTGATGGCACGGAGAAAAGCCAAAGATGAGAGCACAGCAGTGACATTTCTGAGAAGGTTATTGAGCAGCGAGTGAGAGGAAACAGCGGCCTCACAGATGCTCGTACGTGACCGAAACGCTTCTCATTCACTTCCTCTCTCACAAAGTCCTGCTGGATGTTTCCTCTTTGTCTCTATTCTTTTTGGCAAAGCAACACTGTGCCTCTTCCTAAAACTCTCCGGTTTTTTAAATTCACACATTTTCTCCAACACCTTCAACCGGGCAGACAGGGAACGATGCAGTGAGTTGTTTAAAATTAGACTGCAATGAGACTGAAAGAAGTGTGACAGACTGGGGTTTAGATTCCTCAAAATACATAAGTACTTACAGACAAGAGATGGAAGAGATAAATCACTGATACAACAAAGCAATAACAGAATGCAGACGCACACACCAGCGACATCCGTCTTCCTCCAAGAACAGAGGAGCATCCCAGCTATTTAAAGCAGCAGAGGCACGCAGGGCAATAAAACGTTCACCCAGCCAATAGATTAACATTCAAAACTAAAATTATTCAAATGTAAGCAAAAACCAAAATGCCTGTCCTCACTTCACATCATCCATATTTCATAATGTTTTGAGTTCATTGAAGATAATAATTGACCAATAGAATGATTAAAATCACCAGAAACATTAAGAAATTCAGCAGCAGCAGCTGAGATGCAAAATAAACTAAACAGTTGAAATGTGTGTGTGGACGCAACATGATTTAACATTTACCTACTTTGTTTTATATGAATTGTTTTTAAGTGGACATCTTCCTTTCAGCTCTTGATACGCAGCTGTAAGAGCTTTTAAAAATGTCACGAGCCTCAACGCTGCGAGAAGAAGCAAAACTAAATAAAACATACGGAGCATATCTGATTTCAATACCAGATAGCTGTGTGCTATCATTAACAGCTTCTGTATTATAACAATTTAAAGAAGCTAACTATTGGGAATATTTCCTAAATTAGGCTCTGGAAGTGTGTTGACCCGTTAACAGACTGGTCTATCCATCCCTACAGACCTGTCTCACAGAGCACATTTTGACTTGCCATCACAGGTCATTTATTATAATAATGGCTGCTTTCCATGTATAGGGTGTGCCAGTAAACAAGCATGCATCACCACGAGCGTAGCGCCCCGGCACGCCTTGGAGTGCATTCAAGTCATTTGGTTACACCTGCGATTGACAAGTCAACATATTCGCCATGAGACCAGCCGTTGACTGGACGCCTACTTACGCAGCTAATGGGCAGGGTGAACCCCACAGTGTAGAGCACCGTGGAGGTTACCGTGCTGCTGTGGAAAGGGTACTTGATGCTTTCGTCGTTACAGAAAAAGCCGCTCTGGTAGGGGCGGATCTTACCCAGGTTAAAGGCTGCCAGAGGCAGACCCCCTGTGGACGAAGAGATCAGGAGAAGTTACCACTGTAAAAAGGGAGAGAAGAAAGCATGGCAGAGAAAGAAAGAAAGAGGTGGCGAAAACAAAGTGTCGAGGTCTTTTAAAGCCGTCATCTTTCTTATAGAAGGGAATTTGTGACGCGAGAGGACGATGGTGCTCTTTAGCGTCATAACACGTAATTAAATCTGTGTGACAGAAATGAGAAACCCCAACCTTCTGAGCAGGCCAGTTAAAGGAGAAGTCTTTATTCTTCATTTTCTTTGCGTCATTAAATTCAGTGAAATGACCAAAAACAGCCATGAGCTATTCTGTCTCTTAATACGTTACAACGTTAAAATGCTGGGCACTGAAGTTTTTATCAACGGTTATTCACGCAGGAGCAAATAAGAGCATTTATTTGGCACTACTTTCAGCTGTGAAATTTAAATGACCGTACAATGAGCATGACGTGTATGTGGGATTGACTCCTCCCTGTTTATTGTAATAAAAGGAACATGTCATCCAGTGCTCATTGATGCATTCATAATAGTTTTTGGACAACAACGGCACATTAAAATAAGCCACATCCGGCTACATACACAGCTCAAGATCAATTCATTGTTCGTTTTGGTCTTTTCGTGAGAAATGTTCCCAAATAAGGAAAATAGTGCAAGTCATATCCTTTGACCCTGAGCCACAGAAGATGTGCATTACTGCTCTCAGTCAGATACTCTGCAACATTCTGTCTTACATAGCAAACGTCATTACACCAAAGAATGATGTTGTCTTTGGGCAGTTTTTCCAGCAGGGAGGATGGAGAAGCCAAGCACTCCCTATAGATAAATACCATAAAGATAATAGATTATGTGAATAGGTGCTGACAGTTCAAAGTCTGAATGTAAGGCTGCTGTCATTTCTCTGCTGGTTTGGCCCGTTTAGCTCAGTGTATAGTCGAGGAAATGCATCGTTTTTTTTGGTCTATTCAAGCAGAAAATGAGCTGTAATGCACATTAACAAACACACAATCCACACACACACACACACACACACACACACACACACACACACACACACACACACACACACACACACACACACACACACACACACACACACACACACACACACACACACACACACACACACACACACACACACACACACACACACACACACACACACACACACACACACACACACACACACACACACACACACACACACACACACACACACACACACACACACACACACACACACACACACACACACAAACTACTTTCTAATTCGGCCTGCCATTGGTGCAGCTGTTGACACGGTCAGCTGTGCCACACTAAATTGATCGGCTGCAACAGCTGAAAATGACAGAAAGTGGCGACAGAAAACACACACGGGACGGAACGGCAGGGACCACCAAGTCACTTCAGAACTGCAGCAGGAAGCCTGATGTGCAACTAACTTCCCAAGACAAACACATGGACAGAAAGAAAGTGTATATTACAACAGAAATAAAGGACTTAGAAGCATCTCAGTAATTGTGTTAAAAATCTGTGGAAGCAAACCAGGACAAAAGCCTCTCCGAGGACTTTATGCTCTTCAGAAGAAACAAAAACTATCTCTGTTCTCACATTCATCAGGCTTTGGAGTCGAACCTCAGGCGACTCCATGTATAGTGCGTGTTTAGTCACATGCAGCTGCCTCAGTCTGGGAACTGCAGATGCTCGGTTATAATCTAATAGAACGCCTCGTTAGCAGAATAATCCAGTTTGCTTCTGCATCAGTCATCCAAACGGCAAACAGAGTCGGTCCAGTCATACTGGTTCTCACTGCTAACGGCACTGCAAAATAAGTCTGTAACCTCTGAAGTTAAGCAATATTTTAACATCTCTCTCCACTCATAAACAGATATTTGCATATCAATATATTCTGGATTTTTTTTGGGGGGGGGGGGGGACTAATTCAACTCTTTTGTAGAAAAACCACATCAGTATTTTCTCCACATGTTAACGTTAACATAACCTGTGGACTGTCATTCAATCATTCATAATCAAATGTTAAAAAGGACTTAAATAAGTGTTTAACATTCAAAACAGTAGTAGGAGAGCGAATACTTTAATGTTCTGAACACTCAGGTCTGGTATGAGTACAGGTGCTCTCCCATGTAATGAGGAGTGGGTGGTTGCATGAATCAGGAACCGTGGGTGAGTGGGTTTAAAACATAAGCCTGGGAGGTATCACTTCCATTCATAACATTGTTTCTCAGCAACACCTTGAATTAAAGAGTAAATCCACACGTTTGTTTATAGACAGGCATGCATATGTGGATTATTACATATTGTTGCACTCAAGAAAATAGCAATATTAACTATTAGATTGCCTATGAGCATCTGAAACATGCACTAATTTGCATACACTGGAAACAAAGAACATGGAATTATTGATTGAAAATATATAAACTTTACAAGATATTACACAGATATCGCAAATTACATAGTTTGATTTGTACACTTAACTTAGAGGTTAAAATATAAACGTAACTAGTGACTGACACTCGCGTGCAGCTGAACATTCACCACTCCCTTCACGTGATGACAAGTGGTTAAATATCCAAAACAGTAGGATTATATCAGAGCACAAATCGGCTTATAAGAGCTCCAACAAACAAGTCAGTAAAAAGCGTTGACATACATACCTAGAATCAGACAGGCTACGTCGAGCAGGACAAAGGGGATTCCTCTCGCCTCGAACATGTTTGCTCTTGTCTGTCTCTGACTCCTCTGATTTGTGTTGCGTCCTCTCCAGTAATAACCAGCAGGGGGATGCCCCTCCTCGAGACGACGCTGCTGCTGCTGCTGCTGCGTCTCTCTACGGTCGCGTGGGGGTGCAGAAAGTGCTTGCAAACGGTGCAGAAACACAATAAAACGTCGACGCCCGGGCCGTAGGAGAGCACATATCAAGAGGATATGCGTTTGTTGTTGTTGTTGGGGGGCGGTGAACTGCGGCAGCGCCGATAACTCCACACGTCTGTCATGGTGGTTTCTGAAGCAGATGAATAAAACAAACAGTCACTACCACGAAGCACCGGGTGGTTTAAGCGGACACCTGTTCGGTCAGTCGAGCCGGAAGCTCCCGGGGGGATGAAGCCTGCGTGGTGCCTTCAAACGTTTGCGGAAAAAATCGGAAATACGAAGATGAATTATTGTAAACTTCCCGCAGTGAGCGTGTTTCTTCAAAACTATAGCACGTTATTGTTGTAAAGTAAAACAACAGCGTCTCTTTTATTCTTTGTTTTGTTGTTTTTAAAGGATTTCCAAGATGTCCTATTTTAGTCCAGATAATCCAAATAATCACGGTGACTCCTAACACTTGTCACCCAGGGAGTTAGAAAAAGGCACTGGTGAACTAACCCATAGAAACAATGTATCCAATGAGAAATTGGGCTAAATTCAAATGTACTGAGAGAACAACCAACTCTACATTCACCCCATTTGTTAGATAATGTGATAACGTTCATTTACACTTAATTTTCCGTAATTTTGTGCCTTAATATGAATCTCAGTGTGTATGTATAAGCCTGCATTTAATTATTTGCGATGTTAAACTTACTAAAGGAACACGAATGAAGACATTATCAGCTCATTGACCCCATCTAGTGCTTTGGAGGTGACGTTACACTACAATACTGAAATATTTCTGGAAATACACAATAGCTCAAAATCCTGAATCATTATTCAAATTATTTATTTCCATTAGATACACTCAGTTGTCAGTTAATTAGGCACACTAAAACAAAACTATTACAGTCTAATGCAACAGTCCTATTACCCTCTTGACGGTTATAATAAGGTTTTGATTTGATTGGACAGTTTTAGGACAGTTTCATTGAGGAGGCTGCAGTCTGTGGTGCTGTTGAACTGTACTGCTCAGACTGTTGAGGCCTCATTAACTTCAGATACACTTTTAAATGCAATTGCACAGAAAAAGGACTGCGGATTTTATCTCCCAACATTTACATTGGAAGTCCAGTAGTGAAGATTACAGCAAGAAAAACCTGCTTTAAGACAAACGTGTCCTTTATCTAGCAGAAAAATTAGCAATCAAGCAGAGTCAGCACAAGCCCACGTTGTGCTGAGAGAAGTTTTAATTAGGCAAAGTGATTGACAGCACCTGTGTGAATGGACCACTATTGTTCCCTTTAAGAGTCTGATTTTATCTTTCTTTTGTTCTTTCATAACTGTCTTTAGCCGGTTCGTCTTGATTGACAGTTGAAGACTTTGTGATTAAAAGTGTCATTATGAATTAAAACAGCGACTGGGCAAAATGGGATAAAAACTGATTTTTAGAAAATCTGCTGAAATTAATTGAGCTTCTAATTAAACTTGCCACTAAGCAGAATAATATAACATTTAACATAATGAGCTGAGCGTATGTTGTCACAATTTCATGATCATATACATTTTGTCCATCTATTTGTATGATTATTTATTTCATAATGTTTTATTTATTTGTTAAATACTGAACACGTTGGGTCTCGCAACTGGTCCCTAAAATATTACGCTAATGATATTAATATATAATATAAAATGCATCATAATGGGATTGCCAAGTAGTAACAGTACAAATTTAAATATTCTCTAAAATTTTTGCCTTATATTCCACCTTAAAGCTGGATAAGACAGCAGATGGCATAAGCAAACACATCATAATTGAGCATTATGCAATGCACAAATATGTTTTATTCAACTAATTTACATGAAATTAAAAAATAAACTTGAAACTTACATTTCAAAGCCATTCAATGTATTTTTTAACAAGGAATGTTCCAATGGTAAACAAAAAAAACACGGTTTATAAAGTGCCTCCTTTCACATCTTTGGTCATCCATCAAATGTACAGCTCCTTTTGATTGAAGTGCTGGAGCCAGATTTATGGGAGACTGTATTAAATCTAATATAAAGTAACCATCGAGGCAGTTCTATCTCTAAATCTACAACATCTCCAGTTTCTCTGACTGCTCAGTAATACATGTAATGCAATTTGATTGACAGAAACTAAAATATTAAGATCAATAAGTCTCATTCTGACTTATTAAGTCATCGTCAATGTCAGGACAGTGAACAGTATTACTGTCAGTCAATAATCCTAATTATGTGTCCACAAATGAGTTATGTGACAAAAAAACACAAATTAGTCTACATTATGGTTTATTCTTTAAATTATACATTTTAAAAATATATTTATCTGTAGTTATATTTTGGGCATAATTACATACGTCTCATATTGAGAACGCTTATTGTTAAAAACGTTTTACTGACAAATACCCACAGATACTGTCATCCTAGCACATTTCCTTTGACTTCATTCATTAAAGAGGTGAATGGTCACACATAATACTGTCCATGCAGCAGAAATAACACACTACGAAATAACAAACATAAATAAAGGAATGAATAATTTATAAAAAATAATATGTTTTGGCCATTCCAGGCTTTAAGTCCTTCATTGTCTACACACCGACATGTTTCACTTTCAGTCCACTAGGTGGCTCTGTTTCCCTATACATACAAATATGTACGTTCAATTTTCACTGGCCAGCCTGAACGGACAGTGTTCAGGTTTAATTCACAGAAGGCACGCGGTTCAGACACACTTTGTAGCTCAAACGTTGGCGCTGTCTTTTCTATCTGAAAGGCCTTCCTGCAGTTAAAGAGTTCAATACAAATGGACGTTAACTTACATACTGACGTTTCAGACAGAAGATCTGTTGATTAATGTCCAACTCTAGTTGAATCCCTCAAGTCAGTTTTAATTAATGTTCATTTCATGTTGTCCTTTCCAGAGCAACAAAGTCCTTGAAAAATAAAAAAGTCTTGACATTTTTCATTAAAGGAATAGTTTGAGATTTTGGGCTTATACGCTTCCTTGCTGAGGGTTAGATGAGAAGATTGATACCACTCTTTATCCCAAAGAGACAGTTAGCTTAGCTTTGCATAAAGACAGGAAACAGAGGGGGGGAAAATAGTCTGGCTCTCGCCAAAGAAAACAAAATATTTTTCTTGACTATTTCCACCAATAAATTGTCCAGCATGCATCCACCCGTACAACTACAATTTGTAATTTCTACACTTAGAGATTAGAGATATAATGTAAAGGCTGTTTCTTTCACCTGTTAGGCTCGCTGTTTCCACCCTGTTTCCACATGCTTTATGCTAAACTAAGCTAATCCATCTGCTGGTTCTAGCTCCACATTTAGACAGGAGAGTGGTATCAATCTTATCAAACTCTTGGCAGGAAAGCAAATAAGCATATTCTCAGAAAACGTTGATCTATTCCTTCAAAATCGGATGAAGTTCAGATCAGTTGGATTCATCCGAGTCATTTCCACTGATTGCAGTCATTGCGGTGATTATAATTCAACCATCTTGAAGTCTTCATGACTTCTTGGGGTTTGAGTTTTGCTGTTGTTTCTGTTTGCGGAGGTGAGTTTCGATCTCGTGCCTGAAGAAGAGCATCCCCAGCTGGCCGTGCGAGGCCTCGTTCATGGCCTTAGACTGCATGCACATGCGGTACTGGTCCGGAGGGAGCTCGTCAGCGCAGTGCTTCTCGTGCCACAGGTGGAACAAGCCTCGTGACGGTGCTCGGACCACTAGGAGGTTACTATGGAGGTACTTCCTGTACAGGTGGACATCTTCCCCCCCCCAGCCTTTGATGTCGATGTCAAAACCTCCTGGAGATACAAGAGCAGGGGAATGCAGCATAAGATACAACTTTACTATCCCATTATAGTGTGTGGTGTTATGTTAAATGATTATTGTAAACCTTTTGATGTGCAAAAAATGTATGTCTTCAGTGCTGTGTTCACTTCCTGATAAAGGAATGCTGATCATGAATCCTGATTAGAGTTTACAGTGTGTGATCATAATACGTTTTCTCTCCACTCCGCCTGGTTTGTTGTTTTATGAGGGGGCGATGATGCAAGACAGCTCTCGACCTGGCATGTTTAAACCTGCACCTTTACACATTTCCTGAACTACTCTTGTCTGTTTCTGCTCACACTTTGTGTCTCTCTGCAGCTTTATTTAGATTATTCTGTCCGTCTCTGTCTCCCTTTTTACACTCATGCTCCAGGGCTAAACAGAGATTAGAAATGAACCTAACAGATGAATTGTTCATTCGCTAATGTGCATGCACTCATGGCCTAAATAACACATTGCATCATCATTTCCGAAAACATTAAACGGCACAACTCAATTGAGCCTTTAAAGGCATAGTTCAACATTTTAGAGAAGCAAATAAATTCCCTTTCTTTTAAGAGATAGATGAGTCTATTGATGTGTCTGTTTGGTAATTATGAAGCTGCAATCAGAAGCTGGTTAGCTTAGCTTAGCATAAAGATGGGAAAAACAGGGAAACAGCTAGCCTGGCTCTGTATAAAGGTAAAACAAATTATATCTTGTTTCTTTAATCCAAAAAGCAAAGTGCAAATCCGATAAATTGTGAGCTAAGCTAAGTTAAAGTAATATAACATATGCATATACATATTTACATGTACTTGCACTTGACTCTGCTAGAAAGTGAATAAGCTTATTTCCTTAAAATGTCTAACTATTCCTTCAAATGAGATTTCTGTTTGACTTGGAGCTTGTTTAACATTTCGGCACATTAAAGTGAGAGCATTTGCATGACTGTGTGGGTGTTTGGCCCTTAAACAATAAAACACTTTGAATTTCACTGCAGCCTTTAACTGATGTCACTTTGGAGGGAAACTAAATTGATGCAAATCTGTCTTGAGAGCCAATATTCCTGAACTAATATACCGATAGAGAGCTCACAGGGCTGTGAGATATGCTAATATATGCTGCCGCTGCTGCTCAGAGCTGTTTCATGCAGAGTAATATAATAAAATCTCCTCCCAGTTAAGAAAAGGAATGTAATATTGAACCACTTGTGTTATGAAGTTTTTCATATCCATTACGCTATGGCACCATTAACATAGCATCTAGAATCTAAGAAGACCATTTTTTCCCCCTGCGCTATGAAACGCATCTGCACAGATAATCAACCCTCAAGAGCAACTGTTTCCTGCATTCCTAAAGAGGTTGTGATTGGCACGACTGCAGCGCAAATATTTACCTATGTTGATGAAGTCGGACCTGTATTGGCAGGTCATGCCGAAACCAAAATCCCTCCAGAACCCCGTGTCTTTCTTGATCACCTGCAGGGGGAAAAAACTGCAAGTCTTAGAGAGCTTATGACCAGAAATATCTCAGCTCAACACACACACACACACACACACACACAAGAGGCACATCGACAGGAGCATGCTTCTGTGGATTTGTAACAGCTGGAGAGGGGAAATATTTCTAAACCTCCCAGCCATGTAGCACAGCACTGATCATGATATCTAGAGTGTTTGAAAAAGAAAAGGTATAGACTGTGTGTGTGTTACCAGCTGTTGCTCCACAGGTGGGACGTGTTCTTTACTTCCGTAGATCAGGGTGGGGTTGTACTGGCTGAATAACACCGGGTAGAACACCTTTTTACCTGAAATGGAGCGAGACAGAGGCGTCAGACGAGGCAGTGATTTGATGTGAATGACAAACCCTGTTAACACTTAATAAATGGTAAGTGGACTTGTACGTTTAGCGTCATTCACCCATTCACCTAGACATCTACAAATGCATTTTGACCAGTCATAACAACAATTTGATCCTTTGGAATTATAATTCAAGACAGCTGCCATTGCATTCTGCCTTGTAAAAACAACAATTCAAGATAGCTTGAAATAGATTTAGACGAGTAAGAAATCCTTTTAAGATATCGATAACAACGTCACACAACTCATCATGCATGTTTTATTCATTAGACGGACAGGATTCACTTCATAGATATCCACAATGCATTCATGACTACTTGAAACTTTAAGGATTTAAGGATATCTTCATTATCTTTTTGGATATCTGAAACTGGAGTTACAACCAGTCAAAATTACAATGGAGATATTACAATGGGGTGTTTGTGGAAGCCATTTTCACATATACAGGTTTATTTGACTAGTCAGACTAACTCAAGATATCTGCAAAAACTGGAGATCTCATAAATGCATTGCAGATATCTTTGATGTTAATTCTTTCAATCTTTTATATGTTAAAAAGGCAAAAGTATGTCTCACCGGGCTGCGTGTTGAGTCGACAGGTATTGAGGAAGTCGGCGGTGAAGTAGATGTCCACGTCGCAGAAGAAAAGCAGCACGTTGCCTCCCTTCCAGGCTCGGGCCCCGACGTCTAGACCCCGTCCCCGAGAAAACTCCTCGTCCAGCTGCAGCAGAGTGAAGTTCTTAAAATGAACTTCCCTGTAGAGATATATGAATATAATGAATGTAATGAATATATCAATACATTAAAATACATTTTTGTCAAGTTTATTTTAAATAAAAAGAGATCCTTCAAACTGTCCTTGGTTAAACTGGCAGAACTGGAAAGAGAATAAAGTTGAGGATGTCATGGAGGATAACTTTTTACATACTATAAGATAATTCTTAGTATTTTTCAGTGACTTAATTCCTTGTCCTTTTACTACTTTTTTTATGTATTTATTACATTTACCAATAGTTCATGTTTGTACTGAATATCAAATCTAAACTAAAAACTCAGCTGTTCTCCTGTTCTTTTAATTGCATTGTTTTATTACCTTTGTCAGTTAATTTGTTTTGTAATATGCACCCGCTAAGTACAATAAATGAAACGATGTGGTCCTTAAGCTGGCTCCTGCATTATTACAAAATCCTGAGGCTCAGTCTTGTGCCAAAATATCTTCATTATTTCAGTTGATGCTGTGTATATTCCTAAATAAATGTGTTGAATCAAATTACCACAAATTAGCACAGCATGGCACACATTAGGCCGGGATAGTTACTCAGAATAGGAGTTGAGGGCCAAAATATAATGACGCTGCCATATATACTGGATCTACTGAGTACACAAAGTGGGAGGAACCTGAGGGTCAACAGGGGCCCACAGTACAATTATGCCCCTGGATTCTCTGATGGGTTCATTTGGCCTTTAGCCTTTTCCACCCAAATACTATGACATCAAATATTTGTGGACTGACTTCATGTTCCTCGTTCCAAACTCCTGCTCCTTTCTCCAGGAGTCTGATCATGATATACAAAAGAACTTAAACTCAAAGCGAAAATAAATTGCACGGGACAACAAAGCTTCACTGGCCTGAAGTTTTCCAAGGATGTGGTGAGAGCAAAGAGAAACAGCTGGATCCAGATGTACACAGCTGTGGCTTCCCCCCCCCCCCCCTCCCTTAACCATAACAATTCACACTGCTAGTGACTAATCCGTTACTCACACATGCACAACATACACAGACTCACATTCAGATAGAAGATACGGAGGAAAAACTGGTTCACACGTCTCGTGTTCGAGGCAGAACAAACAGGATTTAACCTCCTCCTGCGCTCATGTGATGCTGGGTGACATAACACATGAGAGAGAGAGCAGGTAGACATACACCGCTTTGTCACAGGAAACCAGGATGACCAGAGGAAACATGGTCTTGGTTTGTTTTTGCCGGAGGCAGCTTGAATCATGCTTCCCACATTTCCATTTGACTGCTGTGTGTGAGAGTGTGGACATCTGTGTGAATAGCTTGTATCGGCATATTTATTCACGTGTAAAAAGCCTTCGTCTCACTGCTATCCTCTCAGCTTCTCCCTTTAAAAATGCATAATAAAACCTTTTGATCCTGGTCAGAGCAGAGAGACGTAAAGATGACGTCACTTGTGAGCTTCTTATTCATCTGTTCGAACAACTTTGAGTAAAATATCTAGAACAATAACAACATCTATGTACCTATCAATATGTGTTTATGTGCTGTCAGTCAACAAGTCTGCAGTCCATTCCCCACGTCTGTCTGCAGTTTCTGAATCCAAACAGAGTCAATCTGTTCCACAGTCTGAGTCCCAGGGGAGGCTGACCCACCTGCTGGCATTAAACTGTCCACAGATGGCAGAGATGGAGAACAATAGCTCTGTTTGTCTCAGACAATGTTGATGCTATAGCGGCTACATTCACGTGTTGATTCAGTCTCAACTTTAACAGGAGCGGGGAGCTCATTTGTCAGAGCTGAAGAGAGGGGTGCCTCAGTGGCATGAATATATTGCTTATTTCTTGCAAATTAACGTTAGAGGTGCTGCTATTTTGTTAACTTTGCTGTTTTCAGTCTACATAAGCCAACCAGCTGCTGGCTGTAGCATCATATTTCCAGACATGAGAGTGATGGCATTAATCTAGCAACAAAGAGAATAATGTCAAAGTATTCCTGTAAAACAGATTTATGGTCTACTTGGGGTCTTGTTTTACATTTTGGCACAGTTACATGAGATCATTTTCATGCTTGTGTCACTTTGAATTTCACTGGACACTTTAATTGATTTCACTTTGGAGGGAAACTAAATTGACTTACAGATACAGAGGACAAGGGGCTGCGAGATACGGCCTGTCTTTAAGAGATATATCTCTTTAAGAGATATATCTCTTAAAGACAGGAAGCGCAGGGAAACATGTACCTTGGCTCTGTTCAAAGGGTAGAAATAAAAACCTGCCTGACAGCTAAAGTTGTATTTACATCTTGATTTTTTAAATAAATGTAACAAACAAGATACTGAATAATGTACATTGTAGGTGGGTTTTGTTACCTTTGGACTGACTCAGGCATCAAGAATATGGACATGGTGCCCATGTCATATTGTGTGCCAAGTGAAAAAGTCTGCTTAAAATCCTGGAACATCCTTGTTTTCTAAATTTTTTATATTCAGCACTTTTTCTTCCCTCTTCCATCACAGGCATCAGCTCCCTTATTATAGCCAGAAAAAGTCCAATGTGTTTACTGTGGGCGTGATGGCTGGTACCTAGAAGGAGCTAAACTGTTGAAATTGTGTGAATTGTGTCAGAGTGAGAAGCCTGTTCAGAGCTGTCATGTTGTGTCGCAGCAGCAGTCCTTATCCTGTTAGTTCTGCTAAGGACAGGAAGGGGAGACCAGAGATTTCCCCTTCTCTGTAAATATGTGCCTCTGTGTAAACCGTTTGCATGTATTCGGTTGTGTGTGGTTATAGCTTAAAGACTGATTGCCGACACGGTGCTTACTGAACGTGGAAAGTCTTGGCTGTAAGCCTCTATGTCTGCGGCCATGTCCAGGCTTCTTCTCAACACGTTTCTGAGATACCTGAAGCATTCTTGCTTTTTAGCTGTACTATTGGCATTGCTCTATGGCCACTTTGGTTCAGGCATGTATATCAACAACTATTTGATGGATTGGCACAAATGTTAGTAAAAACATTCTTTTTCCCCGAGAGGATAGCTCCAAATTACTTTTGGTGATCCTCTGACTTTTCCTCTATAGCACCACCATGAAGTAGTGGTTTTGGGTGAAATGGCTCAACTACTGTTGGACTGATTTGGTGCAGACATTCACGTTCCCCTCCGGATCAACATCAGTCAATTTGTTGATCTTTAATCTTTCTGCATGTCAGCATGCTGGCGTTATCATTTAGCTCAAGACTAAAGGCTGAACTTCCTGATCCTCCACTGCATTTCTTTTTTGTTTCTTTTTTTGGGGGAGCAAAAAATTGCATAGAAGTTGAAAAATGTTTCAACTTTATGTCTTGTAGCCTCATGAATACATTTCAATGAAAGAGGCTAAACTGTTTTCACTTCTTCAACATCCCTTTCTGATGCAGCAATGTCAGCTGGCAGCGCTCTTCTACCTGCGATTTTTTGAATCCCTAAAATCAATTTTAAACAACTCATTTTCCCTGTTTGTCTGTCACCTGTCTGGTGTTCACAGAGCAGGGAGGCTGATGTATTTGGGCTACAGTGCAGAAGAAGAAAAAAAAAAGCTTTTGCTTTACAGTGAGCTGGGGAATCAGCAGTCAGTGCATGTAATGAAAGAAGTAAGTGCAAGCTATAAAAAATGTAGACTTGTTGGGATCACTCTCAGGCTCAGCCCTCAGGCAAGTAAGCTACTCCAGTTATTAACAGTGAGACATTTGCAGAATGGGCACTGGCAATTTGTAAAGACTCTCTTTAAAATGAATATTTGACAGCCTTCAAAACTCCTATATGATTTATTTATCATTTCAACAACTCATAATCTCTCAATCACCTTCTGCTGGATATTTTCCTCTCGCTTCCTTGTCAGACGGTTTTGGTTTCCCGTCTGGGAAATTGCAAGAAATGCCACGATAACATGAAAGGCTTGGCACAAGTTGAGGTAAAGGTTCTAGCTGAATGAGTGACAGAATGATCTCATACTCCGCTTCTTCGTCTGTGGAAATGTTTGATCCTTCCCTTTCATCGTAACCTACTACTTCCTTTGATATCCTTGTCGATGCTCTATTTCCATCCTCGGAAAATATGACTTTTTTTGTCCAACTTGCTCTCCTATCTTATCTTCTACACTACTCCTCTGACTTCCTTTCTCACTGTTTCGTTTCTCATCCGCGGCTGACACACAGTACTTATTCGTATGTATCGCCTGGTATCTCTTTAAAACAGATCACTCATTCTTCTCCCTCTGTTTCTCACTCCCTCCCTCTTTTTCTCCATCTGCTCTTCCTCTTTATCCAGCGTTGTTCTCGATCATTATTTTTGAGCATGTAAGGCTGAGAAACGTACATTTCTCCCGACGGTTTGAGCCTGAGTTCAGTCTTTGAAGTAGGGATGTGTAAGCGATATACTTGAAAGTTCAGCAGCTGATCCTATCTATTTTAAACGATCCACGGTGTCTGGCAGAACGCTTGAAGACTGATGTTCTGGTGCTTTTCTATCTCCTATATTCTGGTCTGGCTGTCTTTGGCTTTTGCTACAGTAGAACTGGTTTGGCTTTCGATTTATACTCCCAAATAATTAGCACCTACGATTAAAAACCCACACATGTTGTATTGTCATTTAATCCCTGAAGAGGGGTTTGTATGGGCTGGAAAGATGGCTGAGATACAGGACAATTCAGATCTTGTTAGAAATTTGCATCGAGTAGTTTGAAAGGATTTCAGCGGTGAAGCCGCTACAAAAAGCAGGAAGTGTGACTGCATAAGGTTAAAAAAACAACAACAAATAGCTTGAAGTTGTTTGGGAGGAGACGCTAATCAAACCAGTTTCTAGAGGTGAATTACATTTGTAGGAAGGGCGGCGCAGAATCAGATCAGCCACTAATGATGCCATCACTGCTGGGAAAAGATATCGACTTGTTTGTGAGTGAAGTGTGTGTGTGTGTGTGTGTCTGTTGTGTGTGTGTGTTCTTGCACTTGAACTGCATCTCTGTGTGACCCAATTTGAGTTTTAGACCTTCATAGTGAAGACGTTTTGTCCGACCCTCAACTCTTGTTTTCTTCTTTTCTTTGGATTAAGAGCTGAATGAAATGAGCATTTGATATTATTTGCATGCATATCAGTGAGACGATCGGTCAATTAGTGTGACTGATTAGTTGGTCGATAAAAGACAACTGTTGTAATTGATTCATTTATCAAGTGAAATTACCCAAACTGGGTTCAATACAACTTCACAAATGCAAAGATTGGTTTGTGCTTAGTGTTGAATCCTAATGGCGTTGCCTCTAGCACCCCCACGAAGTTCACATTTTAGTGAAATTTCTTGACAACTAAAAGACGTATTGACATGAAATTTGGTTCATCTATTCATATCCCCCAGATTTTATTTCAATATGTACTAAACGTATATAGGACATATCCCAGCTGTACTCTATGTTTAGTACTAAACTAAAACGGTAAACATTATACCTGCTAAACATCAGCCTGTTAATTGTGAGTATGTTAGCATGCTGTGGTTAGCGTTAGCTCAAAGCACTGCTGGGTGTAAACTGTGTTGTGCTAAAATATAAGTTTGTGCATCGTGTTTTCTGACACTTTATAGACTACACAATCAAGTCTTTCATTAAAAAAAAGAAGAAAGTTAGCGAACTCGAACGAAGTTAAGAAAATAATACTCAGTTGCAGCCGATTGCACGTTTGGACACATGCATGCATCTTCCTCCGTACGCCGATATGCAGTTTGTATTTATATCTGTGTGTATACTGTAAATATATATATATATATATATATATGTGTGTGTGTTTCTGGGTCCAATATAATGAAACCACAGGTACTTCTTCTTCCAGTGATGATACCATTCATTTTATCCACAGTCTGGAAGCCAGATAGACTAAAAATAGGAGTACAGAGATGATTACAGGCCCTGATTCACACCCAGATAAGCTGCTGCATTTCTGGGGAATGCATTGTTAGGCTGTGAGAGGAATACAAAAAGCCTCACAGAGTTCAAGGCAGAACCACAGCCGAGTGTGCTTTAACGGACACCGACTGTACCTCCACTTACTTCTACTCCAGCTGTTTTTCAATCACTCCATCAAGAATTCTTCCACTAAAATCAGTAAGATTTATTGTTTCTGTGTTCCTCTTTCCTTCTTTTTTTGAATTTGCCATCTGCTTCACTTCAAGTGTATTTAATGCTGCCTTTTCCATCTTCACAGCCCCCCCCCGTCAGCGAACAGTAGCAGGCAGACACACAGAGGGATAAAGAGGCGCTGTGTGATACAAGAGACAGTCCGACTGTATCAAGGCTGCACAAAAACCTTCGGGGCTGAGAAATCGACAAGCATCACCATAGTAACCCCCTCGGGGGAAACTAAGGCCACAGTGGATCTGACTGCTGATCAGCCAGCAGCGATCGTCTCCAGAGGTGTGAGTGTCGAGAGGTCCATGTGAGAGGTCTGGCATGAGTCAGGGATTATCACAGGCATGTTGTAATTTATCTGTGTTGGCTGGTGGCTCTCAGCTCCGCAGCGTGGGTGGAGCGCTGCTCCATTATTCATCAGACAGATGACTGGCCGTGGCAGGACGCCGAGCCAGGAGGTGTGTGTGTGTGTGTGTGTGTGTGTGTGTGTGTCATGAGAGAGAGGGACAGATTAGAAAAATGTGAAGAAAAGAGGTTTCTGATGTGGAAATGTTTTTTTGTTTACAGCGTCTGCTTCTGAGAGCGTGTGCGTGACTGCGGCATTGTTTATTTTATTACATAAATTGCCTCCCGTATTGTGTGTTTGGCCTGTAACACAAAGAAGTGATCTTGGCTGTGCTTCTGACCCACCTGGATGTGTTCTCCAGAGTGCTGCGGACTTCGCTCATCTGCTCGTTCCCAAAATACACCACCGTCAGATGGACCCGGCCGTCCTGACGCACACAGACTTCCCTGTACATACACACAAACACACACACACACACATACACACACACACACACACACACACACACACACACACACACACACACACACACACACACACACACACACACACACAGGAAGGGACATTATAGATGAAAGCCTTCTCACACTCAGCAGGAAGGAAGAGCACTGTGGATGAATGAGGGTTTATGAAAAAGAAGGCCTTGGTTTAGAGGTTTTATTCTTTCAAGTGCTGACATTTTTAGTCCAACAACAACTGAGATAATTGATCGGTTAATCGTTTATGACGCAAGAAAAAATGTCAAGTATTTACAGGTTTCAGCCTCTAAAATGTGATGGTTTACTACTTTTTCTCTGTTTTCTCTCTCTATAATTGTCTATAAACACCACCACCTTTGGATCTGGGAGATTGTATTGTTCTTGTTCTTCATTTATAATGATAAAAATGAATAATAATCTTCATTCTCAGCTATAATCCTGACTCTCTACTCATTCTTACACTGTGTTAAAGCACAGGGGAGAGATTGTGCGTGAGTAAAAGAGAGACCAGGTGGGAGATGCCTGCGGGCACTTTGATGGAGAAATGTCAATATCACACATATGCTGAAGATAATTCACCTCCTCTCCCACAGCACACACACACATTTGTTAGAGTTCTGCCCAGGAGCACAAAGATGTCTCATAAAACACAACTAGATACCTAAAAATGACTAAATATATGCAGAGAATATTAAATAGTCATGAGTAACAAAATGTTTAAGGACACTATAGATGCTGTTGTGTTAAATCCTTTCTCTATATGCTCATAGATTTTAGTCACTGGCACCACAAAGTAGATAGTTATTTCACAATGAATCGGTAGCAATATTGCTCTTTAAACTGCAGAATGCTCATTTGCAGTTTGCTTGTGTTTGTATGATCACATTTTATCTCTATATTATGCACTTGAGAAATACTGTATATCACAGTGCATCAAAAAAGCTGGTATTTTCCAGGCTCAGTGTGAATAAAGAATATTTGATATATTCGCAGTTACTCACCGTTATCACCTCCTAAACACACACACACACACACACACACACACACACACACACACACACACACACACACACACACACAAGTTCTCCCAGTACCCCTTTAATATGGATGAGGGTAAAGTGTTTGCTCAGCGACTCGCCGAGTCTTTCAAGTAAGTACACTTCTTGCCATGCTGTGTATCATCTGCTGCTGGTCTGCCCAGGGGGGCATTTTAATGGGTTGCGACACTGCTACTAAGCAGGATTTACCGTGTAAAAAGAGCTGTGATAAGCAGCAGCAGCTGTCCAATAAATCACAGACATTAAGAAAGATGTTTCCAACTGATGGTGATGGACTGCAGCGCTGAGACAAGCAGGCTTTGCTGTTAGCTGATGATGTTTTGACTGCTAGTCAAAATAGGATTTTTTTTTATTCATATTTAATTTCACTTTGCAGAGAATTAGTCCTTTATAGTTGTTATTTTTCCACTATCCTTGGTTTAATCACATACTCGCCTGGATCTATTTGTGATATAATGGGGTTTATTTGAGATGCTTAATTGCTCTATGCATTAAAATGCAATATGTGTGAAATCACACGTCCTTAGGTCATGTGGTAACGGATGAAAACTGGGCTGGGATCTGTGAGGGTATCTTTATTCATGCTCTTGTATGAATCATTAAAATCAATCAGTTTTGTTTACATTCTAATTATGCCTACCAGCGCCTAAATAAATGAACTGATAACACTGCGTGTGCAGTCCCGAAACAGGAATTACATATTCCTTAAAAAAAAGATTAATTTTCTGTTCTCTAATATCTCCCTCTTTACCCCAATTAAAATGTAAAACTGAAATAGAAGCTGGGTTTGAATAACACGGTATCACATTTCCCTGAGTTTCGTGTGACACAACAAGCCGTCCTGAATAATTCATTGTGGTGCTTCTGTTTGTGCCTCATTGTTTGTGTGACTTTGCAATCAACGGCATAACGGAATAACAAAATCTAAATTCTGAGAAGAGGTTCAATCACCGCGTCTCACCTGAAGTTCTGCATGAAATGTTTGAACTTGTCTGTGCGTCTGGACAGCGGCACGATGATGTTGATCGGGATGTTGGCTGTGTTCACCCTCTCGTTTTTCGCCTTCATCAGCGGTCCAAAGGGACGGAAGAGGACCAGGCGTCTGAATTCATGACTTGACTCCCCTCTGAAGGTCAGCTCGTACAGTGTCCCTTTGTCCTTCTCTGTGCGGGTGATACCTGATGGGTGAAAGACAGCGACACGAAGTCATGACCAAAAAACCTTAAATAACATAAACATTAGTGCCAGTGACCGATTTTACTTTCTGTGCCTGAAGTTTCTCTGACTCTTTCTTTATCGCAGTGATTTGGTTTTTCTTGTTTTTGCCAGGGTGCAGCTTTTATTTAAAATCCCTTGGGAATTTCTGTGTTTATGCCATGGATCATGATGTTCCCTGCTATTTTTAACAGCTAATCTTAAAAGATATCTGAAAAAGAAGCATTTTTTTAAGGGAACATCATTTTTAGCATGCCACAGGAGCCACTGTCCATGCACTCTGCTGTTGTTTGGCAAAGAGCCATAACTGCACACACAAACACGCACACACACACACAAACACGCACACACACACACACGCACACGCACACACACACACACACAGGGGGAGAGAGGCTATTCCGGTCATCCAGACCAATTTTGTTGTTGCAGGCCTTTACGACAGCTTGTTCCTCCAGAGAGAAGTTGTTTTTTCAATTACTCTGTTATTAAAAGCATTATTACTTGAAAATGGACCTACTGAGGTCTGTGGGGGGAAATAGAGAAAAGGGAAATGAAAGTGAGAAGTGAGACCTGAGAGAAAAGAAGAGGAAAGAGGAAGAAAACACATTACTGGCAAGAAACAACAGAGAGAGAGCTGGGATGACAGGAAAAGAGCAGACAGAAATGTAAGAAAGAAGTGAATGCAAATCAGAAAAAGAAGAAGAGAACAGAAAGATGTCTGTGGACAGCAACTTGGATTAAGGCCTTCCTGTTAAATTAGCTAACTTCCTGTGATGGGACACGATAAGCAGTCATTTAGTAAATAGGCTGAGCAATTTAGACTAAATGCCTTCACTTCCTGTCTCTGTCCTTCCATCTAACTGCACTTATTCTGTCCCTTTCTAAGGATAGACCTCAATGGCTGGCAAGTTCATTTTGCATACCTCCTCTATTTGTGCACAGTTTCAGCTCACTAGCTTGCCAATGCAGCCCTGAAGGCTCCCTGAAGATGCCTTTGTCAGTGCGGCCATCTAGACCGCCTCGGGTTGGATAAATCGCTGCTTGTTCAAGATCTGCGTAAAATCAATGCCGGAGTCCATTAAGGAGCAGTAAGAGCAAAAGATATGAGCAGGAGCTAGCTATTTCATTAAAAGCTAGCTGCACTCTCCTGTTTTGGGAATTGTGGAGGCTGTTTTACACACAAATGTATCCACATCTATAAAAACCACTGTCACATAAACACACTTACATTAACCAGGACCACACACCAGATGCATACAGTGACTTATGGCTCATTTCCTACAAGCAAGGTGCCCCTATTGGTCACTTTAAACCCCCGAACGGAGACCGGCCGGCGAACATTGATAAATATGTTTGGAAGTGTTGGAAGATACGCCCAAGGTAACCAGTTGTTTCAGTTCACCCTAAACCAAAACGTTTCCTGGAACCTAACGAGGTATGACGTAATGGATAAATACCTGAACGACTAACATGTAATTAAGTTTAAGTGGCGGATCGCGTAGCGCAACCGTCTTTGGAATTATTACTATTTTGCTCAATAGAGTTCGAATCCAGGTTGTTGTGATCTTTCCATAAATATATTTTCTTCAATGTATTTCTTCATACGTGGCTGTGATGTAGTGCTCACTTGAGATGTGGTTTATAGATCTCCAGCAATATGTTTGTGAATGTTTGACGAATCTGTCGACAGAGGCAGAAAACAGCTGCTGCGCACGGAAGGGAAACCAGTAGGTTTGAAAACCAGTAGGGACGTAAGACACCGGCCGCCGGCGCGGTTGTGGAGCTCCGTTTCGTTGGGAAAAAATTATAATACATGTAGTGTATTTATCAAAAATGCAGCTATAACTTTGTGATTCTGTTTAGGCCAGCAGAGAAGGCTTAGCTGGCCCTGACGGCCCACCACTGCGTTAAAGCACTGAGCTATAAACAGTCCAACATAAACATCCAAACATGTACTCTGATTGGTTAAATCTTTAGGCAAAACAATCACTTTGGTTAAGGTTCAGTTAAATATAAATAAACACGTGTCTCGTGCTAAAAGGTTTTTAAACCAGACCAATATCTTTCCTTAACCTTAACCAAGTGAGACCAGTGCCAAAAATAACCATAAAAAAGTGTAATAATGCTAATATTGTATTGCAAGATTGGACAAAAAATGTCCTTCAAAACATATTTACTGTTGCAACATAGAGGTCCATAAACATAACTTCCTGGAGACATCTGATTTGTTCTCACCTTCTACGAAGTCAGACGGTGTGTACACTTTGCTTGTTTGAGTGTTTCGTTCTGCTGCGCTCCTGCTGTCTTGCTGGGATGACGGCGTGTTGAGGCTGTGCAGGGCCGTCTCCAGCACCTCCCCCAGGGCCTCTCTCTTGTCCTTCCTCACAGGCTTCTCCTCGGGGTGACGCGTCAGCCCCATCTCCAGCTGGTACACCCTCTGCAGGGTGAAACTCTCAAAGGGCACCACTGCGTACTCGCTGGGCAATCGAGTTCCAGCGGTCACTTCGGCCTTCGACAGCTGGCTCCGCAGGAAATCCTGGAGGTCTGCCTGCTGGCTCCTGGCTCCCTGAGACTCCCCGAGACCACCTCCCTGGGACCCAGCCCCAGCTTCCTGTCCCCCCGCTGGGCCCCCGGTGGCTCTCTTCAGGCTCTCCTGCACTCCTTTCAGCTGCTGGCTACGCTCCTGCAAAGCCTCCTTCAGCTGAGCTATCTGTTTCTTCAAGGAGGAGATGTGGAGGCGGTGCTGCTCCTCGCGCTCTTGGAGGAGCACCTGATAAGATTGAACACCGGGGGGTCCACCGCTTTGAGCAGCCCCAGCTCGGGCTCCTCCTGTCCCAACGGCTCCCGCTCCGAGCCCTGGCCCCGTGCCCCCCAGGCTGGGGTGGTTGGGTCCGGCACGGGGCAGAGCGTGGCTCAGCGGGGGGTCGTCAGAGTGCGGTGGACTGCAGGTCATCACATAGAGAAGCGACAGGGAGCAGCAGATGAGCACCAGCACGCCTCCGACACGGGAGACCCAGGCTAGCAGGCCACGCCGCAACATCGCTGCATGTAGCATCAAAACTCACTCCTCTGAGTTAAACACACACACACACACACACACACACACACACACAAAGAAATATCATGTAACCTCACACACTCCAGCCACGAAGATAAGAGTCCATTTGTGATTATGTTCCATCACCCAGTGACGAGGCCGGCTACTTATCAGTATGAGGTCATTCCATCTGAATTAGGTCATTGCCTCTCCACTGCCTGAGATCGTAACTTGTTTTGACATTGGCAAAGTCAGCGTATGAGAAAAAGCACTTTCTGCCTTTCCGTCGGTCCAATTAGCTCCATCGTCAGCTGGAAGACTCACATTGTTACATCATCCATCACTCACATGTGACTCATATGTGACTCATCTTTTTCGCTGACTCACTAAGTGCTACGTTTTATGAGAAAGCAAATCCTCTGCGGTGAGCCGTGGTTTCCTCATGTTGTTTCCCTGACAGAGGAAACAGAAAGAGAGAGGTTTGTCATTCTTTACGTCTTGATCGCCAACAAACTCCATCACATCAACATTACTTGTGTCATTTAAAAGTCAGAAACACGCCAAACCACGCTGACATGTAACTTTAGGATGGCAAAAAAGGATTTAACTGCCTTCGCCAAATCAAGCGAAAACAATGTTGTCACCGATGTTTGAGAGTATGAGGCAGAGTGCAAGGGTGTGGGCTTAGAAGTGAACAGACGAGTGTTTGTTATTGTGAGTGTGTGTTCAGTGGATACAGAGGAAAGTAACTGGGGCACATCTGTCTATCTATATATACCTACAGTACATACATACAGCGGGTGACTTTATTATGCCACACAGCCAACTATTTATTAATTTATTTAACTTTTCATTGAACACAGCATCTCTTGAGATACATTATCTCTTCTTAAATGACACCCTTGCGTACTTAAAGCCATTACACTCATCATGAAGCATGTTTATGTGGTGTTTGAATGACTGCTAAGGCTACATCAGTGGTTCCCATCCTGGCTGGAGTTTTTTGTGTCATTTTTTTGCCATGCCAGCTGTTTCTTCCTATTTTCAAAATATATTCACAAATCTTCTAATCGAACTCTCGGGCCAGAAAGCGAATAAGTATTTCCCAAAATGTCAAAACTATTACTTTGAATATAAGACTACAGCCAGTTGCATGTTAGCATAGCTTATCATAAAGAAACAGGGGTAAGCAGCGAGCCCGGCTCTGTCCGAAGATAAGAAAGTACACAGTCACATGAAAATCTCACTATGACAAGTTTTGTTGCCTTTGGACAGAGCCGTGCTAGCTGCTTAGCTCTGTTTTCAGTCTTTATGCTAAGCTAAGCAAACCATTTAGTGGCTCTATTTAGTGTGGAGACGAGTGGAATCAATCTATTTATCCAACTCTCAGAAACCAAAAAATTATTTCCAAATGTTCTATTATTCCTTTAAGGGAATAAGAAAATGTGATCACGATCTGATCATTAACAAACCACAAATATAAGAAGGTGGACACTGTCTTACACCCCAGACCAGTACAGAAAAGGGGAGTTTCCCTATGTGTATTTGGATGTGTGAATGTGAGTCTGCATATATTGAGTATATATATATATATGTTTTTGTGGGAAGGTGTTTCAGTGTTTGCGTCAGAGTACATGTCTGTAAATGTATCTGTGTGTATCAGAATCAGTCTCCCTTCACTCCCCACACAGTCGAGCTCTTTGACAGGGCTGCCTGAAGCCGAGGCTAATGAAAGGATTAGTATGTGGAAGGAGTGAATACTGGACTGTGCTCTAACAGACGGCTGAATCAGGGAGGCAGGGCGTCTCTCCAGCAGGACCTCTACAGCAGCCTTTGGAAATGTTTGAGGAGAGGGTGCTCGGGGGAAATAGTGGGTGAGCGAAAGCTGGAGAGCAAAATATGGCTACTGTGATGGAGGATCATCCTTTCAATTACAGGACATTCTTCGTGATGTCATTATATGAGTCCTTAAATATGGCATCACATTAATGGTGTGGGTGGCAGTTTAATCACTTTCTTTGGTTGGTTCACAAGCAGCTCGTTAGTCTTGTTTCCAAGCTGGGAACATTAGAATAATTACATCACTTATCCCAGATGACTTTAACTTTCCTGATTTTATGACTTACTGTAACAAGCTACACTCTGGAACTGATGCCATGAACCACAAACTAATTAAAGCGTGCATTCAATTCTGACAATGTGAAGGTCATATTGTCTTTTATTGGGTAACATATGCACTACTTTGCATTTTTGACTAAAGTAAGCCTCAGTTAGGGGCAGGGCAACATGCTTATCGTCACACAATCATAAGCGAAAAAAAAATATATCAATTTTACAATAAGTTATTCATATTATCAATTTATTTGTTGTTTATTTTCCGAAACGCCAAAAAATTCACCCAAGGATTCAAGGAAAACCTTTACATACAACTAAGAAATTTAACAAATCCTCATATTTAATAAATTAGAACAGGTGAATGCTTTGCTTCCTAAATGAATTAAAGCTACAGCCAATAGGTGATTATCTTAGCTTAGCATAAAGACTGGAAAACGAGGGGAAACAGCCAGCCTGGCTCTAGCTGAAGCTAAAACAAATCCACCAACCACCACCCAACGCTCACGCATTAACACGTTATATGAGAGTTGTTTAGTGCGTAGAAAAACTGAGGCCCCTGAGGTTTCCCCCTGCTTCCAGTCTTTATGCTAAGCTAAGCTAACTGTCTCCTGGTTGTAGCTTCGTATTTAGCGTACTGACTTGCAAGAAAACGAATAAGGATATTTACCAAAAATAACGAATAATTCCTTTAAATGATTAATGTTCTATTAAATATGCTAAAGTCACATCATGTTACTGAAACAACAACGATGCATAGTCTGCATTTGACAGCATTATATTTATTCCCTTGTGTTGCTGCTGAAACATGCGTTACTTCATAGAAACAAACGCCAAATGCATCACAAACACAAAAGAAGTACAGATCCTCTGAGGCAAAGCAGTCGACCCCCGTTGTAAAGGTACAAGAGAAAGATCCATCACTTAAAAAGCGGCCGGTGTGACTGAGATTCATGAGCAGCGAGTCACAGTCAAACCACTGAGTCTCACCGGGAATGAATGAGTTGATTCAGTCCTGGTTATTCGACTCCCCGTGAGGATCGGCAGCTGAATAATCATGTTTTGATTTTATTGGTGGTGCGCTGTCGAAACAGTCGTTTCCTGCTTTGTGTTACCGTACTAGTGCTCATGCTTATCTTTTAAGTATTCACTGAAAGAACACGTGTTTATCATGTGATATTTCATTTACACGTTGTGTAAAACAATTAAACCATAAATGATTAAGAAATCCACAAAAAAAATACTACGAGTCTTCTCACCACGGTGAAGCAGTTTCCCAGTCACAGTTTTCCACTTTAGTTACAGTTTATTTCTGTGTTATCTGAATATTACACAGAAAGCTTTGTTGATGAGATACTTAAGCCTATCCCGAGTCAAGATTTCCAGTAAACCCAAACTGAGAGGAAATGACATCATTTAAATGGTGTAACTTTGCGGTTTTCACGTTAACACAACATCCTGCCTGACTCCCCCCCCCAACAATATATTATTACAATGTTACAGAATATTCTCAGTAGTAAATATCAACAGAAACAGAACATAAAAATCGAACAGTTCCCGTTATTTGAAGCTGTGACTTCCCTCTCTAACTTTGCTCCACACGGTTTTCTGGTGTTTGTTTCAACCTGTTTATGGTACATCCTCTATCAAAGATAAGAACTCCATTTACCAGAATCCTCTTTTGCATAACAGAACTAATGAATCTACATGCAACATAAACGCTGCCAGACTTGTTTACCAAGAGACACACAAGACAAGAGGATACATTCCCTCCACTTCCTGGGAGGACAAAACTAATAAATGTGTTTCCCCTCCCCGATCACATATTTCATTCTCTCAGCTAGACATAGGAACAGAGATGCCGGGACGAGAGTGGGAGAGAGTCAGAGACAGAGAGATGGAGAGATGAAACAAACCATCAGGCTGTCATAAAGAAAAAGAGAGAGGCCAACGAGAATGATTTAGCGCTTGGTGGCCGGAGATGTTTCCAAAACAGAGCTCTGCAGCATCTGTTTCAGCCTCTGAGATCACTTCCTCCCCTCCTGCTGCAACTTCCAGCCCATGGGGCATTTGTGTGCGCATCAATTAAGAGTCTCTCTATGTGTATGTCCTTATCTGTTCCATTTGCAGAAGGAAATATTAACTCTTAACAACTGTTAAATGTGCTTATCTTTGTGAAAATAAGGAGAGAGGGGCTGTGAGCAAAGAGGAACTGCAAGAAGCTTGCTGTCGGGAAACAGAAAGACTTCTTCTGGTTGTCAGTCACACTAGAGCAGCAGAAATCCCACTCAGGTGAGAGATTATCAGTGTGTGTTTGTGCTCCTCTCTGTACTACAGTCTACACGGGTCGACCTTTAAATGTCTGAGGCATTTGAGAAGCAGCCGTGTGACCCTCTCATCGTGACAAATGTAGCATCTCGGGCCTGCCGCTGGATGTAAAGAGCCCCTTCTCTCTGTGCTCCGCCGCTATTTAATATATTCAGATATAAAGAACAATGTATGCACTGAGTCCACCGTTCAGTATATGTTCTTTTCAGAGGCATTAATTGAAAGGATGTGAGTGTGTATAAGTGTGTGTGTGTGTGTGTGTCTATGACTGTGGCAGAGAAATTGCAGGAAGAAGAGAAAACAGACCACAAGACCACAAACCACAAAGCGGCTATATCTGCTTTAAAGGATCTTATCAGTGTGTTTCCATATTGCAAATTAGCTGACCTCATCTTCAAGACTCATCTTTAAAAGTATTGTTTTCCAGTTTATCCCCATTAATTGCTGCAGGGGTATGAAAACCTATTAGCAGACTCATGACACTTTCTTTATTTGAGCAATCCATCACAGTGAACATCCACTCCGCATTAGCGTTTGCCAAAGTTAAATAATCTTTTGCAAGGTTAATCCGTTTAAAGGGGCACTCCATTGATTTAGTGTCACACTTGAGAGGGAAAAATACAAATGCGGGATTAATAGTTGTGCATAGATCTAGCCAAGCCATTTCCACTGCAAACATCCTGCTCACCTGCTCGCTCTCTGCACAGCTAACGGCTGTCGGGGGCAAACGGAACAAGATGCATGGACTAGTCTCATATTCAGTGATGAACTGAGGTGGACATCATATAGTAGAGAATAACTAAAGCCCAATACAGCCTGATCATGCACTAGAAATCTATCTAGTGTTGTGGTGGTGCTTGTAGAGAAATGTGATGCTGAACTATAAATCAATACATGGTCGGGACTCTCGTTAACCCCTTGTAGAAATGAAGACGTCAGTCCCTAAAAGCAGTCAAACTCACATCCTACTTTTAACAGCATGCGATAAAGGCCCAGGTCTTTCAAACTCCATGACCACCAGATTTCTACACATTTTAGTTTGAAGGTCCACACACACCAAATCCACCAAACCACCACCATCGGAGAACTAGCAGCGATGAAGGCCGACTGCCGCTTCACAGTCCGCCCGTGTCTTGGCTAGCTAACGGCCAACTACTGCATCACGAGCCAGAGAGGAAATAACTCTACCAGCAGGTGGCGGTCATATATTTTTCATTTAAAAAAAAAAAAAGGGGGTTACCGGAACATCTAGTACTGCTGATTCACAAGCCGCTGTTATGATACATGAAACAAAGCCGACCATCTTCACATCATCAAAGACGGAGCCACCAGAGACGTGATGCAACTCAACAATGATGAGTGAACTGACCTCTGATTAGCCGTTATGTAAAGGACTCAAACATGCAGAACCACTGTTATGGTCCTTTAAAAAAAACGCTAAATCAGCCTTTTCTTTAAACTCACAGCATCCAACACTCACACGTGCACACTTGTCTACATGAGAGTGCATGGATGCATTAACCTTTTTAAACAGCACCCTCTCCTCCCATACACATCCACTCTCTCCAAGTCTCTTCTCTTGTCACAAACAACCTGATAAACCACAGCACCATGCCTGTTGAAACTCCGCTCCATACTGCCCGTCTCATGTCTCTCTACCCTGTCTCCTTACAGCCTCTGCTGGGTTGTGTGTTCGTTACAGGTCAAGGATGTTGAAGCGCGTATGTGTACGTTGGCCTCGCTGAATGTCGGGGCTCCTTCTCAGACAGCTCTGTCTGAACCTGCCCTGCAGCTATCTCACTGTAAAAATGAGGAATGTCCTCGAGAAGGGAAGACAACTAGGAGAGGAGACGAGACGAGACCAGAGATTAATTAAGATACATTTTAAAAATTAGTGGGGGAAAAAAAAAAAAAGGGAGGCTGGTGAGAGATATGCCCACAGACGACTTGGGGTAATTATTAAGTGGGTAGATGAGATACATGGTGTGAGGGGAGAAAATGAAGACGTCAGTATAAAGTGAGCTTGTGGGAGGAGAACGAAGGAGAGAGGAGCGGAGAAAGGTCTCTTTGATGTGTCCTGTCCCCTCAGGTGATTCTCCCTACCATTCATTAGGGGCCGGTTTCCCCGGAAACCTTCCTGTCGGCGTGCCATCTGGAGGGCCCTTAAAAAAAAACACCACATTACACTCCTCTACTTCACTACAAGAGCCCTGTGTTAACATCCACCGCCCTCTCCCTCCTCCTCCTCCTCCTCCTCCTCATCCCTTCTCCCTTTCTCTGCGTTGGTCCACAAAGTGCTCCCATTTCTTCACAGTTACGTTAAATGGTATCAGATGAAACTTTAATGGGCCTCATGGGGAAAATGGGTCATTGCAACGGCAGCGACTGTAGACAGAGAGACAGACAGACAGACAGACAGACAGACAGACAGACAGACAGACAGACAGACAGACAGACAGACAGATAGATAGATACTACTACTACTTTCTGACATTTAATAGACAATTTATCAATAATGAATATAATCTTCAGTGCTATTGTACATGTTCATTGACGTTAGAGAAAGAGGATGGGGTTTGCCAGTCACCAGCCAAATCACATTTCATTTCTTGGAGCAGAGAAAAGAGATGGATTTTAATATAAAAGTTATATGATAGTTGTTTATGTTCTGTGTTAGGGTGAAAAAAAAGAAAATATAATACTATATATATCATGCGTTTTAATCCCTGGTATATTGTGTATATGTCGGCCGATGAATAGCAAGAAGAAGAGGATAGCGGAGCGGAGTGTTCAAAATGTGCTTTGTAAGCATTTAAAGTCATTTGAATTGTATCCAAAATGAACACAAACATGCATTTTAGTGCCTGCAGGAGTCAAAAGAACAGATTGATCTCCCCCATAAACCCATAACACAATAACAGCCACAGCCCCGTTCTCCAATGTGCTATATACGTCTGTGCCGAGGGTGGAAATTGTTGGGCACTCCCTCGTTCAGCAAAACACATTGAAAGACCACAATGCATTTCTGATAGGGCACAGCTCATCTCCGCGTAATTTATGGTGCAATATAATAAATCTCAGTTTGTATAGTAAGACACTCCCTGGGCCACAAGCTTCACAGTTGCTGACACTGATTTTACAAGTGGAAATGTATAAAGAGCTGATAATAGAGATGGAGCAAACAAATTGAATCCAGTGTGTCTACAAAACCGCTTCTGTTTTTCTCTGCCATTCACCTGCAACGCACCGTCGTAATTGCAATATCCTCGCCACTGGTGCAACATTATCCGACGGAAGTGTTTGGCAAATGAGTGGTGAAAGACGTTAACAAGTGCGAGCCAAGTTCAGCGAGGGCCAGAGCTCATTACTTCCCCCTTTCTCCCTGGACAGTTAACCGCCACACAGACATTACTGCCACGCTGAACTGAGGCATTTCTCAACTGTGGCGTCTCTGCATGCAAAAAGGTGTAGCTTATGCTCTGAGCAGTTAAACAGGTTTTGTTTACGGGAATACTTGTGACTGAACCAGCTCCACCTCTGCTGTTGATAGTGTATATACTGCTCCTGGAGGCAATAAACCCTTCAGTGTCGTTCATAAGCTCTCCATTCAATTTAATCGAATTTCATCAACCGGCATAATCTAACTGAGCAAGGGCAACTGTAATATCATCAGAGGTAATTTGTTCAGTACGCTGCAGGGACGTTACATCAGCACCGTTAAAATGTCCAGCAGGATCCCCGTTATCTGATCTGTGAAACATGAGAGTACATGCAGTCTGGAGCGGCAACACACACACTCTCTCCCAGACCCCCATAGACATGCACTACACCCACACACACACACATGTAGGACACACACGTTTATCGAGCATCTAATAAAAGGGGGCAACTTTATCTTAAAGCATTATACAGTAATTTACCCTGAGCATAACAGCATGTGTGCACTCCCCAGTCTTTCTCCTCTCTGCTTGCTAACCAACCTCAAATCCCACATAATCTCCAGTTGCATTCTTCCAATATGAGCAAAACAACTCTGTCAGCTTGCAAACCAAATATTTCAGGGTACTATGCCTGTTAGTGAATGCACTAAGCAGGATTAGAACCATTTTCCTGATAAAACCCCCCAGCTAGTGTGCACGTGTGTGTGTGTGTGTGTGTGTGTGTGTGTGTGTGTGTGTGTGTGTGTGTGTGTGTGTGTGTGTGTGTGTGTGTGTGTGTGTGTGTGTGTGTGTGTGTGTGTGTGTGTGTGTGTGTGTGTGTGTGTGTGTGTGTGTAATGCAGAAAAGAAGCCTGCACTTTCACTTGAGTGCATGTAATTTTATTATCTGGGTCTACCCACCAGAATTTATTGTGGGCGTTTTTTGTTTTCTTTGTTAATTCCTCCATGCGATTTTGCTTTGAAGTGACCTAAAACATGACTCACAGATGGATAACCTGGCTGGTCTTTAATCATATTTTTGGACTGTTTCATTTATATTAAATATGTCAGAACAACGTGTATAGGCTATCCACTCAATGGATGAACAAAACCTCTCTCAGTGAAAACAAGCAAGCAACTGAAACACACAAAAAAAGTAAATGATAGGCCTACTCATATTTAGACAATTTGTTTGCTTTCATAGTCAAAGCGTGTCTATTAAGTGCATTATGGAAAACATACTTGATTTAATTTGGCTATGATTGATAACTGTTTTTTCATGATTAGTCACAAAAAGTAGCTGGATATGTGCTATAAATACAGCACACATAAAGTTAACATTGAGCAGGGTGAGCATGATGACTACAAACTAATCACACGCGAACTATTACGATGTTGTGATAATTATTATTATTTTATTTCCTCATGGCTATCAGCGTTGCTTCATAGTGTTTAACGTGCACTCTCACCCGGTCAACTTACCTATTGTTCCAGCAGCCGTTACTTCAGTTCATCCTGCGCGGAGGTTTTTGTCTTTGTCCCGGTGCGGTGGTCCCGTCAGGTCTTGCAGTCCTCCACCGGTCTACAGCCGACACATGCGGAGTGCGGGAGCGGGTGTGAGCGCTTGTACCGCCGAGTGTCGTGAAGTCCGCAGGAGAGAAGCAGACGATCACCGGAACATGAGGAGTGCTGCCTTCAAAATAAAATAAATCTACTGGATACAATTCTGAAACACAGTTATTAAGTTAAGAGGCTTAAATAGATTTATTTTTTTTGACAGCCTGTTTATGACGCTGGGCTTTTTCTTCTCAGAAAGAAAGCTAATGAATGCATTTCACAAAATGTTGAACTATTCCAATCAGTGCTATTGACTTATAAATCTACAACCTATAGTAGTCTTATAGTCTACAATACCTGTAGAAATTTCTATTAACATACGCATCATCTTTAGTTGCTGTAATTTATGTAAATTACTAATCAGCACTAATATATAGCTTTTACATTTTTGACAATATCCAATAATTGATGAAAAAAGTAATGTATTGCATTTATCCTTAAAAGAAGAGTGACGTAAATTAGTTAAAGGTATTACTTGCATTTATCATTTGTTTTGACTCTAAATTGGGTCTCTAAATGAGTGCTCATCTGTGATTAAGGAGGATGGTGAACTCTAGGCCTACTGTTGGCTTCATGGCAACAGTTTATTATCATCATATTTACCGCAGGCGTAAGCCTGGAGGGTATCATGCGTTCCATTATGTGAGTGCATCTGTCTTTCCACAGCTAATTTCAGATACAACTGGACTGATCAGTCTGATATTTTTAGTGCACTTTTATGATCGTGTGCTCAAGGACCTCTCGTGGTTGTGTGAATCACAATTTTGGAAAAACCTGTTTTAAAAACTGACTATTTTATACTTTTAATCAGGGCCGAAAGTGATCAGCAACTGCTTCAAGCTGGGACATTTGATGAAAATTATAAAGTTTTATTACACCAAGTAAAGAAATAGTTCATGTTTAGTATGTGATGTGGCTATTTGAACACGTGTAACTTGTTTGTTGCCAATACGTAATTCACAGACATAGAAATGTACAATACTGTGTTGTCCTAGAGATATTGGTTATTGGTTTGAGCTCAATTAGACCGTAGAGAAATCCAACTCCCTGTTAGAAATCTTATGATTTTATAAATATTTGGGATTTGGGAGGGATGGTGCTGCATAAAAAGTTGCCTGCTGTCAACACCAATCACAGAAATCATATGAACATACGTTGTATTTATCCACGTTTTTCAACAGAAAGAAATGTGTTATTTAGTGGATTTGAAACATGAAATCAGATCAAAATCTTGTTTAAAAGCAATTCTAATAAAATAGAAAAAGTCATAACGCTGTTAAAAAACAATGTTAAGTATGTTCTTTGAACTGTGATCTAGTGTGAGTCTTGTGATGAACTTGGAAAGTTTAGATAAACCAGTCATCAATGTATCAACAATTAGACGTCTTATTTTGAAGGTTTACAGCGGAAGTTCTGTATGTTAACGTGGTGAACTTGACGGTAGCGCTCTCTCGGTGAATGGTCCGCCGGTCCAACCAGCTCTCCTCCTCCCTCCGCCCCGCTCTCACATAAAGACAGCCTTGTTAGTTAATTCAAGACGCCGTTACAGCGGCAGGAAACACTGCTGCCTTTCAGTTCTAAAGACAACAAGAAGTCCGACTGACTCCAATTAATGTGAAGTCGACAAAAAGATCCATCCTAATCTCAACTGAGAGGTTCTCTGTCAAAAGACGGGAAGCATGAAAAAACAACACATGTATTCCTTATTGTAGTCTCATACTAATACATCATCTCATTCAATTACATGATTACCATCACACGGTGGCGGAGGAAGTAGTTACTTAGTTATATTACTTATTAGGTAAAAGTTGCAATAGCTTACCACACTGAAAATACTCTGTTAGAAGTAAAAGAACAAAAGTATTTGCATTCAAATACACTAAACGTACCAAAAGGCCCATTTCAGAATAAGTAGGCCTATCATATTATTGGATTATAAGTGAAACATGAATGTGCTCATCACTTTAATGTTGAATTCCCCCCTATAGGGACCAATAACGTCTTATCTTAATATAATTCATCTGTTGTTTACATTTTGTATTATCAATTTGAATCTGCACAAAGTTTAAAGTAGCATTAAATGGATAGACTTAAGTACAAGTACCTCAAAAATGCACCTAAGCACAGTACTTGAGTAAATGTACTCAGTTATATTCTAACACTTCCATTATAGGACACGAAATCAGCCTCTATGTGCTCTCTTATATATTATATGTGCTGTATCTAATTTGGTACCACTTTCTAATAAGACCCCCTCGGCCACATCCATGTTTTTGTTATAGAGCCAGAAAAAATGGATGTGATTTTGACCTTACGTCACGACACACCACGTATTCTTAAAGCTAATATGATAACGCAATAACACACAGACCCTTACACCCAACAGCATAATGTAACTTCTATTCAGATCTATAATAAGATAGACAGACCATCATGTGATATGAGGGAAAGAAATGCACACGGAAAGTTGAAGCAGCACCCAGTTCTATATGACCAGCTTATGACCACAAGACCTGAGCATTAAAGATCCTCTCTGAATACATTTTAAGAAAATATAATAACACTCTGCTTTGAATAATAACTTGTGGCTGATGAGGGCAAACTGTCCTCACTCAACACAGGTTAAAGTGTGAAGTCTATTTATTCTCATATGTGACACAATAGTGACCCCACGTGGTCGACTATGGAACTGCAACTTCCACAAAAGTGCACCAGAGAAATAACGATGCTAAATCGATCAATAGAGTCAAGTCGGTTATAGGTCGTCTTTAGCTAATCTGAGGCTTCATTTCCCACCATCTCTCCTTCACGTTGAAGAGTTGCATCATTCCAGTCAGGGATGGACTGTGAGGTGTGGAAGTCCTGTGAGAACCTGTGATTGAGGGCGAGGCGTAAAACACACCTGAACCGACCCGAGGAGAAGCACCGGGGAGTCTACCACCTGGAGCAGCGCGCTGTTCTTTCAAGACTCGCAGCATTTGATATTACAAAGCAGACCGGCACTTGAGAGACTGGCCTTTGCACGCTCATCATAATGGCATCATGCCTGTTGGATGTTTCATATGCAAAGTGATAACAGCCTTGTCAGCGAGCAGAAGGGGTGGGGGGGGCAATTAGGACCGAGGATGTGCCAGCGTGTTGGAAACAACGTCCCGCAGGCCTTCTGCTTCTTAACGAGGCACCGGGGAATCATTCGGTTTGTTCCTAAAACACGGGACGAACACATTAGAAGAGACGTGCGAGATAAACAAATGGCGATAAATCTCAGAATATATTTATTTATTTAGTAATAATAACCATCTAAACAACTCATATAAAATAAAAAATACAAAAATACACATGCAGCTCAAAGTGGAACTACAAGTCAAACCTTAAATGTACAAAAGCATATTAAGATATCTCTTTAATAAAGCAAGGTTGGCCCGTATGTTTCGTTAGTGCACAAGCTTATAAAGAACATATGAATAGATTTCTGAAGGAACTACAGTAGCCGGCTTGTATTATTCAAAGTAAACACACAATTTCCTTTTTTTTTTTTTACATATGAACCATAGTGGATATGCCTGAGGTTTGTCTTTAATGCATAGGATGTTTAAAGAAGTGTTTCGCAACCTTTTTGAACCCTTAAAACTAATCCATATCTACTCGTGAACAAGTCATTAAAGCAGGAGTTATGAGCAATCCAACCAAAGTCAGATTCTTCCTTCTCACATCGTTTCATTCAAAGGATTTTAAGAGTGCTTAAGAAGTAAATTCAGTCTTTGACGGAAAAAAAAGCAGAAAAAGTGTTAAATCTGAATAAATAAACATTTTGTAATGTAATTTCCTCTTTCATATCATCTTCTGACCCTTCTTCCCCACATTAAGAACTACTGAGCTAACGTGGAAATGTTATATTTTGGTTTTGTTCAACTCTCTATCGTGGCTTCAGTAGCCCGTCGTGAAAAGAAGGTCCGACGTGTTCCTCGTCTTTGCTTTCTAACCCTTAAAGTTCTGGAAGATTTCTGCAGCGTCCAGCCAGGACCTGAAGCTGGCCAGGCCCCGGTCCCTGATCTGTTTGCGGCCCTTGTCTGTGATTACGTCGCCGTTCTCCTTCACGATCACCAGTTTGGGCACCGCTGTGATCGTGTAGCGCTGCTTCAACTCACTGAGGGAGACGAGACAAAGAAAAAGGACTTTATTACAAACAAACACCTGTGACAATTGAAATTATGAGTGGATTGATCGATTAGTGGAATCTATTGTTTCACACATTTTTGGTTCCAGCATCTCAAATGTAATTTTTTGAAGGTTCCTAAATATGATTGTAAGCTGAATATTTGGGGGATTTTAGCTGTTGGTCGGACACAACGAGACATCCAAGGACATCACCTCGGGCTCCTGGAATTCTTTCACCATTTCCTGACATTTTCTAATCTCTTTAGATTCATGAAGAAGGTAAGCAGTAGAGTAATCGATGATGAATGTAACTGTCAGTAGCAACCCGAGCATTGTTATTGGTTTAACTACGAAGCAGTATATATATAAATAAATAAAACATTTAAAGTTAACTTGACCAGCTTCACACAAGAGTAAATAATACACAATAACATATCACTGTCAGGCCTTCATAATGAGTACTTTTGTGTACTTTAAGCTGGTAATACATCTGTACCTAAGTAACACTTTCACTAAGTCGGACTTTCATTGTGGTATTTCTACTTTTACTAAAGTAAATGATTCCTCAACCCCTAAACGTGTGTAAATAAGACCATATGAAAACAAAAACAAAGGCATAGATTAAATGTAACGTGACACTTGAGACAAACAATATAAAATGAATAAAAACTAACCATGAACTTGAAGTTAAACAGACCAATGGAGACAGTTAGTCTGTCCTACAGTTGACCCTAATCCCTGAGAGGCTGACCCTTGTAAGCATTTTACATAAGCTGCACTGCAGACTAATGAGCTGTTTAGGCAACACAGTGAAATTCTCAGAACAATATAAAGACAAACAAAGCAAAAGCAAGTGCAGCAAAGTGTGGTTTTTTGACGTAAAACAAGAGAAGAGTCAAGGGAACCATTCACGAACTTCAACTTTTGCATCAACGTTTGCATCAGATTGTGAAACTCACTGCTTGTACTCGTCCGTCCAGGGCAGAGCCAGCCAGTCTCCGTGCATGTCGTGATAGTATTCAACCATGTCGTCGGTCGACTTGTCGGAGGAGACAAAAACAATCTCAAACTGAGCCGGAGGGTCGCTCTCTTCCACCAGTTCCGTGTAGAAGTCGCACAGGATGGGTGTGAAGTCCCGACACGGCGGACACCATCCTGCAGAAAAGTAGATCCCCACCACTTTATTCCTCAGCGCCTCGTCGGGATCCACTAACTCCCCGTCTTTATTCACGAGTGTCCGCCCGGTGAATACCTCCACCATGTCTGCGACAGCCTCAGACACGCGTTAAATCAAAGAGTGTGGCGGCTCTCTGTGTCGCTTTAGCTCATTCTTTCCTCGTTTCCTGTACTGCTTACCTTTAGGCAAAAGCTACTTACAGCCAATCCTGTTGATAAATAACCTGCGGACCAATGAGGACACAAGCGGACCGTGTTGTAGTTCATTAGCCACGTGGGTCTCAGTAGGGGGGGGGGGGGGGGGGAGCTGCATTCAAACGCAGCTCGTATGCTAGTAATTTACAGTTCAGCTGCAGCACGACGTCTCACAGCACTTTCAGGCAGCCAAGACAAGCGCATGCGCAGAGCCAATGAACATACCTACTGCTGGAGGGACGCCAACCAAGATTTCATGTGATATCAACTGGAAGTGTTACATGTTTTGGCTTTTTAAAAGCTGTATTAGAAACACACACTTTGTTTAAATGTTACTAAGAACAAATTAAAGCATTTTCCCATCTCATTATCTCTGGTTAACGTTTAATCTTTATTTGAAACAATAAAAGCAACTTTTAAACATGTATTTCAAACACATATCTGAGTCTTGATTGTGTTCCCAGCTAATAGTAACAGACAGGAAGGTTGTAGGATGTAACCTGAACCTCATTGCTAACTAGTGTGCTTGTAAGATTGCCATGTTTCATGTTATGAGTTATTATATTACCTATTCAATATTGACCGATTTGTAATGTTTGAATAACCTAAATCCTAATGTGTAACTTAGACTATTTGTAAACATAGGTTTAAGCTTAATAACTTGAAATGTACAACCTACAGTAAACATATTGTTTATCAGACTCAAACTCAATCCTTTTGGATACCAATTTTGTTATTTTTGTTTAATTAAATTCTTAAAATTATTATCATTCTTAATCAAGACCTACTTCTCTGCCGGCCTCCTCTTCCTACTTTGCTCTCTTAACTTCCTCCTCATCTTTCTCACATCCTCCCATTTGTGGAAGTAAAACAAGAGAGAGGAGGTAAGAAACAAGCCGGAGGAGGGGATCGAAAGTCTCCCCTTTATCCTTTCTCTCCCCCCTTTTTCCTCCTCTTTCATTTCCTTTGTCCTTGATGCTTCCTCCTGCCATTTTCCTTCATCTTCCCTCTCTCTTTTCCCCCTTTTCCCACCTCCTTTGACGCTCCTTTAACTTAACTTCCTCTCTCTCCCGTCTCCCTACTTGTCTATGTCTTCCCCCTCTCTCAAACTCTTTCTCTGTATCTGTGGTGCAGTTTAAAGTTTGACTGAAGTTAAACTGTATATTTCTTCACTGGGAAAACAGCAATGTAGAGCAAGTACACTACCATGTCTACAATACAAGATGAATATGCCTAAATACTTGAATGAGTGTATCTGGATTTGGAGGCCAGTGTTTACTTCCACCTTTCCTTGTTTCTATACTGAAGTGGACTGAGGTCATTTGGAAAGAAACCCAGCCAGCCTTTCTCCTCGAGCGTTTCGCTGCCCATTAGTGCAGTCAGCTCCTGTGTTGAAAGACTGAAGGGGACTTTTTTTTTTTTCAGGAATTCTTCTCTCCCGAAAAACAATTTCCTCCAACATGACCTCTAATTCCAATTTATCCAACATGCGACGGCTGGTCGAACAACTGAAGCTCGAGGCCAGTGTGGAGAGAATCAAGGTAAAGACGGGAAAAGATTATAAGTCTAAAGAACGGGAGAGGGTTAAAGGTTTGATGAGCTTTTCTTGATTTGTTTGACTTTGTTTTGTTGACGTGCTTGTATTCGATTCAACACATTACAGTATCATTTTTTGCTTTTGTTTTATAAAATGTATTCATTTATCAGCCACCAACTTGTGACAGCACGGTCGTTCAACACTGTCTTAAACTATTTGTTTTTGTACTCTTATTCATTCCACACATGCACCTCTTGTTACCAATGAAACATTTCAAAATACACTTTCCATACACTCTGATACATTAGAATTGTGACAAATGTCAGATTTAGCTTGTAGAAAACAATAAAATAACATCTTACAGAGCCTACTTGTACGATGTGATGATGTCAAAACGTGTGTTTTGTATAAAGTAATTGTAAATAATCTTATTTCACTTATTGTAATGTGATTTTATGTTGCTCTCACTGTTGCTAAAATGTCTTTGTTTCATTAATTGCTTACTTCACATGTTGTACAGTCGCTTGCTTTACTCCTTTAGCTTTTATCTTCTGTTCAGCTGCCTTTTACATGTTTCTTCTATTGTTGTTTAAAATGCTAATTTAACAACCGGCCAAAATGTACAACATATGGAAAGCTTTTATAAGGGATTTAAAAGCATTAATTCATGAATGTATTAATGGTTAATGAATCATTTACTGATGCTTTATAGATGATTTACAATCCTATGAAAACTTTTGTGGTTGGGGGGAATCCTCCTGAAGCATCAATCGTGCTTTCAGCTCAGTTCATTAGGGAGACCCCTCGTTAGTATACTATCATTAATAAAAGGTTCTGTGTTTCTCACGTTCTAGGAAACTCTGTTTTTATTAATGGCATAAAGCATTAGTAAATTATTCATTAGCCATTAAAAAAGCCATTAATTAATAACTATAAATCCTTTATACAGAAATATATCAGTAAGTGGTACCATATAAATAAATGTGTCCCTGATTGTTTCCCCAGGTGTCCCAGGCGGCTGCAGAGCTCCAGCAGTACTGTCTGCAGAACGCAGGCAAAGACGCCCTGCTGGTGGGAGTCCCCACAGGCAGCAACCCCTTCAGAGAGCCACGCTCCTGTGCTGTGGTGTGAAGGTCAGTTTACATGATTTGTAGGTAACATATGTTTGTAATATGTCGGAATTTGAAATGGGGAATGAAAAGGTTTGCACTTTTCTTTTGCAGAGGAAGAGGATGTGGACACAACTGTGGCGTCTCACTCACAGAAGAAAAATAATTCCATTTAGTTTGTAACCATTTTTAAGAAAAGCACATAAAAGATAAGCTTTTACAAATTGTTTTTTAAATAAATGTCTTGTTTTACTACAGCAATACAATTTGCTTTTTTTTTTTACACATTAAAGGGCATGACAGAAACGGCATCTTAGTCTTTATTTAGATAACGTTTGGGAGCTAATGCTGCACGAGTGTGTTCTGCCTTTCACACAGTGGACCGTGGCAGAGTCTAAAAGTAATTATCTGTGGATTTTACAAAGCGGATGTTTATAGCCGGGCTTTAAATCACGCCTTGGAATCTCTCGGCGTTGTAGCTTCCTGACGTTCAGTCTAAGTTAGGAGCACAGCCAGAGAGAGGAAACTGCGTCTTCCTGTTCAAAACTGCAAAGACACTCAGCAGAGAGTCACACTTCACTTTTAGAGAATTTGGACCTTATTTACGAGCTCAAGGCCATGATTATATATAAGACATGAATCACTAGAGTGTGGGAATAGGATATTATGAATCATGTTTTATTTATAGACCTTTAGTCATGCATCTGTTAATATTATTAATTTGCATATATTCTGTTTAAAATTCAACATATATTTGTAGATGTTGACAATTGCCCCACAGACATTTTCCATGAGCCTAAAAGAGGTCGAGCCAGTCATGAGACAGCTCTCTACTTTGTCGTTTCCTTTTCCTCTCGGTACTCTTGTCGGACGAGTCTCAATACTTTGCCTCCTTTCCTAACAACCTTTGTTTAAACGTAGCCACACTGAGTGCATCACATGTTCCTGCTTTTTAAAAGTTCTCGCATGAGAATGAGCAGAAACAGAACAGGATGCAGAAAATTAACATTATCTGAGAAACCAGAGAGCAATCTTGAGCTTCACTTTTGCACATCCATTTTGTAAAGTTTGAAAGACAAAAGCGTTCCATACCTACATTGGCTGCACTACATTCTGTTCTGGAGCTTTAAATCAATTACCTGAGTGTAAAACTGCATTTTAACACATCAATTGATTTCCTTCATAAACTTGTTTTCCACTGCCTATCCTGTCGTTTCTCATGCTTTCTATTCTCCTAAATGATTGGCCTTTTTCTCATATCCACATTAAAATCACCGGAATGCCATGAGAGAGACTGGTTTAATCATAAACTTATAAACCATAACTTAACCTTGAGCACAATTTAAGGTGTCATGTTCAAATTAGTTATTAAATTATTAAAGGAAAGTGTCAACTTATGCCATCTGCTGGTCACGCTTCATTTCTCCCAAAACAGCCCCAGCCAGTGGTGGAAGAAGTATTCAGATACTTTACTTCACTAAAAGAAGCAATACAATAATGTAGAAAAGTTAAATTCCTGCATTGAAAATTCTACTTAGGTATAAGTAAAGCATTATCAGCAAAATGTACTTTAACTGTTACAAGTTAAAGAACTCAATTTAGAAAAAAATTAATGTGAGTGAAACACTATAACATGTTATATTATAATATCTTTATCACTGATTTATTGGGAGATCATGTCAAGTATTTTCATACTATATTATATTAATGCCTAATATTTTTTAAGCTAATTATATGTTTTGTTTGTAAAAATCCAAATTTGTAGAAGTAATTAACAACTACAGCTGTAAAAAAGCAGCGGAGTAAAACGTACAATACTTCCTTCTGCAATGTAGTGAATGTAATGGAAATACTCAAGTAAAGTACAAGTATTAGTTGTAACCATTTGAACTTTCACATTAAACTTTCTATCAGTTGACTCATACCCTGCAGGAATCAGTCTAGATCAAGAAGTCCAGATTTTGGACCAGGAAACTTTGAAAACAGTTTCATGTGCATGTGCACGTTCCCCCAGAAGACAGCACAATGGAAAATACAAATGGACCCTGAACTGCTCTGCTGTTAAACTGGCCGTTGTTCATTGTCAATGAGCTTTTCTTCCTGCCGCCTCATTCTTAAGAAAAGGAAAGCCAGGTATAAAGGTGCAGTTGTCCTTTGAAGAGGAAATAACCTGCAATGGAGTCATATTCTCCTTTAAAGGTGTGGGCGGGGAGCAGAGAGCAGAGTTGGGTTTCAGTGCCACCCCTTTTTTGAATCCATTCCCACACATACACACACACACACACACACACACACACACAACACACACACACACACACACACGCACGGTAGTGCAGTCCACTCACAGTCCAGACAGACACTTTGGGCTGTGTGTGTGCTCTGGTTATAGCCTCAAGCTCTCCTGGATGACTATGAGCCTAACTGCCATCAATGAAGGACCACAATACGAAACAGCACTGGGGAACTTCCACAGCTTGTCCACACCTTTTTCAAAGGTCATCGACCTCTGAGGAAGGATTAATCCAGCTTCATCTCTATTTGTCAATGACACTGAACTTTCATGTTCCGGACGAGCGCTTTTTTATCAAGTGAGGAGATGGCCAAGGTGTACAGACTCTATGCAGTGATAGTAACAGGTAAGATCGACTGTTCTTTCATCATGTTCACTTTCGCTACTTGTTGGTTGTAAACACAGGACTGGCAGACTGACGATTACATATAATTGTTATTTTGAACGTGTGCCTCTAGTGGTAATGTTCTTCTCAAGGGACATATGGCATTGCATGAGTTTGTTTTATCTTATTTTGATTGTTGCCGCACCTTTTCATCATCCGTGTGTCTTCAAAGTAATGCAGCTTTAAATACAGTGCTCTTCCCAAGAGCTATATTTGTACAGTAGACTTCAGTGTTTGTTAATGATTGAATGAATACACCAGCAATATATCGGCTGTGATCAGTAGTCATTGTCAAAACAGTCGTCCCCAACGTGGACTTAAATATGACATTACAATATCCTCATATATGTATAGATCTACCGAGTCCGTGGTAAACTTCATGTCTGCTCGAAGAGTGGCCAGGGCAGTTTATATGCTTTTTGTTTAGAGCAGTCAAAGTATGTGTGTGTGTGTGTGTGTGTGTGTGTGTGTGTGTGTGTGTGTGTGTGTGTGTGTGTGTGTGTGTGTGTGTGTGTGTGTGTGTGTGTGTGTGTGTGAGAGAGACAAAAGTGGGCGTGAACGAGAGAAATCTCCAACCCTAAAAGGCTGTCATTGTGACTCAGTAGCTATTGTAACTCTGATTGTGATCATGGGTTTCTCCCCGTCATCTCTTCTGTAGATCCTATTATTTATGTGCAATGTGGTCACAAATTGGTTAAAATTTGTTTGCACAATTGTGCACGTGCGTCGTGCATGTATTTGTTTGTTGTGATTGTGTAGCCTATGTGTGTGTGTGTGATCGGCTTTTTGTTTGTGTTTCTGGCTGCAGCTCTGGCCTTGTGCAAATACTCCCTGGCAGAATGGAATGCCACCGACGAGTCTGCCAATCGAACTGAGTCCCTCTGTCTTCATCATGGCGACGGAGACAATTGCACCGGTAGATATAGACAGGTGGAGAGGGGGAGGGGAGCAGGGCCGTGTCATCAATGATTGCTTTGAGGTTTTAAGGTGGATGTTTCATTGCAAGATGGGCAAAGCACAGATACATAAACACACCACATTGAAACACTTAAATGGGGGGGGAGTCAGTGCCTCTCCTCCGCAGAGGCACTGACTCTAAGTATTCACTCCCATTTCAACAAATTGGTCTTGTAATTCAGTTTTTTTGTCTCTGTTTGCCTTTGTTAGGAAAAAAACAATAAAATCTTTGTTACAAGTGAACAAATGATCTAGGAGCTGCTTGATCAAAACAATAATAATATATAAAGGTTAGTTCAACATTTTGAGATATGTGCTTCTTTAAGATTGATACCACTCGCATGTCTGTATGCTAAATATGAACAGCGGGTTAACTTCACAATAAGACAGTGGTAGCTCATCCCTCAATCCTCTTCTAGATTAAACAAATGAAATATAACGTGTTAGTTTGTTATTTTAGGTGCTGGTGGATGTTTTCATTCCTTTCCAGGCTAGCTGTTTCCCCCGTTAAGAAAAGCTAAACTAACCAAGTTCTGCTGGCTTTAGCTTCATATTTGAACTTTGTAACTGGATATTTTCCTTTTCAACAATGAGGCCATGGCAGCAAGCATCATCTCCTGTTTCAGCGAACAACTGGAGCGCTCTCATTGATGAGCCTGAACAGCAGTATTGGTTTACAAGCTCATTGTCAGAGATAATGGTCTGTAAAGATAGCGGCAGCCTGTAGCATAAGAAGCACTATGTGTAACGTCGGGGTCAGAAGTTCAGCATTATGGCCTACTAGTAGCTGTGTTAGGGTGTGTTTTGTGGAGCAAGTTAGAGAGAAGAGACAGAGAGACTGGATATTGTTTTGTAACTGTATCCCACCTCAGCATGTGTTTCACTTAGTGAGGAATTGTAATAACTGAGACACGTGGTTAATGAGAATTTGATGACACTCGGCCTTTTCCGGCAATGATTCACCAGGACTTCTCTCAGGATCGTATTGCAAACGGTCTATTTATACCATCAAGCCATGCCAGAAGTGAGGGTGTAAAAAGAAGCAAGCTGACAGAACGTGACACACCAACAGAAATAGTTTGACATTTAAGCTTAACTTTTCCTTTTATAAGTCATACTTTCACTTGTATTAGTTTATATGCAGATGATGGAATGTTGTTAGACTTTAGAATTGTCTGAACACAATCATTCTGAAACTAATTGTAAATGTTGTAATTTCTCCAGCTGGCACAATAGATACAGAGCAGTGGACCGGCCACTTTTCAAAATGTCCCGAGGAACTAACGACCTACTGCATCCACGGGGAGTGTCGTTACGTTGAAGAACAGAAGACGCCGTCATGCAGGTGAGAGACGTCTGCTGGAGATAATGGTGATCAAGAAAAGTGTAACTGTAACGGGAAAGATACATTTAAAGTCACTAGAGTTATAACAGAACAGATGAAAGAGGCAGTAGCGTTGTTTTATTGTCTGTTACATCAAATAAATGTAAGTATTTTGTTCCCCTTTATTTGTGTCAGGTGTCAGCAGGGTTACATTGGCTCAAGGTGTGAATATCTGGACCTAGACTGGCGGATAGGAGAGAAACGACAAATCATAATTACCTGCATCATCGCAGGGCTCGTTATCCTGATTCTCGTCATTGTATTCATCGGCTTTTGTTCACAGTAAGCTTTTGTGCTTTTGCGACAGAAAAAAAAGTGATTTACTAATGTACACAATGTACTAAAATTAAGAGTTTGACATTTTTGGGAAATGTGCTTATTCGCTGTCTTGATGAGAGTTAGATGAGAAATATTAATACTGCACTCTTCCATGTCAAGGATGTAGCCAGAGCCAGGAGACGGTTATCTTAGCTTAGCATAAAGACTGGAAACGGAGGTAAACTGTTTGCCTGGCTATGTCCAAAGTTAATACAAATCTACATACCAGCACCTCTAAAAAACACAAAAACACAAGACTCTCCTCAGTTTTTGTTTCTGAACAAAAAAAAATGCAGTTTTTTGGACAAATGGGTCTAAATACTACAATAACTTTGCGCCTCGGCAAGTGTCGCCACTTAGAAGAGGCCAGTCAGAGGCTCGAATCATCACGATATCAAATTAAAAATGCCTTTCTTTGTTGAAATTGTGAACGAGACTAGGTGTCACAGTTCATCAAAAATTGACCCAGAATCCAAAAGTTAATTGATATAAACTGACTGTAAAATTGGTTTTCTTAATAACATAATCTTTGGCTTTCATCCTTCGTTAGCAGCGCACATCACAGAATGTTAAGCTAGGTGACTGGATGTTTGTTGCCAAAATGCACATCGGAATTTGTAGTTAACCTTTCCTTCAAGATTTCAGGCTTCAACTTTTTATCAAAGAACAGATATTTGTTAGTCTTTTGTCGACTTATTATTCAATCAGGTCTTTATATTTTGGTTTTGTATGTTTTTATCTATTAGAAAAACTAGATATAACATTGTAATTAGTGAGCTTTCGAGGTGCTGGCAGGTGGATTTTCTTACCTTTGAACAGAGCCAAGCTGTTTCCCCCTATTTTCAGTCTTAATGCTAAGCTAAGCTAACCAGCTGCTGGCTCCAGCTTTATATTTAGTGCACAGATATGAGAGTGGTATCAATCTTCTCATCTAACTCTCGGCAAGAAAGTGAATAAGCATATTTTCCAGTGTCGTTGACCTGTTCATTTAAAACAGAAGCATGATTATTGAACAGCTGGTTTTTGCCATTACTGCTGCGTATAAATGAGGTCTCTGTCAGTCGCAGGTGCAGATTGTGTTGGCGGAGGGGAAGACGCAGGGCAGAACCAAGGAATGGGACAGAGAAGCTCCGCATGATGGACACCGGCACGACACACACAACCTTAACGGCAGACTCCGCAGAGCCACCACACACCAACACTGTATGAGAAGTGTGCGCGACCACAAGTCTGGGAATTGTTTAGACAATGAGGGATTTTGTCCTTCATGTGACAGCTGCTGCCTTTTGTCTCACAGTGATGGCAGCGTGCCATTGGAGGTCCCTCTGTGCAGGACAGGACTGAATCCTGCACAATGGAGAAGGGACATTTGTGGATAAAGGCTGTGTTAGATCCAGCTGGAGAACAGCAGTCTGTACCCTCTTAAATGGCAGCCTTGTCTGGATATTTGATGAAGCTTCAGAACAAAGAAGACGATAAACACAAGTTGGAGGCGAGTGTTGAGCTGGACGTTTTTTTCCCGATGCTGTGCAGCAACAGGCGCTTGTAGCTGCTGACTGCATAGCACTCAATCAGTTGTTGCTATGTCGAAAAAAGCTGTGGCACCAGCTGGCAGCCGGCAATAACAGGTGATCAGGTTATTAGTTTGCGTGGGAGACACTTAGACTGAAAAAAGAGAGGAATGGGACTGTGTAAGGACACTTCACTCCACTGTCACATACATAGATCATTTAATGTATAGAAATGTGCAATATTACAAGTCCCAGCAGCTACAGAATAATGTTTCAGTATGCTGGATCTATGTGTCATGTTGTTTCTACTTAGTTTAACGCCAGTAAACTGGTAAACTATTGATCTACATCACAAACATCATTATTTATTCCTCTATCCACAACGTCTCCATGTGAACCCACACAGAATATTGTTACTCATCAACATTAGAAATGCAAGCAGAGCCTTCTGTGTACTACAAGGTTGCAGTTCTGGACTCCCGAGTTGGAGGAGGACAAGGAGAACTTGTGCCGGAGGCTTTTTTGAACTGTATATTTGGAGCCGAGCAGCCTCCGAGCTACAGAGGCAGAACAGCCGAGCCTGTGTGTGGAGGCTCAACTGAGGTGAAAGTGCTCCACTGTATGAGACACTTTCCAAACTGTCAGCCTTTCACAGGGTTGTTTTAACCGTGTATATGTATGTGTATCAATTGCATCTAAATGTAGAAGGAAGAGGGCAGAGTCAGTGAAGTCTGCTCCCGCTGTCTATATGCCACCTATCAATAAATATGTTGACTGTATATGTGCTGTCCATTTAAATAATTTGTCTGGAAAAAGATCAACATAAAACAGTTAAACTCTATTGCAGTGAGACCCACATTATGTAGTGTTTCTAGCTCAAGGCTACGTGGCAATTTCGAAGAAACGTTACTCAGTCTGCAGACTGTTTTCATCTCATCACAGACCCATGAGCTCAAGTTCAGAAGACCACCACAGACTCGTACTTCGTCACACATAAACGTACTCCATGAACTACTGACAACCTTGTTCTAGTGTCAGTTTTAAACTGCAGTATTTGCAAAATTATAATTTAAACAAATGAGCAAGACATGCTGAGATTAAGTAACGATTAGGCTCCCTCTCACGTGATCATACTTTGGTTACAGTTGTTGTGTTGCTATGGTGCTGTACTACCAGCTAGTGTCGCAGGAGCCAACACATTCCAGTGTGAGGGTGTGAACATTATGCAGTATCGTCCTGTTGCATATTGTGACTGATTCCCTGTTGGTACAATCTGACTTTGTCCTTGGTTCTAACACTCTTTCAAATGTATCTTATTCAATACGGGAAGATGTGAATGCATGAGATTGATAGCATCACAATGGAAAGTGAACAGGTGGAAAAGCAGTTGGTAAAGAAGATACAGTAATTTAAAGGAATAGTTTGACATTTTGAAATTGCGCTTATTCTCTTTCTTGCTGAATGTCAGATGAGAGGATTGATACTCATGTTGATGTGCTGGCTATCGCTTCATATTTATCCTACAGACATGGTAGTGAAACTAATCTTCCCCCTAGCCTTCAGCAAGAAAGACAATACATTTATTTCCAATAAGGTCAAACTTCCTAGTAATGTTGTTCTTCCTGCTAATGCCTGCTGGCTTTTGCTTTAGTTTTCAGGGTTTCAGTGTTGGGTTAGCTGCATTTATATTTTCTGAGTCCCTTTCAAAACCTCATTAAGTATTGTTTTGGTCACTGAATTGAATCCTATGAAAAAGGCACTTGGCTTTATGTGTTTGTTTAGTGCTTCAACCTTATTTAATTTGACAGAAGCTAAGACCTGACTGATGTGTGCTTGGCTTCTGCTATCGTGAATTGCTTTGCCTCAAAATGCCTGATCGAGTCAGCTCATTTCAAAATATTTGCCAAGACAACAATGACACGAGGTATGAGGAGAATGGATTGAAATGCACCGAATACACTGAAAACACCTCCAAGAAGTTATATATCCTTTTTCTCACAACTGGGAAGCGAAAGCCTACAGCTTTGTACTGAACGACATCTATTCTCTGCTCTGTTTACAATAAAGGTGTCAGGATCTTTGACCTAATTACAGGTGGCCTGTGTGCCGGCTGTCTTCAAAAGAGTGACAGCTGAGGAATGCCGGAGTTTCTATATGAGGGGTGTGTCTGAAGGCTGATAAGAAAAACAGATACCCGCCAGACTGATGTAGATGTTTGATTTGGAGCTGAGACATAGTAAAAAAAAAAACTCACTGTGTGTATGTGTGCTGTATCAAATCAATACGTGAGTATGTGTGCAGTTTTTGTAGTTTGCATGAGTAACACTGGAGGTCAGTAGAACACCTATCACAACTTCTATAATGCTGAGCACAGACAGGAACGTAACATAACACAATTTACTTGAGTTATTTCTAATGTACTATAAAATATTTTACTTTTTACTCCATTTATCTAACAGCTATAGGTTCTAAATACTTTGCTGATTAAATGTTTAAGAAACCTAAAATGAGCACATCATTTATGACACAGTAAATCTGAGTTACTGTGGCTAACTACTGTGACTTACTGTAACTAAACTTAATTAGTTCCACCTCAACCAGATATGACATTAAAACATCTGCTATTTTCATGTTGGAGTAATAATAATTGAACTGCTTGCATAATGAGTATTTTTACTTTTGATACTTTAAGTAAATGTTACCCTTTTATTGAAGTAACATTTTGAATGCAGGATTTTTGCTTGTAGGAGCAATTTTACTATTGAAATTACAACCTTGAAATGTGCAAAATTACGGAAATAGGTCATTGATACCCATGATTGATGTATCTTTTTTAAAAAGGCTGTAAATCTCTATAATGGCAGTGGTTTGAAATGGTTATGGTGAAAAACAAAGACGTTAGTGAAGATTGAAATGGGTTGTGTTACACTTTTACAGATATTCAGTTCCTTGCGCTCTCAACTACATTGCCATCTCTGGTTTTGTGTTAGTCAAACCTGTGAAACGTCTCTCTAAATACAGTAATTAGCTCTCCAACACATCCCAAAACTGGCAGAAATGGGGGCTTTAACACAGAGGGTATGTCAAAATGGTCAAAGAAATGTTTTTCTCCTTGGTTACAATCTTGCTTGCGCGAGCAGAGATATTCTTTGCGGAGTGATGTGAAAGCGCTCGCAATAATAATATGCGTGCGCAATGCCTGCACTGTCTATAGCTACTGGCGCTCCTGCTTCACCCAGTCGCTTTCTCAAGGGTGGAGAGCTGATACGCGCATGAGAAAAATTGGTGAGCATCACTGATGAAAATCTTTGTCACCTGTCAGAGATACGCAGCAGTTGTTTTATTTCGATTCACAGACAACCTGCACCCCTTTTCACCTTATTTGTATGTATTAATAACCTGAAATCCACGAGGATTTGGAGGCATGACTTTAGGAAACATCCTCGGGGATTAAAGTAAAAAAATGTCAGGAGACACTAACTACGAAGCCTCAGCAGGGATAGTCTATGCTGCAAACACCAACCTCAGTTGCATTTCCAACACGACCAACAGCTCCGACGGTGACTTCTTCCACCTGTCAAACTTCAACAAGACAGATTTTGTGGGAGATGGCGCCGCTGTTGTGAGGATTATAATCTCTGTCATTTACTCGCTGGTGTGCGCGCTGGGTTTGGTTGGAAACGTACTGGTTCTGTACCTGATGAAGTCTAAACATGTGTGGAAAAAATCCTCCATCAACCTTTTCGTAACTTGTTTGGCGCTGACGGACTTCCAGTTCGTGCTGACTCTGCCGTTCTGGGCGGTGGAAAACGTGCTGGATTTTACGTGGCTTTTCGGCAAGGCGATGTGCAAGATAGTCTCCTATGTGACGGCTATGAACATGTACGCCAGCGTGTTTTTCCTCACCGCTATGAGCGTGACGAGGTACTGGTCGCTCGCCTCTGCGCTCAAGGGCAGGCGGCGGCGGCCACACTGCTGCCCTGCGCGGTGCATCACCGTTTTCATCTGGATCGCCGCTATCTCCGCCGCGCTGCCTCACGCGGTTTTCTCCACGACCGTGAGCGTTTCTAGTGAGGACTTGTGCCTTGTCAAATTCCCGGAAACCAACGGAAACGCGCAGTTTTGGCTTGGACTGTATCACTCTCAGAAAGTGCTGCTGGGTTTCGTGTTGCCGCTGGGCATAATCTCAGCCTGCTACCTGCTCCTTTTGCGCTCCATCACCTCGAAAAACATCAACACCTCGAGCGCCAAACGACGCGCGAAGGTCACCAAGTCTGTAACCATAGTGGTCTTATCCTTTTTCCTCTGCTGGCTGCCCAACCAGGCGCTCACAGCCTGGGGCATCCTCATTAAACTCAACGTGGTTCACTTCAGTTATGAATACTACACCACGCAGGTGTACGTGTTCCCCGTGTCCGTGTGCCTGGCGCACTCCAACAGCTGCCTGAACCCGATTCTGTACTGCCTGATGAGGCGGGAGTTCAGAAAAGCGCTGAAAAAACTTTTCTGGCAGATGACTTCGCCGACAATAAGGCCGATCACGGCCACCACAAAACCAGCGATGGACGAGCAAGGGCCAGTCCTGGTCCCCGTCAGCGCGCCCGAGGAGCCCGCTGTTGTGTTCTATCCTCCGGGGGCTGTTATGTACAATGACCGACGAGATCTGCCGCAGAACAGCACGTAGGCCTATAACTTAAAGTGCCACATGGACCATTTTTTTGTAATCGTCTTTGATTGTTATTTATATGTTTATTGCTGCTCCAGGAAAGCCGGAGTTCAAAGTTGTATCTGCGTTTAAAAAAGGCGAGAAAAGATCAGCAAATGTCATATATGACCACATCTCAGTTGTTCACATGCATTTTTTTGCTGTTATTCACAATCAGAGAGACATTTATTTTGTGCTAAGAAGACAAACAGTATTTTGAATGTGCCAAGTCAGTCCAAAAATGTAAAAAATAAATAAATAATAATAATGTGCAAGTAAAGTGCATGTATAATATGTGAGACAGTTGCTGCCCCTTGTCTTTGTTCAACACTCTTGTGCTCTTGTGGTTGTCAATGAGGATGAACAATGTCTGCACATAATGATGCACAGATTTTAAATGTGGGGGAAAGGGAGAGCACTGGTATCTGATGAATTGGTATGGACTTCATGGAGAGAAACAGTTGGACTGATGCATATAAATAGGGTATGAGTCGTACATTTATATGAACATCTCTGCATATTCTTGAGAGGTATATGTGGTCTCATTGCTGTTTGTAAACACAATCTATGTGAATGAAGAGTGGGACTAAAAATAAAACGTTATTTTCTGATTGTTTCACGGTGGCTATACGTTGTAAAGCACAAATAAACACATCCACACCTTCTCTCAAACCTGCAGGAAGGTGCCGGATTTTGAATGAATGCAGCCCAAGGCGCGATTCAACCGCCTATAGTGTCCGCTGACCTTTTTTTGCCCAAGTGAAACACATACATTTTTATTTTATTCATTTCTAATAACCTTAATGTAAAATTCAAAAGAACTTGCCATTAAAATGATCTTAGTCTCAAAATCTTAATTCTCATGACATTTTCCATTATAGCACAACAAGGTGCAAAGGCACAATATTAAATCAGTGCTTTGAATGTCAATTTAAGTGCAACTTCCCTAGTATCTGCATGCATCAACCCATCAGTAATTCCTTCATTACCCTTCATTGATCTTGATTCAAAGGAGTAATTAGGGGCGTTTAGCAGCCTAATCTACAGTAAATGTATTCATGAGCAGAATGCGTATTCCTCTTACTTGTGTTTAATTTATTTAGGCTAAATAAACCAGAACAACTTCAGCATCAACTTATTATTTTTTCACTTCTTTTAAAGTAAGGACAGTCAGATATGGATGCCTGGTTGATTTTACCTTTACAGTCAGATATTACTGCACAGTTTGCTTCTGAAAGTTCAGTCATCCTGGATAGATGGAAGTTATTTTAATTGGGGCCCAGATTTAATAGAAAGGGCGGGATTCAACTAAGGTCTGGATTCAGTACAGTCTTATTTAAATAAATAATCTAATGAAACTCATTTGGTTGATTTCCCCGCAACCATTTCTCCTGCTGCTGACTATGGTTTGTGTGTGTGTGTGTGTGTGTATGTGTGTGTGTGTGTGTGCATATATCTGACAGCAATAAGGCTGCAGGAGTCTGGCAAACCCACATATTACAATCAACATCCTGAGATAATTACAAAACTATTTTTCAATTAAACAGCTAATAACAAAGGGTCTCATTGCGTGTTCATACCCCCATGCTAAATCTAGTGTAATTATAAGTAATTGTCAAGTTGCATTGGTACATCAGAATGATTACATCACGATCCCACACACGCAAATCAGTTTACTCTCACGCAGTAAGCATTTCATCTGTTTGTAAAATCCCCTTTGAGGGGAAGAAAATTACATGAATCAAAATGATTGATGATAGAAATTCTAGTAACAACGTCTGTTCCCCGAACAACGTCCTCAGTTGATCTCCCAGGGAGCCGGAGAGCCTTTGATGAGTTTTGGATGTCTAGGAAAGGGTTTTTGCTGTGCACCACAATTTTTCTTTTTGTTTCAATACATTTTCTTTGATTACTTTCTTGTAAATTTTTTCTCCCTCATTGAAAAATGAACAGGCCCCTCCTGTTCACATGTGGATGTCCTTGAGCAAGACAATGAACCCCAAGTTGCTCTCGATAGGCAGGCAAGCGCCTTGCATGGCAGTTCCACCACTAATGGTGTATGAATGAGAGGAACATTTTAAAGCTTTATAAAGGCAGTCTTTATAGAAACGCGCTTTATAAAGGCAGTCCATTTTCCATTTGAAAATAGATTTAAAAGTGCCTGAGAAATGTTGGCAGAAATAATAATGGTGGCTTCAGACGCAGCACCTTTCTTTTTGTAGATGTCGATGTATTAATGGATAACAAGACGAGAAGAAGTATGAAAAGCTTTTACAACTGAGCCTCTTTACAAAGCTGGGGGGTAGAAACAGAGAAATAATGAGGAGAACAGAAGGATAGCTTTTGTTTTTCACCATGGTAAATGGTAAATGGACTGTACTTATACAGTGCTTTTCTAGGCTTCTTACCACTCAAAGCACTTTTACACAACATGTAATTCACCCATACACACCCATTCATACACTAATGGCAGTGCTATGCAAGGTGCCGCCTGCCCATCAAGACAGTCGAAATGTCATACCCATTCATACACCGCAGGCACAGCCTACGGGAGCAATTTGGGGTTTAGGTGTCTTGCCCAAGGACACATCGGCATGGACTAGCGGAGCCAATGATCCAACCGCCGATGGTCTGATTGAAGGACGACCCACTCTACCAGACTGTGACTGTGCCACAGACGCCCCCAATTAGTCTCCCCCGAACCTAAAATCCAGTGAAAAAAGTTAAATAGCTGACAAAGAATGGTGAAGCCCATTGGCAACGTTCGCTCTTTTATTTTTTCTTTCTTGTGCAAATCAATTCCTGCCAATAGGTAAACTAGCCAGACATGTTTTCAGACGTATAAAAGTACTCTGCTTTGAATAATAATGGGTTTCTGATATGTTTCCCCTCGCAAAAAAAGTTTGACTACCTTGTTAGAAATCAAAAAAAAAAAAAATCTATTTCTACTTTATTGAAAAAGGAATATGCATAATATTATTATATACATTATGTTTCAATACCAGTGTTGGAAGTACTTAAAGATGCTCAATATGGAATTTAGAGCAGGCAACCTCCAGTGATGAAAAATGAAGCAAACGCGCAAGTGCCAAAAACTGCAGTTCTTCAAATAGCGACTTGAGGCTGGCTCCAAAAGTGAGACACAACATGATAAAATGCTTAACTTTACAACAAAAATAAACACGTTGACATCCTGGTGCAAAAAAACAGTTTGGTCCTATCCTCATTCAGCTGGTTACATGCATCAGTAAGTAACATGCCACACCATACTGGAAAAACACCCATTTCTGTGCCACCTCAAGGTGAAAATTGTCCCATTAGTCAAATTAATGGAATCCCAAGAATTAAAGACATGTTGACGATATAATAAAGAATCTGTATTTATTAAAACAATACCATTAAATACTTTTACATAAGCAGAATTAGTCCACATTTTTAATATAGAGGGCGATGAAGATGCAGCCGAACAGGGACACGGTCGAGGCCGAAAGGACCACCACGATTACACTTCCTGCCATGTTGACCAGAGCTCCTAGACCCGCACCGACAAGGATCTGAGCCAGTTGGACCATGCAGGTGAGGGCGGCACAGTCCACCCCGGAGCCTCGCTGACTTACAATGCTTCCTCGCAGCTTCAGCTGTTCCTGAGGGAGGAGGAGGAGGAGGAGCAATATTTGATGTCATTTCTGTATTAACAAAAATGCTCAGTGCAGAAAGCAATCAATAGGTAAAAGAGAATTTGCTCCGGGAAATACCAAGAGACCATCTCATATATATTATTTTAAGTATCTGTATTTTCTATATGATGAATAAAGCTCTCCTCGGGCACCTCAGCCACATGCTATTAAATTGCATCACCAGCTCCCCTGGTTCAACTTAATGAGGTATTGACTGAGCATGCCAGGACACATCAAAACATCAATTTCTTCTTCTTACAATTGATTTTTTTAAAGCCACAGGGAAGATGCTGTATGTTATGATTTCTTTATGAGTCTACACTTGTTTGGATGTTATTTGTCAGATATGATGTCCTGAATGGGAATAATTTGTAAACTCGTTCATTAAGCAGAATCAAAAGTTATTATTATAATTATAATTATATGCTTTTAGTCCGCTTTTATTGTTTATTGATACGAAGTGCATTTTCCTGGTGTAATAAAGTAACTTGAATTAAAGTGGCATTAAACCAATTGTACACCTGACGGTCATTCACAACTACTCAGCTGAATAATGTCTTTTGTGTGAGCTTCCAGAGTAATCTCAGTTTTGACTTGAGACTCAACTGAAAGTGAGAATGTTACCAGACAGGGTAACTAAAAGTATCTCTTTTCCCTCTCCAGCTTTCATTTTATCCTTTCTGTCTGGTTAACTTTATGGAATTAAAATATTAATAAATACTCAATGTCTGAAAAATGTCTGACAATCATTGCTGGTGAACAGTTAAAAGAAGTCAACTGCAAACTGAAGAAGGCTGAACAAAGGAAAAACATTCTGACATTCAAAACTGAATAAGAGGAACATCAACCATTGTCTGTGTCCCAAAAAAAAAAAAAAGCCCTCTGCCTCCTCTCGCCCTTGTCACAGTTTAGGCTTTGCCCCCTGTGTTCCTGTGTCTGTGTGTGTATGTTTCCCCTGATTGCACTCATCCTACTCACCTGCCCAGTCCACCCAGCTGCCTTCAATCTCCTAATCACCCCACACATATATATACTCCCCTGCTTTCCCTGTGCTGGTTGTGAGATCGTCCTTAATTCGTCCCCCTGTCTGCTCCATGTTTGCTCATGGTTTGTCACTTTGCCTTTTTGTCACTTTGCCTTTTTGTCACTTTGCCTTTTTGTTAGTTTTTGCTCGCTCCCGGTTGGAGTTGTTTTAAGTTCCTGTTTTTTGACTGCTTGGTGCTCATTAAATAACCTGGCATTCTACTCAACCTCGTCTCCCGTGTCTGTCTGCGCTTGAGTCTCCGATCTGCCCCTCGGACGTGACAGAACGATCTCACCATGCAAGACTCAGCAGACCAGTTTTGGGGAACCCGCTTGGCCAGGGGTGGGCCTCTGAGCGTGCAGAAGGCTAACCTCGAGCTAAGCTGCCTTTTCACTCCTAAGAGGCAGAGACGGAGGAAGGGTCAGACTCCCGTTCCCACTGGGCCGCAGCGTTCCCCCGTTCCCGCTGGGCCGCAGCGTTCCCCCTTTCCCGCTGGGCCGCAGCGATCCCCCTTTCCCGCTGGGCCGCAGCGATCCCCCTTTCCCGCTGGGCCGCAGCGATCCCCCTTTCCCGCTGGGCCGCAGCGATCCCCCGTTCCCGCTGGGCCGCAGCGATCCCCCGTTCCCGCTGGGCCGCAGCGATCCCCCTTTCCCGCTGGGCCGCAGCGATCCCCCTTTCCCGCTGGGCCGCAGCGATCCCCCTTTCCCGCTGGGCCGCAGCGATCCCCCTTTCCCGCTGGGCCGCAGCGATCCCCCTTTCCCGCTGGGCCCCAGCTATCCCCCGTTCCCGCTGGGCCGCAGCGTTCCCCCGTTCCCGCTGGGCCGCAGCGTTCCCCCGTTCCCGCTGGGCCGCAGCGTTCCCCCGTTGCCGTCTCCACTAGGCCGCAGCCGACTCCAGCTCCCCGTGTCCTGTCGGCGGTCCGGCCGACTCCAGCTCCCCGTGTCCTGTCGGCGGTCCGGCCGACTCCAGCTCCCCGTGTCCTGTCGGCGGTCCGGCCGACTCCAGCTCCCCGTGTCCTGTCGGCGGTCCGGCCGACTCCAGCTCCCCGTGTCCTGTCGGCGGTCCGGCCGACTCCAGCTCCCCGTGTCCTGTCGGCGGTCCGGCCGACTCCAGCTCCCCGTGTCCTGTCGGCGGTCCGGCCGACTCCAGCTCCCCGTGTCCTGTCGGCGGTCCGGCCGACTCCAGCTCCCCGTGTCCTGTCGGCGGTCCGGCCGACTCCAGCTGTCTTCTCAGCGCCGCAGCAATCTCCGGTTCCTGCCGCTGCCGCCTCCGTGCCGCAGCGGCCATCGGTTCCTGACCCCCAGCCTCTGGAGACCTGTTCCCTGGCTGACCCCCAGCCTCCGGAGACCTGTTCCCTGGCTGACCCCCAGCCTCCGGAGACCTGTTCCCCGGCTGACCCCCAGTCCGGCTCCCCTGAGCCCCAGTCTCCCCAGTTCGGCTCCCCTGAGCCCCAGTCTCCCCAGTCCGGCTCCCCTGAGCCCCAGTCTCCCCAGTCCGGCTCCCCTGAGCCCCGGCCCGAGCTGCAGTGTTCCCAGTCCGACCCACCCGAGATCCTGGGTCCAGAGCCCTTCTGCCCGTCGGGCCGTCCGCCTGAGCTCCTGGGCCCTGAGCAACTCCGCCAGTCAGGTCGCCCGCCTGAGCTCCTGGGCCCTGAGCAACTCCGCCAGTCAGGTCGCCCACCCGAGGTCCTGCGTCCGGATCCCTCCTTCCCGTCCGACCGCCCTCCTGCCCGTCCCCCAGAGCCCTGTGGCAGGTTGGATCCGGCCGTCCCTCCTCCGGACCCCCTCCACCCACCCTATTCGGTGTTGAGCCGTCCCTCCTCCGGACCCCCTCCACCCACCCTATTCGGTGTTGAGCCGTCCCTCCTCCGGACTCCCTCCACCCACCCTATTCGATGTTGAGCCGTCCCTCCTCCGGACCCCCTCCGCCCGCCCTTTTTTGGTGTTTTCTGGACTTTGGACGTCTAGTATCCGTCCCTTGAGGGGGGGGTACTGTCACAGTTTAGGCTTTGCCCCCTGTGTTCCTGTGTCTGTGTGTGTATGTTTCCCCTGATTGCACTCATCCTACTCACCTGCCCAGTCCACCCAGCTGCCTTCAATCTCCTAATCACCCCACACATATATATACTCCCCTGCTTTCCCTGTGCTGGTTGTGAGATCGTCCTTAATTCGTCCCCCTGTCTGCTCCATGTTTGCTCATGGTTTGTCACTTTGCCTTTTTGTCACTTTGCCTTTTTGTCACTTTGCCTTTTTGTTAGTTTTTGCTCGCTCCCGGTTGGAGTTGTTTTAAGTTCCTGTTTTTTGACTGCTTGGTGCTCATTAAATAACCTGGCATTCTACTCAACCTCGTCTCCCGTGTCTGTCTGCGCTTGAGTCTCCGATCTGCCCCTCGGACGTGACAGCCCTGACTCATTGAAACAGACCAAACAGATCTACAGATGACGCCATTACCCTAACCCTCCACAGTGCCCAATCCCATCAGGACCAGAGTTACTCCTATGTGAGAAAGCTGCTCATTATATTTCAGCATACGACACCATTGTGCCATCTACGTTCATCATCAAGCTCAGAGACAGAGAGCTCACAGAGAGCTCTGGGACTCAACACCGCCCTCTGATTGGACCCTGAGCTTTCTGACGGACCGACCCCAGGCTGTGTGGATGAGCGCCAGCAGGTCATCCACCCTGACTCTCGACACTTGAGCCCCTCAGGGCTGCTTGCTCATGTAATTGTAGTGCATCTGAAAAATAAAGAACTTGAACTCAATCCTAACTGATTTGAGTGTGTGAAGCATTAAATGGCGCACACACCCCAGCTCTCCGTTTTTGTCTTTGGTTGAGCACAATGTTTATTTTCCTCTACTCAAAATGCATCTCAACCCTGAAAAACATTCCTTCTGTCAGCTTAGTACCTCTTCTTCCCGCTGGTACTCCGCTATCAGGTTGAATGGGATGGTGTAGAGCGTGCTGGACATGACCCCGAATACGGTGCAGAGGATGAGTGTGGCGATGATGTTGGGGAAGAGGCCAATCAGGCTGGTGCCCATGCCGAATACAAAGTATCCCACAAAGTATAATCCCTTCAGGCCGATGTACGGGAGGAGGGAACGCTGCACGTCTGAAAACACACAAACGTCATCAATGAGGAAAGTAGTTTTACTTGAGAATCACAGCAAACCTCTAAAACCTCTAAACCTCTAAAACCTCTAAAAGATGTTGATAAAAACATTATGAAACCCTCCACAGTGTGCATTAGATTTGCTAAAGTTGACTGGACATTTCATAGGACCTTTCATTTCACAGCCGCAATGTAAAGAGAAAAAAACAAACATGTAAAATAAATTTCTCAGCACCCTGACTAAATAGAGCCAATGTCACACTCAGAGGCGCAGTGATGCCAGTGCTATTTTATTTGGCTGAACTTTGCTTTGCATGCAGCACATTATTTCCCTCCCTTTCACACTTAATTGCTATTTTACAAGGCTACTGCTACTATAGCACACCTACTTTGTGGATTTGATTGAAATCAGCTGGGGAAACGTGTGTTTCATTTGTGCAGCACACTACAGCCTGTAATCCCAAACAGAACATGAGGCGGTAATGGCTCACTACTACCTGCACAACCTTGTTGAGCTGCTATTGCTATTTATGTCAGTGCAGGACATGGTGATACTAACGAATGCTGGCTGCTGTAAAATAAACACACACACACACACACACACACACACACACACACACACACACACACACACACACACAAGCTTTCAGGTACTTACAGGAGTAGAGAGCAGAGGACACAGCATTAATACACAGTCCCCAGCAGCCTACTTCTACACCTCTCTCATACGTGGCGTAGGCCGTGGAGTTATGGTCTGCATAAGGATTTCCATTGTACACAATCTGCAAAACAAATAGAGAAATAATTTGACGAGTGTGTTAAAACGCAGTCAAAGCACACAGCTTCACTGATATAGATATCAAAATGTTGGCCACCCTCGTTCATTCTGGCTTTCATCTTTTCTTTCCTTGCAACACTCAACAGGAAGCCACCGACTCGGGTGTTAATGAACCGTCCTGCGTCCTGGTGTGAGACGCATCCTTTGATCAGCCTACACATGGTGAAACTGTGAAGAATTCATCTTTATTCCACATGTCAATCGGCGATTACACACAACAAGAGGCTACTCCCCCCTCTGTCTAAAAATACTGAAAAACATATTCAGTATACAGTGATATAAAACAGATTGAAGAAAATGGAAGCTTTGAGAAGCTGGAGGCAGAGAATAATTGGCATTTCCGCCTTATATATATATGATTTAAATGATTAATGAATGAACGATACTAACATGTAACTTCATGTTTGTAGGATGAATATGACGCTGTGGCCAAGTGATGCTAAGCTTTGCGAGCCTGAGAAATACTGTGCAAAAATCCTCAAAATCACAGCCCAAGGTAACATTTTGTCTTATTTTGTGGAGCCAATATTCCAAAACCCAACAATATTCACTTTACAATGATATAAAATAGAAAAAAGCAGAAAATCCTCACGTTTGAGAAGCTGGAAAAAGCAAAATATTTAGCATTTCTGTCAGAAAAATGACTCAAACAATGAATCGACAATAAGCCACACCTGAATGGTGATCACGTGTGTGGTATTCAAAATCATCACCTGTCCCATGAAGTCTGTGAAGAAGAGCATGTTGCAGAGGAAAGCCGTCCATCCCAGCAGGTGACTGACACACAGGTAGCGGTAGTGGTTTGGCATGTTCATGATAGTCTTCATCATCGACCTGAATGTCATCCTCTTCTGGGCCTGCACATACACACAAACATCAGCTCCAACAGCAACAACACTGACAGGATTTGAACACAGATGTTCCTCTCAGAGCACTTATCACTCTCCCGGTGTGTTGTTAGTGGTACTTAGAGGGGTCAGCTCAAAAGCTTCAACAATGAAAACAGACGTCCGCTCAGTGAAGACCCTCATTAGAATGAATGAAGGGATTCAACATACAGATCACACAGTGACATTAAGGACTGTGCTCAAGGGATGGAGACCAGAGATGATGAAAGACGAAAGGGCAGACGACAAAGTCAATATTATGAGTGTGAAGAGTACTTCAGAGGGATTAAATGAAGTATGATCTGATAGGACATCGCAATCCTTCGCGTTTACAATTTTTAAAACATTCACAACTAATCACTGTATAACCTCACTAATGTGCGTTACCAAACAGAAGGAAGACACACACAATTAGAGCTAAGATACTATCAAGGCAAGAGCATGACATGTTAGAGAATATAAATTAAAATTATTCTGCTAGATCCTTCTTCTTTTCATTAAGACGCATCAAACAGAAGTCAACTCAGCTGGTAGGGTTTGACTAATTGATTGATGTTCAAAAAAAGTTTCAAAAATAATTCATCAATACTCAATGCATAATGTAGGAAATCGTTTCAATTGGACATTTTATGTTTACCAAACTGCATATCATCTCCACAAGGTTGTTTGAATAGTTGCCCTGCAGATCATGGTCCTATTAACCATTTGAACCTGATCCCCCTCGACAATATTGGCTGACTGGTGGAGTTTTATTTGTAGTTGAAACCAGACAAACAAGCAGGTCATATGTGCTCATATCTTTTAATATTGGCAACAGCACTTTCTTGTTAACAAAACATTTCACCGCCACTTAGCTTTTTGATAGAAGTTGCATTAAGACTACATTACAAGTCCATTTTCTCTAAACTACTACATTAAAGTCTCCCTTTGACCATGAGCATGGATAAATTAAATTTGTATTCCAAATCATCTTACCACGTGTATCTACACGTGCATCCTCGGAGACTGTATATCACATACCTCCTTGTTTGGCTGCTTGGCACTGGAGGTCACTGAGTTGGCCTCTCCGAGAGCAGAGAAGGACCTAGGCCTGAGGTCTGGGACGGATGCAGGGACTGCAGGTGAGACGGGCTCTTTAGCCAGCCCTCCGTAACCATTGGCGTGGGAGCCCAGTAGGCGGAGGGCACTGGAAGGTGAAGGGTCAGAGGCAAACGGGTCCTTGCCCAGAGGCTGCTCTGGAATACTGAAGAGGTGCACAGTGAGGAAGATGCCCCATGTGAATGCTGAGAAGAAGAAGATGACTTGGTACTCGGAGCCCAGCACCTGACCCAACACAGAGTGACCCCAGTCCATAGCTCCAACCAGGTAGCCGAACGCACCGCCCAGACCTGGAATACACAGCGGGCAAAGGTTAAAACACTGGAGGCAGAGTTGCTTTAAAGAATAAATACTGCACACCCTCAGATTCTGCAAGAACTCTTCCTTTCATTTTCACTGGTACACACACACAAATGGAAAAATAAGTATCAAAAAAGGAAAAGTGAACAAATGACATTGTGTATTGTCACACTGCTGCACAGTTAATGAAATAGCTGCACAATTAGGAAATGATCCCGGCTGACATGGAACACATATCCACATTGAATAATGAACACCACATTTGTATGAAGGAGAAGATTCTCATAAATTATTACTGCAGAAAGCCAAATCTACAAACTGTAGACAATATGATTCAAATTCAATATCCAGGCAGTGGATCGCGTGACTATAATTTTAGCGTGTTTGCCACTAAGATGAAGGCTCACCAACTGCAGACGGCGTGCGCTCCGGTGTGGTGTTATATCACATCTCTCTCTGTGTCACGATTTATGTTTTGATTTAGTTATTTATTCTGTTTTATTGAGATGTTCCATGTGTCTTGCACTTTACTTCCTGCCTTTGTCTGTGTCTTACCCCTGTGATGGTCTGCCCTTCCCCTAATTAGACACTGCTGCGTTCAATCACCTGCACCTCCTCAGTCTGCTTCACTTCACTTTTTGCCCGTCGTTTCCCTGTTTCTTTGGATGTTTTATTTTCATGTTTTTGTTACAATTAAACCCACAATTATCCAACCCTCCGTTTCCCGTGTCTCCCTGCATTTGGGTCCAGCCCTTTATTTTCTGCAAAAACATTACAGTCAGTGCCTTTCATGAACAACACAGCCGTCTAGCTTTACTAAAAATAGAACACATAAACGATGAGAGCTTCATGAAAGGTGAGCGGCAGAATGGACTGAAAACCCTCACTGAATCTGCACCACTTTATAGGTCGGTTGCCTGTACAGTTATATGAGTGAACAGCCTGTTGGTTAGTATGCAACACGGATGGATCTAAAAATAGGAGTATGAAATTGTGTAGCAGGAGCAGTTTTCTTGACAGATGCCTCTCTTAAATCACATGCTTACACAACTATATACACGCACACACGATTTGAGTCAATGTCTTAAGAATAATGGTTAAATAACTAAAAATGTCGGTCTCCTGAGATGGAGGCTATTTCTCTGCATTATAGCAACTGACAGGCAAAGTAATAACCACTTCGGTCACGCTTCATTAATGTCTAAGACTGGAACATTGTTGTTTGTGCGCTGCATCGATCACTCTTCTCTCATTCAAGATCCTTCTCCCTTTTCTTTCTCTGTCATCAACGTCCCCTGTATATTTCTGCCCCTGCAATAACTCTCATTGCAGCAGAGCAAACAGACATGAGAGGGGCTCAACTGTGGACGCTTTCAAAAATATACACGGAATGAAAACGAGAGGACGAGATTTAATGAGCAAGGCGCAATTTAATGTAACTAGGCTATGAGGTATAAATTATACTAACGCGGGTTCACATTACACACGAGCAAATCGCTTTGCAGGGCATTGTGGGATTCCAGGCCACAATACAAAAACAAATTGTTGGAGAAAGGGCAGGTTGCTTATTTAGACTTGGTTTGCAAATGTGCAACTTACTACTGGCTAGATTAGAAAGTCCAGGGGATCACCAAAGTCACTGGTTTCATCCTCTGAGCACAAAGAATGTCTACACCAAATGTCAAGGCGATCCATTTGATAGTTAATAGGTTTCAGTCTGAAGTGGTGAACCCATCGATCGGCCGACCGACAGACCAACATTGTCATTCATGGGCCCACACGGCTAGTGTGGCTAAAAATGAATTATATGTCCAGGTTTATATACCCGTTTCTGTAGTAAATAAGCAAGTAAGTAATTAAGTGATTAAAGTAATTAATCATCCATAATGACTGTGTTCTGGTGAGGGTACTGATCATAGCATTTCATGTGTGTGTGATTAGAAAAGCTCTCACAAAACAGTACATGACTCACAGAGAAACACACAACAGCGCTCTCCCTCCTCCTCAAACCTCACATACCAGAGGTGGCAGGGGCGTCTAAAGAGTCATGTGCCTGGCTTCTGTCTCTCTCAGCCCAGACCCATGACTGCAGCACATGACTAGCTCAGGGCTGGATTACTGCCTGACTTGCATGCTCACACCACCCGGTGCCTGCTGACAGCTGAACGCACCACTGACGCTGAAAACATCCTCTTGCCTTGCAGGGTATGAAGAATTTTAGCTTGAGCCTGTATATATATTTTTTAGACTCGTTTGGAACATATTTTACAAGGTTATGGTGGTTTACAGAAGGGGTTTGAAAGTGAAATCATACCTAAATATGGCGTATCTCATTTACTACATACGTTAATAAAGCACGCAATCTTCAGCTGTGTAACCCTAAGATACGCATTGTTAAATCACCCAAAATAGAGAGACTGCTATTGATTCCCTTCTGAATGTGTCCACGGGTGGTCATCCTGCCAAACTATCTGTGTATTTATCCAGGATGTGAGCCTTGTTTACCCTTCAAATAAATGGTAATGTAAATGAAGTAAATCTCCAACTCCAGATGAGGAGTCGAAACAAATTGATGCTTTGGCTGACAACAGCCTACGTCCATTATATCGGCTGAGAACGTCACATTTCTTTTCATAATACAACCCTGGACTTTGCAGAAATTTGCTCTGTAGTACAAGTGGTGAATCTGTTAATCCATTAAGCAAAATATTGTTGACCTGAAGGTGAAATGCAGATGAAAGCATGTCTGTATCAAAGTGGCTGTAAAACCAACAAAAAGAGCTAAAACACTCTAAAATGAACTCGGTAACAGGACTAATTATTTATATTTCTTGAACACACATTCTTGGACACTCAAATAAAATGGCCACTGTGCCAGCCACAGTCTGGCACATAACCCCCACGTGAAACAACAACTTGCCATTTTACACTTTGTAGAGATTAAACAAACAAGATACATCTTAATTAGTGAACTTCTGAGATGTTGCTGGATTTATTTACCTGTTTCCAGTCTTTATGCTAAGCTAAGCTGTCTCGATAACGAGCGTGGTATCAATACTCTCTAACTCTGGGCAAGAAAGTCTTATTACACTTATCAAAAGACAAACATCCAAAGTCTTACTGAGCATGCAGACCACTCTCAGACAGCGACATAGTTCATTGAAAGGTTCATATCTCCTTCAGTATAGTGTGAGAAACTCTCACCAGGTAAAAGGACTTGTACTTGTAAAGTGCTTTTTCAATCTTCCGACCACTCAAAGTGCTTTTACACTACATGTCCTTCACCCATTTAAACCCATTCATACACTTATTGCTCCCATGCAAGGTGCCACCTGCCCATCACGACTAACTCACATTCATTCCCATTCATTCAAAGCAAGTCCATCAAGATGCAAGTCGGAAACAGCCAAAGAGAAAAGATTTATGACAGAAATAAGCATAAAATAAAAAAAAATGCATATTGCAGCAAGTGCGACAACAGTGCGTGTGTTTCATGTGCTTGTCTGTGTTACACACCTGTGAGTAGAGCATGGTAGTGCAGACCTCTTTCCTTGTCTTGATGTGAACACACGTCAAACAGGTAGGCCTTGATGGGCCCGTCGATGAAGTCTGCAGCGAAGTCAAACAGCACGACTCCGAACATCACCACCACTATGGCCCATATACTCCTCAATGACCTGTCGCTGACTAGTGCTGCAGAACAAAATAATCACACATCGGGCACTGCAGTTAATGATGGAGCTGTCGAATTTGTATGTTTATTTCTTTCAAGTATAGAGGATAGAGTTACAGGAAAAAGAATTCAGCACACTGCACAATGAAAGGCACTTAGAAACCTGGCTATTATATCACAAAGGCCAGGGTTGTTTTGTTCTCATACAAAAGGAACAATGAGGCTAGAAATATATCATGTATAATTTGAACATAATGGAGTGGATTATTTTGTGATAAGATTTTGTGTGTAAAATGTACCATGGACAGCAATTTCATGGAGTTACATCAACGGATCATTACACTGAACTGACCTTTCTGTAGCTATGATACAAAAAGAGAAATTCAGCGAGGGCAGTTACAAGAATGCAAATACGTACGTCACACGATTCCCGTGGCATTCACCACAACTCTGAGAAACATGGAAAAGATAATCAGCTTATCCGGGGCACGTTGGATGAAAGAAATACTTTACAGTCCGTGTGATAATTATAGCAAAGCCCGGAACGTTTTTAATAGAAACGTAATCAACAATCGGAGCATTCAACAAAGAAAGAAATGATTTCAAACAAGCTTATTTAGATTTTCTTTTTACCTGAGCCTCAGATTTGAAATAAGGATCCTGCACTCTGAGTTTAAATACACATTGTGTTGCTACTTTACATGTTCACTGTTTTTGCAGTGTTTTGGATATTTCTTAATATGTGGAGCAAATGTTTTGTAGCCTACAATTCATTGTCCTGCCCGATGAATACTCTCATCAACATCCAATCAAAAGGAATAATTGAGGTATTGAGGATGATTTATTTCAAGCTCCATCATTAAAAAGTTTTCAGGGCCAACTGTGCATATCAGAGTGTGGGGACATTTTCAGTGAATATCCACTTAACCCTGCCCTGATCCTGTTCGGTGGGGAACAATACAGCGGTAATGTGAGCAGTGAATCTGTTCATGTGGCTGCAAAGGTCACAGATTCTTTTGGGAAGAGAACTTCTCGTGATGCTGCCTGCCGGATTCTCAGAAAACAGGGTCGGGTAAATGTCATCAGTTGTTTCCTACGTCAAAGCTAAATGTGCAGTGTGATTTTCCTCATCATCCGACCATCAGCTCAGTCACACATTTTACTTCAGTCACAAGTTTAAAGTGTGAGCAGTCAATTCAGGCCCTTCTAGCTCAAACACATAACATCAAGGGAGGTGAACCTATAGGTACTGAGCTACCGGAATAAAAGTGGATTCAGAGTAATATGTGGCACTCCTCCCGCAGCAAAGATTCCCGTACCATAGGTATCTCGCTTTCACAACTTTATTGTCCCGACATCTCATGCTTCTAATCCCCCCCCCGCACCCCCCTCACGACAGAAAAAAAAGTGTGAGCATAAGAGCCATCTGAGGACATTATGCCCACATATTTAACCAGTAAAATCTCTGTTTTTTTCTTGATGGATGTGTCTCTTTTAAGCAAGAACATACTGCCAATTTGAAGCCTGAGCCTGTAAAATTCTAAGTGATAAGAATAAGCTTTGACTGCAAAAAAAAAACGTTATAACCATGTAACCAGTGTGAGAATAATCTAATTAGATCATAAAACCTCATGTGTTTGCCTTGCATTCGTTGAGGTTTACAAGATAAGTAAATTATTCTTCCAAGCATGAGCATAATAGAAGGAGATCAAGGCGATGTCAGATTTCAACAGTATGCTCTACAATATTTCATGTTTCTTTGATGGAAATAACTGGTTATTAATTCTCTTTCTGATATGACAAGACTAAAAATCAGTGGTGGGCTGTCAGGGCCTGCAAAGCCTTCTCTGCTGGCCTAAACAGAATCACATATTATAGCTATTTTATAATTTATGAATTTTTCTTAAATATACTACATGTATTATAATTCATAAAAATATTTTTCCCATCATCTTATTTTCTCATTGCACAGCTACTGTCTTCCTCAGTTGCTCTGCTTCCAGTGCAGCTTGTTTTAAGTAGAGCTTTTATCCAATCAGATTTCACCTCTGTGTCTCTAGGTAAGAAGAGAGGCCCGAGGCCTGCAGACTCACAAGTGAATCCCTTTGCAGTTTAAGTGAATGGGGACGATATTGTTGATTGTCATAGTCTTCAACCAATCAGATCTTTAGTTTGACATGTTGGGCGTATTCTTTGACGTGCCAGAGCCTTCTAGCTTGCCTACAAGTACGTCAGCATTAACGGGCAGCTCAGTTTTAAGGTGCAGCACTGCAGTAAGGTGCAGCGTGTGCTGTGATTGGTCAGTGGGCGAGCACGTGACTATTGTGAAACGAAACTTAAAGTAGCCATCAGAGGCTTAGTCGGAGTAGTAAGAGTTCAAATTGAAAGCTATGGGAGAAATTATGAATTGTTTAGCATTTTGCTTGGTGTAGATTATTTATTTTTTTACCTAGCTTTGTTTTTTTAACACTCAATGGCTGAAGGAGGAGGAACAGATTTGTGAGTTGGGATTTAACCTTGGGATTAAACTCTTTGTCAACAAAGAAAGGAGGATGGAGTTTGTCTTTCAGTGAACAGCATTTGGTAAGTCAACTGCGTTTGTTTTTTTACATCTAATATCTGAATGGCCCGTGCCCTCGAGTGTGTAGCAGAATGCGTGTTCTGCTGCAGGTCTGCTGGATTGATTTGTTGTTTTGTTGTCATATGAATATATGTGACTGGTTCTTGTGAGTTTGTTGTTAATTTGTTAAATTGTGTTAATTATATAGATTTGGACTATATGCATTGTCCGTTAATTACGAAGCATACCGTCATGCGCGGAGTTATTGTTTGTTAAGCTAGTTTAGCGTAGCCTCCCAGAAGTGCGGTGCCTCAGCTGTCTTTTGTTTTGTTTTGTTTTGTTCCGGGTTCAGAGGTCACAAAGCCCGTTGTCTCCTACGTGAGCGCAGTCCACCGAAAACATTATATTTCCCACAATTTAAGCTTCTGCATTTTCCAAATGTACTAGTATTATTCAAACGTATTGTTCGGTTCGTAAGCCTCGTACCGAACGGTTTAATACGAATACGTGTATTGTTACACCCCTAGAAACAAATAACCGTAGCTTGCGCGTCATAATGAGATTATTAGGTGGTGTTTCAGCTACAGGACAGCACTGAAGGCCCGGGTATAAGATGCACGGCCCGCCACTGCTAAAAATACATCTCTTTCTCACCTGAGATGACAGCATCTCCGTTGAGGAACAGGGTGATTCCCAGCAGCATGAGGATGCCCAGGGCCAGGATGTAAGGTCTCCGCCTGCCCCACGACGAACGGCAGTAGTCGCTGGCCGAGCCGATGATGGGCTGCAGCAGAAAGCCCAGGAGGGGGCTGATCAGCCACACCAAGCTGTACAGGCTGCGGGGCAGGCCGACGCTCAGGAGTACAGGTGTAACGAATGCTGCCTCCACAGCGTAGCAGAATTCCCTTCCAAACATGACCATGCCATGGAGGATGAGGCGGCCTCGCGAGCGCCTGGGGGGCTCCACGGCTCCGAAAACGGTGCTATCCCCACTGTCCATGTAGTTCTCTTTGGAGCCAGTGTAGTCTGTTGGGTACAAAGAAGTGCTGATGTGTTTGCCAGGCTCCGGGAGCCCGCAAGGCTGGGGCCTCACAGACTGGTTCTCTGATAAAAGGGTCATGGTTGAGAGAAGGGAAGAAAGGTAGAAGGAGAAAGGGAGAAGGAGAGGGAGAATGATAAGAGGAGATTTCGGGGGAAAAGAGACAAAGCGTATGGTAGTGTCTCTCTCAGTCCGCCAGGTGATGGATGAATGGCCAAATGCCCAGTCCTTGCACTGGAGCTCAGATTGAGCTAATCCTCCTCTCTACTGCATAGCTGAGCAATGAGTCCAAGAGCCACACAGCTTTTACTTTACATGTGAAGGTCTGCCTCCTGGTCCGAGCACAGCAGAGTGGCACTCATTGAACAACACGGGGAGAAGGGAGGAGAGAAAGAAGTGGGTGTATTTAGGGGATTACTAAATGTTTCAAGTACTGCTGTAAAGACCCAGGGCAATTCATGTGAGTTTGTGTGAGGAATTACATGTGAGCGTGTGTGTGTGTGTGAGTGTGTGTATGGTAAAGAGGGTCCTTTATTCCGTTGTTTCAACAGTCACTAATGATCAGACAATGGTATTTATTTCTTGGCTACTCTTCTTTCAGTAGGGAGGCGTTTGCCACCGGATCTAATTAATTTATTGATACATTTGAAAGCTTATTTAAAAAGTGATTTCCTGTATGTACTGTTTAATGCAAATGAAAAAATAATTATTTAGGCCTACAGCAAAGTGAAAATTGTATGCGCTTTTTGTCGTTTCATTTAATGTCTTTAGATAACGCAGTTCTCTTCTGCTTTGGCATTTGCAGTTCTGTTTCATCCACAATTAAATTAGAATCCAATTCATCTTCTTTTTTTTTTTTAAAGCCATGCGAGCGGTGCGGCTGAAAGGCTGAAAATGGACGGACGGCCTGTCAATCCACCACTTTGGTCCACACCGACTAATCTCATCATCTATTGGATGGATTACGCTAATTACTTTTTCTCTAGCGCCTCTACGATGTTCACATATGTGGTTTTGAGTCAAATATCTTGGATGGAATACAATAAAGATGTTCATGTTCCCACTAGGATGAACTCTGATAACGTTTAATTATCTAGCACCATTATCAGGTTAAAACACCTGCAAAACTAATGAGATTCCCACCAACATGCTGGTGTTGTTGTTTTGAGCATGTTAGCATGCTGACGTTAGTGTTTATCACAAAGCAGCTGGACTAAAATACAGCCTCACAGAGCTGGTAACATAGCGGTATACTCTTAGTCTTGTTTAAAAGGTTTTGATAATAGTTATAAAAGGGTATTTCATAATGTGTGTGACTGTCTATATGTGTGTTTGAATACTTGTTCTTCTTTCTCACGTGGTTTGTGAAAGGAATCTCAGTCTTGCATAGATCCGACTCCTGAGGGCGCCAGGAAAGACGGGCAATCCACATCAATGAATTCAAATATCTTGGAATCGGAGACGTGAGATCATACAAAGAAACAACTTGAAGCAACAAATGTGTTGCTGTAAAATATTCTTTCTTTGACTATAAGAAATAGTTAAAGAGTTAAGTCCACAATATTCATTAATATTTAATTGTACAGCAGGTTCAATATGGATGATATGTTTGTGTTGTTGTGTGTGTGTGTTTTTTTGTATAGTTAGCCTTTACGACTATTCACTTTTAGGGTAACATTTAGCATGTAACCTATATAAGCTAAAAATAAAATGATTGAAAGAAAGAAATCGCAGCTTGTACAATAAAATACTCTTGCTGGAGCTGTGTTCAATATTCCTTTCAAAGTCAGTGTGCTAATCTGTGACTAACTTGCTGCTCTCAAGCTGAGCTGAAGCCATAAGGGTGACATGATGCTTTGACCTTAACTCAGAATTCAGGAAGACATTTTTGACTAACTCTTCACCATGAATTTCATCCTCGTCCAAACTGCTCGTTATCAAAGACGGATTCCTTGGGATTAAGATATAACATAAAAAACAATGACAAAACAACATATAATCGTCATGAAGTCAACACAGTTTTAAAGATTAAACCAGCAATTTCCGACCTTATAAACTTGTGATCCCGTAACAAAACAGCAGTGTCTCCAACTGAAAAGACCAAATGAATTGATCTGACTAACAACTGTATTGCTCTGTGACATAGACCTCCATTGAGTGAGATTTTCAATCAAATAAATGGTGCCACTGTGGTATATTTTGAGTCAACTCCTCATACATCGTCCTGCTCCTGTAAATCACTCACCAGAGCAGCAAATGTGTTTTAATCCGCAGCAGAAAATAATCCCCAGCAAATTTTAACTTTTTACTCCTGTTTGAGTGATGTTTGCTAAACTAAAGCTCTTTTAAGAAATCATTTAGTCTTTGTTTTTTATCATATTGTGACCCGGGGCCATATTCATAAAGCTTCCTACAAAGAGTTGCATCTCATGATGAAATTCTAAGTAAATTCTTAGAATCACTGTAGGCTGGCAATATTCAAAAAATCTTCTTAGAATTATGACGTTCTAAGAATTGCCCTTAAAAAAAGATCCTGCTAACTATATAAAGTTATTTACAAAGCATCTTCGTCCTTAAGAGAGCTGCTAAGGTGAAAAATTGTTTCGGAGGAGGACTTTTAAGAGGCTTAAGAGTTTCTTAATTAAGCAGAGAAGAAAATGGTGGAAAGACAAAGAGGTAGGACAAATATGGTCGATCTCATTAGAAATGCGCTCACATCTCCCAACCAAAGCTATAATGCCAGTAATTAAATTATAATCACAACACTATACATGGCAACTGGAAACGTGTTTGCTGGTTTATAGATTTACATGCCGACCAACGCCGCAGCTGATATATACTTGCCAGCAATCATAGAAACTGATGAAAGCTGAGCCATTTCCCCTCGTTAATATCAGCTAGGTTAAGTACTAAAATCACAAGCAAAATATAGAATATTACCAGCTTTAAGTAACATTTATATCAGTTTTACAGCATGGTATTGTGTTTTTTTGCACATAGAAAGAAAGAAAAGCAGCACCCTGACATTTAGGTGATCAATTAACCGTTTCAACACTACAGACTACATACAGCAAATGCTGTAGAACCGCAGCACTAGTGCACAAATCTCCCGCGGACATATTCATGTGAACATGTGTGTCTTTGACACAACACAAACAGCTGAGGAAGGATTCCTACCTGCCAGTAGAGGCATGTGATCTACAGGAACAGGCAATGGATGAGCCACTAATTGGAGAATGTTTTCATGCAACAACAAACTCTGCAGATCACACACCATCTCTCTCTCCATGGGGTTGGATTGTGAGGCTGCATTATCATGCCTTAATGAAGTGTTTTGGAGAAAATAAATGAATTACCTCCAAAATTAGGGTGCATGGTCTAAAATAATAGTATGTTGAAAGCTCTTCAATATTAGAAAGTAGACGATCCAATTTTTCCACCAACATGTCAGCTTATAAAGCAGCAGCAGCAGAAACTGTTAAAGGTTATCTCCACATCGGTGCTGCTGGAAATCAAAGCCTGAAAAACATCTTGACATTCTCCCTGTTAAATTAGGAGGTAATTCAAGTAGTCCACCCATTCATCCTTCACATCATTTGTACCAGCTACAGTATTTAAAAAATCTCAGAATTGCACTCTAATAAGCGACATGTTTTTTTGAAGCCAAAACTACTCATTTTGAAATCTGGCTTCAGAGCTGACCTCAATACCAAAACAACTCAAAATTCACTTTAATGGGTTCAAAGGAGAAATAATTGCTGTTTGATCCACACAGAGTAGCTTACAACATGATGTGAAATAATACAACACAACTATACAGTATATGGTACATTAGAACAATATGACAGAATATATATATATATATTTTAAACGAGAGAGGCTAATTTAAAATATCAACTGAACACTGTATTAAAAAGATCTTTGATCCTCACTATATTTTTCAATCAATTTGACCTAGGCTCTAAAGGAAAAATACACAAAGACTTGACCTTTCAGATGAGCTCCAGAGGTCTGAAAGCGAAAGTCAAAAGGCTTCGAGTGCACTCTAGAATTATTGAACTGTGATTACCGAGTTTCACTTAGTGAAGCGGTCCATCCAAATGACACTGACCTTTCCATTTCCAATATTAACATCCATATCAATTACTTTATAGCCACATCGCTTTGGTGCACACCAGAATATCATAGTAACAGAGTAACCATACCTCCAATATGTTTTAACTATATATACCTGTCATTGATGAGGCAGAGTTCCAATGGTTGGGGAAGAACTCTCTTTAAAATCGGTCTCTAAAAATACACTGTGGAAAAGAGAAAAGGGACATTTTATGATTTTAAGAGAGCAACTTTGAATTACACTGTAATTAAAAAACTGGCCTGCCTAGATAAACATACATCGAGCCTCCCCCAGAACCACTTGTACTGATGAAAGAGTACCATGAAATCACAAGGACACTTTAAGCTTACCAAGAGATGGTCCATGAGATCCCCAAGGACAGCTATTGAAACTGAAGAGAGAAAGATAAGAGTAAAAGGAGAAGGTCATCTTTCAAGCAAATATTTACTGGTATAAAATGTGAGGAGTTGATGCTTTTTCTTCATATTTAATAGAAAACTGATTATCTTTCTGTTTCGGCTTGATGGTCTGATATGACAAGGCATTTGAGGTCTCTGGAAAATTATAACATGTATTTGACTATTTTGGTGACATTTTGAAGACAAAATGATTAATTGATTAAGAAAATAAACGTCAGATAATAAAAAAACAACCCGTTTGCTGCAGCCCTGGAGAACAGAGTTGTCTTTTACACTGAAATAAGAATAAAACTTTGGGAACGAAATGTAATAAAACTAAAGTGCCTTGATTATGCACTCTATGCACAGATTATGCACTCTATGGATCCATTATCTAAATGATTCTCTGTGCAGTAATTGTGTAATTTCCATAATGATTTTCAAAAGCATCACTTTGTACTCAAGTTCAACAATTACAATAATGGTATGTGGTTCAACTTGGATGTTTCCTCCGTGTGTTTGCAGAACAACTCTGCAAAATTCAGCTTACATATATATATCAAACTGTGTTTGAAGCCAGCACTAATCTCATGCTACATGCTTACAGACAGCTGCCCTGTGTTTGGCCTGGCACAGTGAGAGTCAGATGTTTGGAGTCACACCACAGAAATTGCTCACATACCTGTAGGTTTTATACTACGACATATGTGATATACATTCATAAAGTCAGAGTTGGAACTGTGTTAGATGGAGGGAAAAGCCGGTTAGCTTAGCTAAGCAAAAAGAACAGCCGTCGTTTTCATGTATCTTTTTTGAATTTATATATAATACTAATCGTATACAGTATACATCAGTAAGGTTTAGAGGTGCTGGTAGGCACTTTAATCTTGGGGCAGATGAGCCAGGCTAGCTTTCTCCTCCTGGTACCAGTCTTTTGCTAAGCTAAGCTAAGCTTTTACTGGCACTAGTTTCATATTTAACGGACAGTAAAACATTTTCACACAGCTCTGGTGGCATCTATTCATGTAGTCAGTTGGTAATGTTGTAGACATGCACCAATGCACCAACAAAGGAAGTGAAGCACACCAGCACACAGACAGAGTGCACTACATCATGTTTTCTTACACATTGAGCCACTGAAGAGGGCACTCTATCCTGTTTTATCCACCACTGGGGCATCCAAGACAGCACATTTGGAGGTTATCTTTTTTTCAAATATAGAGGCACCAAGGCTGTGATAATGAACGTTATTCTGAGTTTGAGTTTCTGTAACTTGAAACCAAAGTAACATGTGCTTTCTTGTATTCATATTTGTTAAAAATAAAATTGACATTTTGTGCTCATATCCGAGCCACATTTGAGTTTCCTGAGTCTTGAAATTCTTGATGCCGACCTTATACAGCTTAAAACAAAAAGCACAACACTCACATTTCATGCATTTTATTGTGATTATTTTACAAAATTGTTATACAGCAGGTTTAGATTTACATGTACTTCCTGTGGCGATGGCTAATTTAGTATGTCAATAACCTTAAAACACAGGGCAACTGTCTGTCTGTGTATTTGATTACATTAATGAAATTCATAAATTCTCATTAGGTGTCCCTCCACAGAGTGCCTGAGTGCCAGAGTGCCATTTAATCATTTAAAAACCATAATTTAAACCTTCGGCAGCACCACCGGGCTGCAGTGAAGTGACGGAATGACTATTGCACCGGTGACCCCAAGTGAATAAATTACAATGTACAAAATGCAACTGATAAGTAAACAAATTAAAGATCCCCAAAGACCATCACTCCAGGTGCTCACTGTTTATCATGAATAGAGCTGCAATACACATACAGTATGTGTAGTCACATATATGCTTGGAGACAAATTACTGTAATGAGGTGATGCATATCTAAAACTCCTTGAGTAGCACTTTCAATTTGCACAAGCATCTGCAACCTTCATATATTCAACATTCTCATTTACCTAATTTCCTGTGTCTGTTGTAAGACACTGAGATGACTATGGAATCTGATTAAAACAAACAGTTGCATGCAGTTTACTTCAGGCATTAAACTTACACAACAATAAAGGCTGCGATTACTTAATATATGTTGGTGCTGCTGGATTCTGTTTTTGTGTTTTTAGCTGAGCTATACCATTGGTTAAAACAGATCGGTGATGCTGTTTTCCTGTCATCACCGATCAAAGAAACTTTAAAGTGTTAAATTTGAGACCTTAATTCGGTGTGGTCTAATTGTGTTTTTTGTCCAAATCAATCACTGATATCAATCTCTAAAGTCTCTACAACTTTGCTTTGCCAGTATTACACTGTACGACCCCTGCTGTTAGCATCTGGTCTATGTCTGCTGACGTAAATCCATACTCATTTAGGACATCAACTGTGTGTTCTCCAATAACAGGGTCGGAGGCAAGGCAAGGCTCTGCAGGAGTCCGAGAGAGGACCGGGGCCGGCCGGGGGCTTTCCTCCCCGCTGGCGTCCTTCATGAAGGAAGCTCTTTCCTGGTTATGTGGGTGCGAGCTCACCTCGTCGAAAGACAACACAGGTGTAACACAGGCATCGGTCCCATCAAAAATCCTTGACCACTCTGCCTGGCTTTTTGAAGCAAAACTCTCTATGAAGATCCGTCTCAGCTCTGGCCAATCAGTGAAGCTCATCTGAGGAGGTAACGCTCCAGCATCCAACTCTAAACCTAGAGGGGGAAACAATACTTGTATAACCCAACAGAGAAACGTGTGTCAACAGCTAAATGATTGTTGTTCACCTTAAAGGGTGACCTGTTCTTTTTCACCAATCATGATTGTTCTCCTAGAGCCACATCAGCAGAGAACTGCTATTGTTTCACATTTTTTGACACATTTCTCTGATTTCACAGATCTGCTGCTTTCACATTTCTAGAGATTGGTGTTGTGAGGAGAAGATTGTTTCATTTAATTTCACACTGTGCCCTTCCCGTGCCTTTAGTTTCCCTTGAGGTTTAGCCGTTGTTCATGGCATGGCACACGTGTGACACAAAGTGACCAATGCCATAGGGGCTCCTTTCATCTACAAAAATGCCTCCAATCTGGATTTGCTTACTACGAACCCTTAAGTAGCTGTGTGTAGAACTGCGGTTCTATGGCTCCCACAGCCATGTACTTTCCGTCTGCGGTCTCGTAGGTATCGTAGAAGGGCGCTCCGCTGTCCAACATGTTTTGTCCTCTAGGACGGTCCCACAAACCGATGCTACGAGATTTCCATGCAAATGAACCTACATATGCGGCTCCTTCTACCTGAGGATGTTGAGATACAGGAAGAGAAAACACAAGGTCAAAAAAGGGTCTACATCTGCTATCGCTATTTTATGCATAATTACTCCATTTATATGTACATGTTAAAGAGACAGATACATGAATATAAAGCACCATGCCTTTGCAAGAGCATACATGTTTCTATTTAAGTAATTCATTCATTTCACAGCAGGTGAAATGCCATGCTACTGCAATTACTTGTCAAAACGCTGCATAAAGGGTGAATATACTGACATTCACTGTACCACCTGCTCCCTATTCTCGAAATCTGCATTGCTTATTTTTTAAGTCACCTTGAAAAATGTCATGCTGTGTGCTGATTGCAATCAATGCAGTCACAGCATGAATGAAGTGCTGCTTCTCAAAAGCAATTTTATAAGAGCAAACAATAACGGCATAATCAACAAAGGGGATTTACACACTTGAAGTAGTAACACAATGTACACACACTTTTCTTTAACACCTCAACTATCTTCTTCCAAATTGCTAAAAACAGCAGCCTGCTGCGGCTCAAAACAACGCCATGAGAGTGGTGCGATTGTGCCAAAACCGGTAAGTTGTCGGGCAGCTAAAGGGGAGCTATAGATTTGCTATTAGATTATTCTCTCTGCTGGCTCATCAAAGTGACCCTTTTATATTGTTTTCAATGTACAATCACAATTATAATGTAGCCTTCCTCTGGCCCAATGCAGTGCATGTTGGGATTTGCTCCAGCCCATGCAAATATTGACACTGGATGGCTGAATTAAAATAATAATATGAGATTGTTAGCAGGCTTTTAACGGAATGGGCTCGATTGGTGCTGTTCGATCTTTCAAGCGAGGTTGAGGGAAAAATCCGCTGCATTGTCAAACACATTCGTTCAGCCCCAACTCATCACGTTATATAGTTCTGAGTCAGATGGTGTACTGCCTGCGACTGAGTCTTGTTCTTGCATTGACACAGAGAATCCTCATGTTTGCATGGTGTTACAAGGAAAAAACAGCCTATGCAGTGATGTACACAGTAGAATGCACACAAGACAAAATAATGCAACTGAGCAGGGGAGTGAAAAACGTTTTTCTAGTCGTAGGTACTGTATATAGCATTGATGTAAAAACAACATCAGTAATAAGGATGAGTATGTATAAAAATGTAGATAAGAAAAAGCAGGAACCACACTTTTTAAGCCCGACTACAGACTAAATGTCAGGACCTTTCGGCCATTGTTGCTTCGAATTTAACCATTCTTATTCAAATCTGTCTCTATAATAAAACAACAATCAAACACACGTTAGTGCAGGGGTCGCCAATAGGCGGACCGCGGTCCGGATCCGGACCCAGACGCTGTCCTATCCGGACCCGGACGTATAATTGATGGATACGGGTTCCGTGCGTTACGGGTTCCGCGCGTTACGGGTTCTGCGCGTAACAGATTCTGCGCGTAACGGATTCCGCGTGGAACGGATTCCGCGTGGAACGGATTCCGCGTGGAACGGATTCCGTGCGTTACGGGTTCTGTGCGTAATGCGTTCCACGCGTAGCGGATTCAGCGCGTAATGGGTTCTGCGTGTAACGGATTCCGCGCGTAACATATTCAGTGCGTAACAGGTTCCGCGCGTAACGGATTCTGCGCGTAACGGATTCTGCGCGTAACGGATTCTGCGCGTAACGGATTCCGTGCGTAACGGGTTCCGTGCGTAACGCGTTCTACGCGTAACGGATTCAGTGCGTAACAGGTTCCGCGCGTAACGGATTCTGCGCGTAACGGATTACGTGCGTTACGGGTTCCGTGCGTAACGCTTTCCACGCGTAACGGATTCCGCGCGTAACGGATTCCGCGCGTAACGGATTCCGCGCGTAACGGATTCAGTGCGTAACAGGTTCCACGCGTAACAGGTTCCACGCGTAACAGGTTCCACGCGTAACGGATTCCGCGCGTAACGGATTCCGCGCGTAACGGATTCCGCGCGTAATGGGTTCTGCGCGTAACAGGTTCCGCACGTAACGGATTCTGCGCGTAACGGATTCTGCGCGTAACGGATTCTGCGCGTAACGGATTCCGCGCGTAACATATTCAGTGCGTAACAGGTTCCGCGCGTAACGGATTCTGCGCGTAACGGATTCTGCCCGTAACGGATTCTGCGCGTAACGGATTCCGTGCGTTACGGGTTCTGTGCTTAACGCGTTCCACGCGTAACGGATTCTGCGCGTAACGGATTCAGTGCGTAACGGGTTCCACGCGTAACGGGTTCCGTGCGTAACGGATTCTGTGCGTAACGGATTCCGCGCGTAACGGATTCCGTGCGTTACGGGTTCTGTGCTTAACGCGTTCCACGCGTAACGGATTCTGCGTGTAACGGATTCAGTGCGTAACGGGTTCCATGCGTAACGGGTTCCACGCATAACAGGTTCCACGCGTAACGGATTCCGCGCGTAACGGATTCCGTGCGTAACGGATTCCATGCGTAACTGGTTCCGTGCGTAACGCGTTCTACGCGTAACGGATTCAGTGCGTAACAGGTTCCACGCGTAACGGATTCTGCGCGTAACGGATTCTGCGCGTAACGGATTACGTGCGTTACGGGTTCCGTGCGTAACGCTTTCCACGCGTAACGGATTCCGCGCGTAACGGATTCAGTGCGTAACAGGTTCCACGCGTAACGGGTTCCACGCGTAACGGATTCCGCGCGTAACAGGTTCCGTGCGTAACGGATTCTGCGCGTAACGGATTCCGCGCGTAACGGATTCCACGCGTAACGGGTTCCACGCGTAACGAGTTCCACGCGTAACGGGTTCCAAGCGTAACGGGTACCTCGCGTAACGGGTTCCATGCGTAACGGGTATGATATTATTGTAATGTTCCGGACCTTTGCCCGAGGAGATTTTCTCAATCTGGACCTTTTGGAATTTTAATTGAAGACCCCTGCGTTAGTGTGTTATACGCATCACGCTGCATATTTTAGACTTTTCATGAGGATTTATGGAGTTGCAATATTCAAAAGAAATTACAACTCCAGCTCCTTAAGGAGTTCATTAGAACTTGGTAACCTTGCTGCTCCATTACAGCCAGTGGATAGAAGGCACAGCAGGAGTCAGACACTTTGATGTGCTTTTCAAACAACTTCACCAAGGGCTGTCCGATTGATCACTTATCCCAATAAAAGTTAAACATGACATAAAAGTCTGCCACAATGTGGTGCATTATGGTAGTGTACTGCACAGTAATACAGAATACCTCGGATAGCTTTCCTGAGTTGTAAAGTCTAGCCTTCGATAAGCATGAACTGCTTTCCGGTGTTTGACAAGTCTTCAACCTCGACTACCTGGTTTGTATTAAATGTTCTCGGTTCTCAGTCGTCAATCTGACTGTCTACCTCCAATAGTGTCTGACTGCAGTTTGTGCAAAGCGTCTCTATTGTTATTGCTTGCGCTCGTTCTTTGCTGACTATAGGGAAAAAAATATCAAACGTGTACCATATTTTCAGAAAATGAATGAATGTCAACAACACGTTCTGTAGAGCAGATGCCACAATGCCACAGTACGCGTTAACTGGAGTCTGACTACATGCTTACCATGCTGGCGTCAATGACCTGTCCTTTCCCGGACTTTGTCCTCTCAAGCAGAGCGAGGACTATCCCCAGAGCACAGCTAAGACCACCTCCTGCAAAGTCTGCTATCAGATTCAACGGAGCGTAGGGCCTCTCTCCACTCCGACCCAGCCGGGATAAAAGTCCTATGACAGAAATGAGGAGACTAAAGCTTCACACAAAATCTGTTGCACAAGTGCACCTACCTCATATGCTAAGTATCTATTGGGTAGTACATGTATGTATGCATCAGATTGCCTTGTGAGTCATGTATATCAGTTTATCAACAGGTGATATTTATTTGTTGTATATGATTTCTTGCTGTGGACCTCCCATTGCATTGGAATAGTTATTTTCCATGCAGATTTCCAAAGTGTTGTCTAAAGCACACCTGGTTCGCAAATGAAATAATGGGAAAGAAACCTATGTGGATAATGTCTGTTGAGTTTGTCACGTGTCCAACATGATGTTGAGGTCGATGTTTCGATGTTACCAACCATGCGCAACTAGCGCCGACCTTGGTTGTGTTGTCTTTTGTGTTTGTTTTAATTGATGGATTGAAACGGTTGACTTCACGCACACAGTCACAGCATTAAAGTAATTACAGACTGAAACTCCAAGTTTGCTCACTTCCAAGGTCATGAAAAGATAGAGACAGTACAAAGAGATAAACAATCGCCATCCTCACAAAAAGATCATCTTCCTCTGAAGGCTTTAAGAACACGCCAGTCCATTAAATCTGCAATATAAGGTGTAGAAACATCCAATTTAAAAGCATTAACAGTTGTGTGTACGCGTGTGTTATGACCTGAGAGGGCGATGTAGTTGATGTCATGGCCTGCTGCGGTGGCGTAAGATCCGCTCTGTCCGTACCCCGTCAACCGAGCGTAGATCAGCTGAGGATTCTCCTTTAACAGCTCCTGTGGACCGAGGCCCAGCTTCTCCATCACACCTGGTCGGAAACAAACCCCCCCCCAAAAAAAGCGTTATCTGTGTCTGCTCATGTCGTTTCACATTCAGTGTGAACATTGTGGTGATGTCCTGGCTATAACACGCTTGAGGCCCCCCTTTAAGGGTTGCATTTCGATAGTTGTGGTCTGACCTTTACGGTAGGGCTCAAGAACGACATCAGACTGGACACAGAGCTTCCTGAGCAAGGTTACACCCTCTGGCGTCTTCAGGTTGATGGCCACGGATCGTTTCCCCCGCCCTTGTGTATCTAAAGACATGCCGGTCTTGGTCCGGTCCACGCGGATCACCTTGGCTCCGAAGTCTGCCAGGATCATGCCGCAGAACGGTGCTGGAGCCAGGCCCGCCAGCTCAATGACTCTCACTCCGGCCAGAGCCATGATGAAAGGACTACAAGGAAGAGTATAAGCAAAAATCAATTCAACGCCAACAGCAGAGGGAGTGAGGCAAGGCAAGTTTATTTGTATAGCACATTTCAACAACAAGGTAATTCAAAGTGCTTCACATAAAACCATTAAAAGAAAAGAAAACAACCTTCACTTTAGTGGCATCAATAACATTTTTTACTTTAGAATTGAAGCTATCTACAAGCTCATTGAATGGGATGCAAGAGAGGGCTGGTGTGGAAGAGTACTTCTGAATAAATAGTTCACTGGTGTTTTCAGAGATGTGTTAACGCTTTGTCACAACCTCGGTTTGGACATTTGTGTGCAAGGAGATTGCATTCTCAAAGAAAACACCGAAATGATCAGAGAGTGCAACATCAGTCACAGCAAGCGTGGAAATGTTTACACCTTTGGTGATGATTAGGTCCAGAGTGTGTCCCCTGTTGTGGGTGGGTCCTGTCACATGCTGAGTCAGATCATAGTTATCAAGGACACCACATAGTCGCCGATTGTGTCAAAACTGGCTGAGGACTTGGAGCCCGTTGCGTGGGTGGGGCTGGAACTGTACGTCGAGGAGTGGGGCGAGGAGTGTGTTTGGTTCCAGCAAATGACCAGCTCTTTCATGTGGTCAGTGAACTCCAGGTGGGGGGGAGGATGGGGAGAGTGTGAGAGAGGAAAGGGACCTGGATGGAGTCTGGGGGGTGGAAGTAGGTGCTGGGGAGGGAGGTAAAGACTCCTCCTGTCTCTTGTCCTTGGCAGTGGGAACAGACGGGTGACGCAGGAAGAAAAATAGGTTAGAGGTAAACAGTTTCACCCCTGACTTGTTCAGGCAAACTCCATGTGCCTTAAAAAGATGTCTGGATGTCCAGAAAAGGTAGAAATTGTTGATAAAATGTACTGAATGGTCAGTACATGCAGTTGACAGCCATTTGTTCAGTGCAAACAGCCTGCTGAATCCTTCATCTCCTAAGCCACTAATAAACACCTCAGCCTTGACAGAGCTGACTGTGTCAATAAAGTCTCGCTTCAGAACTTCATGCACGATGATGTTTGGGGATGTGAGGGGTGCTCACGTCACATTCTGTGATCTCATTAGGAATTGCACAACTTACTGGTATTACTAACGTCTAGCAAAACCTTTTACAAATCACATTATGGCTGCAATAAAAAACTATTTTCATTATTGATTCATCTTCAACAGTGATGCATCACACTTTACTAGAGCCCAAGGGGACATCTTAATATGATTTATTTGGTCCGAACATCAGCCCAAATCCTAAAAGGAATTCAGTTTACTATAACCGGAGACAAATCAGCAAATATTCATATTTCAGAGGCTTGAACCACTGAATTTGTTTTGCTTTAACAAATGTTTGTTAAGTGTTTATATTGCGCTTTTACATTCTGAATATGGGAAAAGTACATTTTCATAGTTGTTGAAACAGAAACCGGTGGCACCTGATCTGTCTGTATTTATTTGACCATTTTCATGGATGACCCATAAAGAACTCCCACTTTTCTTTATGCAACAGCAAATTAGACCCGAAACAGTAAATTGATCGACAGATCAATAATCTGCAACTATTGTGATAATCGATAAATCGTTCAGGCATTTTTCAAACAAAAATGGTGAGAAAAAAAACTATGAGGATTTACTGATTTTCTTTGTAACATCTCAGTTTACGCAACTGAATGTGGAATAAGACATTTGAATACTGCAAAGTTGATGTTTCCTACAGTAACTGGTGAATCGATAATGAAAATAATGGATGACTGAAGCCATACAGCAAACTGGTTAATAAGAACTGTGAATCACTTGGGCTTATCTTTCATTTTCTTTGGGAAGTTTAGACCAGTCTGCTCTAATACAGAAACAAAATATTAACGAACTAGACAAGCCCCTGAGCGGTATAATAAATCCACAGTACTTTCATAACTGATTCATTCCTTCATGCTGTCAATGACATTTAGACTTTAGACTTTAGACTCTGAAACTGAGTCAAAGTACAAATGATCCGACTTTTTCAAGGTAAATGCAGCCATACAGTAAAATACTTTGTGCAAACCGTTTTAATGGTAACAACGGATTAATATCACTTTGCAAAAGTAGCTGCAGCATTTGTTCTTCTGCAGAAGTTCAGCCTACCTTTGCTTCCAAGTCGGGCACAGGTCACACAGCTTTACGCACCGCCGTGACGGTAAGTGTTGGAGATACCCGACAGCAGATCACCATATGTGATACGGCTAATATTGATTAATCAGCAGCTTCAGATTCCTACTTTTGTTTAATTACAGTTCCACCCGGGCAATAGGGTTCGGCTGCCGGTGTACGCTGGTTTGATATCTAAGCGAGCCCTGTTTACAAACTGCTTCCTTTTCCTGGTGACGTCGGCGCGTGGCTCAGTCTCAGCGCCACGATCGCAGGATTTCTGGGAAATGAAGTTGTTTTATTTCACTTGGATATAATTGTAACACTTTTAGCAAGACATCCTACTGTTTAAAAAAACAAACAAACAGATGTATTTGTATGAGCAGGCCCCTCTAGCAGCTCCGTGGGGATGTGCTTCGATCATTGTAAAGTAAACCACAAAGTACAAATTTACAAATGCATGCGCCCCCACACCCCCCCGCGGCCACCTCCTTATTAAAACTGCAAATCTAGATCAGGGACAAAAAAATAATCCATTATGCATATTAGCCAAACAGCCAGTGGCCTATCTCCATTATAAGTGTCTTCCAGCTGTGAGCTAGTCAGAGAGCCCACGCACACACACACAATTTCATGTGATCAGAAATTATCTTCACTTAATTAAGCTCCAAATGGCCTGTGGCCAACGTATTCTATTGCTCCATCAGGAAGCGAATCCTGCTGGAAAGGAGTGTGGATGGATGGAATTATTTCAATGTATTTCCTTTGAGTGCATCAGCTGAAATGAGCTTGACACTCAGAGAGCAACTGCCTCTTAAAATGTTGTTACTGCTGCAGAAATAACAGACCATTACCTCCAAGAAGCCTGTCGGTGTTACGGAAACATTACATTCATTTTTTTTTCAAGAGTCGCTTTAGTGCAATCAAACGCTGTTCTCAATGAAATGCCTGCTCACTAATGTTGTTTCAAATCATGTGTTCAGGCTTGCTTTGATGCAGTTTGATTCATTCATTCATCTGTGAGAAAAGAAAAAATGATTCATGATTCATCATTTGAATTGCCGTTGCATGACATTTCTTTGTTTGTCAGTTCTCACATCAGACACATAATCTTTAACACTTATCTTGTGCTACATAAGTACAGTTTGATTGATTGATTGATTGATCTTTTCACTGGCTGGTGCAGCAGTGTTGTTGTGATATATAGAAACTGCAGATGTCTCTGCTCATCAAATGCATGACATATTAATGTTTCTTTTCCATGCACTGGTGAACTGATACATTTCATATTGAAGTGCATATCACATCAGATAAAACCTTCATTTCTTTTCTGCTATTATTGAAAAAAAGTGGGCTGAAGAAAAATGAATAAATACCGTGCACAAAGAGGAAGCTTCTGAAAGTCACTTACCCACATTCAGCAACTATATCCTGCAGATAAATGATCTCTCAGGAGTCATCAGACCGTGCAAAACCTCTCACTCAAGTAATGCCGTCTGTAACATAACTAAGACCTAACTCGAACTAAGCTTCAACTGAGCAAAACAACTTTTTAATGTTGCAAATATAGGAGGCTGATGAAATAGATGAAACCACAGAATTTTTTTATTTTTTTTCACAGGTGGTTATTATTCTAACTTCATATCCACTTCACTTGATTCTTGTACCTCAGCTTTAGATATACATGATACATTTTAACATTAGGATTCAGTCACAGTCTGTGCTCACTTCAGAATGAACACACAGCACATAAGGGCCCAAGCAGTATTCCATGTAAACTGTACATATTGCAGTCAAGCAGTGTGAGTGTGAGGCCGCAGGGAAAGGACCAAAATGCAGACAGTGCAGAGAAAAACAGATCATTGGTTTATTGGTTTAAAAAAAGTGAAGATACAAAAACTGGGTAGCAAGTCAAGGCATGATGTACTGAGGATCCAATACATGGAACGAGTTCAAATCCATGGAACTGGGGTGTAAAGTGGATGGGGACGGGGGCCAAGGTTGCCTGGGGAACCAGAGATTAATCCAATTCTTGGAAACGGTGAGATGAGAGAGCAAGCAGGGTCTCTCGAGTTATCTTTTTTCATTTGTTACACAATACTTCTGTCCCTTTTGATATGTACAACCAAGTGCACCATTACGAGTACCTTCCAGGAGAGACTCCGTCATCCCTGTATTAAACAATTATCTTATCTCGCCACTATGGCAGTCTGCTTTTCATCCCTTCTTCAAACGTGGCTGTTCATAACAGCTATAATCACTTTTGCCTTTCGACTTGGTCAGACAACACTTTCCTATCATTTTTAAGCACAACCCAGCCCATAGCTAACTAACATGCTAACCCTAAATGAACATCTACAACTAACTATTCAAAAGTAAATTATAGCACATCGACAGAAAAATACATCAAAGTGAAGATTGATTCGTGTATTTTCCTTTGTACTACCCCTTTAATTTAATAATTAGTTTCAATGTTTACTGCAAAAGAAATGTCCAACATTAATTGAAATTAATTAATCCACATTTCTGAAAATTATATTGTCATATTGAATGAATTAAAAGTCCATTTGCCACACAGTTGGGTGCAGGTAACAGGATTGTGTCACTATTAGAGCGTTCATGGTGAAAGCAGCCTTGGATTTGACAGACAGACTGACTGGCAGATAGTCCGGTACAAACACACACCCACATACAGAAAGAGTGAGAAGCAGCAATGACTAATAGCTACAGATGTTTCTCCTGCACAAGTGAAGGTTGTGCCCCCTGACAACAGCTCAGAAACAGCTCTGACACAATACATTTTCTCTGACAGCTCCAGTGACAACAGCAGAAGCAGGCACAGGCTAACATGTTTAGAAGCTTGCAAAAATTGCCCAAAATCAGAGTGAATGTAGCTAGAAAAACGCCCCTGTCAATCACCATCAGAAGCTGGAGGTTAGGTTCAGCTAATTAGATAGGTGGTGGACGAGAGGCTACAGAGCGCTGCTGCCCTCTTTTGGCTATACAAACAGAACAAACAGTGTTTACAATGAGTTGGAACAAACCTAAAGAACTGCACAGATCAGTGTTTCTGGGAAAGACCTTGGAGCAACCACTAAAGCTGTACTGTGCTATAGTGACGACTGTGTGCTTTCTTGTAGAAAATGATCTCTATTCCACCTCTAGGTGTGCTGACAAACCTCAAAGCTCACTGTGAAATGTGTCTGTGGTGTGATATTGGAAAGATGTTTGGGGCTTAGAGAAGACTTTGATGAAATGTTCCGCAGTAAAAGAGGAACGGGGGGGGGGTACTTATAGCATTTATCAGGTATACCTTGAAAATTTGTAACAAGTCACACCTTCACATTTATTCATTATACTAATCAGACTACGTGATTCAGTGTTTTTTTTTACTCACAAATATTCGGATGTCTGGTTAATAATGCCATTGTTCTCCTTTTTGACCATTAGGGGGCGTCACTTCATCAGTTTATGAGTCACCCATCTGTCAGTCTACCACTGTGTCTGTGAGTTCGACGTTCCTAAAAATGCCCAGTAAGCCCAGTTTAACCTACGATATCGTTATTTAGCCTTTCTGAGGCAAGTACGCCAAGATCTGCTCCTATAGTTCTGCAAATTTGGATAATGCAACTTAGGCCACATTTGTGATTTATTCGTGCACACTAAGGAGATTGATTGAAAGCACATGGCATGATGTAGACTGCGTGTCTTGTGTCTGGTGTGGTTCAGGTGTGTGGTTGAAATGTGACATCGTGTGTAATTCGTTATTGTATTGAAGATGTCTAAGAGGAGCGGGTCGATCGTTTTGTCCTACAGTGTCGCTTGCTTGCAGCTTTCTCGAGAATCACTCATCCAAACAACTTCACCGCTTGTCCTTCCTCGTCAAGTCCAAACACATTGCAAAGCTGAAGGTAAGGGATTTGTATGAAATGACCAACAGCAACAGAAAAAGCGATTGACAGGGGTCACGGCCACACAAAAGTGGCATATACTACAATTCCTTTTCAATTGGACTTTATTTGTCCAGTAACCTGGAGAACTTTTGTTTTGAGCCTGGGTCATCTGTCCATGACCACCAGGTGCTTGTCCAGTCTAGGCCGCTATATTTGCAGCTCAAGACTGAACAGGGCTCAGACCAGATGTTGAACCGACCTCTGGCCAGATTTAGCTGGGTCAAACTTTCTTGAATGTTGGCCCCACAGTGTGACCACCTGAGGTTGTTCGTCAATGTAATGTCAACAATTGCTGACATTAAAAGTCACTTCTGAAGGGAGAAAAGAAAGATAAACACTCTTAGTTGATTTTAAAATGCAGGTGATAAGCTTAATCAGTAAATATCACAGTAGCTGAAAATATGTGAACTATATATAACTTATTTTCAATATAATTAAAACAAGAAAACATAGATCCAATCCAATTCACATTACCCACATAAAGGCTTAAAATGTGCAAGAGAAACATTTCAAATTATTTTCATAATTCATATTGTTAGCATTTAATATGGCTTAATTGAACTGCGTGCAAAGGCTGAGTGTGCACGTGATGAACAGGAGAATGGCTTTTGTTTTACCCTTTAAAGAGGTACTGCACAATATATTATTAACATATAATCACCAAAGATTTGATATGATAAGTTAGTGGTAATTTGTTGTTGTATACAGAAAGTCAAACTGACAAGCCGTACCGTACACAGAGCAGTTATTAATCTTGTTGTTGCTCTGATTGCTATTTTTAGTCGTTATTTTATTTAGCAGATGACAACGGCGATACACTTTAGCTATTGTTTGGAGCAAAAACAAAACAATTGGTCATACATCAATAAAGAACAGGACCGGGAACATTTTTAATTGGAAATACAGACAGCGCGTAACAATGCGGCCAGCTGTTTCCAATAACCTCTCGGGCCAAGTAGAGACAAAGGTCATCTGACACAATTCAGTCAATAAATACGGTGCAAAAAAATAACCAAAAACGTACCCAGGTGTAATTTAATTCTAATGAACACAAGAGTAAAAGAAAACCATTATTAATATGTTTCCCCAATTTTTTTTTACAAAACTGAATCTCCATTAGAAGGTCACATAGTAGGCACTGGTGTCACGATCGATCTGTTAAACAGCCGTCTCCTTTGTTTGCGGTGGGTGTGGTGTTCTGTTGTCCCCTTCAAATGTTTCCACTCCTGTATCCTCAAACTGTGTGCAAAAACATTCGGAAGTGAGATAGCATGGCGGGGCCAAGGACATGATACATCCTGTACAGGGGGCGATCAGTAGTGTCAAAGTTGAACTGAGGAGATGTGAGGAACAATGACGGAATGTCATTTTGAATTTTAAGGAATAAGGCACAACTGCATATGACCTAGAGTTACACTATGAGGGCAAACAGCCCTGTGATGTTCATTGGGATTATTTTGCCCATTCAATCGATGCTGTTGTCAAAACACTTCATGAAGGTCACATTTTAATATATCACTCTACTTGTCAGATTCTTGGACAGTACCTAGGAAATTACACTGGAGCAGTTCGTGTAACAGAGATAAACAATGTTGAGATAAACTTTGAAAAAAAAAGTCACCGCTCGCGGACAGCACCTCTTTACAACACGATTCCTTCACGTTTTTACATCTTCCTTGGGAAATGCATGTCCCTGTCCTGTTCTGGGCCGATAATGACAGGAATTGGATGGATTTTTCCTGGAAGAGGCGCGAGACCACCTAGTCCCGTTTGAAGGCCGTGAAAGACTGATTCAAGATGTTTTGACTGTCTCAGGGGCTGACTGCAGAAGTTCTCCCACAGTCGAAAAACACGAGAAGAAGTACTCATAATGATGTGTGAAAGGGAGTAGATTCAATACAATAAAGACGAGCGGGTTAAAGCATCAGACCTCAAAAATCACGACTCAACTTTAATCATTTCATCAGTTGGACCATCAGTTGCATTCTGAAATATCTCAACAAAGGCTAAAAAAGTGTAAAAACAAATTTAGCTGCAGATTGAAAACTGCGAGAGGTGTAGACTTTTGTGTTGAACCCCTAATGAAAATAAATCAACGAGCCGTACATTGTCAACACAACAGTCAATGAATGTAACAAAGGGTAATAAAGTAACAAGTTACAATGAGAGAGAAATGGCTGCTTGCATGTGATCAGTAACTTGATATTCAGTTGTGGACTGGATACATGCTAAGTGTACTCCTAAATTCTGGAGACATCTTATCTAGGGGCAGCATGTTATAAACATCTTTTCTCTAAACCCTCCCCCATGAGTGAACTATCCTTCCCTCAACAGTGGTGCCCTGATCCTCGACTGTCCCGTGGGCTTAAATTAACAGGTTCAGCCCCTGAGAGAATCATCCCAAGTGTCTGTGTGTACTCAACTAAACCTGAAGTGAGACACAATAACAAGCCAGAGATCACACAAAAACATATGGGCACTTTGCATTATGGAAAACTGAACCAATGCAAATACAACTTTCTTTGCGAAGTATATACATTTAGAGTTGGCAGAAAGACACTGTGTAATCAATCGCCTTCAAACGCCAAAGACAAAATTTGGTTGAAACCAGGATTTGAAAAGGTCAAAACACTTGTCGTATATAGGACAAGCCAACTTGACCTTTCTTCAGGGATCATAAAAGCCACAAGCCGAAACGCTTTGGTCAGACTTTCTCCAAGTGGATGAAATTGTGCTGGAAATCTTCACTCTGCTTCTACATTAAACCAGGATTTTCAAACGTCAATAGGGCAAAAGCTACCGTGCAGGGGTTGATTATTTCACACTTCGTGTGCAGCAACGGGGCCCGGATATTTCTTCATGGTTTACACATGCAACAACCAAAACCATCTGCTCAGAGGACCTGAGTGACCCAGGAAGGAAAATAGGGGCAGAGGAGTTCAAGGATATTAGAAGATGTCAACTCACTCAGTGCCCTCTATCGTAAATCATTTAGATAAACTCCTAACGTGAGAGCCTCTGAAGTGAGGTCAGTGTAGGAAAAGGGCAGTCTGAAGCCTATAGCAGGTGGATGCAAGTCCACAATTGAGAAAATAAACATTTAGCAGAACAACTAATGGGGTTCAGTGAGGTTTTTTACTGTTGAATTATTTATTTATTTTACATTTTTACATGCTTCAGCACATACGGCAAACAGATGACACGCCATGCCTAATCAATAGTCTGGGTAATTCTATGCAGATTTGTTTGTTTCTCTTAACCCTGAGATGTAGTGCTGCATTGCATTGATTTTCACACATTCTGTTGAACTTGAGAGTTTTTGGGATGCACATAACAGAAAGATGCTGTTCCCTTGCATCATTTACAAGTTAAAGTTCATCATCATGTTTCAACATATAACACTGGTGAACATTATCTCACTGTAATCAGACACCTTAGATCAAACAAAACTATTTATTTAACTCATTTCCGATGACTTCTGTCTTTCTTCTGAGGTAAAACGGTATATACATTATCTCAGTCATTGTTTCCTCAAACAATGGCAATTCAAAGGAGCAACATCCTATTGGAATTGAGTGCACCACTGATTTCATTTTCCTGTTATGTCTAACAAGAGCTTGATGTTTATAGATAGCTGTTTCTAGGGCTTGGGGGGGGGGGGTAGGGTGACACAATGGATATATTTCTTACAGCCTATTTATAGAATAGTTGTTGTTCTTCAATAGGGTTGTTCTTTGAAGTTACAGTATTCTATGTCTGTGTTTGCATTTGCACCTGTTTACTATAGCTGCATTATTTGCATTCTCTGAGCTACTGTGGCTGTAAGGAAGTAGTACTAATACTGCTTATACAAAGGCATGTCACCTTCAAGGCTGTATAAAGTGAATGGGTGAATGCTTCAAGGTGCCCTCAATTGGCCTCTTGGAACTGCTCAGGGGTAAAACAAACTAGGGTTGGCAGCCCTCAGGTTACTGTTACTGTATGACTGTGGGACAGGGTGTGCTCAGCAAATGTTTCTCCCAGATCAATAGAGGCCACATCAAACATCGCCTTTGTGCCGAGTCTTCAGTGCAACAGTACTGTCTATTTTCTCGATATACAAAGATTTGCAATATATGCAAAGAAAGGCCATGAGTATAACAATGCTTTTGTTGTCGTGTGATCACTTATTGTAGTGATTCTTAGAAGTACGGAATCAGATATTAATGGTCATTAAAGAATTAGTTCACATTTTTTCAATACTCTTTCTTTGAAACAGCTTTAGTCACTGTAATCATTCTGAATCTGCAGATCCTTCTAAGCTTCATGACGTCTTATAGCAGCTGTTTAGCTGTGCGGCCCCCACCTTTTTTCGCTCACTCTGACCAGCCTCATAGCGTCATTTTTGGCAGCAGCAGGCAGCTGCACTAAGGAGTTGGTAGAGACCAAAAACTGAGCTAAAAGAGAGTGAATATTGGACTTACATTCATCAAGTGGCCGCAAACACGATTCTAAATGAATGATAATTGTTGTCTGTAACTGCTGGGTGTGTATATACAATCAACTGTTTGCTAACATCATATCAACTTAAAAAGTAATGCTATTGCAGGTTTAAGGTAAAGCTAATATTGAGTCACCAGTCTCAGTTAAACAAATCAATGGGACATTTTCCAAAGTTTAAATTCTTGTAGTATCAAACTCCAGATTTGTATACTGTAATAATATTTTTACACACAATAAAGACTGTTTAATATAAACTTATTATTTACGATTAATATCATATTTGGACATGTTTAGGAGGGCATCTCTTTACAAACCCTTGTTTTAAGACAGATTTGAAAAATGTGACCATGTCCTTTATAACCTTTATAACTGTTTTTGGCTGTGGGCCGATCCCAGTGTGTCAGAGTTGGTGGCACAATGTCTGATAGGTCGTGTCCTCTCGCTTTTATTCTGTACACCAGCAAATGTGTCATCAGTGTGAGCCTGTTATAGAGGCATGACTGTGGTCACAGTCTCGTGGTTCATAGTTTGGTCCAGTGATGTGATAACTTCCTCTTCAAACTTAAAGCACCTAATCAAGCCTATAAGTGGAAGCCAAACTCACCTTCAGACTGATATTTAGGGACAGGATGACGGCACTTTCTAATATTAGTTTAGGGAACTCTTGACACATGACAAGAACAGAACTGCTTTATTTGACTGACAAGAAAAAAAACATCATTGAAAGTTAAAGTTAAAGACGAACGATGTCCAAGACGTGAATAACAGAATAAACAGAATACTATCATTCTAAAACACGTCAGAATGAGTGTTTTATTACCCCTTTGCTTTGCATTGTGTTCAGTTGTTGACAAAGTACTCGGATCCAAGTACCAATACAACAACGTAAAAACACTGTAAAAGTCCTACATTCAAAATAAGTAAAAGTGCAAGCGTGTTATCAACACAATGTGCTTAACGTATCAATGTAGACTCATTCTGCCCATGTGAATGACAATAAATAAAGCCTATTTTATTTTTGTGTGAATGACATGCTAAGTACATCTACTCGAGTACTGTACTTAGACTTCAATGGTGAGGTACTTGTTACTTGATAATATTTCCATTTTGTGCTATCTTTTACTTCTACTTATACATGTCAGAGAGGAATATTGTATTTTCACTTCACTACATTTATTCAAGAGTTATAGATACTTTTGAAATTAAGATTTTGACTACAGAACATATGATGTGTGAGATTAGTATCTGAAGTAGATCAAATTAGCAATTTCATATTAATACGTGTTCCAATGATATAATAGTGTAACATTGACAGTAGCCACTCTGTCTTGTATCTTACTTTTAATTTTGATACTTTAAGTAAACTTCTGTAATTTTTTAACTGAAAGGTTGAATGCATGATTTTTACTTGCAATGCAATATATTTTTTTATTATCTTGTGATATTGCAACTTTTACAGAAGCAAATGATTTGAATACTTTTTCCACCAGTCTGTAAGTCTGACCGGCTGTAATGGTTCGATGGGGGGGGGGGGGGGGTTTGGCATGAAGCAGCACCCAGAAGCTTTGCAGCATCTGATTTCCGTCCGAGAGATCCTAACGATATCACTGAGTAGCCTACGAGAGCGTGGGCGATGTGTTTACAGCATGGCTTATAGGGTAGACACCTGTAATGACTAGACTCACGTCGTAAATTATTACTAGGTTAACTGTGAAAGTCTAAATATGAGTGGTAAAACTGTAAAACTGCTGCGTTATTTGGGTAGTTCTATGCCAGCCTACTTCATACAACTCTCATTTACAATATAGTATAACTGTAGTATTATAGTAACATAACGGTGTTTTTGTCTCTGCACTAACAGTAGTATTAGTTTGGAGCGCAAACCGCAAACACACGCCTCAAATAGTTTGTATTTGGTTCCGACGCTGCTGCCTGCTGCAGGCGGGCGTGCGTCTACGGCGCATGCACCCACGCGCGCGGCTGTGCCACAAACGGCCACGACCAATCAGCGTTCTCCTCGCTCGGAGGGAGTGAGATCCTTTACAGTCCGCTACAAATACTGCTTGGCACAGTTCTTTTATTTTTATTCAATGCGCCTTTTGGGTCGTCACTTTAGGCTGATTCAGATTACCTCGTGCTTGTCAAAGTGCAAGTAAACAGACTCCCCCTCAGCTTTTTGTAACTTGGAAACTCGCGAGGACAATCGAAACATCTTCACAACCGTTACTTTGTTGCTCGTCGGCTAGAGTATAAACTCGAAAGCAGCGGGGAAAGTCAAAGTTCGAGCTCTTATATCCCAGCCTGTGCAGTCAAGGACATCTTTCTATGAGTTGTGCATGAAAACTTGCGCAACGTAGCGGAAATTAACGTCTCCATCCAGCCTAAAGAGTCACACGCAGCCTTCTGCGTGTTTGCTTGCACCTGCCAACATGACACGAAGATCCTGTGCGATTTATGGGCTCGGGATCATCTGCGCTTCCCTGCTGGTCGTTGGCGTTGGCTTATTTGTGGGTCAAGTTTTCCGCACGTTAATGCACAACCGCCTCAAAAAGGTAAAAAAAAACAACATACTTTCATCCTCAGAACTTTATGAAGCACGTGATTATCTCATGCTTGCATGTATTTTTTTTTTCTTGCTTTAAATGCATTGCTGTAAAAAAAAAGTAAGAGTCGATAGAAATTGATAGAAAACATTGTAATTTAATTAAAAACCGTCTTCTGTTTGTAAACTCTAGAAGATTGAAGTTCATGACCTTGTTTGTATTCACCCCCTTATCTTTGGTGCAGACCACTAACAAGTCATTAGATTACAGATTAATGAGATCACACCAGAGAGAACATGGCTTACAATTTAACCGCATTTATTGTCATTTATAATGTGCAAACTTTGAATACAATTTAGCAGCAAACCAAACTTTAGGGTGTAATCTGCAGGTGTTTTCTTTTGTTTTTACAACATAAACAAGGGCGTAGGTTTGGCAGTGTCCCTACCAATGCTGAGATCAAACCTACGCCCTTGAACATACGGTATTATAGATATGTCACGGTTGCTCTTATCATTGGAGTTCAGTGTATGTTGTCATGGCTTGCATTTTTGAAACTGGTCAGTGATGGGCTGCTTGTTGCCTCCCAGAAGGACTGGCTCTAATGAGCAGCTCAAACTCCTTGATGCGGAGGAGGATGGGTTACTATGGGTCCAGTAGCCTGCGCAATGCAATCAGCACTTTATCTGCCCGACAGTTAGATTGTTAAATTGCTTTTCCATTAGCACCCACTGTGTTGAAAGACTTTTACTGGGAAGATTTCCCCAGCAGATGTCCCACTCCTGTGTGTTTCTGCCTTCAATACTTGACATAATGACATGAGGTGGTTCAAAGGCAAATTCCACAGCTAAGAATAAGTAAGGGCTGAGTCGGTATGGCTTGTTCCTATTATTGGTTGGTATTTATGTCACAAGAAAAAGATGAGTCTGCTGCTGAGAGCAAAATCAGCACATGTTAAAATCCAATCACGCTGGTTTGTGCACATAACACACTGGAGTAACCTCACTCAGGGAGATTCCTAACATTTGTGTATTAAAGATGAGAAGGACAACGTGAGCTGAGTTGAAGATGAATATTAGAGCTTCTTTGAGCCAAAGAGGACGTCTGTAAATTACTTGTTTTGTTTGACCAACTGTTCTAATTTACAATGTAAAATACTCACATTGAAGAAAGTTCAACCGGCACATTTTTGTCATTTTTGCTTGAAAAGTGACTCAAACAATGAACCGATTATCAAAACAGTTTAATGAATTGCTGTCGATCAACATTCATTTATCGATTAATCGTTTCAGCCCTGATTGAAAATGAATCAGTCATTGGTTGCAGGTCTTTCTGAATAAGTTCACTTTTTTATTGTATTACTATTTTGCAGATGTGTCTTCTCTTTGAATCATTTGGTCCATAAAATGTCAGTAAATAGTCCGAAATGCGCATGACTGTGTCCTTATTCTTTCAATTTGTATTTTTACTTCGATGTTTGAATTGGAGCTCTGTGGAACATCAGTGGCTGATGATAAAAAGTGTTTACTTGTGTAGTCAAGATTGTTTGCAGATGCTGAGGATAATGGAAAGGAAGAGTGTGAAGACATTGAAGGGAAGTTGTCTCAGTTCCTCAGGAGGAAGGGCGGTGGATGCGTCTTTATCATGATCTTAACAACTGACGGGAAATGGATATTTAAACTCAAGTAAACTTCGGTATTATCGTGCCCTTCACACTCAGCTCAACAGTTTGAAGAGTTCTTAGCTGTTTGATCTTTAATCCCAGAGGTTGAGAAGTCAATGGACCACAAATACAAACACTGTTGTAGTTCTGTTTGGTTGCATCAGTTGCAGGCTTTAAACTTTCCCGCTCATTTTTTTGTCGGGACCCAACGATGTGCAGTGTTGAATTTGGACACATTTGATATTAATAAACTTTGAATAAACAAGCAAACAGCGCTCTGTTCAGCAGCAGGGCGGGGGCTTCAGGTCTGTGTGGACTGAGTCAAGCGTCTCATCTGCAGCGGGCCTTTTTCAGGCCGTGGCTCATTAATTAACTGCAGTTCACTTCTGCTACTGGATGGATATATATATATATATATATATGTATGCTGGGGAAAGTTGACAACCAGACTTTTCTTCCCAGGAACCAACGTACAGGAGCGGATAGCCTACAGGAACAGCGCCACTCTGCCATTGCAACTCAAATTGTGTTTGTTTGCCATACTAATGTTATAACTTCATGCCATATTATTGCGTTACCGCCAGCAAAATACATACATAAAATCCATGCTCTACTTTATAACCGCGTGGTTAAAACGACTAATATGCCTATTTGGAAATGAATACATCTGCCAAGTGTATTTGACCGGTGTTTCTGATAGAGATGCACCGATACGGATATCAGTCTGACACTGACTCAAATAGTGGAATTGGGTATGGGTGACGATTGGCCGATCTGGTATCGGATACCATTATTTCGATGAATTTCATTTCAGTAAATTTATATCTATGTATTTATTAGTTACATTTTGTTCAACAAAGAATGATCCCAGTCACTTTGACACAGTGAGGTATACAGCTTATTGATTAAACACTGGTCGTGAACCAGACTGTGTTTCGCTGGTATTTCTGAGTGCACTGGTACCTTTAATTATTGTAAGTTTAGGTTCAAAGATTTCTTGGATTTCCAATATTTCAGACTGTTAGTTCAAAGCATTCCCAGAAGGTTAACTTTACTTGGACAACAGTGTAGACGTGAAGCCCACATTCCTTGTTTTCAAATGGCACACCTTAGTCCTTATTTTCATATCAAACCTGCTTCTCAATAACAGGTATCAGATGGCTTTCATCAGAGAGGCTTAGTGTTGACTTTTAGAGGTCATGGTACATAAACGCGAGGCTGTCTAACGCTGGGAGTCGGTCCTAATGCAAATGGAAACTGTAACATTTAAACATTTTCTTTTACTTTAGAGGTTTCTAGGAAAAATAGCTGCAGGAAGAGACTCTAAATACTCAACAACAGGGAGTTAATCATCGGCTACAGATAAGACTGTGCAGGGATCATGTTTATTTTGTTCACGGATGTGCTCACATTTTTTCAACGGATAAATTAATGTCATAATTCAACACGTTTATGCATCAAATTTAATTTCCTGTACTGTACAGTACTGTTGAAGCCAACAATAAAAGAATACAAGTAGACTTTGGTTGGAGTAATTGATAAAACAGATAATCACTGACCGTGAAGTCCTATTTAATAACAATCTTTACATGTTCAATATTTACTGTAAGGCTTGTCAGTTACTGATAAAACATACCATTTGCTCAAAGGCTTTAGTCTTATGGCAATCTGGTGGGGCTCTACAAGTGTTTATGCCACGTTAATATCTCTTAATGTAGTAGACTTGGTAGATTTATGAAGATGCTTTGATCTTGGGAAAGCCCAAGTGCAATCTGCTGCCTCAGCACAAACACTGAATTATAGCAAAGCTTTTCTAACCTATAGTCTGGTGCCAATTCTTGTCCAGAGTAAGTTTTAAGTTTGTGTGTAAGGATCTATTTCCCAACTTATAATACATGCTGACTTTTGACCCAGACTGACAACAGTTGACATCACAAAGCCACAGGAAACCAAACCAATACATTTAGGTGTGCAATTTGTGGCCATTGCTGCATGTTTTAGACGTTCTTATTAGCCGTCTTATTCATTGTTACATTAGAGAATCAGGATACATTACCCAAGCATTGATTTGTAGTCTAAAGAGTATCACATACATGAACAGGCAGACATGTGAAAGATATATACGTGTGGGTGTAACACGTGCATCGCGCTCTCATGAACATACACTTGGTTATCTGCTAGCGAGGCAGTTTGATTTATTTCAGCCGTATCAAGTTACCCCCTTTACCCCAGTTGCACCAGTGTGAAGGACCTCATTCCACACATACCCTCCCAGCAGCAGACTCTGTTTGTGTGCTAAGCCTTCTTTCACACTGCAAGGTTTATTGGGAAACCGGCCGGGTTGGCAGCCCATTTGAGTCAAGCGGGGTCAGCATGCAATGACCTGCTGATGAGGTAATGGTGAAAAATGACTCAACCCTTAATAGGACTTTGGTAATTTTATATAGACTAGACTAGACATAGCACCCAGCGGCCCCCTTGCTGGTAGTCTGCTGGGTTTCCTTCAAAGTTTTAACTTTGACACTAACTTTTTTTAACAATACAGATTTTTTTGATGTATTCAATCGACCTCTGGAAGGTGAAATGTTCCACACAACATGATTTGGAGCTTCACCAACTGTCATTGATGTGTCATTTCTGTGATTTGTGGTAGACCACGGTATTGGTCAAGGGAAATTGTGACATGATTGCAAAACAAAGGTCGTCGAAAGCATTTGTAATCATGCTCGAGGGACAGTGTTTGCAAAATTCATGAAGGTCATGGCCAGCGGTTGTTAAGATACCCGACTCTGGCCCCACAAACGTTACAAATAACAACACTAAAGTCTAAAGCTATGCTAGCTGCTCTGCGAGTCTGTACTTATTGGTGAAAAGAGATGGGATCACCAAAGTCATTATCCTCCGATTTAAAACTGAAAGGGCCTTGCTGTAATGTGACTTTGATGGGTTGAGCAACAGCAGGGCTGGACTACAGTTCAGCTGGTAGAGCTTTGTTAGGTGGCGTGAGACAAACCCATTTAGAGTATGCAAACCTTGTTCACCACGGCTGGATGATTTAATTTAGTGTTATTCACGTCTATGTACTTGCCTGCCTTGACATCAAAGCGCCAGCTGTATGTGTATTTGTGTATTCACCTGCTGCATGTGTTTTTCGAATAGGGAGTGGTGTAAGAGTAGTCCTGAGATAAGAGGGTGTTCCTGTTTTCCATGCTGTATTTTCGTGAAGCATGCTGGGAGGGGTTACCATATTGGTTGTCTGAAGCATGAAAGGACGACATAGAAAGACCACGCTCCCCTTGCTCAATCTAAGGTGACAGCTTTATTGTACTTGGCTACTCAACTATACTTTTGTCTCTGAACAAGTAGATGGGACCCCAAAGGAGAAAGGGGGGGGGCTGTGCTCCCCTGAAATAATGGGACTCGTTGGTGTGCTTTTGGGCTTATTTCATACTGAAGTACTGCTTTTAACATTAACACAAAGCTGGCGTAATTAGGCCAAGGTGAGATTTCCTCTTGATGCGTTGTCAAAAGAAATACGAATCCCCTCGACTCATTTCGTTCTTCTCCCAAGTCCCTGTGTTTTCCTCGAAAGATTCCTACAGTGACGCAGCAACGATGTCTGCTGTGAGAAACAATCTGGTGCACTGGGAAAAGAAACAGGACAGTAAAAAAGTTTGTTCATGTCCTGCACCTCCAAAGCCACATAAGGCCCAGCCAGGCCTGAGGAATGCGGCTCAGATCATTAAGGTCGCAAAACAAGCGGGGCACCCAGCTCCCCGCATCACATGACATGTCAGCGGCTCTCCCCGAGTGCCCGTCGTCGCTGGCAACCGCTGACAATGGAGCCGAGGCAGGGTCTCCCTTAATACCATTCATGTGTGTTGTTGCCTGACGCTCAGACAGCAAGCTGCCCCCCACCCCCCCAACCCCCCCATCCTCCTAACCCCCAAGGATGTTTTCGTTCTCTGGGTTGTTTTTACTACGGACAGAAAAGGTACCGGAAAGTCCGAATTCAAAACATGCCTTTGCTTCTGCAAAAAAAAAAAAACGTTTCCTCGTCCTGCATCAAAAGCAGCATCAGTGGAAAAGCCACATGCAAATAACAACACTTCTGCTTTCAAAGAAAACCCGTGTCCAGCAGTAACATGACCTATATTATAGTCAGTGTTTATGCTTTATTTTGATACAGAAAATGATTCATGTGTCTGACATAAATTATGTTTGTACTCAAACTGAGATATATACGCTTTTTGTCTCAACAGGAGCTTGTTTTGGTTAAGGGCAGCCGTGTGTTCGAGTCATGGAAAGCCCCTCCCCCCCCAGTCTACATGGAGTATTTTTTCTTCAATGTGACCAATGTGGATGCATTCCTTGAAGGGTCCAAGCCAGAGGTCAAGCAGATCGGACCCTACACATACAGGTAGGCTGCCAGAACACATCAGTTGCACCGGCTGCCACGGAGAAAGTCAAACCTGTCTCGCATTAAAACTTCAAAATATGACATATATCGACAAACGTGTTTTCATTGCTTTGTGTATAACACCGGCCACCACACCACGTTCTGTCCTCAAATGTAACACTTTAAAGTTTCTCGAAGTGTTGAGTTACTTTTCAATATCCACTTTTCACCACTCTTCACATTAGCAATAATTACATCCACCGCACAGCACCTATTAAAAAAAATGTCACTTTTTAAAAGTGGGTCACCTGTTACTTCCGTTATTTCCTTCTTCCACAACACCAGGAGGATATGCAAGGAGAGAGTAAAACAACATTATGACTCGTGTGTTCGCTGCATGCCAAATGAATCAAAGCACAAAGCCTCCATGTTACCGGTTGCTGATGAACTATGTCGCATTTCAACGGCTATTGTTTTTGGCACAGCACTCACTCCACATAAAATGTGAATGGTCGTGTGAAATCTTAGCACAGCCGCTGCAGAATGACTATAAGGGGAACACTTAATATATATTTTCTCCAATATATCTAGACCAAGACCACACATGTAACATCTATTTAAACCAGACTGTGCTGCTGTTTATATTTATTGAGTTTATTGGCTTTGTGGGTTCATGTTTTCTGCCGTCTCCAAATTTGGACTTCATCAGCAGACTAGGCTTCTCCTGGTTCTGTCGAAATGTGCCCGTTATTTGCTCAACACTGAAAAAGGGACATCAGCTTCTCTGCTTCCTTTTTTTTTTTTTTGGTCTGATACGGCACTGATACCGTCATGTGAGCCCTGATAAGAAACTTTTTGTGGAGATTTTGAATCACTTCTAATGCAATCCTTAAATAAATATCAAGGTTCACTGCTGAATCACCCAAAAAAGTGTCCACACAGTGCTTGTCAAGATAATCTACCCCTGCCAACCTACGCTAATTCATATTTGACTTTCAAGGTTACCTAATCTCAAACGGCTGTTGCGCTAAAAAGAAGAAGTTGTGCGATGAAATTCACATGTAATGCAACGTGTTTGATATCACATGAAAATATCAAACACCTGATAATCTTGTATTTTGTTGTTATTGCACAGGGAGTACAGGTATAAGGACAATGTGAACATGGGGGAAAATGACAAGACGGTGTCCGCATACAACTACAAGAGTTTTGTGTTCCTGAGAGAGAAGTCTGTGGGTGACCCAGCTGTGGATATCATCAACACTGTCAACATCCCAGCTTGGGTGAGTCATGAACTAAAGGTCTTAGACAAAGAACATTAAAGTTGAGTGTGTGTTCTCTAACTGACTTCTGCACTTTGTTCATTGTTTCCTCTCTCCCACCTCAATGCCGACGACCACCCTCTCCCTCATCCTGCTTTCTTTGCCATCTCTTTTCCACCCTGCCCCCCCCACTCGTCATGTCCTGTCTCTAGGCTGTAATGAACAAGTTGAAAGGGAGTTTCTGGAAGGCCTCCATGGTGTCCATCTGGATGAACTCCATCGGGGCCGGTCTCTTTGCCACTCACACTGTGGATGAATGGCTGTGGGGCTACGAAGATCCCCTGCTGGTCCGCGTAGCTACCAGCAATCCTGAAGTGGACACGGTCTTTGGGCTCATGTACAAGGCATGTACAGCTCTACAAATAATAAAAGCTGATGAACCTCGATTTTGGAAGATCTATTAATTAGTTTTTGATTTATTACATTTTCATGAAATCCAGCCACTCTGAAAACTCTGTTTTTCATGGTAAGAAATGTGAGTATTTTCTTAAAACATGAACACATTTGTTTGACTTAAATCTTTGGATCTATTTAGAAAAATGGAAGTCACTCCGGGGAATTTGTCTACCACACTGGGAAGCAGAACTACATGGATTATGGCCGTGTCGAAACATGGAAAGGCGAAAGGTAGCCCTGTTGCAGACTCCCACAAACACACACTCCCCCTCTGTCTTCATCCACTGTAATGAAACCTCTTTTGGCAAACTTTGTATGTAAAAGGTTTGTCAAATCTACTGCTTTTTGCCTATAATGTGGGAGCGTTTGCCTGGGCTGTTTCCCATATCACAGAGCACAGGACAGGATATCGCGGTACTCTTGATGCTTTAATGCCTTTTTAGTGACCTTTCTTATCCCATTTTGTTGCCTCAGTCTGCAGTCTCTAATTACGCTTCTTACTCCTGGGAAACCTCTTTCCAACAATGATTTTCAGATAAAAACATGTTTTTCGTAATGTACTGTTATTAAGATGAAGATGATAATAATGTTGGCAATGAAAGTAGGCTTTTTGAAAACAGCATATCCACCCCAGAATAATACAAATATTGTTTTTATTCTGTCTATGTTGAAATAAAATAAAATCTGGAGTAGCGCTTTTGTATAGGCATGCTGCCTCAAAACCATTTCCAGTCACTTTGCAGGCAGCACAAATGTCTTTGCTCACTCAGTGCCTAAAGAGATACCCCCTGTATGAACATTATACCCTTTTTAATTGCATACATGCTCATGTTTGTGACAAGATGTTGTTTTGCAGCCAGCTGTCCTTCTGGAATTCTAACCAAAGCAACAGCATCAATGGATCAGACGGAAGTGCTTTCCATCCCCTGCTAAACAGGAAGGAACGCATATACATCTTTTCTCCAGACCTCTGCAGGTACAGTGCAGCATCACAGTTTCGGAAAGTTACAAAAATGAGCGGACACAGCTCCCCCCCACCCTAACCTGATGTCAGAAAGGCATTGGGGATAGCAGTGTGTAGGATTTATGGCATCTATCAGTGATGTTGCAGGAAAACACCAACTGAAAACTGCTCCGCTCACCCCTCGATTTCCAAGCGTGTGGTAGAACTACGGTGGCCTTGAGGTAACGAAGAAACGCAAACGGCCCTCTCAAGAGGCAGTGTTTGATTAGTCCGTTCTAAGCTAGTGTAGAAACATGACGGTGCAACAAAGGAAGCGCCACTTGAAGTCAATTAAAATGGCCAACTTTTCAGCAGAAATAAATATGTTTACAGCCTGGTACAAAAACAAAAAAAACGCTTCTAGTCTCTGTAGCTAAATGTCTCGTTCATGAGAACTGTACCGGGGGAAGCTGTCCGTCGCTAGCTGTCCGCTCTGCTGCTGCGTCGCCCTGGCCAGCCTAAGCTCCAGCGACGATCCAACTCTTTGCCCAGGAGTTAGGCTGTGTCGTCACTGCCAAGATGGCGGTACCTATCGGTGACGTCCATACTTTATATAGTCTAGGAGCAAGACGCAGGCTTTCATATCTGGTATGGAAAAATGTTCTCTGGCCTTGGATCCCATGGATTGCTAACATAACATCCTCTTACATCATTTACCATAGGTGCCATCTGTTTTCTCACTTTAGGCTTTACTGCCTATGCGTGTGTCCTTTTTGAAAGACTAACATGGCAGTTTTCAGGAAACACTTTGTGGAAAGGCTTAAATGAAGAGGAATGTTGGTCGGGAGTGTAATGGGTTTGCAAGTTGGGCGAGTTAGGATGGGGAAGGAAAATCGTGGGAGTGAGGATGAAGAATCCTTAAAGCATTTTATGGTTATTGACAAGTATTGAATTTGTGCCATTCTCAGCATTGGGAAATAACATTTGTTTCTGTTCTTGACCAGACAAACACTTGGAACAAACAAGATTAATCATGCTTTCCATGTAAAAAGTGCTTTGTGCATCTTGACAATTTTTCGTCTTACTTCTCAGAAATGTCTGCAAGACACGTTCACTACTAATTCTTCTAAAGAACACATTTCACAATCAGGATGCTGTTGAATTCAGAAAATAACTTTGAACTAAAAAAAACATGTCGCTTTAGTCATCCTCCCCTTTTGTTGAGCGTGGAAGTAATCCGTCACATGGCTGTACCTTTGACTCTAATTGGATGTGTGTCAAAAACAAACCTCTCCCTAATGTCTTGACTTTCACCTACTTACTCATTGCACTGTTGTGAATAAAGGGAAGGCTCCCTTCCTGTTTCCTATGCATTTCATTCGACTATAATTTGAAGAGGAAATGTTCCATTCAGTGAATGTTTGGCTCAAGTGTTAAAAGCCCCTGTACGCGTAGATCAACACCACTTTGTCTGAAAACATGTGTTTAGTTAAATGACATCTGGGATTGATTTGAAGGATAAAAGAAGCGCTAGAATTCCCATCTGTGACCTGACGGGGTAGTGACCTTTTGGTCCAGTAACTGACAGCTTAGGCACAAAAACCTCAGGAATTTTGATGAATTTCTAACAGGTGTCATTGTTCAAATACCAACTTGCCTTTTGCACCACGTTAATCTGTGGTCCTTCATTTAAAATTGTAATATTCACAAAACCAAAAAGAAGTCAAATAAAACAAAAGACACATTTTCAACCCCACAAAGCACCCTGGATATGCAAAACAATATCTAATACAATTTAAAAGTATGACACAGGTTAGAAAAGTTAACATAAGTGAATGAGTTAATATAACTTAAACAAAATGTTAGATTGCTTGAAAATTAAGTGAAAGTTGTAACATGCAGATTTAATCATTATTATTATACAAATTGTACATTTTTACTAAAGTACATTCCCCCCCCATCACTTTCCTTTCCATTCCCTTTCAACGTTTTACGCCTATAATACATTCTCACATCATCTCATCAAATTTTGGCCCCCACACATTGAAGGGATTTAGATATAAAAGGCCGCATATCTTAGCTACGTTTGTCTGAAATTAATCCACGACAGTCTCTCAGGCCCAGCAGTACAAGGCAGAGGCTTTCACAGTCGCGTTCTAGTGAGGAAACACGTAAGGCTTTTTACTTGGCCTCTCACAAAGGTCAAGGGAAAGGTCTGTACAGTATTGTTGCACGATTGGGGGGGCTGAGTAGCGAAGGGCCACATCCTCCCGGGTCCAGTTGGCAGACACTCTATAGACTCCTTTGTTTTCACTGAGAACCGTCAGGATTCCCTTGAAAGAACAGAACTGCAGATACATAGAACAAGGATGAACTGCTCAAAGTAACGCAATTCTCTTAGCAGCTAAAAGCACAACAAACAAACAAAAATGTACGATTTGTCCACTCCTGGTTCAAAAAGAAGGTTAACAGCAGACTGCAGCATCTACTATTTAGAATGAGAGAAGTACTCTCAACAGGATTTCAGCAAAATGGTAAAGTCAATATATATCATTCAGCTTCTTTCTTGATATTGAAAATGATGTTGAAACAAATTGTGCACACGTGGTACAGCAAAAAGAGTGACGTTAAAAGTCTGATCAATAAAATGATGAGATGTCGGTAAACAGACGTGAAAAGAAAGAAGATATGATAATTAAGAAAAGAGATTTTATTCCATCAAATCCTGCAATGTCCTTGCTTTACTCTGCAGGTCGATCTACATGGAGTTTGAGAAGGATGTTGTGGTGAAAGGAATCCCAGCGTACCGCTTCACACCACCACGCTCTGTCTTTGCCAGCAAAGAGGAGAACCCAGCCAACGAGGGTTTCTGCATCACCCCAAAAGAGTGCCTGGGAACTGGCCTTCTTAAAGTCAGTCCCTGTCGCAAAGGTAAATGTCAGCTTGTGCAGCATATTTTCTCACCTACACTTTGCACTTTCACATGCCTCTCCTGTCAAATTGCTACTTTCTGCGCCTCTATTCTCTTCCCTCCTGTTACACTCTGACCTGGGCCTTTATAGTAAACACATACCTTTATTTTGAAAGGTAAGATCTTTGCTTTTTGTCGCCCTGTTCTTTACGCTTTCTTCCCAGTCCACTTCCTTTTTTTTTAGTCAGTCGAGGTCCTCCTTTTATTTTCCTTCCTACTATCACCAGCACCCTCTAAGTGACCCATGTGACACAGCCCTCTCAACACCTCAGGCGCCATCTGACCACGACTGGCCCAGTAGCTGAAGGGTTGGTAAGCCCTGTCACCTGATGCTGGCCTTGAATATGAGTTGGTTTAGTGCCTCAGTGGTTCATTTCAGTAACAACACGCAGATACTTGTAACTTGTGTCAGAGAGATATTGTAACAAAAGGATCATCTTGTCTTGTTCTTCTTGTTTTTTTGTTTTTTTTAATACATTTGTAATAGCTTTGAGGCATTTATTACTTTCTATTCATTTCAGTAACAACGCGCAGATACTTGTAACTTGTGTCAGAGAGATATTGTGACAAAAGGGATCATCTTGTCTTGTTCTTCTTGTGTCAAAGTTAAATGTCAAATGTTAAGCATGCACAATAAAAAAAAAAAAAATCCAGTCACTTTGAGGTCATGGTACAAATTTAGCGCAGCCAGCAGTATTTAAGAGAGTGCGCAGAGGGTTACGTTTAGGGTCAGGTGTTGAGGAATGAACACAGCGCGTAAGTGGCACTCATACGTATACCAATACAAATATGTGTGCGCGTGGGCTGCAGTGACCTTGTGGGTTGTCACGGGAACAGCCTCTCAGGTGACTCCGGGTGTCTGATGTTTTTGCCAAACACAAGGGCAGGAAAACTGTCACCCCTGCCCCACTTCATCAGCACCTCGAGCTGTGCAACCTTGTGACGTTGTTGTTGCTTTCCTGAGACACAGACAGGACGACTTTGTCCGACGTTGCACAGGTGGAACCTATTCAAAGGTCTGCACGACCACACATTTCCTTATTTATGACCAAGGCCATATTGTATGAACCCGGGGGTCTCCAGTTTACAATATGAGGAAGGAAGTCAGCAAGAGTAGCATGAGTCTTGATCTGGATTTTAGATGCAGCCCTTAATTTGTTCCACGAGCGGGTCTTGTTCCATCTATTGTTTTGTTTGTTTTCTTTGGAAGATTGACCCTGAGTAACCTGCTGCATGTTCCACGACGGAGGTCATGTTTATGATGCTTTGATTAGATCGTGCATCAAACAGCAGGAGATGTGATATTTGATGAGAATGTTGTTGTTGTACTATGCTGCTTCTTAGGCTTTTATGTTGCGTCATCGTGTAGTTGTAAAAGACAGATTATTTTGAACAATAAGAGCACATAATATAAACTACTTGTTTTATAGGTTTCCTTTATCAAATGTTCTTAGATGTCCTTGCTGTACAAAAAAAAAAACATTCTTATTTAACCAACTCCTTTAAGATACACTGTTTTTATGTTTTACGGTCATTTTAATGTTGCCTGTGTGTTATGTGATGCTGTGTAATGTTGACATAAAAATACTATCATTAATGAATTGGCCAAATGAATGAGTAAAAGCTTGTTATGGTGACACGTGGCAGCTCAAGACCCCGTTGTCATAATTATGTTTAAAGTCTCATTAAACCCTTATTAGAGATGGGGCAACGTTGTCACAGAAGATGAGGCACACCATTTGTCACGATTGACATTTTCCACTTAATAAAGCGGCGAACGGAGAACTAAAGGAGACTCGTTTGTTGTAGAGTAGAGAGATATACATCGTTGAGTGTGGCTTCGCTCAGCTTAATGTTGTCTTCCTTTTATTGTTTCTCACCTGAATCCTCTGCTTTCCTCACGTAGGCGCTCCGGTGGTCGCCTCCTTTCCTCATTTCTACCTGGCAGACAAGAAATACGTGGCGGACATTGAGGGGATGTCCCCGAAAAGACAGCACCACCAAACCTTCCTGGACCTTAACCCGGTAAGCGCCCAGGCCACAGCTCGTCAGCCTCCGATCCAGAATGGAAATACGTTGGAGCAAAACATTTCGTTGAACTATGAAAGGAATGCCATGCTGCATTTAGACGTACTGCTACACCACCTAGTGGCATATATGTAGTAGCACAGCAGAAGAACAACACTCCTAAAACAGTGTCATAGATCTCATTTTGTCTGTTCTGGTGATATAATGCTTTACTTTACATTATTAACACTATATTTTGTGCAGACCACCGGAGTGATTGTACGTGCAAACAAGAGAGCACAGATAAACGTCTTGCTCAGCAGAATCTCTGGATTCCCGTAAGCATCTGCATCCAAACACAAGCTACTATTCTTCAGCACCGATGTATGTGTCTGTGCCATATATATAATGGCTTCAAAACTCTTTTCTTTTTGTTCACAACAGGAAAACTAGAACCCTGAATGAGACAGTCTTTCCCGTCATGTTCATCAATGAGGTAAGAGGCAGTGAAGAAGTGCCGACACTTGCATTATGAGTCAGTGGATCATCATTCAAGTTGTAATATTATAAACAAAGTCATTTACGTTTTTTTCCTGTGTTTCTTGATTCCAAAATGAATATGTAGCAAATTAAAAACGTTTGTTTTATGTAAAAATGTAAAACAACACAAATCAGGGCTAAACCACTAGAAAGTATGAAATACTAGATGCTAAACCAGTCACTAGTAATACATAAAGTTCCCTCTCCATAATGTATCTTTGACGTTGTCTTTTAATACGCAGAGCGTGGTGATTGATGATGTTTCTGCGGCGAGAGTAAACAAGCTGCTGCTGATTGCCACGCTCGTGTCCAACTTCCCGCTCATGATTGTGGGACTGGGGTCCATTATGCTCCTAGTCTTAATCCTCCTTCTTTTCCGAGCCCGCACACAGAAGGTATGACCACCTCTTTCTTACCCGGTTGTATTCTAACCGCTTACAATTTGCTTGCTTTGTCCCAATAAGTAATTGTGTTAATTTGTGTGTAATTCATTCAGTTTCTTAACCCCGACACTAATTGCAATGTGCGTGTGTTTATCAATGTGTGTCTCTGTGCAGAACGAAGTTAAGCGCACTGTGTTCACCAAGCCTCTCTATGCTGTAAGTCTTTACGGTCATTCTGTTGCTTTGTTTGATATTCCATGTTGTGTGTCTCACTATATTAGTGCTTATTGTCTCATATGCATCTTTAATCTCATATGTTAGATGACTTTCAGCCCTCCTGAAATATATATGTGGCGCTGTGCAGCAAACACATTGTTTGCTTTTAACACATTAATATAATTTAGTAATACTAAATGTCTATTTCAGTAATGTACACATGACACTAGCATTTGTGAGATGACACGTTCAAGAACACCAAACCTTTCAAAGTCAGATGAGATGACTTTTTAAATGTGTTTTCTTTTCATCCTCAATCTCCCACTAGACCTCCAATGAAGAAGACACTTCCTACTCTCCAGTTAGTGACAAGGAAAAGGAAGATCCTCAAAATGGGACGTATATCTCTTTGACACCGAAAGGTGACCCACAGGCTTGAGGAGGGGGAGGGGGGAAAGGTTAGAAGGGGGCTTTTTACACCGACAACCCTCAGAACTTCAAATAGGGATTCAGGTTTTCAGGAGAGGGATGGGAAATAATCAATATCTCGTTTATGAATGGAAATCTTTAGGGGTGTGAGGTTTAGGAATTGGGGAGGGGAACATGTTTTTAGTCATTAATTTAGATTCATTTTAGCCATGGAGAACTACCTAAAGTCCAGTATACAGTATACGCTGTATTCACAGAAAATTATGACATTTGTTTGAAAATGCTGTGTGTCTACTTTCTGCTGTTTGGTGAAGTCAGCTGCTTGAAAGCTGTGGTCCTCTAATGAGCAGAGATGGAGACGTCACTTTGTGGTGGTCTTCAACAAACAAAACACACCTTTTTAAACCTCAGGTGTGGAATAAATTAGATTTTAGTGCTGTGGCCTCGCCTCATTCTCTCATACCAGGGTAATGAAGTCCATTAACTGAGTTTTTTTTTAGATATTATACGCCACTCTCAGGGCGCCTCTGCTTCAATACTATCAAACACTATTAAAGGAGCGAAGCGAAACATACGGCAAGCCTTCTCTTCGTGAAGACATTTAAATCAAGTATCAGTATTATTGTGTGCCATTTGTCATTTCATCCTAAACTAAATGTTATCAAGACATTTTCTTGGCTCGTTCTTGTTTTCTACTCGTGCACTGTTGTTAGAGGGATATCTGTGGACATCATTAGCACCGCACCATAGAAACCGTCAAGAGTGTATTTTTGTATATATCCAGTGCAAGGTGTGTTGAACTGTTTACATTCCTCTCAGTGTATGATGGGAATGAATATCAGACAAAACACTGAATATTTTAGATATTTAATTGTTTTTGTAAAATAAGAAGTCCTTCTCATTTGTTGTAAATGTTGATGTAGAAATGTTTGAATGCAAAGTTAGAGCTTCACACTTGTCTTCTCGTGCCATGGTGAGCGACGCCTTTATGAGCCTTTTAAAGCCGAGTATGACGGGATTTTATGGTTGAAAAGACAATTCATACAGTACTGAATTTGTATGTTGACAGTATTTTGCCCTGTATAACTGCTTACATTAACTAACCACACTTTTAAAATGTAAGTCAGCTTATTATCATTTCAAAATGTGCTTTTTTGAAGCTATTGTTGAAGGCCTTAATAACATTGTTGGTGCTGAATATGAAACCCAACAAACCTTTTTTTCCCAATGTTTGTGAAAGACTTCATGTGTGGTGTGTTCAGCCATTGCAACGAACAACTCATGAAGGTTTAATATGAAGAATTAGTAGAAGAAGAAGAAGAAGAAGTAGTTGTGCCTTCAAAAGAATCAATGTTACTGCAATTGTTTTGTCTTTTATAGTTTTCCCATATTTTGTGAAAATAACGCCTTGTCACACCAACAAATGTGCATATCTTTTTCTTCTAAATACCAAACAAAACTGAGAATGAAACTGCTAGACGTTTTCATAGTTTTGTCTTGCCGGGAGGGTCAAACCTTCTCACTCAAGGCTGGTGAAATTATCGGATTTCAGGTGCCATTTAATGTAATATTGTGAATGCTGCAGAATGACTTCATTTGAACTGTGTTGAGCCCAGCTTTTATTACTGCTCTTATTCCTAGTTGTGACATTTTAAGGATGAATGAGTTACATGCACTGCAATAATCAGCAATAAATATATCAGACAATAGCGGAGAAGCTTTAACAAGTTTAATTTTGTGTTTGATTGACTCTAATGAGTCTTGTACAATAAGAAAACCTAATGAAAATAGAAGGAATTCACGTAGAGTGCATAATGTGGTTTCATCGTAAATGGGTGAATGAATGGATAAAGATGCAAACAAAATGACAGTATTACACAATACTAGAATTGGATTAATTATTGTGTTGCATTGGTAAAACCAAAACACAGAAAGCATAATTTGGACTTTACACTGGGTTACTTTGTGCCGTGCTTTGGTAACAGATTGTACTTTCTGAAATTATCGTTACTGCTATAACCACTTATTCTTTTAATTGTCAATTGTTTTGAAACACTGACTGTTAATACTATTTTTACTGTGTACACAAAAATAAAAGTAGTTTCAGTAAATGTGTCTTTACTCCTTTTTGACAGTGTTTGGTTCGAAAAAAAGTTTCTTAATTTAAGTAATTTATCATGTAAATTTAGAATTCTCAAATTTGTTTTTTGATATAGACAAATGAAATCTTCACCAGAGGATGTGGGTAAAAATATGCACTAACAGTATAAACATCTGAGTGAAGGAAAGAAACCATGCTCTGAACCGCATTGCTCCCTAACAACAGTCATGCTGTGGTGCCACAGAAGACTGAGTCTGGATGTATGGATGTTTAATGTGTGAGGAAAGATTACACAGATGTCTCCAGTATTGCCATTAACTTACATTGTGTCTTTCCATATAAATAAAGCATTGGGGCTGTGTGGTTATAGGCTCTGTTCTTGGTTTTAGAGTAAAGTTGAAAGCTGGCATTGTTTAACTTACAGGATCAAATTCAAAAAGATTGGAAAAACACTATCTAAAACTCCAGTAAAGCCCTAAATCAGATTTTTACAAATATTACAGAAAAATGAAGAAAAATTGGGCCCTTAAAGAGTTATATTATTTGTCTGTTGCTTTTAACACTCATAAATTGCCTCTTTCATGAATACATATTTAATCAATGATATATTATTAATAATATGGTGCTATTAAGCTTTCACCCTAACATGACCCACCATTGTAGCTGCTTTTACAACTGTGATGAAGTTATTTTTTGCATGAGCTCCTCTCAGTATTTTGTCTGACCTCCGCATAAGTAGCGATCTCTCATGCAGACTCCAGGTGGCGGTAATGTGCCGTTATGTTGGATGACAACTGCCGAGCCTCACAAAGAAGAAGAAGAAGAAGAACACGAAGAAGAAGAAGAAGAACTGCTTACATCTGAAAACAGTCAACATGGCGTTCAGTTTTGGCGGCGCCACGAGTAACCCAGCAGCAAGTAAGGACATTTTCATTTAATTTTGGAGTATTTGAATGAGACTAGAAATATGCTGCTTATATATTGTCACACTAACGTTACTGTACGTGTATCTTGTAGCTAACGCTGTCGCCTTTGGCTAACGTTAGCTGTTGTGGCTAACGAATAACGTGAACGCCACTCCTCAAAGTTAGCTAACTTATCTTTACGGTCCTTATTGACAATCATGATCTTGTAGCTTGTTAAAAATCCATTGTAGCTGTACGTTACCGTTGCTGTCAGGACACCCAACACTCACAAAGCACTCTCTATGTTCATGTGAAGGCACGTCCGGGTTTTCTTTCGGTTCATTTGGTGCCAAACCCACAGCATCAACAGCAGCGTTTGGCTTTGGCCCCGCAGCCACCACCACCACCGCCGCACCCGGATTCGGCAGTAAGTCCAGAGACGTGATCCTCACTAAAGGGGGGCACCTCTCCTCACCTTTGACCCTCAGTGATCACAGCTGCTCCACTGTGTTGTTGGTCAGTGTTATAGCAACAACTCTTGTTAGCTCCGTTTGGGACTGGTTGGGGTTTGGGCTAAGTTTAGGCTCAGGTTAAGATCAAAATACACTGAAATTGATGGGGGAGCAAGCATTGTATACTATATTAATACAGGACCTACAGCAGTAATGATGTACGGGTAGTAATATGTGTACAGTCATTTTGCAGTGTTGGCATCATCATGGTCATCATATAATAGGTTACAGCAGTGGAGTAGCAATGGAATACATTTATATTTGTGTAGATAATTGGGCATCACTGTAAAGCTTAACCAGCCTGTTTTTGTACTAAGACAATTGCATATTGATGTAAGCCAAATATTGTTAAAATCAGATGTGTGTAAACTTTCTAAAACCATTGTGGTGTGTTGTGTACATCGTTTGTGCAAACTAGAGTAGGTTCTGTTGTTGACTCTGTGTGCACCACGAGGAGTCAATAAGGACAATAAGAACGAGCCCCCGAATGTATTATTATTATTATTATTATTATTATTATAAGATACAGAGTACCTTCATTAAGATAAGCATGTAAACTGTATGAAGAGGAACTGCTTTCTGTATTTTGCGTTAGTGTTTGGGCTTTTTCAATTCACAAAAAAAAGGTTTTTCATATAATTTGTGACTATTTTTAGGTCTCCTTTGTTGTTGTATCCAAATCTAGGTGCCAGTTTAACTGCCTGTCTATTTTGTGTCTGCTTTTTCGTTGTAGCTCTCACAGCCCCTGGTTTTGGGGCAGCCACCGCTGCTGCTGTCGCACCAGCCACAGGATTTAGTTTTGGCTCCACCAACACTGGTAAGATATTTTAGGGTCAAAACAGTCTTGTCTCTCTTACGGTACATTTCTTTAACAAGTAATAAGCCCATACAAGACCTGACCATTTGTCATTTAACTCCTCCGTGTCATTCTCTCCTTCTCGCTGCCTGCCTCCGATTGGCTGCAGGATTTGGGGGGCTGGGAGCTGGAAACACCACGGCTGGTGGGTTTAGTTTTGGGGGGTTTGGTTTAAATGCCAACCCAGCAGCAGTCAGCTTTAATGTGGGGTGCTTTGGTACAGCAACCACCACTGGCACTGTTTTCAATTTTGGTAATAGCCTGGCTAGCACAGGTAGATGACCTTTGTGATTGATTAATCAGTACAGTCTGTGTCTGTAAACACATTTTCATCCATTTTCACATCTGTGTGGTGCAGTGATTTTTCGTCCGACATGTTTTTCTCATTAAGTGTCGTTGTTGTTTCCATTTGCATGAGGAGACAAAATGTTGAATTATACACTCATCTCATTTGATTCCTGTAGAAATTTACATTTTCACCTTCTCTGTTGAGAGCGATGCTAGATGGAAATCAAATTATTTTTTTTCTTTTTATTGCCGTAAAAGATCGGTCATGATTTTTGTCTTCTGCAAATAGTCAGCGATTTCATTCTGTGTTTCTTTCCTGTATTCATCTTTCTTTCACCTCCTTTATTTCATTTGGCATGATTTGCTTTATTTTTCAGGCACGTTTGGAGGCTTTGGGACGGCTGCAACAGCCGCCGCTGCACCAGGGTCCACGTTTAGCTTCGCTGCTCCCGCTAACACCGCAGGTCAGCAGCGTTGCTCTTATCCAGAATGATGAACTTTCCTTCATTTGTGTGTATGTGCAGGACATAGAATATGCATGCATACATTAGTTTTTTTTTAAAACAGGACGCCCAGCAGTTTTGCCCAACTGAGGCAACAGTCATCAAAGGCAGGTTTTATCAGCTGTACTAAAAGCTGTAAAAAAGTTTCTGTGATACAAGTGTAAATACCGTTTAATGTGTAGATGCACCGCTATTTGTTGCATTAAAATATAAACTATAAACGTGGGTTTAGTTTTACTAAAGCTGTGCTGTTACACAGTGCCAACAAATAGCTGCCATTAGGTTGCACAGTCACTCTACACTTTACTTGGCATTCAGTAGCATTCATGTACATATTTTCTTCCTGTGTTGGCACAATCGTCTGTTTTTAGGAGGCCTGTTTGGTAACACGCAGAACAAAGGTTTTGGGTTCTCCTCTGCGCTTGGCGCTGGGACCGCTGCTGGGGCAACAGGATTTGGAACTGGATTAGGAACATCTGGCCTCAGTGGGTTTGGAGGCTTTAATATCCAACAAACTCAGCAGCAGCCAGGTGAGACCCCGTATTTCCAATTAACAGTTTAAAATGTTTCCAAGTGAAGATTAGAAAATGATGTCCCAGATGTCCCAGACCATTAAAGCTGATATTTGTAATCTGTTTTTAAACCTCCACAACTCCTCTATCGACCGTGCTGTGCACCTCTTATCACTGCAGAGGGCGACAACTAGCAGAAAGTTTTCAGCTTTAACATCATCATCATCAGTCCAACAGTGTGCAGCTGAAGCAGAAATATAAGACTGTGCAGTTAAGAGTGTATTAAGTTGGAAGCATTGTTAATGACTTTCCTCATATTATGAAATAACAGCCATTAGGTCCGTAGTTTTCCCTCAGAAACGTGGACATAAAGAGAAAGACAGTCTGACGTGTCGTCTTCCTCTCCTCCCACCTGCTAGGAAGCTTGTTCGGCCCGCAGGCCCAGCAGCAGGCTCAGCCCACCCTGCTTTACCAGCAGGTCACTGCTCTGTCAGCTCCCACCTTGTTAGGGGATGAGCGGGACACCATTTTAGCCAAATGGAACCAGTTGCAGGCTTACTGGGGCACTGGGAAGGGCTACTACAGCAACAACAACCAACCTGTAGACTTCACCCAGGAGAACCCATTCTGCAGGTTCAAGGTAACGGTGGATAGTTCATTAGAGTGCTTGGATGTGCTTGTTGGGTTCCTTTTTTTTTTATTTGAATATCAAATAGTAATCCTTTTGTTCCCTAGGCGGTGGGCTACAGCTGCGTCCCAGTGAGTAAGGACGAGGATGGTTTCGTGGTCTTGCTTTTTAATAGAAAGGAAGCCGATGTGCGAGCTCAGCAGCAGCCACTGGTGGAGACCCTCCACAAGGTCCTGGGAAGCAACCAGACTCTCACCGTCAACGTGGACGGTGTCAAAGCCCTGCCCAATGACCAGTGAGTCACTCAGTACTGCTACACCCATGGCTCCCCAATTACTTTCAGAAACTGGAATACATATTAAATTGATTACAAACGAATGTGGGGGACTTGTTCCCGTCTTCTGTCTCTCAGGACCGAGGTGATCATTTACGTGGTGGAGCGTTCTCCTAATGGCACCTCCAAGCGGATCCCCGCCACCACACTGTTCAGTTATCTGGAGCAGGGCAACATCAAGGTCCAGCTCACGCAGATCGGAGTGGCCATGTCTGTCGCACGCACAGAGCTGTCTCCAGCGCAGCTCAAACAGCTGCTGCAAAACGCACCTGCAGGTAAACGAGCGCCTGCGTGTTTGTGTCATCCGCTCGCTGAACTCCACAGGTGCTTTTGCTGTGTGATTTCTTTGCTTCTGAGAGTGTTGTCTCTTCTCACTCAGGAGTGGACCCCATCATTTGGGAGCAGGCTAAGGTGGACAACCCGGACCCGGATAAGTAAGTCGGTTCAGAAAACATCTGCCAGACTTTCCATAAAGGGTGGTCTAGGAATAATGTGTGTGGGGGGGGGGGGGGGGAGATCAGTTAGAGAGACTTGTAGACCCTTGAGATTCTCCAGTTGTGGCATTTTGATTTTCCCCCCAATAGCCATGTTCCATAAGTGTAACATGATATATGTAGTGTTTAAGTTAAGTGTAACACCCTTTACCCATAAAGATGGCTCTGCTTTTATTGGCTTCTTAATTTGTAATGGTTGGGGGTCATTAAAGTGTTTTATTTTTCCTCCAGGTTAATACCAGTGCCCATGGTGGGTTTTAAGGAGCTTTTTCGCAGGCTCCAAATCCAGGAGCAGATGACCAAACAGCACCAGACCAGAGTGGATGTAAGTGGAAACAGTCCAGGTTCTCTAAAACGACATGGGCACCGCGCCTTCTGATTATCAACGAAGGAATTTTGTAACGGATTTTGTGGCGTCCAGGACGGAGTACACAGATGTCCTATTCATGCTCGCCGCCAACAGGCTGTTGACGGCTGAAATTACTATTACAAATGCAGCTGCGAGTGTCGACGTCAGGATTTAGGGATGTTTTTAAAAATCAATCTGGTTTGTATATGAAATATATGATTAGCTTCCTCTTCAAATGTACAGTCTATGTAAGCATGTTCCTCTGTGGTTTATATTTGAGGATGTTAACACCCTTCTAAGTTGGGTCTATCAAAAGCATTTTGGCTAATATTACCGTAAAATGCAACAGCAAACGTGTGTGAAATGAAACATCAATTGTGTTGTCTGATGTTGTTGAGCAGGCCAGGGATTGTTTTCAGCTTGATGGCTCTAAAAATATAACTTGAAATCAGAGGAGAAATAATATGTTAACAATTTCCCTCCCTCCTCTTCTCACTCGCGCACACACACACACACACACACACTTGTTGACTTGCAGATTATATCCGGTGACATCAGTGAACTCCAGAAGAACCAGGCGACCACAGTGGCCAAGATAGCCCAGTACAAGAGGAAGCTGATGGACCTCTCTCACAGGGTGCTGCAGGTAGCTGTCTTTGTTCGGGTGATATTGTGTTGTGGGTTGAAATGACCTGCGATCAACACCATCGCAACACATTTCGTAGAGTTTGAATGAATGCCCTGGCACCGTCTGCGTCTTTTCCTGCTTTATCGTTTCTGCCCCAGTGTTTCTCACATTTATCTCCTCCTACGTCCCTGTTTTTCCTGGCAGGTGCTAATCAAACAGGAAATTCAGAGGAAAAGTGGCTATGCGATCCAAGTGGACGAGGAGCACCTCAGGGTGCAGCTGGACACCATTCACTCTGAACTCAATGCCCCCACACAGTTCAAGGCAAGTGTGTCTAAATTGTAGCAGTCGTGAATACGATCCGACTGCTCATTCTTTCATTCATGTATCTTAATAGACTGACATCAGGGTTACAAGGACTTTTTAAATTCTTTATGTTTCTCTAAGACCAGTTGGTAGTTTACTAATTTTTCAGTATTTATGGTATTACAGTTATTACTTAGGCTGTTACTTGGAATCCTATCTGGTGACATTGCACTCCTCTCCACAACCTGTTTTTTTTTTTTTTAATTATCTGACTTTCTGACTCGAGCTGCCTAGAGATTCCCGCCCCTAACCACCAGTTGAGACAAAGTTTCTATTTTTCACTATTTGTATCGTCTTTTCTTCCAGGGTCGTTTGAATGAATTAATGTCCCAAATCCGGATGCAGAATCACTTTGGAGCTGTAAGATCAGAAGAGCGCTACAGTGTTGATGCAGACCTCCTCAGGGAAATCAAACAAGTGAGTCGGCACATTCACACAATGCCTCTCGTTTTAACATCCGTGTGATTCTTGTGCCAGACCTCTTGAATGCACTAAACCAGTCATTCCCAATCATTTTTACAGAATTTCTCCCATTGTCTTTAATATCTGCAGTACACCTTTGAGCCACGTGAGGGAGACTATGAATGTTTGTATTGTTCTGATAATTGTAGCCAACTTAAAACATTGAATCTAATATGAAAGTCTATCCTACTGTTGGTTTTACTGATGAGAGGACTAAAACAGTTTGTATGAACATGTTTATATGTTTACAATAACACATGGTTTACCTATTCAAGGTAATATGAAGTGATGTGGAATTGGGAGTATAAATGCAAAGAAATCGCTCTTCTCCCACTTTATAGATAACGCCTGTTGTGAATTAGTTCGCAATGGTTTTTGACATTTTTAAAAAGTGTGGCCCCCAGAAAAGAAGTTTGGGAATGACCGCTCTAGACCACGACAAGTCTGTGAAAATATTTGTAAAGAGTTTTGTGCAATAACTGAGACGCTCTCCCTATCTGCCGCTTTCAGCACTTGAAACAGCAGCAGGACGGTTTAAGTCATTTGATCAGCGTCATCAAAGATGACTTGGAAGACATCAAACTCGTAGAGCACGGGCTGAGTGACAGTGGACACATGAGAGGAGGCCTCCTGAGCTGAGTCCACCCCACCAACACACACACACACACACGCACACACACACACATGTTATGCTCTGACTCACAATCATCAATCCTCTGAAACGGGTCAACTTCTCCTTTATGTCATGGTGTCGGATTCACCTCGAAGCAGTCTTTGCCTTTAGGTTTGATCAAAGGAGGGTATCTGAATTTCTCTTGGTCACCATTCTGCCATTTCTATCAGGACTTTGCCCCACTACCAACTAAATAATGACTGTGCTTAATCTGTGCTTTCCGGGCTGACACAAAGAGCTTAATGGAAAGACTCGACATCGTCTAATAATAGCTGGCTTCCCCTTTGTTACGGCAGATTATGGGAATGAGACTATGATTGTGGCTGGCATGTAAGCAAACCATAGGGTTGAGTGTGTGTGCTGTGTTTGAATACATTGTAAATACATCTTTGTATTTCTTTTTTTATGCTGTTGTCAGAATGTTAATAAATTTCATTTAAATTGAAAACAAGTTGACTACATTGCTTTCCTTGCAATCATACTGTAACGGTAGTCTCGTTTATTTATTTTCTGTCTGAACAATGCAACTCGTGTTGCCCCGTCTATCTCCATTGTTTTGGTACTCTCACGTCACCAGTGTTTACCTTCAGACGAGCCTTTTCCAGCATCTCATCAAAGTAGGGCTTGAGTTGATAGGATTCATGTCCTGGATTCCGACTGATTGGCAGTTGAACGGATTAAGCAGCTTCCAAAAAGATTACGTCCCCCCCCCCCCCCATGTGTAGTAGAGTCACCGATATCCCAAAGGTCTGAATTACACAAATGTTTTTCAGAGCACAGGTAAAAGAAAAGGACGCTGGAAGTAGTGACTGATGACCGGAGTCACTAGTTTTGCAGAAAAAGATGCTGCCAGGCAAAACGTAGGCCGATAAAATGATGATGATGATGATTGTTGTACTTCAAAGAAGCAAATACTTCTACTTGATGTAGACCACACAATTAAAAATATCTACAGTAATGGTAAAATACCTTATCATACCTCTTTACTTATTTTTCTATGGGAGCATTCTACAGTGCTGAGAAGCAGAAATCACTAATTGATTGATAAAACGCTGAAAAGGAGCATTTTTCAGAATTAGTAGCTTTTGCTTTTGATTAATTTTTTTTCGCTAATGTTTTAAACCCCTACATACAATTTGATGCAGGAGTTTTGACTTATACAGACTATTGAACGCACCACCATCCCTAATAATTTGAATTTTACTTTATTTTTTAGATAGTGCTGCATTCTAAATATCCTTTAACTTCTTTAGGCCAGATATTGTCAACAATGCGCTCGAACATGAAAGGCAAAGACAACTTCATATGTGTTTGATGTTTGTTTATGCATACCTAATCAGGGTATACATAGAAATCCTAAAGAAACATCAACTTCTTAAATAAACTTCAATTATAAAGGTTAAAAAAAAATGGATGAGATACTACTCAACTTTCTTTGTATTCAGGTGAACAAGTCGAGCACAGACTGCTCTGGGTGTTCTCTCTATGCAGCAGGTACAGCTCCTAGGTATGTGCAGAGATGTCCACCAGCCGGAAAGCCTCCATGAACTCGTTGATGTCGATGCTCCCGTCCTTGTTGAAGTCGATGCTCTGGGCCAGGTCTGCGATGGCCTTGTCGCTGATCTCCGTCTTAAGATGAGAGCTCAGCAGTTTCCAGGTCTGACGGAACTCCTCGAAAGAGATCAAACCTAGAAAGAAGCGGAGGAGGGAGGATGGTTGTACACTTCCTAAAATTGTAGCTGTGACTGTGTTTTAACATTTGTCATAACAACAGTCTTTGACAAATAGCTGTATTACATATATTCCCACTTTTGTTGTAGATATTTGAGAAACGCGTCACCATCTTAGTTTGACATGTTCACGTCAATCCGTTGAGTAGATGTGGAAATAATTCGCTGACTAAACTTTGGCCCGCTGGTCAAGGGATGACCAGAGTCGGCACCGTTTCATCCTCTGGGGAACACGGATGTCTGCACAAAATCTCATTGCAACCCATTATAGTTGAGACATTTCAGTCAACAGCATGACTAAACGGGAGAGAAAAAGACATCGATCTAGTGTCTGGAATCCAGGTGAAAGCGTCCTACTGACCTGAGTTATCTGTGTCTATGATTCGGAAGATGGTTTCCAGGTTGGAGTGGTTTTTGTACATAGTCTCCAGGATGCTGTCATCTGAGATCTGAAAGAGTCGAATCAATCAAGATGTTGCGACTCTTGTGTGTGTGTGTCAGAGATGGAAAAACAGGGTGAGAAAATCATTAGACACTGGTCTTGCAAGGCTGACCTCCAGTTTGGGCTCAGTGATGGAGAGCTCCCTTATCCACAGCTGGTAGTCCACCATGCCACACTGGGTGCTGCTGACAAGCTGAGGGCGCAACACCCTCCAGGGCAGACCCAGGTTTAGTACCCTCTCTGTGGCGCTGGCCCAGTGCCTTAGAGAGATCATCCCTGAGACACAGACAGAAATATACAGTCTGATACACTGACACAATATACGCTTTTTGTTGTGACATTCATCACTGCTGCTCAGTACCTTTGTTGTTGGGATCAAACTCCTGGAAGGCACTGATGAGATCGGACTTGTGTACGAACAGTTGTTCCCTCAGAGCTCGCAGAGCTGATCTCTCTGTCCACCCGACGCTGACGCAGAACAGGTAGAGAAAAGTATTTCTTACTTCTGCTCGATAAATATTTGAATCACTGGGAAATATACTGATCATACTTTGTCTGTTTACCCACAATCTGCCATGTAAATCTGTGTTTAAATGTTACGGGACATGCATTTTGTGTTGTTTTAAATTGCAGGCTGGTATTTGTACCTTTGTCTCAGGGTGAGCTCTCTGCTTGTCCTGCTGGCCTGATACTGAATGAAGTGGGGAACCAGATCGGGTCCCATTCTGATGTAGGCTCCTCTGTTGCTGCCCACCTCGTAGTAGTTAGACGCTGAGAATATAGTCAGCACCTGAATGCAACAGAACTCATTGATTACTAATTGCTGTCTGATTAAATGCTGTAAATGAAACGGCTACTTCTGTTCAGTCATTTTGCAAATTGTTTCCTCTATTTTCTTCCTGTTTTTCATCTCCTGTCGTAAGCTAAACTATTCCACCTTAAGCTCTACGTCATGTGCAACTTTGTGCTCACCCTGCGGTTGTGGCAGAACTCATAGCCGTCCTGTTTGCACTCATGGGAGCGGATGAGGAGCTGGAGGTTGTGTCTTCCCAGCACTTCCTCAGTGACGTCTGGCCCCCAGTAGCAGCCTCCGCCTCGCACCTCATTGGGAATGCAGCCATTTTGGGGCATCGGGTCACTCCACAACACATCCACTATCTGGGTGGCCCAATCAATCATAGTGAAGTAGTTAGCGAGGTCAGGAAACATGAAAACATGTGCATTATGGGGCATTTCTGCATGTGCATACTCAATGTTCAACGTCCTTCCTGTCACCTACTTGTTTCCACTCGTCCACATCTGTCTCTGTTGTTTCTCCAGACTCCGGGTCTAAGTCGGACTTCCTCGGTTCTCCGTAGGACTGGTCGAACCCAGCCAGCCTGCGCCTCCTTTTCAGCTCCTCTTCCACCGACCAGTTGAGTTGACTGCTCACGGGCGCGTTGTGGAGCGAACGGCGCGGGAGTTCGTGCCTGTGAGCCGTCGCAGAGCCGTGGTAAGTCAGAGAACACACCCGACGCCGGCCTTCCGCGGGTCCACCGGCCTCCCCGTTCCCGTTGTTCAGTGTCTGAGTCTTACTGACATTGACTGCTTGATGGGTCGCCTTAGGAGGCCTGAGAGCCGACACATACTGAGCACATAAGATAAAATACACTTAATATGATGATCGTGATGATATTTCTGGATTTGCAGCCCCAAATACACCGATTTTACTAATGCTGAATGCCTCTCTTACTTTGTGTCTGTCCATTCTGGCTATCACGTTGAGGTCTGTTGTGTCTGAGATCCCACCATGCACAATCAGCACCTTGTTATCAATCACTGTGGCCAGAGGCAGCCAGCTGAAAATCTTCTGGAGGAGCTTTAGGATCGTCTTGCCATGCAGCTGCAGACCAAGTCAAGTTTATGGTGACTATACAGTCGGCTTATTTTATCCAATTTTTGTAGAGACGGATGATGAATCCTACTGACTCTGGTGATTCCACTGACTTTTCTAGTACCGCCATGAGGTTCACATTTGTGATGTTTGACTTGCCTACCCTGCCAATGGCACTCAGGCTTAAGCCCATCTGTTTTTCCTGCAAATAAATGTCAGATTCCTTGTATGTGTGGACATACTTGGCCAATAGCACTGATTCTTGTTCTGTTTAACACATACTTAGCACCACAACCCCTATGCTGGGAGTCAGACTTGGTGTCTCAAGTCTCAAGTCATCCACATCACGTGAACTCAAAACGTTTACAATCTGATGTTACTTTTACACATAAAGGCTTGAAGGAGGGGAAAATAGAAGTGCACGTCATGCCACTTTATACCCACCCTGTATTTTCCCAAAACTTCTTTAGTGAAACCGTATCTGGAAAAAACACACAAGGAACAAATAGATTAGTGTACACATCAGCTGTAGGTTAAATATAAGCGGAATGCCAATTGCATAAAGCCATATGCAGTATGAGCATATTGTGATTAACTGCAAAAACATGAATACTAAGTAAACAGGTGGCACAAGCCACTAATTTGAGTTTAAGAAGACTGACTAGCTTACCTCAGGTTAACAATGTGGTCCTCGTGGTTTCCTCTGTTTAGATGGACATCGTTGGGATAGACCAGCAGGAACCCAAACAGGATGAGCAGGATTTCAAAGGAGTTTTTACCGCGATCCACAAAGTCTCCATTGAAGACATACGGCTTCTCGGAGGACGGCAAACCATTCTGGACGGAAGAAGTTGTTAGTTAAAATGAACATACCTGTCTGACAATATGATTTTCCTGTTTTGAATACCTTATAGAATATTAACAGCAGGTCCTCAAGGTGCCCATGTAAATCTCCTGGGGGGGAAAAAGGATACATGATGTATTAATATTGTGTGCGAGTGCTCCCTGGATTGTTTCAAAGGCAATAAAGAAGAATGTGAGACAACAAATCGGAGCAAAATGCGTCCAGGCAAGGCCTGCTGTTGCGTACCGCATATGGTTATCTGCTTGGTGTGGCAGGCAGAGATGTGATTGATGTTTGGAAGAATTTTTAGAAGTCTCCAAGTTTCTCCAAGAAGCTGCAGAACATATCGAGCATGAAGCTGCTACTGGGGGAAAAAACAAGTATGAATTCACTGGCCTGCTGAGGAAAAAAGGATATCATTAGGTACTTCTGTTTGCGTTTGAGTATCTGCCTTAAGTGTGCTTTATGTGCCTGTGTACTTACTTGTTGGTGCTTGAAGGCCTCCACCAGCTTTGACACCCCACAGAAGGTCAGGGGGAAGATCAGATGGGGGCCGATGTAGCTATCGCTTACTTCAATGCTCTTGTAGCAAAAATATCTCTCCCACTCTGTGTCTCGACAGATTTCATTTTTACGAAAGATGTGCGATATTAGGTTTCCTATGTTTAGAAGAAGAGATGGAAAGTGTGGGACGTGGATCAGTGTGGTAAAAGAAAGTACGTTTTTTTTTTCAGCAGAGAGTAGGCCGGTTGAGCTCAGCGTAGCTCACTGTCGGTAGGAAGAGTCGGTCTTACTTTCACTGCTGGCTGGGGTGAAGTGGTCCATCAAGAAGCCAAAGAAGTTGTAGAGCTGCAGGAAGGGTAAATAGAATTAGTGTCAAAGAAAAGATGAATGACTTAGAATATGCCAGTAGCTCTCTGCTGTGAGCTGAATGCGACCATGTTGATGTTTAGCAAGTCTCGTTTTTGATCATGTTCACGATAATATTTTGAAGTTTTAGGAAGTCAACATATTCTCATGAGCTTTAAACACAAAGTACAGCTGAGGTTGATTATGTGATTAGTTTTGTTGATATTTGGTCATAAACCAAAGTATTGGACAAATGGACATTTTTACCCAATGGTGGTGCTGGATGAGAAGTTAAGACCACATTTATTACAATTCATCCTCTGGGTACCATGAATGTCCGTTTCAAACATCACAGCATCCATATCGTAGTGAATGAGAGATTTCGATGAAATCCAAAAATATCAACGAGTGTATGTATATATACATATATATATATATATATATATATACATATATATATATATATATATATATATATATATATATATATATATATATATATATATATATATATATATAGGAAAAGTCACAGGAGACCATGAATATCTGAAACAAATTTCACGGCAATCCATCTGGTTACCTAGATATTTCACTCTGAACCAAAAATGTCAGCCTCATGGTAGCGCTAGAGGGAAAATCAGGGGATTACCAAAGTCAGTAGGCTTCATCCTCTGGGGACCGTGAATATCTGTTCTCAACTTCATGGCGATACCTCCAATAGTTGTTGAGGTATTTCTCACTGACCGACGGACTGACATTGCCAATAGTTGTGTCCCTGTATTCAAAACTGTGTCAAGCTCACCTTGATCTGGTCTTGCTCTCCTGCATATTCAATAGACTGGAAGATATTCCACGTGCACCTGCGTCTCATCTCCAGCCGGGCAACATACTGACGGTACCAGCGCTGGATCAACAGAGCCGCTCTGATTGCTTAAGATTAAGAGAGGAGAAGGAGGCACTTGGCCATAACCATGATGAGGTAACCTTTCTCTTTTACTACCAAATACATTCATTCACTATGTCAGAGCTGGACCGGATGACTCACCAGTGGCAGCTTCACAGAGTGCATAGAAATGAAGTAGAGAAAGTTAGCAACACGCTTGCTAATTGAGACTTTTTGAACAGATACCATAAAGTAGAAAGACGTGTTGGAATAAAACAAATATTTACCCGGAACTGAGATGGCCACTAAAAATTGAAAGAAAAAAAAAAAGCAACGACACAGACATTAAATGAATGCAGTACAAAGGAACATCTCGTTGAAACACATTGACTATGAACAAGAGCGATTCAGATAAAGACCAAACCTCTGTCACATTTCTTCAGCTGTTCAGATTTCCCCATAACACATCCCATGACCCTTTGCTGTTTTCACTGTCAAGACAAAGACACGTTCATGAGTGAGTCTGAGATATCTGACCTTGTGTTTTGCAACCTGGGAATAATACAATAATATATTTATATAGCCAGTAGAACACATTTTCTATTATTTTAAATATTTATATATTATATATAACAGCATAAACAAATTAAATAAGTTGGAGAAATAATTCTCATTACCTATAATTACTGGATGTTTTACGACACGATTGCGAACATAGGGATAGAATACCCACTTAAGCATTTAATGTCTAAAGGGCCTATTAAAAGTAGGTGTTAGCAAACCTATTGGAAAAACAAAACGATCAACAGCCAAACAAAAAGGAAGAACTGGATATGCCCAAAGGAACCTTACCTGGCCTTGTTCCCTTTATTTCATCACTTCCCCTCACTTCTTCTGCGCCTTTAAGGAAACCTTGTGCTTTCTTTCTACAAGCTGGCCAGCCACACTGTCACAATTTGGAGAAAAAAAGCAGAAATGAATCATGCGTTATAACTTCGACTTTTCCATTTCCCGGGCACAGCGGCACAGGTCCCCGTGGCTGTAATGTTGTAATTGGATGTCCCCTCTGTACAGCTACACACTCTCATCCATCACAAACACACACTGAACAAAGGCTTGTGAGCAGCAGAGCCAAGTGAGTAGGACAAGCCCAGTGATCACTTAAACAAAACAAGATGCAAGCGGATTAGGATTACACCTTACTACGGCTGGCATTTAACGCTGAATAAACGGATGGAGGCTCTGATAAAGGGCAGCATCGCTTTTGAAAGGAGGTTGTGTTGGCCTCGGCTCAAGACCCGCGTCATCGTTGTGACTCATATGACAACAATATCGTCATTATTATCTCCGTTAACAGTTAATTGACCACTGGCTAGTCTGGACCTCTCTGTAAACACAGACGTATTTCTTAATCAACTAACATGATAACTGATACATTATATTGTTACAGAAATACAGATAGGGGGCATATATATGGAAACATCATGAGTCATCTACTGCAAAACATTGATTTTCCCCACATATTTGTGCTGCTTCAGAGCAACAATTTGCCATATGGGTAGGAAAACACCAAGTATTAGGTGAAGCCAAACAGTATATGCATTAAAAAGGTTGTACACAGAACATAAATATTGTTATGTAATAACTCAGGATTTTTGTAGCCAATGACAGCTGTGGACGCAGGCGTTATGTTTTCCGGTTTCGGGTTGTTGGTGCACAGCTACGCAGCGAGCTAAATCCATTTCAAACTAAGGTGGAAGACTGCGAATTGCCTTTGGAGATTTTACTGGAAACTTTGAAAAAAGTATTGGACAACACATTAAACATTAGCCATTACAAATCAGAAAATGATTACGCTCCAGAGTTAGGCCGAAGCTGTTGTAAAATGAATTTTGGATTGCATTACAATGTTTCAGTATGTGTTTTATGTGCAGTCGTACATTTTGAAATATATCTCTATCGTAATATTTCCCACAAGTGAATTTCTGTATTTCTTCTCTATCTTGCTACATTAAATCCTGCTACATTTAAAAAAAAAGAAAAGGTCTTTTGTGTGTTGAAATATCTTTTCAGGAATTTTATAAAAGGCTCCTTGTAATTCCGGCCAGGAGCAGCTGTCAATGGTGTGACTCCCAGCGGCACAACAACAAGGAAGCGGTGGGAGACGTCTGATACTCAAGGACTCTGCTCATTCGTGCATGGTTATAGGCTGTTAAGAGCTGCAGTATCCCACAGTGACCTCAGGTACGTGTGTGAGTGTGTGTGAGAGTGTGAGTGTGTGTGTGAGTGTGTGTGTGTGTATGTGTGGGTGTACATACATACATATTTAGTGCAAGTAAAGATATAAGAGAAATATAAATAACGAAATAACGCTCATAACATTTAAGAAAAAAAGGGGTTGTGGTGAAAAGTTCTGTTTGTATTCTACATGTACTGAAGATACAAGTGCACATTTTGTGAAATTACAGTTCTGTAGGTAACCACCTTCATATATACTCAAACACACAACAGTCTACCTGTGTATATTCTCACACACACCCGTAGTTACAGAGGGAAAAGGAAATATCAGCTAATGCTTGTTAGCAGAATTATTTCATTCTTGGTTTTGGTCTTTTGATGGGATTAGTTTACGGCGTTATGGCTAGATGGGTATATGTTTGTGCACGTTGTAACAATCAGTACTGAAATTCTGCTGCCTCATGGTTTGAGATCTTCACTGTGTTGTTGAGGCCTGTAGAACATACTTGTGTTATGATGCCCAGATAGATTGTTACCAAGTACACAAAGTGCTTTAGGGTTAAGACGGTTTGAAGACAGAAGAGGTCATAACAAGTCATATCTGACTAAAATGGACTTTTAAGTATCAATGGTAAAAGTACTCAAACAGAAAACTGACTGATATGTTATCATATACTATACTATTACATTGTTAATACGGACGCATAAGCAGCATGCAAGTATCTCAGCATTGTACTTAAATGCAGTGCTTGCAGCAGATAAACTGTTAGTTTTGGTCTACATGGGACAGTTTGCTGTGACCCAGTTTAGGCCTCAGCGAGGAGTCGGACTCTGAGAAGAGGGACAGCTACCATTCCTTGCATGCCTCTGACCCTCGCTGGCTCACAAAATTGTCAATGCTGCCAAGCAACCCTGGCCTCTCGGATATCAGCAGCACCTGCAGCACCATTATTGCTTTGTGTTACATTTCTTTCCCTCCAGATCCCATCCTTGAATGACAACTGCAGCGGAATGATATTGTTATTATGTTTATCAGCGGAGATCTCTGCCTTTCATGCCCAGCCAGTCTTCTCTCTGGAACTATTGTTATAAATATTGTTTCAGGTGCTTTGGTAGCTCGTGCCCTCTCTGAATGTGGGTTCGGTACTAACACCTCATTACAAACTACTGCTGTGCAACCAAATATTGTTCTATTAAGTGTCCAAAAATAAAGAATCTGGGGACCCTGACGTTTGACACACAAGCTATTTAGCTCAAATATCAACGTTATTAAGGTCCATTGAAGAGCTGGAACAAGCTGATGCAGAATGTACACACAGTTTTCACTTTATTAGGTACACGTGTACTGACCAATGCAATCCAAAACATCAGTTCCTATCATAAAGTTGACTTTTATGATGCTTACAATATTCAGTTTTTGTTGACACCGCCATCAAAGTGTTAATTAAATTATGTTTTTAGCATTGAGTTCATAATTAGCACTATATTCTGTGTTTTTTTTTTTATATTCTGCCCCACCTCATGTGTGTAAAAAGAGAGGACAAAAAAAATAGAAACACCTCTTAATATATTGTTGTATTAAACTATTAGCTCAGTAATGAACATAATTCAATGTGCACCGACAATGTTGACAGAACTGAACATTATGAGCTTCGTAACGATAGATGTTATGGCAGGGCTGTTGAATTTCATTGGAGTGTATAGATGTCCCTAATAAAGTGGTCACTAAGCGGATATGATACTGGTAGTGTGATACGATATAATTTGAACAACCGTTGAGCTACTTGAGTGACATCATGAGGGGAATTTGTATCATAGAAAAGGAAGGGATTCCGTAAACATGTTGATAAGTTTGGTTGGGTGAAGTTAAGGCACGCGTATGATTCATCTGTTGATCTCATGTTAGGTGAGTCCTGAGGTTCACCGCTGTTGCAACTAATCACTTAAAACTGAAAATATATGCATGACATGTGGTAATGTGGTGTGCCTATGTAGCTATGTCTATTCGTCTCTCCTTCTGTCTCTCTCTCTCTCTCTCTTGGATCATCCTCCTTGCACTCTTTCACACACAACCGTGGACAAGACAACAATGTTAAATGTCCCAAGGTCAAGCTGTGGTACAAGAAGATAAAAACCCAGGTTCCCAGGCCCTGCTAGTAGAGCATCCCTGTCTAGTCACTCCTATCTCCTCCTCCAACCAGAAGCACAGAACCAACCACAGCCTTAGACCGACGCAAGTCTGGCTCCGAAAGCAGTTGATCTATAGATTGACCGTCCAGCTCATGCACCATGTCCTTTGCGTTTGTTTTCACGACGATGCTTCTGGGCTCTTCAGTGGTGATTGCATTTGTTTTGCAGCCATCCGAGGAAGAACCTGCAGCCGCTGCTGACTCTCCTGTTTCCCATCACAGGTCAGTATCAAACTTTGTTGACCAATCTTCTGCTTTTGTTTGCAGTGACGTGTCTTTGTATGCAGGGAACATCTAAAACCGTTTTCCTCAAAAAGGTGTGCAAAGCATTCTAAAAAAAATGGCAGAGAGGTTATTATATTTTAAGATATCCTCAGCATCGGATCACATATCACGAGATGTATTCATGCTCAGGCCTTTTTTAACATGGATATTTTAGATTCTGGGTAGGATTCAAAGTCACTGTGACCATTTGGTTTTCTAACAATGTTGTGCAGAGATTCTGTTTAAGTTTCAGCAGTGTAATCAATTACTCTTCAACACAACATGTCTCTCTTGGCTGAGCTAAACGCCTATAAAGTGCTTTCACAGTTCATTGAGGACAGTGAGAGAGCATGTCTGGCATGAGCAGCTACTTAAAAAAAAGCACTTTTCGGGATTAGATTGGAGTGTTAACAATCTGTTTGTGAAATGTCCAGGATTTTCTTTTATTTGTGTGTGTTTCCGTATAATATTGTTTTAATAGTATGCATAATGTAAATAACACTGAGTGACATATGATGTTCAGGTGCCAGGGTGGGTCATTGCAGTCCATCAGGAAGGGTCTCCTCGGGGCTCTCAACTTGCAGGCTGAGCCACAGTTGCCTGCTGGTGGGCTGGACGGTGTCCGAGAGCAATGGAGGTCCACCTTCAGCACCATCGCTCACAGAGCCATGGACACAGGAAGTAAGTGGAACCCAAAATTCAAAGAAACTACTGTAGAGCCCACATTGTTTCCAGTCTGTTTAATTCTTAGTGGCCTTTTCAGAGTCACATCCAGCAAAAAAAAAAGTGTCTTTTTTTCCCCATGTCCTTCCAGTTCCAGCGGCCTCTGGCAACTCTGTGTCACCTAATGTTGGAAACGGTACGAGCCTGAAGTGCTGTTCCATGGCCTCTGAGATCTTCATGAAAGGTATGCAACAATGTGTGAGCATGCATATTGACATGAAGACATATAGTAATGCGCTGTAATATCTATTCTTGTGTTTGCAAGATCTGGGATGGGACAGCTGGGTTATCCATCCTGCCAGCCTTACCATTGTTCAGTGTGCACCCTGCAACCCCGAAGTAAGCAGTGTGCAATGTCCATCGCCCCAAGCCAATGTCCAGGATGCTGACTCACAGGTATAATTCTCTAAGACATTTGAATAGTGAAGTGATTGTCTGCAAACACCAATAAGCTTCTATTGTACTGATTTACATTTGCATACATTGATACTTTTATTGTTCTTTCCTCCTCCTCCTACAACTAAACTACAGTAGTTGAGTCTATGTACTTAGTTACTTGTCCACCACTGTGCCTGAGTTTCAGTGTCTTGGAACTATAAATAGCACATAGTTTTACTTTGTGTGTGTTTGGGAGGTGAAACCGCTGCCAATAGATTAGTCTGTTTTCTCCTTCTGCCAATACAAATGTGCCAAATAAGACACTCCCCAAAGTTGGTCAATCAGACATGAATGCAGTTGCAGATATGTGTGCGAGTTCGAGCATAACTAATTTGAAAGGCCACTTTTGTTCTTTTGTTTTTACTTTTTCTTTGTCTCATTGACATTGGATCCAATTATTTCCACTATAGCATGTATCAAATGTTTGCATTTTTTTATTTTCTATACCAGTATGAATGTATATTACACTAGAAGAAAAAAAAAAATACATTCAAGTCATTCTTTTGTTCAAACTGTATTACCACGCTTTACTCCTCCTCTCTTTGTTCCTCCTCAAGGTGCCATGTTGTGCGCCCATCTCCCAGGAAATGGTGCCTGTCCTCTACGTGGATGAATTCAGCACCCTTGTCATTTCCTCCGTGCAGCTGACTCGCAGCTGCGGTTGCGATCCGGGCAACCTCCAGCCGCCCAGCAGAGAGTAACGTTTGTTTTATAGTCCTGAGTATGTGAGCCACCTGGCGAACAAGCATACACATAAAATACAGAAAATGTGGATAATACATCACATGCAGGCCTATCTTCTCTCGCTATACTTATCTCAGACCCTTGTGTATTCAACACAGAGCGTGGGAACCAAGGCAAAGTCTCTCTATGAACTCAGTTTTGCATTCCTGTTTCTCCATTCTAACCAGAATGTGCCAGCACAGACCTGTTTAGCCAGCCGAACATAAAACTGATCAATTATGATTTTAGTGGTATATTTTTTTTTATGTTTAATTAACAGTGGACCAACAATTAGATTTTATACATGCATTTCTGTAGATAAATAGTATTAAGATAAAGTGTTTCTCTTGCACCAAGAGCTGTAAGTGAAATGCATCTGACTAACTATCACCTAGTAAGTGCTACTTTATCTTTAAATAAATCTCATGAGTACAGAGCGCTATTTAAAGCTACTAACTGTTGCTGAGTGTTCCCTTTCAAAAATGTGAGACTGTGCAGAGCCAAATCCTTTGCACAGGCTGGATGTATCCTGTTTCATCTGGGAAACAACTATTTCCTCTTATGGGCAAGAAGTCAATTCAAAAACTGTTTAATTAGGTTTATGCTTTCCATGACAAACATTTTTTGCAGGGAGAGTAATAGGAGAAGGTTGTGTTATCCAGCTAAACTCACTGCACCTAAAACTTTGTATTAATCAACAACATCTGTGCTGTGCTTTTCCATGAACAGCCATTTGGCCGTGCCCTATTTACATGTTTTAAATGGTAGAAAAGATGACAATGCTGCCCTGCAAACCTCAAAAAACTGTAACTGTAAAAAGGAAAAAGTCATTGGACTTTTTCTTGACATACTTAAAATTTTACATTTTGTGTTTTGCTGTGATGTGTTGTTACTTTGGCCAGAAAAGTAATTTAATTGAAGATCAAAGCCTGGCTGACAATATACTATTTTATTTACATAATATGTGCTTTTATATGCATTTGTAGCAGCAGAGTTCTTATTTCTTATTCCCATTTCCTTATAGGTCTCTTTGACCATTTCTCATAATTAGTTTGTCATTTTGTTATATGCATGACTCAAGTTACCTCACCATTCACTTTTTCAAGATTTTTTTCACAAATATACTACAACTTAGAGTGACCAGAGTGATATATTACCTCAACTCGATCGATACATTAAATGTTTTATTGTGCTAATCTTTTGTATCAATTTCCTGATTTCTTTGCTCACAAATTGAATAAAGATGATTCAAATCAACAGTTTCTTGCTCTCAGTTGTTTTTCCTGTCAACATTTATAATGTACTATGACTCTTGAATACTATTTCGTGAAAGCCGTTTCTTATGCCGGCCTTTCAGGATTTCATGCCTGCAAGACATGTCTAGTCTAGAGGGAGGAAAATAGCGGAGGAAGAAATTTTGGCACTGTGCACCAGGAAATTGGACGCCAGTCAGGGGAAGAGCAACATATTGCGCACTTCTGAGCAGACTTCCCCGTTTTCAGTTGCTGTGCATGTGTTTGTCTTCAGGGCTGTTATAAATCTTTTCTTTGCTGCAGTTGTCAAGTTGTGTGAGCAAGATATTGATCCCGGACTACGGTTAAGCAACTACTCCACAAGAGGACGGCAAGATCTGGGCCAATAGCTCAACATTGCCAGCATTTTGATGTTTTATTGACACTGGACAGAATGTCAAGATATTTCAATGTGTGGGTGTCTTTTGGAATACTGTACCCCTTTCTGCTGGCTGTAGGGGCAGTTGAATGTTCAGAGAAGGAAACGTTGCTCAAACCGATGTCTGACAAGGTGTCGGCAATACAACTAACGAACTGTCTGATGGAGTGCACTAGGATGACTTACGTCAAGAAATTGCAACTTCAGGACAATCATAATATAAGGCTTCAAGATTCTACGGAAGGTAAGGAGCCTTTTCAGCTCTAGGATGGTTCACCCTTTGTTAAAAAAAATGAAATACTGAATGTTAAGAAATTACCAGTGACAGTCTTATGTCCTCCAATGCTGTTTCATGTTGCACATAAAATCTGCTGTGTATAGGCCTTCATGTTATTTATTTATCTTCTTAGGAGACCTCGGGGAATACTGTTGGTCTACGGAGCTCAAGTGCACCATTGGAGAGAGGTTTCTGCTTGCCTACGTGGTGTTGCCTGTGGATGTAGCTGCAGTTGGCCATGAGCAGCTAGAAGTCAAAGCCTCTGTCCCCACTTCCACCACACTGCTCGCACACGACAACCCCACCACGGTTGCAGACAACTGTGGCCTCAGATACGACGTCACGCCGCACTTCAGCACAGAGAGGGTGGGGACGTCGTTCTGCATGCAGGTGGTCTCCCTGGATGATGTTCTTAGATGTCCTCCCTTTCTGGTCACCTTGTGGCAGAGAAAACCAGATCAGCCCAACCAAGAAGGCCAATAAAAGCTCAGTGATGGAAGAAGTGCTCAGATCTTTTACCGAAGTAAAAAGCACTAATCCCATCGTGAACAAATACTCGGTTACAAGTAAAAGTCCTGCATGTTCCGTAAGTAAAATAATCAGGAACATTGGAAAAATATTAAAGGCAGGGTGGGTAATCTTGAGAAACTAGCAAGAGTACGCTAGAGTTAAAAAAAAATGAATGTAGCTTTCAGCACTTACTCCAAAAGTTGCTAAATCGAATGAGAAAGTCGTCAAGTGAGTCCCTTCAGGCCTCCCTCCAAAGCCACTCGCCCACAATACACAGGCTGAATATGTGCAGGAAGGCCGGTAGGTGGACAGGCAGGTATCCCAATCATAACATGATGATAATTTAAAAAAATAATATCACATATGTTTTTGAAGATTATTACCAACAAGGTCAAAGTTCTCAATGCAACAAAGGTTCCCCAGTCACTGTTATATTATTATACGTCATATAATTGTATTATAATTACTCGTACATTAATTAATGTGTAAGCAGCATTTTACTGTTGAATTTGTTTGATTTTTAACAATTTTATATAAGACTGACACTATTGATTATTTTCACTATGGATAATTTTCTCGATTAATCGATTGATTGTTTGGATTTTAAAACTTCAGGAAATTCTGAGAAATGCTGTCACAAGTTCTCGGAGCCCAAAGTGACACCTTCAACAGTCCAAATCTTTTAAGTTATTAAAATGACTCAAAAGGAAATGCAGCCACATGAAAAATGACTTAAACCATCATTGATCATTTCGGATCTGTACCAAAGCATCATATTTTAATTAATCTGCAAATGTTTTTTATACAAAACTCTTAGTTTGTAAAGTAGCAAGTAACTATAGCTGTCAAATAATTGTAGTGGAGTAATAAGTACAATATTTCCCTCTGAATTTAGTGGAGTAGAAGTAAAAAGTACAAAATATGTGCCTAAGTACAGTAGTTACAGTAGATGTATTTAATATACATTCCATTGTATAATCCCTAAGCATCACTGACATCCGTATTCTGCTTGTTTAAGTGAATCTTGCTTGTATTATAAACATAATCTGTTAACATATTTCTTTCTTTCTTTTTTATACATGTACCAATCTAGCAACTGTCTTTTAGAGTTGAACTTTCCTCTTTAAGTTCTTCTGTGTGATAGATTCCTGTTGACAAAAGACGTTTTCATTGACTTTATTCACTTGTCGCAGTTGTTGATTCGATTATATATCCGTGTTGATATTGATACTACTCTCTATGGATTTCCAATCGTTAACATACCAAGTTAAGTGCTTGCAGGATATTGTGAAAATGATACCGTATGTATATCCTTTCTTTGTCAACATTAGTTATCTCATTATATGGTTTTCTGTTTTATAAAGATTTTTTTCGAATCAGAATAAATGATCTGTCTTTAGGTTTGATTTATGTGACTTTAAACATTTAGTTTATTGTTTTAGTTGTGAAGGTATATGATGGCATATGATCATATGTTTCTGCGGGTCTCTTAACGTTTATGAATTAAGCTTTGTTAAGCATTTATTTAAAAAAATCTGAATTACCTTTATTGGCCAAGTATGCGTGAACAAATGAGGAATTTAACTTTTGTTTTTTGCGTCTCTCTTAATGTGCACAGAAATAGAAATAACAGCTCTAGTAGGGACAGGGAAAACAAAGCTGGTTAGATAACTATCAAGAATAGACCGGACCGTTATGTACACAACTAATGAAAATATAGATGTAAATATTAATAATATTCAAAAATATAACAAACACCAATGACCAATAATAAAACAAGAAATAAAATGTCTATATACAAGTCAAGTGCTCTGTAAGTTGAAAACAATCCAAATAGTGCAAAGAAATAAATATTGAATGGATACATATACTGAATGATTATGTACAGTATGCACATGAAAAGATGTCTATATATTGCATATTGTGTTGGATTTATATTGAAAGTGACAGATGATATGTAAATACTTAAAAACAAATTGTGCATCGTAAACTGTAAAATTACGATCTACAACGTCAGCACTGGATATTTCATTGTAAGAAGATTATTGATGGTGTATGTTAAGTGTTTATCAGAGTGATGGCTAAATCTGCACGACATCATCAGTGCTCTGCTGGTTTCAAAGACAACCGGAGTGATGCAAAAGTTCTCTGTTAAATGAAGGATGTAAATATGAGATGTCAATGGCTGTATGTGTTAATGACATTATTAAAAACATATTTTTCCCTTTTTCAGTCACATGTGTATTGTGCTTATGTTTTTGACTATTGAGAAACATGCAATGATATTATAGTGACCTTAAGTAGAACAGCAACCTACTATTGCAAACCCAAGTCCTATTACAAATAATAGAAAACAGAATAAGTATACACTTACACATTCTAAACAAATTAGTTTGGACTAATTATGCTGGGATTTTTTGAGAAATACTACTATATTTGGAATATTACTAATATATACAGTACTATACGGGCGGTGTGCATCTTGTATGTGTTTGTCTCTATACACAGTGTGTACTATTTCAGTATTTGTACATACATGTACATACATTTATCAAAGACGAATTTCACCTGCTCTTGGCTGTGCATTGGTTGTCTGTTCTACTCATAAGAAACAATGTAGTGCCACCCACTGGTTGTCATTTAAACTAACAAAAGCATCAGACTGCTGCAGTCCTGTACACCTTCCAGCCTCTGGATGGCAGGCTTATCACAGAGCAGTGTTGTGTGTTTCTGTGCCTGTCATGCAAAAAAGCGAAGTGGAAACAGCTGAAACATCTACTAAGATCTTTGTGTTTTTCAACATCTGAGACACTTATCACAACCAAAATGCTGTGTGTCATTGACCAATCACTGCCCTCAATCAGTTCCTGAAATGTACTAAATTGAATCCCCACAGTACATTAAGTAAGTGTAAGCTATATATACTGCACTAAATACTGTGTGTTCAAAATCTAAATTCACATTTGCAAATTGTTTTGAGAAAGTCACCGAAGTAATGCTCCTTTTAATCCTCTTTTAGTATTGAATAGTTATATTGTTTCCTATTATGCATTTCATGATCTTGAGGCCCCAATCTTTATCTACAATCTAAAAGTCTAATGGTCAGCTCGTTCAGCAGTCCCGAGCCTCCAGTTAGGTCTAAATGAAGTAAGATGATGTCGGTGTGCTCTGCAGGCAGACAGCCAGTAGCATAACATAACTACCCAGGGTGAGTATCCAATAACAGACCTTTCTGCACAGCCTGTACTTCATGCCTGCATTAAATCATACACGTGCCGGTGTCCATGCTCCAAAAGCAGCAGACAACAGGCTGCTTGATTCTTTTGTGACGCACTTCCTTAGCATGTGCATCTTACATGTTTGGTTGAAATGTATTAAATGATTTGTGTGTCTGTGTTTTTTTTTTTTCCAGCTGCAGGCTAAGCTCTAAAACCTACAGGACAAATACAACCACTGCCAGTTTTGGGCTCTGTGTCATCAAATCTGAACTCATGCACCAAAACTAGCACCAAGGTGACATAGTGAGTCAGACTTTATGATCTACTTCAGGATTTCTGGGCAGGAGAGTGAACCGTTGCTAGCTCTATTATTTTGAACTGTAAACAAGGTAAGGACCAGTCATTCAAAATGGTGTGACAGTTTCTTTATTTCTAAAATAAATCATTGTATTGTGTGTACTTGATCTTGTTTGTGTTAAATGTCTTAAATGTAAAAGTGGTTTGTGTTGTATCCACAATCACTTTTGTCACTTATATATCCACCATTCCTGTTTAAATTTGATTCATAATTAAATGGCACATAAACTAAGAGCAGACTATTTCCATATTAGTACATATTAGTTATTTTAGTCACATGCTGCATGCTGCATTTCTTAAAACAAAGCAGCTAATTTCATTAAGGTTTAATAGCTTTTTAATGAACCATACACTACTTTTTTTGAGTCTGTGGTCTATTGACAGTATGTGTGACAGCCTGTCTGAACCATGATTAAAAATACTATATACTATACTTTTCTCATCTCTGCTATTCTAATGCATTAAAACATATATATGTATTTATGAATTCCCAGCTTGTATTGTATTCTGTATATAGCTGTATCTATCTTTCCTTCTTTGATTCAGCTGAGAAATCAATTTATTTTTCTTTAGCTGTCAACAGCCACTTGGAATAAAGATAATTTGCAAACATGGGCTTTAACCCGTCTTTTAAAACTTTAAACGAGGACACACACACACACACACACACAGCAGTCTGTTGTACAAACACATCTAATGACAGATGACTGTACCATGTCTGTCACGCAGGGGTAGCAGTGTAAAGTTTGGGCAAACTGTCGTGATGAGGAAAAAGCATTGCGTAAAACAGCTGTAAATGGACTCATTTGTTATGCTTACTTTGTATTGACTCGTATAATAGCAACACAGCTGCTTTAGAAATATGTTCTGACAAGCTTGTACTGCATTGAGTGTATAAAACTGAGCTTGGTCCCCGGATGGCTGAATAGAGTAGAACAATCCAGCAGGCAGCGAGAGAGAGAGAGAGAGAGAGAGAGAGAGAGAGAGAGAGAGAGAGAGAGAGAGAGAGAGAGAGAGAGAGAGAGAGAGAGAGAGAGAGAGAGAGAGAGAGAGAGAGAGAGAGAGAGAGAGAGAGAGAGAGAGAGAGAGAGAGAGAGAGAGAGAGAGAGAGAGAGAGAGAGAGAGGACAACCCAAACACGGACGGGTTAGCAGACAACTATCAAACAACGACGGCCTGACAGCCATTTATTCAACTATTTACTCAGCGGTTTGAGAAAAAAAATGTGACCAAGTGAGAAGAACACCTCGCGGAGGACTGTCAGAAACGCATGACAACTTCGGTTGTTGTGAGAGGGGCACCATGGCATATCAGTCGAGGTAGGCAGAAAAACACCCGCAGCTAGCTGCTAGCAGCTGGGCGCTAGCTCCACAGCCTGACCGGGGGTGACTACCGACAATTAGCTCCACACGGTCACTTGCCACAAGTTAAAGTTTTAATTTGAAACTCTGTGAAAGTATCCGAAAGGAAGGTAGTCCGGTAGTTGTCTGTCATTAACGTCACAACTGACATGCGGGATTTTTTAGCTTTGATAGGCAGTTCGAGGAAGGAGGTGGAATCAGCTGGAAAAAGAGGAGGCTGGTGTGATTTTCACCAGCTGGTTTAAAGGGGCTGCTGTGTTTATACAAGCTGTTCTATGCGAGTTAACCTTTAGCTACACGTAAACGCTATGGAGACGTGGATTTCTGCAAAGCCTCATCCGTCGTGTTTTTGACTGACTTGGATTTTGGGTAATAAGTTGGACAACAAGAGAAAACTGGGCTCACTCTCCTCTGTACTAGTGTCATTTTACTGTGTAAACATATTGAGAAGCAATCAGAAGTCAGCCACTCTGTAACACGATGATCTGAGCCGAGGAGATGTATATATATATATAACTTTAAACTTCTAGGCACAATAAAGCTCCACATGATTCTTATTTACTAATATAATAATGTCCTGCAGGCTGTTAAAGTAATGGCAGCTTCAGATTCATTTATTATGCATGAAAGGCAGCAAAGTAGATCTTTTACAGACTAATTAAAAAGTGAGTGTTAAAGTTTTAAAGGCAAATACATGTAGAAAACAGCTTTAGATTGTTGCTTTGGGTTGTTCATGCGTTTCATGTTATATGGTCGTAAGAGCAGAGTGAAATGCAGATTTTAGTATCTGCATTTAGACGATGAATATCTGGTATTGCCAGTATTACGTGCATTTATACCAATATGTGATGAAACAAATTTCCTTCCATTAAAACTGAAAATGTAAAGTATGCACTGGCAGCAATATTGTGCAAAAAGTTTCTGCTGCTTGTTCAGAAATGTGTCATCAGCTTTGTAAAGTAGAGCATCATCAACACAGCTTATGAATGAAACACTCCACGGTACTGGATCGGTACTCGGTATCGGCTAATATTTCAGATAAAATGTCAAGAAAGAGTGAAAAGAAAAGTCCATCACGTGTTTGTAAAAAGGCGATCTTCAAATAGCTTGTTTTATCCAAAGGTCAGTCAAAAGAGAGAGAAATCAAATCCTCACATTTTTAGAAGCTTCAAGCTGAGAAAGCTTGACAAAAATGTTGATAATGATTGGTAGTTTTAAGGAACAGTGCACCCCAATATCAAAAATATGTATTTTTCCTCTTACCTGTAATGTTATTTATCAATCTAGATTGTTTTTGGTGTGGGTTGCCTGTTTTCGGAGATATCTGCCGTAGAGGTGTCAGCCTCAGAAACTCAAACCAATGTCTCTTACCTGAGATCAGGACCCGGTTGTTGTGAGACTTGCATGAAAGCATGCAGAGGGTTGATTCCTATTTTAGGGTTATTCAAATGCTTCTCTCCTGTTCGGGTTTTGGCTGTTTCAGTGTCGCTGCTTTCTTCTCCGGTGTTATTCTGTGGACGTGGACAGGTTGTCTTCTCACCCTTTTTATTCTCCAGTTCAGGTTTCTGGCATTTGTCGTCTATGATTGGTAAATCCGTACACTTAAAGCTCTCCCATTCACTTTGGTGGAAGGCTCCACACAAGGGCACAGGGTACAGCAATTTGTTTTAAAGACGGGATCATTGCCCACCAAACTGCCAACATAGTATATATTGGTCCAAATGGGTTAATGTTAAGCTTACCTGTTAAATATTTGTATGCGTGTAATTATTAAATGATTAGAAGTTGACCCGATAATAAGAATATAACAGCTATGTCCCAGCCTCATCAATAACCCAACCCCTGGTATTGCTAAACTGTTTCTAAATATTTCTGTAAGTTTTGTGCTCGCACAATCAACAACATATATGTTTCATGTTTGTTCAGAAGACTAGTGTGTAATCTAATACATGCACAGTGTGCTGCTGTACCCCTGGGTAGTGCTGTGGCTGGGCAGTAACAGGCTGGTAGTTTGGCCAGTCTCTCTCTCTGCTCCATTAATGAGTAAGTGCTCATCTGTTTGGCTTCGTCCCAAATCTGTGCCGCTCCACTTGTTGCCATGGAAGCATCCCTATTGGGCTTGCTGTCAGTGAGGATGATCAACACTGTATTTTGGGAAGTAATGTGAATAAAGTGTTCAGTTCACACTAGTGTATATAAAGTTTTAAAACGGAGCCTGGTCCCATGGAGCCTGGGGCTGCTGTTCCACATCCACAATGCAGTTTTTGCTATAGTGAGGGAGCTATTTTTGTCGTTGGCATCCTATCTGGACTGTTAATATCCACATGAAGTCTGCATGGGCTGCATGTAATCTGTAGGGGCTTGAGAGAACAGATGTGAATGTTGTGGTGAATCCTCATGGCGTCTGTGAGTCTAATTACACTTTTCAGTTGATAAGATGGGCACCGTCTTCTCCCATTAGACCCCGCTGCTCTGCCCCCCCTGGGTAGAGAAACGTGTGATAAGATGCCATAAATTTGCAGTCTCTAAATTTGTATCATTGAGGATCAGTCACAGTCATTGTTCTGGGGTTTATTAGTATATGAATCTAACGCGCATATGAAACACAGAGCTGTATACAAAGAGCAGGCTGTATTGAGGAATGGAGCATGTCACCAGTTTTAATATTTAAGGCAGCTACTGCATCCTTTAACAGGGTAACTAGTCACATTTAGTGTCACAGTTCGAATGACGTGCTTGTAAATGCGATGCTGACTTCAGATCTGCCTTTCTTTGTAATGTTCTATACAGTGCAGAAAGGAACCTTCTTCGCCTCCGTGCATGGAAACAGAGGAACCAAGAAACAAGCCAAGCCAAAGAAGCCAACACTGAGAATGTGCCACTGTTTGGGGTACCATACAAGGTAAAGGCCCACATATCATGAGTTAAATGCTCTAATGAAAAAATTAAAAGAATGTTTCATAGAATTAAGGGTTTACCTGTTCTTTTTGCAGACAAACAAAGGGGATGAGCTTTCCAATCGAATCCAGAAGATGCTCGGCAGTTATGAAGATGTGAATGATCCATATCCCTTTGCTATTGAGGCTTTACCCATTCCTACTTGTTTAACCTTCTCACAGTCGGATCAGGGTCTGCCAAACCCTGATAAACCAGCCAAGCCTCCATTCCACAATCAAATCCATTACATGTCCTCCCAAAGTCAGAAAGCCCCATCTAGCAACGGTTACGCCTCTCAGCCCACGAGGACGTCCGCTGCCTCTTCATCCCCTAACCACCACGGACATTCATCCACTTTCTCAAATGCTCCTCTGAGTCCGCTCAGCGTCTCGGCACATCAACAACAGAGGAGTGAGGCCCACTCCGATCTCAGGGAGGGTGTCGGCCTTTCCCACGAAATGTCTTCTCAGTCTCCCGATGCTAAGCCGCTACCCTTCCCACATTCCAGTGACCGTGATGACAAGGACACTAAAGACATGGATGCGTCCACTTTTAACCTAAAACAGTCCCCCAGCGATGCGTCTCTGCTCCAAGCAAACAAGGGTAACGCGCTACCTTCCCAGACCTTCCCTTCCCTCCTGTCGTCAAAGCAGCCCAGCGTAGTCATGACCCAGAAGCCGACGGCGTACGTGCGGCCCATGGATGGTCAGGACCAGGTGGTCAGCGAGTCACCGGAGCTGAAGTCTTCACCGGAGCCATATGTACCTATACCGGAGCTAATCAACAAATCTGATCTGGGCAAAACCAAGATACTGCCACAATTTCTGGAGGTGAGTATATTGTATATGTATATTTCCGCTTTGTTTTACGTACGGATCAAACAAACAAGATATAACGTGTTAATTAGTGGGCTTTAAAGGTGCTGGTAGATGGATATCCAGTCTTTATGCTAAGCTAAACTAACCGCCTGTGGGCTTTAATTTGGTATTCAGCATTCTGATTGGACTTAATGTTACTCAGTTCAACATTTTTGGGAAACACACTTATTTGTTGCACACTAGAGCACTGTTGCATTTAAATGTAGGATGTAAAGTACAGTATTGTGTAGATACTGTAGTATATGATTTCTGCCCGTAAGATATAAATGTCTCGAGATGTATACCACTGAATCTATTGTTTGGTGCTTCCAGGGACTTTGGGGGAGGTGATAGGACAACGGAAGTACTTATTAATTCCCAGCACTATTGTTTGGGCTGTGAATTTATTGTGGAACTAGAGGACGCTGTGTTCTCTGAAACCTCTCTTAGAGTTTTGACCTGACTGTTCAGGTGTTTAAAAAGGTCTTGGACTTGCTTTGTTTGGGAGAATTTGGCTGAACTCCAGTTCAACTCTATTCATAAACACACACGCACACACACACACGCGCGCTTGCACCTGCAGCATGCAACACCTTCCCCATACCGTCCTGCAGCAGTAACAGCAGTGATGAATACGCTGCTATTATCACTGCTGGGACTAATCCAGTGCGAGATTTCTCGGCAGCTACTTATCCCCCTACACTCCAGAGTTAAGTTCCACATCTGCAATAAGCCATGTATGAGACATGTTTGGATCTACAATAGAATCAGAAATGTCCCCTTTAGCTTCCAAACCATCGAGAGGTAGAAGACACGAAGAAGAAATGCAGTTACAGTCTGTTATTTCCAAACACGGGTCGATACAAAGGGATCACGGGTCAGATAGCCGACATGCTTGTGCACACACAGCAAAGACTGTTAATCAGGAATCTAAACTACAGCTGAACTGGTGTGACAAAAGTAAACCTGTTTAGTGAGCAGTGACTCTCCTTGTGATGGTCCTGAAGTGCTAAAACACAACATTAGAGAAAACACAATGCTCTTTAAAAAAAACTCACGTTAGAGACAATGATCTGCACTATTAGTATCTCCTGACAATTATAATACTGCTTGGCAGTTTTGAGCATGCAGTGTCGCGTCATACTGCGTAGCATAGTAGATGTGGCAAGCAACCTGTGGTTGGTTTGTGTGCGTGTGTGTGTGTGACCTCAGCTGCCTCTGATAACTTCACCCCTGGGCTCAGCAGCAGAACAATAAATGAGCTTTGTCACCAACTTACATAACTGCTCCGGGGGCCCGTTCACTCTAGCCTTATCTCAAACACTGTCCATTCAGAAGGAATGACTGACAGACGGGCCTGAAAACAATCACAAATGCAGCCTGTTGACCCGTTCATTCACACGCGCTGTTTTTCTGATGTTGAGGTTGGCCCGCCTTGCTGCCTGATACGGGGTGTTGCGTCACTCCTCTAGCGATTAACACTTAAAGTCTTAAAGTTAGTGGTGGTGTAGTATAGGGCTGCATTATATTTATTGATGTTTGGAATGTTTTGTCTCCTCCCCCATGAAGCAGAATGTTCATTCATAGGGTGCAGGAGCTTTAAGTTGGTCTACTCTTTATTTTTTGAGTTCCTATAACACAAAGTTTGGTGTTCTGTGGAAGATTTAAAAGGCATCAAAATGAACCAAAAATAAAGCGGAATACGATAAACATTGTTGTATTTCCTTTATGTGCGCATTTACTTTGTCATTAAATGGAAAGACGTATGTTTTTAAAGGACAATTAATTCGCTTTTTGTATGTAATAACCAGCAATGACTGCCAGCAAACTCTTCATACAAACTGATGTCAATGCTTTAGTATTAGGGAGTCTATGCTGCTCTCTGCTGGACTCTGTGCCTCTATGCGGGCGAGATATAGTTGCATTCACCGCATGCAACAAGGAATGAACAATCTGAGATGAAAATGGGAGTTAGGATAAAAACAGATGTGAAGGGGATTTTATTAAATAATAAAAATGGATTGCTCTGTAAAATTTTACCCCTCAACAAATCTTTATACGTTTGTTCTTCAGGTTATAAATAAATAACAGATTTTGATTTCTTTGTGTAAACTCATAATTATTCTTTCCTTTCTTCAGACGAGGTCAAATGAAGTTCTGTGTGTCAAAGACATCTTGAGGGTAAGTCCAGATGTTTTTTTAAAAACATTAATTAAATGCAATGCACAGGGAAATTATATAATAAAATAATTTATTCATTTTACACAAAATAAACTTTACACTAAATTACCTTTCAGCATGTTATAAATGTCTAGAACCAACAAGAAACTTTAGATTCAGTTTACTAGCCACACATTAAACATAACTATCTATAGTACCTAATGATATACATAGGAACGGATATTAAGGTAGGTTAAGTGATATTTAATAAAACAAACAGACATTTCATAGTTGGATTAATACAAATTAAACATTTTGTTTTCTTGACAAAAACCATTAAACAAACGGCATCACAGCCTCTTTGAACACGCGTTGTGTATTGTAAGTGCTTTATTACAGAAAGTAGATCAAGCCTGTAGGTTCCTAGCACATCACACTCTTTTTAATCCCCTCCACAGGAAATGACCCACTCGTGGCCCCCTCTCCTGACAGCTATACATACACCGAGCACAGATGAGCCCTCCAAGTCCCTGTTCCAAGCCAAGGTAAAGTCCCAACTTGATTCTATGCTCACCGTAATCCTGCATCCTTGCTTGCGTTACCATCTCAGATGACGCACGCTGTGATTAAAGAATCCTTGTGATGCACAAAAAAAGTGCTCTCAACGTTTAACTGAAGGTAGTCTAAAGGTGTAACCTCTTCAGTGCAAACATCTGTCTCTGGTTTATTTCTGTGGTGGATGGATAATGAGCTTCCACCTGAGGTTAAATTGTCAGCTACACAGGAAATGGACTCGTGGCTGAACTGTGGATATTGGACAAGTTATCAGTTTAGTTTAAATGTAGATGCAAATGTACAAATCTAAATCAAAGAAATGTGTGACCCAGGTAAAAGCTTGCGTGTGTTTTGTGTCTTCACAGGAAGCGGAGCTGGTCGCTTCATGTCCAGGACAAAGTGAGTAATGAGGGAATATAGCGGAGCACAATCCAGACACATAACAAGGAGGAACGTGATATATAGACATGATGTTAGTCTATCAGGGAAAATGAACACTGAGTGCAAAGGGTTGGAGTCTGGAATTGATGTTGGTTGCAGGCAGTTTGATCTGTCATCATGAAAGCATCTGCAGCACAGCCTGTGGATGCAATTGGAGGTTTGATCATCATTGGTTCAAAAGACGGTGTGGCGTAAATATTCTCCTCTTCTCTATCCATAGAGTTAATAGTCTCGCTGATGGTCTCTCAGCCATATGTTTTCTTCAAAGCAATGTTTTTTTTATGGCAACATGTACAACCATTGAGCCCTATTCTGTGAACGGGCCACAAAATACCAGAGGAGAGAAACCACCCTGCAAGTTTATCTCAAGTAAACCTCCGCTTAGAATGAGAGGCAATCCTATAGAAGAGAGGACGTTTGTTTTTTTCATCAATAGCTGGTATTCCTCCCTCACTTCTTTTCCTCATGTCTGCTCATTCCTTTCTCTCGGTTTGTGTTATCTTATCTATCCTTTGACTTTTAAATGCTTCTGGCTGTAGAACATCTGTCGGCACTACTGTTATTAGTCGCCTGGCTGTTGAAGCACCTGCCAGAAGAATAAGTGTTTTACCAACATGTACCAACACTAAATAAATACTTGTATAGTGCAATCCAATACAAAAACACCTGTTTGTATTGGCCATCATCAATGCAAATTTACAGCAGCAATTATTTGAGAAAGGATTAAGAAGTCAGATGTTCAACTTCCAGTTCATATTCATTTCATATCGCGTGATAATGTCTGTTTGGCCTGCTGTTATCGCACCAATATCTATGCAGTATTTGGCCTTTATATGCATGACAAAAGCAGTGGGTCTGTTGTGTGTGTTCTATTTCAAATGACATTGAGCAAGAAAAACTGTTTTTGTTGCAACAGATGTGGAATTTAGGAAGTTCTGGAGTTTGGGAAATGCTAGCAAAACAATTTAGGAACAAGTTACTGTGTTCTATAGTATGATGATCAAAGACCGACTGAAGTGTAGAAATGAAGCATCAGCGTGATCTACTTGACATGAATGATGCGAGTTTGAATTCAGGACTTTATTTAGAGAAGCAACGGTGATACAATCGTTGCTTCTGGAGGTGTAGCTGGAAAATAATGCATTCGAATTGTTTGATGAAAGAGATTGTAAGTATAAGTTGCAAACAGCCCTTGGGTTTTCTTTAGCATCACTTTTGACTGCAGGTCAGTTTTTTAAAGATTGGTCTTTCTGTTGTAGTCAGAACAGTAGTTTAAACAGTGCATGGGAGCACAATCCACATTTGTGTAAGTATTCTTCTTATAATTACATGAACATGCGTTAATTCTTTTATTAAACTAATGTCCTCTCTTTTAGAAAACTACGAGTCCTCTCCTGCAGATCCATCCCAGCTCATCCAGCAGAGCCCCTCAGCGTAAGTCCTTTGGCTTTTCTTTTGTGCAATTATTTTAAAACGTGACACGCAGCAGATGTGTAAGTTGACACCCCGAGGAACATTGTTCGCAGGCTGTTTTCAACTATCCGTTCAAAAGGATAACAAATATTGTCATTAGGATCAATTACTCTGAAGCTTATTTTCTCAATTGTTTTGTGGATGGAAGATAATAAAGATTGTTGTAATTTTCCACAGCCCAGGATGATGTATTCAAATAACTTGTTTTATCTGACCAACAGACTAGAATGTAAATACATTATCATTAATAAAAAGGAAATCTACACATTTCAGAAACTGTTGAAAAATGACAAAAACGATCAGTAGCGTCATTTTTAATACATTTTTAATTAATCAACTTCTCGATTACTTGTTGTAGCTCTAATTTTGCAGAATTAATGAATTGCAAGTAAAAAAACAAACAATTTCTTCCTCAAACATTCCAAATGCGCTGTTCACCAGCACAGCCTGGTCGTGTGCGCCACCGTGTTCATGTCATTGTAACTATCGCACTCCTATGTGATGTTATTGTGGTGTTTTGTGTGTGTGTGTGTGTGTGTGCGCTGCAGTTCATTTAAAGCTGCACATTCCAGAGGGGTAGAGTCCGCCAGCTCCAGCGATTCCGAGAGTAGCTCAAGATCAGAGTCGGAGAGTGAAAGCACCATCGAGGAGCCACCTCAACCCCCTGTGAGCAACGCCAACGTCAAAACCGAGGTCATTTGCCGCTTGTCCTTTATTGTACATATCGTTCATATTGAATAAAGGACACATAACATGCTTTCTCTGCTCCTCTAAAATCACAATGTTTGTGACTTTCTTATGTGTTTTTTTTTTTGTTCAGCCTGATGCTCCTGCAGTGGCCCATGGTGATTGGCAGTTGGGGAACTGGATTCGGTCCAGCCAGCAGAACTCCGGCCCTGAGAGTCAAAGCAGTGCACATGCCTCTGAGAGCCCTGCTCACAAACAGCCACCGCCCACTCAAAGCTCCAAGCTCTCACTCAGTGTAGAGGTCGTCGACCCCACCAGGGAGTCCAAACCTCAGCTTTCAACTCACCAGAGAGAGTTCACTGATAGACTTCCAAAGCTCCAGCAGCACAGCGAACGCCCTCAGGACAACTATAACCATCAAAGTAGCCAAAAATCCCCCTTTGTTGATTTGAACAGCTGTAGCAGTTCCAGGAAACTTTCATTCAACAAACACTCCTCAATACCAGAGAAGGCACGTTGCCCAGATCGCACCGAGGCAGCGATCGGTGTGAAGTGTGAGGAAGTTGTCGCCACGCAAGACAAAGACCCCTGTTTCACAGATAGACCCAAGGTAAAGACGAAAACAGGACATGGCAAGAAAAGCAAGGTTAACGGTGACAGTAAAAGAGACGGTAAAAGGACTTCTAAGCACACGTCGCTTGACAAACGGAAGGCTGGAGAAGAGCCTGAAGTGCCAGTGGTCCCGTGTGGTCGTTGTCCATCATGTGGTGTGCAATATCCTGTCCCCTGCTCCTGCCCCACCCAAAGTCCTGCTCAGCCTGACCAGCTGTTGCCACCTCGACTGCTCGGAATCAGTAGTAGCAAACAAAAGTCTGAGACCATCTGCCAGAGGGGGGCCAAGATTCCTCACAAAACAGCCCACAAGAACCCGGAGAAGACTGGACAGATAGCCAAGAGTTCTCGGGAGCCCCACAGGCCTTCTAGACCCCTGCTGGTGAAGATTGATCTAAGACTGCTCTCAAGAGTCCCCCCGACCCCGGGAAACCAGCAGGAGACGCCCAGCGTTGCAAAGAGATCAGCACTGGTCATAGAGCAAGATGGAGGGGGCAGGGGTGCTTCTACTGCACACAAACTCGCCAAAACCAGCACAAAGAGTATATCTCAAAATGTGAGATATAGAGGCCTGTTCTAGTTAGCATACATGTACATTATAAAATGTTATAATAATGTGTGATTTGTTGTCTTCTAGGTTGAGGTAGACAATGCAACTCTTCCCAGGAAGAAACAGAGGCTGGAAAACAAGAATACCTCATCAAATCATGCTTCTGTCAAACTGGAGTAGGTCCCCTAAATCAGAGGACTCCCGTACTTTTTTTGTGTTTTTTTTTTTTTTTTTCTTCTTTTTTTTTGAGAGTGTGTCAGATCTCAAAAGCTCTCCAATGTTGTCACTTGCAGACGTTCCTGCAATTCAAAAGATGACAGAGAGCGAAAGAAGGCAAAGAAAAACCCTGTTCCTTTGCAGCAGCCTCTGACACCCAAAGACCCGGCTAAAGGCCCAAAGGTGCACAAACGCAGTTCTGGGGAACCCCAGGAGTCCAGTAAGGAGGCTGTAAAGAGCAAAGACTCGAGCACAAAGCACAAGAAGAGCAGTGGAAAGCACACGGAACACCCACACTTTGAAAAGGTAACGGGACGCAAGCACCTAGCTTACGTATGTATGTTAGTGCATTGCTTCTTTTCCTGAGACGAGCTTCGGCTTACCAATGAATCGGTACATGAAAAGGTGAACTATTCAAATTGTAACCAAACGTAACGTCTGCATTGTAATCCTAACAGAAGCCACCAAAGAGCAGCCTCGACATCTCATCCTCTTCACAGCCCACCAGGAAAGCTTTGAGCAGCAGGCCCTTGTTCAGATTAGAGGAAAGGTAAAATCTGTTGAGTTGTTCTAAAATAAAGTTTTTAATTTGTTATGTCCCCAAAAATGCTGTCTGTGTCTGGATTTGTATTGTGTCAGTTTTCCCATGGGGCAAAAAAAACAACAGAGACAGTTGTGAGATCTTACTCACAGACATTGGTGGTGTTGTAAATGGTTAGTTGTACATTGTTGTTAGTCCTCTAATACATGATGTTTTCACCTGTAGGCAGTATCCAGTGAAGCATTACATAAAAGAGGCCAAAAAACTGAAGCACAAAGCCGATGCAGAGGTAGGTTCTCCCTTGGTTTGGTTTTAGTTAATTTACTAAAATGACTGCAGTAATTTATTTTTGCTCTCTTTCTGTAGTCAGATAAGCTCAGTAAAGCTTTCAATTACTTGGATGCGGCCATGTACTTCGTTGAAAGTGGCATTGCCATGGAAAAAGATCCACACATTTCAATGTCTTCCTACACTATGTTTGCAGAGACAGTGGAACTGCTCAAGTACGAACCCACTTTTATCATTATTATCTGCACTAAGTAGTTTATTAGTTTGCATATTTGTAAGTGTGCAGGATAGGCTCTTCCACCCTGTCATAGTCACAGACATTGAATTTTGTATCAAAGTTAAATGTCAATGAACGTTTTGGCTCCTTAACTGAATTTGATTCATGCATTAGTTTTACCACCACATTCTCCACTCTCACAGGTTTGTACTGAAACTTAAAAATTCAGTGGACGCCTCTGCCTCACCCTCAGAAAAGGACTTTTTATCTTTGTGGTAAGAGGTAGACCATACTTCATGTGCTGTGTCTCCACAAACCAGAATGTCTCATGAGATTACATGTATATGCTATGTCGATAAAAGTCATGTAAGAAATAGTTATTGTATATTACGTAGAAAAATATGAAAGTCATAGTTATAGTATGTCGAAAAATGCAATAAAAAATGATAGTGTAGTATGTAAAAAGAAAAAAAGTCATAGTATGGTATGCCATTCAAATATTTTACTATAGCATGTCGTAAAAACAAAAGTCAGTACAGAATGTTTTAAAAATTCATAGTATAAAAAAATGACTAAAACTTTGTTTTTAAAGTCATAAAAATGTTTTGTCTAATGAATTATGAATAATTGAATAACATTTAATTGTGTCTTATAGTCTGAAGTGCCAGTCGCTGCTGCAGATGGCCATGTTTCGCCACAAACAAAAAACTGCACTCAAGTATTCAAAGACGCTCACAGAACACTTCAGTGTAAGTATTCATGTACCTCCATCACTCCTTATTGCCACTGTAATTGTTTTTTTGCAATTATTTAGGTAATCCCTAATCAACACAACATTTGATTTAGTAGTTGTAAAGAGAACCTCTTTTGTTTTGCTAATTAAATGTGGACCTCTTTCAGAACTCAACAACTCCCGATCCATCTGTAGCAACATTAAAGTAAGTTCCATTCATTCACTGTTTGGGCATATTGCACAGAGCTGTCTTTGTTGTAAAAAAAAAGTCTGCATATCTTTTTTAGAGTGACAGACACACCGTCCTACATCCCCAACATGCCGTCTCCAGCCAACACATCCACCAGCTCGGGTCCCGGCTCCAACCACAGTGTCAGTGGGTCGGTTGTGGACCCCGTCGGCAGCTCTGTGGTCATTCCCCAGGCCATCGGACGCGTGGCGTTCAGCTACGTCAACATCACTACGTTATTCTTGAGCGCCCATGACATCTGGGAGCAGGCGGAGGAGCTGGCACAAAGAGGCAGCGGTAAGCATGTGGACATACATGAACCTGAAAAGGCTCTGTGGTGTTTGTGGTGACAAATAAATATCAACGATGATAATTATAACTAGTTAGATAAGGTGTCTCCCAGACTAGATGACATGGGACCAGAGGGGGGGGGGGAATTTAGATAATAATGGTAACGCTTTGAATATTTCTCTTATGTTTCAGGTATGCTGACAGAGCTGGACACGCTTATGGGCCCATTGGGCCTTACGTCAAGTATGAGCTCTATGGTCTGTTATACGAGACAGGGCGTCCACTGGCTGAGGCTGGACAGCCAAAAGGTGAAGTGAGCATCAGAACCTGCTCCCGTCACTGAATACCTGCGAACCCCTTCAGGCCGCCTAGCTGTACCTTTTACTTCACCTCTGTGTGTGTGTGTGTTATGCTCCCATACCGACCCGGACTGTCCCTCAGGCTTATGCCAGTTTTCTCTACTTCACATGAACTCATCTCCATCAAAAAACAAAAGATAGACAAAGAAGTCCTCTCATGTGACGTGTGTTCTTGATACCACACTGAACATTGCACTTATTTATTGTTTCCCCCTCACGTCCACTTCGGTGTCTCTCACTTTCTCTCTTGCACTTTTATGAACATAGGTTTCATCTGCTGTAATCTACATCTTTCATGTCTTGTTAGTCAGTTATTGTGTTGGACTCATTAGTGAATCACGTCTCTATATTCAGGAGTGACGCGCATGAAATATAACCAAAAGTGCCATCTGGTGGCACTATAATCCTCCCCGGCCTTATCATGTGGTCGTGTTGCTAGTTCTGCCACAGATTTGATTTATTATCATAACTTTTGTTTTAAGTAATACTACAAGGCACCATGCTCATCGTTCAAATGTATCATGATTTCTATTTAATTTCTCTTAAAAGAGCGATTAAATGTCCCTGTGCAGTCTTGAAAGATCTGTTTGATTTGGATTCAGGGATTTTGTATTTTTTTTTTTTTAAAGTTTATTTCTCCGACAAATCACTGAGGATGCATGAAGTCATTTCTTAAAACATTTGTACTGGTGACACGGTCTAATCTTTACTTTGCAGGAAGTAGAGATAAGTCAAATATGGGGATATTGTTGCAAAAGGGCCAGATAACAATACAAAATCATTTCTAGTTTTTGTGCAATAAAAAAAACAAAAAAAACGCTGTACTGTTAATTAGACGTTTGCCCTCCCAGAACTAAATACGCGTAGGTTGAATTATGAATATCCTAACAAAGATAAATCTGGACTTGATTAATGTGATAAGGAGGCAAAAGTAAGACACTTCTGGTGATTTCAGAGGAGACTGACCTGTAAGGTTCGGTCTTTGATGAATGATGAAATCATTGTGCAACTGTAGAATCTATGACATTTTAAGGCCATTTTTTATGCCATTTCTTCGTGCTCATCTTGACTCTCGTCTGTGTCGTAACGACCGATGACTGGAAACACCTGAGAGCCGAGGGACTCGGGGTTTCTGGTGTCACGTGGTTTTGTTGATGTTGACGGTTGAAGCTCAGGGTCAGAAGTGAATTCGTCAGCTCGTCAGACCAAAGAAGATATTTTAGTCTTGTCATCCTGTTAAAAAAAATTGCACTTGTGCCCTCCATCTAATGAGTTCTACAAGCATCAGAGTTCAGTAAACAAAAAAAGGATGGGGGGGGGGGGCATTTTACAACCCTATGTCTTTCCTTGAGTATAGAGGTGGATGTGGTCGTTGACATTGGCCGTGTTAGTCAGTTTGAGTTACCTTTTTAAAGTATAGTGGGACCAGCACAGTCTTTCAACAGATATGAAACTACAGTAGTCTTCCCTTTGTTTTTGTTTTTGCACCAGGAAGCTGCTTTCCTCCGTTTCGCCACACTTTCGTCGAGTAGCAAATGTTGAGTTGCATTGTGTTTACGAAGTAGAATAAAAGGCCAAACAATCGCTTACTAAAGAATGCACTTTTGAGTATTTGTAGTTCATTTCAGAGCATTACTGGACGAAAGAACACCGTGTTCCACAGACCGCCAGGGCTGTGCTCGTCCTTTCTCTTGTTCGTTGTAACTTTGATTGGAAGCAATAACGCATGGGTTTTGTTGGTTGTAGTTTTTTTTTTTTTTTTTTTTTTTTTTTTTTTAGTGAGACGTTGATGTAGTTATTAGTTTCACAGGGGATACAAAAATAATCAGTATGAAATAATGTGGGAAAAGAAACATTGCTTTAGATTAGCTTGTTGAAATGAGTACCATTGGGTGTGAAATGTTTCGCTTGTTAATTCAGTCTGTGTGTAATTACACAATAAAAGGGCTAAACGAGGATCACAAAAGTGTTCCTGACTTTATTTTCTCACATAAATGATAAAGTGGTATTTTTTTTCAAGGAGCGAGTACAGACGCCACGGCATTTGGGATTACTTTTATGTACCCGTCATCATCATTATCATCATCATCGTCGGGCTTCTAAAGAAATGATCTTTAAAGTTTCCTAAAATGTCTACACTGCACACAAAGGTCATTTCGACATTCATAAATAGTGCAACTTCAACTGTTTCTTGTCTTTGGCAACTTGTGGCTTTATTTCCATCATCCTCTATTGTTTGTTCTTCATTTATGAATTACTCTGCAAGTTTACACTTCTTGACAAACACTTGTTCAGAAACACTTTTGAAGGATGCTTTTTTTCCTTTTGTGAAATATGTAAAGAATTTGTGTTGCAGTGTACAGAGATGAATAAACACTGGAAATAAATGTTTTGTCGTCATTTATTGTTTTTTTTTTACTCTTTTCTCAAAGGAAATCAGAATTACACAATTTAGTGGTAAAGGTCAGTGAATAACAGGTGAACAGTGAATTACATGTACAAATGTTCTGAACTACTATTGCACTAGAACAAAAGTTTAATACATCTTATTTTTATTGGTGCATAACAATACATACTGTACAATAGAGTTGAATCTTAAAGCACTCTGGAGACTTTATCACTGATTTATTTCTAAAAATAAAATGTCAATTTACTGTACAAAACTTGAATGATGGTTTATGTGTCTGATTCTCCTGCGAAATTGGGGTTGGTGAAAGCAGGCTGCAACAGAAGAATGACACAACTTAGCATTTATACTACCATGAAAATGTGTTCACACACACACAACCATGACAAGCTGATCAATAAACTTACCACATCGACAGGTGTGGTTGTTCTTGTTGGCAGACTCAGGCCGCTCAGTTTGTATCCCCGGACACTGAAGACATAGAACAGCAGTCCAGCTATCAAGCTGAAAATCACAATGGCTGCAATGACGGCGCCGGCTATCACCCCTCCATCTGTACAAACAAATGTGTCATCAGTTGCAGATATTTGAAAACCAGCTGCATACACTGGCAGAGAGAAGTAGACGGTAAATCAAATCGTATTTGTCACACTTACTGTTCACATTGGGACCATCAGTGGGGAAAATTGGCTCACCGCCATCGTCTGTTGTATAGTCTGAAAAATCAGGTTTCACACAGAGAAGCTGTTATTCTGCTTCTGTTTATTTGAAAACCAAAAATGAAAGCTGCAGAAATGAGCCTGCAGTCCTATATTCCAACCAAATGTAAACACATAAAACAAATCCTTACACTGGCGGTGGCGGCATGCAAAGCCTCTCTTCTGCAGGCAGTTGTTGTCGTTCCAGCGTCCGTCCTCGTACATCTCCACGCAGTTCTCCTCGGCCACGTCCCCGGGGTGAAAGGCTTCATTGGGCTCACCGGGAGCCCAGTTGAGGAAGCCCAAAGACGTCGCATCTGTCCAGCCCCAGCCAACTAGAGAACCACACATGCACAGTTCCACCGTTAAAAGCGGTCCTTGGACAAGAAACCATTAGTATCATTGTTTCTTTGTCCATTTCTACACTCACAGTTGCGGTCCCTGGTGAGCCCGATCCAGATGTGGTGGTATTTGGTGTAGTTCATGTTCCTGATGAACTCCACCTCCGCTCTGCTGTGGATGGACACCAGACTTGCCTTGACCGTCTGGCAGTAGTGTAGGGAGTCCGGCCAAGAGAAACCCTGCTGACCGTTGTGCACGTAGTAACAGAAGCGGCCGTAGGGAATCCAGAATGGCAGACACTTCCCATCACCAGGGGCGGGAGTGGGCGGCGGTTGCTCTGAGAGACAAATTAAGTGACACCCATCAACGCTTCACGTTTTAGACCTTAAATGAAGAAAAATCAAAGTCGGTTCACTTTGTGTTACAAACCTGAGGAGATCTTGCAGACGTAGGGTTTAGCTTGGTCACACTTGGTGTCGTTCCAGGTCCCGTGGAACGCACGCGAGGCGTGCATACTGACGCAGCCCTCGTCCTTAATGTTGCTGGGCTCTCCTGGTCCCCACTGAGTGAAAAAAACTGGCCAGCCATCTGTCCATGAGTAGGAGCCATCTTCCTGCGTTACAAGATGATAATAAGCTTGGGTTCAATGATTAAAGAGTCAGTCCCACCGAACTAAATGTTTCCCCTCTAAACTTTTTGACACGTTTATAAATCAATAAATGTAACGCCCGATTAAGTCAAAGACTTAAACGTCTTTAATTTGCCCTCCCTAACAGCACCTTGCGCCTGAGTCCGATCCAGGCGTCAGCTTTGCCCTGCAGGACCACTCCAGCGACGAAGGCCTGGTCATAGCTCAGGTCGATGCTGGCCAGGTCGCCTCCCTGCTGCTCACAGGCCGCCTGGGCCGCGTCCCACGTCGCCGGCTCCTCCACCAGCTTGTAGCAGTTCAGGTACCAGGAGATGTAGCCCTCCGGGCAGGGGCTCTTGGTTGGGGGCGGAGGGTCGATGCTGCTCGCTGATGTGGAAGCAGATGAAGTAATGTCTATAAGTGAGGCCTGAACAGGGATTTAGCTGCAATATGTCGGAGATGTTTCCTGTCATTTCTGAGACGAAAAGGAAATGAATGGTATTTGAGCAGAAAGACAAACAATTGGAATTTGAACTGACATTTCTTCCTCGAGCAGACAAAGCTCTGATCCTTGTGACAGCTGTCATCGTTCCACCTGCCACTCATCAGGGGTCCGTGAGCCATCGCCACACAGTGCTCCTGTTGAGAATGAGAAGAGAGCTTAAAGCCATCTGACTGGAAACTTGAGCGTTTGAGAGTAAAAAGGTTCACAATATTTCCCCCCCTGCTTTGCTCAAAATTATGAATAACTCTGTAGTGGAGGTAAAGTCTCCTCACTGTTCCTCCTGCATTGTTGGGCTCCTTGTCATTCCAGTTGGTGTACAGCACAGGGCTGACCCCGTCACTCCACGCGTACTGATTCTCTAGCAAGAGATCCGACAGGCCGATCCACGTGGGACGCTCCAGGTCCCTCAGGTAACTGGAGACAAAGTCTGGAGGGGAGGAGGAGAGAATCAAAATATAGACAGTAGTCTTTTTGGCCTGAGGCCACCGGACTGTTAAACTTCTTAACTTCTTCTTCTTCTTACCATTCTCGTACTGGTTATCAATAACTGCCAGCTCTCCTCCTTGGTCTTTGCACCAGCTCCGGGCATAAGACCAGTTCGCTTTAATGTCATCTTTCTTCCCTTTGAACATGAAGCACTTGTTGTTGAAACGCATCCAACCTGCAGAGAAGGAAGGGAAATAGGTTATTTCACAGTTCAAAGATAATTAAAGGTTGTATTAATTACAGCTTGATTGGTGCATGTCAAATAAAGTACTTTTAATGGAATAATATTACATAATGTATAATAAGCAATGGGTAAGAAGGGACAGGAAGCTCCAAATAAAAACCCCCCATTTTGATGTGTCTTGCTATCTGGACTTCAATCCCAGATATTAAATAGCTGATGAATCAAGGCACTGAACCACATTGATGCAATAACAAAAACAGTCAAATAAAAATCATAATGTAGAATTTTCATAATTTCATAAAATTGTCATAGTCTGTCAGAGTACAGAAAATGCATATTTTCATACTATAGTATGTCCATAAAGTTATAATATAGTATATTATGTTGAAAAATGACAGCGTAGCATGTCGTAAAAAAAAGACATAAAACGTCATCATATAATATGTCCTAAAACGTCATAGTATGTCATTAAAAAATGTGATAAAAAGTCATAGTATGGTAATAAGTCATATAAATAGTCATAGTATTCTATAGTATGAAATTAACATGTCATAAGAAAATGTGTGTTACCTGCAGGGCAGTTGCCCTCCCAGGGCTGTGTGGGAGGAGGAGGCGTGTGGTTATCTCCAGGGGACTTCTTACAGACGTAACCTGCTCCGGCACGACCACAATTGGCATCATTCCATCCACCTTTAAACAGCCAGAGTCCATTGTGAATATCACCGACAGGAGTCAGATCAGTGAACAGTTCAGCGCGATAAATAAACAGATGGATGGAATCTCAATACCTTGATGTCTGTTCATCTGAACACACTGCTCCTCCCCATTGGCGTTGTTGGGCTCACCCGGACCCCAGTGAGTGTATGTCACAGGGGAGAAGTCCACCCACCTGTGCAGGTAAAACAGAGAAACCTTGAACTTAATATTCCACTAAATGTGAGTGCTGTGATGTTGTCCGAGCACTTATTATAAAAATGATGTGAAACCTAATTTTGGGGAGATTTTCCCTTCTAATCCACCTCAAAAATACACATACATGTATTGTCCACTTGCAATGCCAAACATCCTCATTCCAATCCAAGCTGCAGCAACCTCGCCCGTCCCCACCTGGAAGAGCAGTGCAAAACGTGACGCAATCATAATTCACTGGAACATATTACAACACATTCTGCAGAAGAAAAAGAGCCGCACCATGGTGTTAACGTACGCCTGTTCGTCTCTGGTGTGGATGGAGACGAGTGAGGCCTTTTCGCTGTAGCAGCGGTGCATAGCTGTGTGGAAGTCCACTATGTCGGTGTCGTTGTAGTAGTAGCAGATGTTGTTGTTCTTCCTCCAGCCAGGGTTAGTACCACAATCAGGAGCTGAGGGGTTGAGATATGAGAAAAACAAACATGAAGATGATCTGCTCATTATAATTAAATATTGCCAGACATGCTGTCTGGTATCAAAGGTTTCACACGTATCAAGCATTCAAGTGGAAGACTTATAAATAAACACTAGGGAAACAAAAACTTGTTCATGCAGGTAGGACAGGTGCATTGTGGGAACAGTTTACCTGGGAGTGGAGGTGGGGGCACTGGGGGCAGGATGGGGTTCTTTCCTTTAGTAATCATGCATATCCAGTCCTGGTGAGCGTCACAGTTGAGATCGTTCCACCGCGCGTAGGTCCCGTTGGTGCTGCTCACCATCTCTACACATTCCTCGCGGCCCTCGTGGTTGTTGGGCTCCCCGTGACCCCAGTTGGTGTGCGAGAGAGGTGTGCCGTCGCTCCAAGAATAGCCTTACAGGGATGGAAATGATCATGAGTTGTTGTTTTTTTTCTGTATCCCAATTATCTTCCACCAGGGTCCACTCTATCAATCGCACATTGTACTCACCTCCTTCCGTAGGGTTGTGCTTGAGGCCGATCCACTTGCTGGTGCCTTTGCTGTATAGAGCTAGGAACTCTTCCTCCTCCTGGTTGTGGATGCTGATAAGATCAGCTCCTCTGGCGACACAGTCCTCGTGTGCTGCTCCCCAGCTTTTCTTCAGGGACCAGTCCACATTGTGGAAGAGCTGTAATAAATCAGCCAATGAATCAGTACTTGAAAATCTAATAACCCCCGCGGAGAATCATGGTTTTAGCTGTTTTAATCTGCTTCCTTGTTTACCCGGTAACAGTTTCGGAAGTGAGGAAGAGCTGTCCACCCGGTAGCACAGCCCTGTGCAGGCGGAGGAGTCGGGGCCTTGGTGGGCGGGGTGATGTCAGGCCTGGCTTTCTCACAGACGAAGGCGTGTTCCTCCAAGCACTGCTTGTCATCCCAGAAACCACCGATCACACCCGTTGTCATAGCCACGCAAGTACCATCCCCGTTATCTGGAGACGAAAAAGGGACAAGTCGTGTTTTGCAATGTGTCCACACTGTCTCATCCTGTCCAGCTGATGTAATGGTGAGCGTTAAGGTCTGTTGTACCTGGCTGGTCTCTGTCCCAGTGAGTGAAGGTGAGGGGTAAGCCGTTGTCCCAGATGTAGTCGACCCCTCCACCAGAGCCTCCTCGAGCACGCAGGCCAGTCCACCACAAACCGGTCTTTCCCGACAGGGTCACCGTAAAATGTGCCTGCTCATAACTGCAGGGAAACACAGAGAGACGACTGAATCAAAAACTCCAGCCAACCAGGTTGTTACATTATTAAGACAGAATCTTTAAGACGATAAATCTGCCGCCATTATTAATTCATCTAGTCTTTCTTTCCAAGCTACAGTTCAGATATTTGGCAAAAGAATATTGTCCTGAGAGAACCTGAAGAGCAACATCTCAATAACATTCAATTCATACACACACACACACACACACACACACACACACGAAGGGTGAGGGCAAGGGTTAAATCAATACAACTGTGCCCCTACAAATAATGTGAGGAAAAAATAACAAATGAGTTTTTCCTTTCGAGGATAATAAAGGAAGGGAGCTAGGTTGTCACTCACACGTCTCCGATGTGCAGCAAGAAGCCGTCCTGCTCTTTACAGAAATCCTTAGCGTCCGACCAGCTCCTGGTGGTCTCCTCCATCCAGTAGCAGGAGTAGCCGTACGCATCCCAGCCCTGACACAAATCGCAGTCTCGTTACACAACATACACTGTTGCTCTCTTTCAACAGGCGTCATAACTTTAAAAAGAAAGAAATGAAGCGTATGGTTAGAGTGTGTCCTACCTGAGGGCATCCGTACACGGTGGGTTTCACAGAGGGCACTGGATAATGATCTTTGGGCATTTTGCATATGTAGGTATTGAGCTCGGTGCAGGACACGTCGTTCCATCGTCCAGTCTGAAACAGATGTGAAATGAACAAGCAAAGAATGAATGAGGATACACGTTGGTCGAATTTTGGCTTTATATTTGAAGTATAAAATGTATGATACTGGTGTGTGTGTGTGAGACTATTGTTCCATCCTTCTCACCTGGTGTAACATCTCAACACAGTCTTCATTGAACCCATCGTGGTTGTTGGGCTCCCCTGGAGCCCAGTAAGTGAAGGTCACTATGTGTTTGTCAGACCAGGTGAACATACCAGTCACAAACAGGTCATTCAGACCAGTCCACACGTCATTGGTGGCTGGAAAAGACAACCCGGAAAAGAAAAATCAATGTGCTTTCTTTTTTATTTTCTCTCTCTGGGCAGCCTACCAAAGGCCGCAAGCTGACTGTGTCGAAATCATTAAACTTAGCTTCCACCACCTATTTTCCTAGATACATACCCATGTACAGGTAGCTTTCCAGCCAGCTCTGCTCCGTCATCGAGAGGATGGATACGAGTTCAGCACCCAGAGTCCTGCAAGTGCCCTGGGCATCGTGCCACGTCTTTTTGTCTCCATAAGGTTTGTAGCAGAACTCTCCAAACTCATACCAGTCAGGCCCTGAACACCTCAGCTCTGTGGCACAGAAATTAGAATCAGTGCAATCAACCATGAATTGAAAAAATACACAAAAAACACGCACGGTGTTTACTTTTTCTTTATAACACAGTGTCTGCTCAGAGGAAAGAGAATCAAGGGATCGTAAATGCATCTCAACTCACCCCCATCTGCAAAAGAGTAAGACACAGCGTAGCTTCCATCATATCTGTAGGAAAACAATCGTGTTGTTGAATTTGCCTCCCAGGACCGCGCCGCACAAAGAATAGGGGTTTAGTTTGAAACTCGGCTACTTACTGTAATGAGGTGATGCCGTTCCTGGTGGAGCCGGGATAGAAGTCCTGTCCCGCCACTTTCAACAAAGTACAGTCTCCTCCAATGTCATTTAATATCACTCCAGCATGGATAGCTGCAGCACAGATGTTTGAGTCCTGTTTCGAGGAGACAGAGCAGAGATAGAAGTATATATTTATACTTCCCTCAACAGTTTACAGAACTGGTGCCACAGATATGACAATACACTCACATACCCCACGATATACTGACGTGCCGTACACGCTGTGATAAGCATTGGCACAGTGTGATGGACAATGGACGCTGAAAGACACATGAGAATCAGTTGCTTCTGTGTGTGTATGATGAACGGAAATATCACAAAACATGACGTTATCGCACAGAATACAAATGCTACATATAATATGCAGAACATCATTTAAAAATGTTATTTCAGGTTTCACTCACGTCATTTTATCGTTGGCAAAGTTGAAGTTGGGCTTATTGTCGCATGTGATAGCATCTGTTGAACCACCATTTTTTTTTTATTATTGACCATCAGTGTATATTTGTGACAATATCACAGTAGATCGGTAATAAAACACGGATGTAGACTTGTAAACACTAGCAAAGTGGTTTTCTTACAGTCCGGCGTGCATCCTAACACGTCGAAGCGAAGGCCTGCCTGACCGTTGAAGTCCACTGGGAGGATGCGGACGTACTGAGTTGACACAGGTGTCCCCAGCAGCTGAGTTACAGGACTGTCTCTGTCTGTTGAGCCTGGGAAAAACTGGAGATAAAAAAATGACTACCTGTTCTCCGTCTTCACAGTTTGCTTTTGAACCAGGAAGTCTCTGGACCTCTCTGTAATGTTTAAGTCTGTGCTTACTCACCTGCCCGTCAGCAGTGTAGTCAGTCCAGCTTGTTCCGTCCTTACTGTGCTGGATCTTGAATTCGGTAAGCCAGTATTCGTTTTGAGGACAACCCTGGATTACTATTCCTGTTACTTTCCTGGTCTGGCCAAGGTTTACCTGGATCCAGCTTGAGGCTGCTGGAGGATTTAGATACAGTATGAGACTAAGTTCAGCATCAAATAGAGTAACCATCTATTAAAACATGATTTCATATGTGTGACCGCCGGGTTGGTACGTACGGACTCCTGAAGGCATCCAGCAGGAATTCCCATTCAAACGGGCTTCGTTGGGAGTGAAGGCACCAATGGAGGAAGAAGCGGAGAGCTGAGTGTCCGTGATATTCCCGTCCTCGACTCCCAGGCCCTGCAGACACACTGCGAGCAGCCAAAACCTTAGCATTCAAGCTGTGGTTGTAACAAATTCAGGGGAATATTTGTGATACTCCAGGAGACATGGAGGTTGGATTTTAAACTACTTTAATGAATCAAAGAAAAGGAAGAGCCCACCTTTTTGTTCACAGCTGTAGACGATCTCAAGGTATTTGGAGATTGTGGGACAGGGGTCCACTTCCGTTTGGGCGTACGTAAAGCAGTAGGGATGGTTGTCACACAGCTTTCTATAGCGAGGAAGGATACCTTCCACGGTGCAGCTTCCTACAGAACAGAGATTACCTTTTGGTTAAACATAGATCAATGTTTACTTTTCAATTTGATATGATTTACAGAAAACAACCAGTCAGAAAGCATCTCTACACATTGCTCAGCAGCCCCACCTTCTGATCCACCCAAGTGTGGACAGATGGTATCACTCTTTCGTCCGTAGAAAGCCGACTGGATGTTAATTACACTTTCGGGCGGACAGTGAAGGACAGCAGCGGAGTCCTGGCACACCAGCGCCGTCATGAAACCTGCAGCAGGAAGAAATTCAAAGTTTTTATTGCTGTTTTACGTGTTATTTGCTGATGAAAGCGTATTTTTTTTGTTGCTGTTTAAGAAGTGACTGATCCAGAGGTATTGTTACCATCATGAGGTGGAGGAGGCTCAGGTGTGTTTCCTGAAAGGAAACGTGAGCATAGTGTTACAGACATGTATCAACACTCTAAATATCTGTTTGCAAGTGTCAACAAACAACAATTAGAGCAACATATCTCACCTCTCCGTTCGCAGATGTATCCTCTTTTGTTTAGACAGTGGTCGTCATTCCAGTAGCCGTCGTTAATTAGTATAGACAGGCAGTCTTCACCGTTATGGTTGTCTGGGTTACCTGTGAGGAAAGGGAATTCAGTTGTCTTTTTTTTTTTTTGCGAGACAATAATCCTCATACGTTTTTGTTTCTCGCAGAAATTGTGCAGAATATATTTGGCTTCAAATTAACCTGCACTCCAGCGAATGTATCTGAAAGGAGCACCATCTGCCCACTCCCAACCGCCCTCAGTGACGGAGTCATGTCCACCCATCCACAGAGAGATACCTGTGGGACTCAACTGGATCACACCTGAGAGAAAACCACAAAAAAAACTAATTAGGGTGAGTCAAGCTTAGTAATAGATCCAACAAAAGTTTCTTTCTTCCAGAAAAGGTTTGGTGTGGAAGAAGGTTTAAAGCCTGTTTCATGACGTAATATACATATGTCAACTTACTTATGTGGTATAGATAGATAGATAGATAGAAACTTTATTGATCCCCAGGGGGAAATTTGGTAAAATATTCAAGTCTACTGTTATGCATCCAATACTCAATGAATTTTGGGACAAACACAAAAACTTGAAATGAATAAGCATGACTAAGGCAACAATAATAGCAATAAAGTAAATTGGGATAAAAATCCTATGTCAGAATATTGGCGTAACGATGTAAAAGTCATACCTTGTATGAAGGCCTGTTCGAAGGGATCGGTGACACTGACGAGGTCTCCTCCCTGGTTCACACAGTCGGCTCGAGCCTCTGCCCACGGCCTCATCGACAGGTAGTTAAACAGGTAGCAGTAGTCGTTAAAGGGGTCAGACATCCAAGAGCCGCATTTCTCATTCCACCCTGTGACGAACACAACAGTACACATGTGCACATATCAAGATAAACACATCATCGGTTTCAGAGCATTGGGTGAAGTGTACTGATCAGTGGAGTATTAAGTGAACCTGGTCCAGATGTTGGGGGCTGGGGAGGAGGTCCTTGTCCTTTGGCTACGGAGAGACAAGACATACAAGGACTATAAAATACAGTCTGTTTACAACACAAGAGACACGTCAATAAAACGCACAGTGCATCACACCTTTTTTGCAGATGAAATCCCTTGTGGAGGTGCAGAAATCATCATTGAGTTTCCCAGGCTCGGGGTGAGTCATCCCTCTGAGCTGCGCACAGTCCTCGTCGCCCTGCCAGTTGTCTGGCTGGTTGGGCGCCCATGGGAGGAAGTCCTGAGATCCAAAGACAAAAAAAACACAGTCATGATGAAACATTCAGGACACACAAAGCTCCAAGAAGGAGCCCATGATTTCCAAATAAATAAGGCATAAAATGCACGGCCCCGCCACTGTATTACAGTGATGTGCTTCACACAATATGTTCATGGTTTTGTCACTTACTGAAGGAGTTCCATCCGTGTATACAAACTGGTTTTCAACATTGATATCATTCAAACCCACCCAGGATTCCTCTGGCATGTGAGCTGAAGGTAAAAGACAAGAACATCAAGCTCATTAACATATTTATATTCACAGCGTTCATATCGTTTCTTGATGTAATATTTCAGGATTATGGGACGAAAAACTGCTTTCTTAGCTGCTCACCAGTTAAGAAACTGATCTCTGCCTCTGAGTGGAAGCTGGCGAGGTGACCCTGCTCTCTGCTACAGTGAGCCTCGGCGTCATGCCAGTTTTTCATCGACTCACTCTCAAAATGATAGCAGAAGTCCCCATGCAACAACCACCCAGGGTCACAGTGGGAATCTGAAACAACAAAACATGCAACAGTTATCAACATATCTCCAGCTAAGACGGTATGTGAAGAGGTAACATGAAGTCTGACTAACCAGGAGCTGAAGTAGGTTTGGGGTTCTGTCCACCTGTCATCTCACAAATGTAACCCAGGCTCTTGAAGCAGTTGGTTGTTTCCCATTTTCCTTCATAATTTCCTGGAAGAGAGAATAAACTGATGTTGGTTCGGCAATGCCAGCCTCAACTGGTAACATGTCAAATGTATTTAGGGCTAGAATGGTCGAGTGCTAATTCTACCTGTGTAGATTTGTCCACAGTCCCAGGTGCCGGCAGTGTTTTTGGGCCAACCAGGACCATAGTTGGAAAAGGTTATCGCGGTTTTATCCACCCATTTGAAATCCCCGTCCTGGTCCTTATCTGGTGACATCACAAACAGGAAAAACAAATGAAAAGGGCAATTTCACAAATCACGTTTATCGCAAAGACAACAAGAGAGTTTTACAAATAGCATCATGAGATTTTTTTGTGTGTGTGTACAGTACCTGATAAACCGATCCAGATGTCAGGAATGTCCACTTGGTGAAAGTCTGGAAGTATTCCGTTTATGAAGAACTGTTCTTCTTGACTGCACACGAGGAACGAGGAATGGGACACAAAAGACAGACAGGGTAAGATTTCTACTGTTCTCCCGATCAGCTACTCGGCTTTTTTTTGTCTTTTTTAGCCCGTTGTTTTGGTTTCCTGCCCACAAGCAGGCAGCTGTTTTAAATGAAAAAGCTCTGATAAACCTTCTGTACGCTACCTACATTTCTCTCAGGAGTTGGTGCAGACCAAAAACAGAGATACTGGACATTTATCTCATTGTTTCTCATTGGCCTTTCTTCTTTAACAGCACTTTATGTGTTACACAGAGTCGCCTTTACGTCTTCAAAATACAACTTTTCATTTTGTAAGAGGATGATTGTGCTATTCCTTCTTTTAAAAGTGACATAGTTTTGCTTTTAAAAGCTTCTCTCCTACCTGTTTACAATCAGCAGGTGGGCCCCCATATCAGAGCACTTGGTGAGGGCCTCGTACCAGGTGGTCAACAGATTGACATTACTGACCGGCCAGTAGCAACTGCCAGCGAAGCTCAGCCAGCCGGGAGGGCAGATGGCTGGAGGCGAGTATTAAGAGGAAGAGCAGGATAATGTTAGCGGTAAAAGCAAAAGCATCTTTATTGAATTATTGTACTTTTCATGAAGAAATGAAGAGACATAATCTTTGCATATTTCCAAAACAATCCAGCTTACTGTTCAGTGGCCGTTTACACATGTAAGGACGCTCATATCTGCACACATGGGATCTCCATTTCCCAAATTCGCCTGATGAATCTTTGACGATTGCGGAACACGCGCCGGCCTGTGCATCGCTGTTGGAGAACTTGTGTTTAAACCTTGATTGCACTAATAAATACCTCAATTTAAATGACACCCTAACAATATGATATCTTACCCCGTCGGTTCACCCTCGGCCCAGTTTGTGTACCCCCCCAGAGGGAGCGCATCAGACCAGGTGTACACACTGTTTCCTGCTTCAACTTGACATGAAATCTTGTTGCATTTCTGGAGGAAGAAAGCTCGTCTTCACACGGTTGTACTTTAATATTCATATACAATTTTACACAATAAAAAAAAGCCAAGTGAGCTTTTTTTTTTTAATGCCACACTATGTTCCTCTCACCAGTGTGGAAAGCCCAATCCAGAGGTCAATCCATGATGCGTCCATTGTTCCTGTGACAAACTGCTCCTCATCTGCTGAGACAATGGACACCAGGTCTCCTCCTTCCTGCACACAGTCATGTCTCGCTGCCGCCCAGTTCCTTCTGCTGTCTAATTTCAGCTTGTAGCAGTTGGAGTTGAACTGTCTCCAGCCGTTGGCTAAGTCACACTGTGGGCCAGGATTTGCTAAAGAGCAGAAAAGAGAAAATGTTAGCCCCTCGTGATCCAGTGTTGTGATCGGAGCAAATTTCTTATTGAGGTTTGGTAAACTTTACATGAAAATAATGAGAAAAATATTGTGGGTTTTGAATGAATTCAAAACTTTAGAGGACTCAGAAATGGAAACAAGTATTGTTCCACTAAGAGTTGAATCCAATTTTTGTCACCCACACTGGGGGGAAACTTCAGCTCCACAGCTTCACAAAATGAGATTAACATCTCAAACGGTACGGACGCTGGTTGGTGGACTTACGGTTGTTGTGCTTGCAGATATATCTCCTCTCAACGGCGCAGTTCTCGTCATTCCACTGTCCAAAGTTTGATCCTGCCACGTTACCACAGTCCTCCCCGGGAGCATCGCCCCAGTTATCAGGCTGGCCTTCCATCCAGTATCTGAAACAGGAGAGAGATCATTTTGGGTGTGGACATTTTCAGTGTTTTTTTTTCATTTACATATGAAAGAACTGAATGCTTTTTCTACACTGGAACAGAATTACATACGATATGTATGGTATGAAAGGGCTCCCATCACTCCACTCCCAGACTCCCTCTGAGACTTGGTCATTCAGGCCTATCCAGTAGATGTCTTCGCCAATTTGTGTCCTTACCCACAACTAGAAAGGACACATAAAAATGAATTAACCCGCTGCGTGAAATGTTTTATCATGGCCTGTCGTGTGCGTGTCGTCTCACCCTCTCATGAATGTCCAGAATGCTCATCAGGTCGGCGTTCTGCTCCAAACAAAACGCGTTAGCCTCCGGCCATGACTTTGTATCAGTTGAAAAGAAGTAACATTTATTCTCATACTCCCTCCAGCCTTGCTGACACTGGCTCTGGGCTGTAAACGCAGCAACACAACATACCGTTAGTGTGCACATATTTGACGGAAAACATGATATATTGAATAAAAAACACAAATATGAGAGGCAGCACATCACAAATACTCTACTCACCTACTACCACCACAATTCTCAATGAGACACTAAGATTAAAGTTTAATGGTAAATTAAATACAAATTAAACAACGTCCTGAAATCAACATTTTACATTGCTTTAAAGTGTTAAAATATGGACATTTGTACCATAACGCAAATTTAATGACGGAATAAACGTCTTTGAGTCAGCAGGAACAGTAGAATAAAAATACTGTGATTACTTTTCATGTTTAATAAGTAAAAAAGTTGATGTGAAATGTCACAAGCTGGTGAATCATTTGAATGCCCATCAATCATAAAGGTCCCATGACAGATCCACAGTCCAGCCATGTCGGTTCCACTATCACAAATCTTTGGATAATGTTTGACTTTAACGACTTCAACAGGACGCTATAGAATCACATGATTTGCACGCATCTGTAATGAGTTGAAAGAGCACAAGATGCAACGTTGAACCTCCTCACAATTGACTCCCCATCTGAAACAATGCGCTGCCAAACAGTGATGCTTAAGAAACATCAAACAGCAACTTTAAAGACTAAACTAGTACGTTCTTCAGCTTGGATGACCACTGATACAAATGCTTCAGAAGGAATCAAGTGTCTAGAACAGAGGTCTTCAACAGGGGGTCCGCGAAATTTTTGGTTGATTAGCCAATTTTAAATATATATATTTTTTTAATAATTTCTTTTTCCCCCCCAAACATGAATCTGTCCATTATTTTAATAGTTCAGTATTGTATGCAAGATAACAGGTATGTTTATGCATGGCAGTGGCACTAATAGGCCATCACTCATTTTTGTTTCGTCAATTTGAATAGCTTGTATGGATGATTATCATGCAATTGACAGACAATGTTGATATTGGCGTTGGTATCAGCTGACAAGGTATGTTTATGAATGGCAGTGGCACGGCCACCCTACTCACTGTACCGTGCACATGTTTAAAATAAAAACATGAATATATGAACCTGTGTATTATTTGAATAGCTTAGTATTGAATGCACAATAAAGAGGTATGTTTATACATGGCACTAGGCCCAGTTTAATATAAAACACAATTGTATACAATATATATAGTCGGGGGTCCCTGCTCCATCTCTCTATCAGTTTGGGGGTCCTTGGCCTGAAAAACATTGAAGACCCCTGCTCTAGAGAGCTTTTCTTCACATGTTTAGTAGTTAATCTTATTCAAAATGACAGAAAGTAAATGAGTTAAACAACAAAGAGCTCTCAGGTTCATATCTTGACCTCCTCCCCAAAAATGAAATGAAGAAGAGACTTACCACAAGCAAGAAGAGCAGCGAAGCTGAGCAGCTGCAGAAACATTCTCTGTGTTCTGTCCATTTTTACTTTTCTATGTTCACCCCTCAAGCTGTGTTTCTACGCATCCTAACAGCTAACAAACTCTCCTGAACCTCTGCAGTGTGTGAGATGTGCTCTAGCTCCCAGTCATCAGACCTCTGAGCATCATCTCTCTGGTTCACCTCTTTTCAGCATCCAGCCAGGGTCCAAAGACTGAAAGCAGTAAAACACAGATGACAGACATTTGGTCTCTTGACTCATTTTCTACTTTACAATCGGCTGCAGTTTGCCACCAAACACAACTGAAATGGCTAAAAACAAAGCGGGCTATTTTGATACCACAATGTGCAATATTAAGGATAACACATTAGAATTTCATATCACCAAAAATACCAATTCATAATAATGAAAATGATTTGACAAAATGGAGGTTAAAACAATTAAATATTTTATGTTATTTCTTGCAAAATGTATTTTAATGTAAAACACCTCGAGTCAATTGGCTGAATGTGTTTTATAAAAACAATTTACTAACCAAGAGAATAAAAGGAGGGACGTTTTCTGTGTGACTCCAACCTCTCCTTTAAGTTGAAAGTTGGGACGATCTAACAGAATATGTGAAATTGTGCGTAGTGGTTCAAGAGAGTGGAATAAAACACTTTCAGTAACCAAATATAAAATACATATGTATATATGTCACTACTGCTTTTAACAACTGTGTCCTTTTCTAACCTTCAACTGCATGCCCCGTTTCTGTTTTGATGTATTTAAGAAAGTTTTTTCTAACACCTTCGCCGGCGACAACCATGTGTATTGGTTGATTTGCACTCTTCTCTGAGATAAATAAAATAATAATGGTTGAAAATGGTAAAAATTCTGTGAGCTCAAGGCCCAAAGAAGTCATATCACACCGTACAAAACAACAACAATACAAACACACAATTAGTTTCTTCAACATAAACTGCGGATGTAAACAATTTGTGCATCAGGAGCTTCGGGCGTCTGTAAAAACCGTAAAGACGTGTTGATTATAGTTTAGTGTGCACATCACATTTGACACACAAAGTCCAGAAGACGGTACAACAACCGCACCATAAACTTTATACTGCCAAACCTCTGCCTCACACGGTTACTTTTTAACTGGGTTTGACAAGATGTTACAAAACAATAAAAAAACAAATTTGACATTAAGTTCTCATTAACGCGTTATATTGCTCAGCAGACTCATCAGAATCTCCTGAAGTATCGGAGGAGTATACTTTTATGAACCAAACTCTTTAGTTTAGTCCCGATGTGCACGTTGATGGAGACTTTTCATAAGTGAGAGAATTACAACAAACTTGATAGCTGAAGGGCCGGTTTGGACCGGTTTGGACCGGTTTGGACCGGTTTATAGTCCGTCCTGGCGGAGGCAAAATGTGTTACCGAAAAAAAAAAAAAGAGAAATCCCACCATTAAACTTTACACATAACTTTATTGTACCAATTCATACCAATACCAGGTAAACAAAAACACAGGATGGAAGCAGTCAGGAGGAGAAAGAACAAAGTACAGTCAAATTTACAAAAGACTTAGAAAAAAAGTTTCTGGCTCATTTGCTAACAAAGTTGGGAAGTTTTTCTTTCCGGTTTTGGAGTAAAAATGATGTACCAGGTTAATAATATGCACCAAAATGATGATTGCCAGTACACAAACTGTCCAATAATATGTTTAATTCTATTATAACCATATATAGCATTTCTGTATTAAAGTCAGCACTCAACCGATTCTGAGAAGAAGAACACTTGCCAGAAATTATTAAATGTTTCATAGAAATGGCAGAAATAGGCAGGTGTGTTAAATAGACATCTTTAAACTTATAACATAAAATTCTCCATTTAGGACAAAAATATACTCAAGACTTCACATCTATTCTAGGAAAATAGTGCACAGCAATGGATTAGACAGTGTAGTAAAGGAGAATACCAAAGATACACCTATTTTATTGTACAAAATATCCATATATTAAAATATATAACGCGACCATCTGCGGAGACAAACCTCAGCTGCATCTCATACACATCAGAAAGCACTCCGATTAGGATTTCTGACAGTCCAGCTATCGTCAAACACAAATCTTCAAATTGAATATCTGTCCCACGTCAGTTTGAACACATCTCTATACAATAAAACTGAAAAAGACCTTGAGAGGTGCACCGTATTGCTCTGATCAGTCCTCGACTCTCAGGTATAAAGTCATCAAACCGTCCTCTAACTCTGAGGCGACTCGGGATTCATCGGGCGTTGAGCCAGATGTGCATCTACAGCCTCCTAGAGCGGCTGACTCTCTCTTTTTTTTTTTCTCCGTTTGGCACTTGCAGCAGTTCAATTCCTTGAACCCGTCACCTCCTACCCAGTGAATGACTTGTCCCAATTAACCTTAAATGATTGTTCAAACACAATTACAGGCACATTCCAGCTAAAACTGCTGCAATATGATCCAGCTTACAGCAGCTGGAACTGTTGACAGAATAATCCTGAAACGCACCTTTTAAAAAGTCTAACAGATGTTCTCGCGTATCGTGGCAAAAGATCACAGGAATCCTAGAAACGTATTTGACATCTTGACATCGGATTTCAGATTGACTGATGAAAACGTTAACGTTTTAACTGCATACGCGGCAAAGAATGTGTTAAATCTAGTGATTTTTCACATCTCTGTGGAAAGGTCTTAAAGAAGAGACCGTTGAAATGCTCTCATACTGGCCTCCTGTACGGTCCACATTCATAATGTGCCGTTGACCAAAGCTCACCTCTCGTTCCCGAGACGTTAGTATCAAATACTCAAAGGCTCAGCTACTATGTTGCCTTACTAAAAGGTCAAAACTATGTCAAGGCAGTCAAACAAAAGAAAATACAGTACAAAGAACAGACGTCACTGATTGCAAAGAAACACCAGCAGGAGTCAAGAGAAATGTCTCCAACGTGTCGTCGTGCCAGAGAAGACTTCAGATGTGTCCGTTGTGCACGTCCAGTCAGCAGAACCTCGCTAACATCACTCGATCACTGTGTGCAAACCGCGTACCAGCCACAAACTGACTGAGGCTGATGTTCAGACAGTGGCCAAATCCCTCCGTCGCTGTGTGTGTGTGTGTGTGTGTGTACTTTTGTGTGCTCGTGCAGTGATCGGATCGGACGGTGACGTGGCAGTCAGTCACCTGGGAACAAGTGGAGCGGCGGTCACATGCAGTTGGCCACGTTGCTGGAGCCCTGGCCGACGTCTCTGATTTGGCTGACGTGAGACGAGCAGACGGCGACTCCGGCTCCGGCCCGGCAGTGAGACACCGAACCCACCAGCTCCCATCTGAACAGCAAACAAAAGAATAATGAGACGACATTCTAACTTAAATTATTGGACACACTGACTTGATGCATGGAACCCCCTACAGTTTATCCTGATGGGTCTTTAGGGGTATTGGATGCTCTAAAACGATACCTGAGAAACACATCACAGTCTTCATTCATCGCCTCCTCCTCACCTGTTCATCCGAGGCTCAAAAGCCTCCACCGTGTTCAGGTAGATGTTCCCGTTGTGACCCCCGACTGCGAACACTCTCCCCATTACAGTGGCCACCCCGACTCCCCCGCGTGGGGTGGTGAGCTCAGACACGTACTCCCAGCGGTGCATTCGAGGGTCAAAGCGCTCCACAGAGCTCAGGGGTGAGTTGTCATCAAAGCCGCCTTTAGGAAAAATGAGAGAGAGAGGATTATAAAAAAAGAAAATCACAAGAAATGTATCTCGGCTGAAGGGTGATACAGGAAACTGGCATGTATGATTTTACTACAATAGCTCAGGTGTTAACAACCGCTAACACTCTGAGGATGATTATGCTGATGGAGCAGACACAAGAGAAGAGGATCCATACTGAAAACGCCCCGTTTTAATGAACCTTGAATGACTCTTCAACTTCCAGTGGTACAATAACAACCTCACACTGCTAATCAGTTACCAGATGGCTTTACAAAACATGAACTTTCACCTTTCCTGATTCACGCATTTGTGTATAAAGTCGTAGGGTGTGTGTCTAGGAGGCATGTGACCCGGGTTGTCAAAATGAGTAATTCCAGTCACAGACAAAATACTTCTTTGTATACATCAGTACCTGGTACCAGCAGTACCTGGCAACCCCATGTGATCCGATCTGAAGAGATGAATATTACAGGTGTTTTGGATGTCATGCATTTATTCCTCTCACCCACTACATAGAGGCAGCCGTTGAGCTTGCTGACTCCATTCCCAGCCCGTCGCTGGCCCATCTCGCTGATCTCCGTCCACTTGTTGAGGTGCGGGTTAAACCGCTCCACGCTGGACAGGGACGCCACGCCATCGTTGCCTCCCACTGCGTACATGAAACTCTGGCAAAGAAGCGGGTAGTAAAGCTGTGAAGTCCAGAATAGACATCATATCAAAATCAGTCACAACTGACGGGCCTCCGTTTGAAGTCTTACCCCCAACGCAACGGACCCCACTCCTCCCCTGGGAGTGTTCATCGGAGCCACGGCGCTCCAGCAGTCACTTTCGATGTCGTAGCGCTCGACATCGTTGAAGCAGGAGTTGTCATCCAGACCTCCGATGGCGTAGATAGGACCACCAAGAGCGGCCAGGGCTATGCCCCTCCTGAGAAACACACATCATGTCCATTTACTAAGACAACAGGAAATAACTCAATCTAAATGTAAAGACAATATGATTGATTCAGCATATTGTAGTGTGTGTGTGTGTGTGTGTGTGTGTGTGTGTGTGTGTGTGTGTGTACCTCTTGGTGTTCATGGAGGCTTTCATCATCCACTTGTTGGTGAGGGGGTCAAACATCTCCATGTTGCCCAAGTGTTCGTTACCGTCATGGCCGCCAACAGCATACACCTTGCCTAAAGAAAACCAACATCAAACAGATATGAACGTCTTTATGATCACGTGACCTGACCAGGAAATATTATTGTATTTGTAGAAAACGTATATAATATAAACTTGAGTTGCCAGTTAATGTAAATAATAGAAACAGAGACACTCTGTCTAATGAAACACAGCACCAAAACTGCAGCCTCTGACCTTGTAAAGTTGGATCAACACATCTCTAAACGGTTTAAAAAGACTGAACATGACAACCTTCATGAAGGTAGCAGTTATTGTGGTTCCAGCTAAGTCTACAAATAAATTGGCAACTGAAAATACAGGTCATAATGTTTCCAAACTGCTCCACCTCTTTTACTTTCTGGAGTTAATTATATAAACCAGTAACCCCTCTTACCTCCTACAGATATTACACCCACGTGACGCCGTCTGCTGTTCATTTCAGGACCAAAGAACCAGCTGTTCTTAGTGATGGAGTAACACTCGATGCTGCGAAATGGGTCACCAGAACCCCCCCGGCCACCCACGCAGAACAAAACCCCTGAGGGGGAAATGGTCGGAGAGAACAAAAGCGTCATGGCTTTCGTACTTTATGCACAAAGAACCTCAGAATAAACACATTTTATGGAAAAATATACAAAGAAAATATGACAACCTTTCTGTAAATGAGAAGTTTTTATATTATTGTAAATCTGATTAAGTTAAGACTGAGCCTGTAGCTGTGACAACACATTAAACACTAAGAAAAGCACTTGGTTTCATGCATGTAGCTGTGTATTCCTGAGGCGCAAATGCCATAAAGTCAGTAGTTACACGTTCTTAAAGCCAAACCATAGAAGTACTACCTGCAGTGTGTTTCCGGGGTATGGTACGAACTGAATACTCAAAGTCCAGCACCACCTTGTTGCTGAGGTGCAGGTGGTAGTTCCTGGCTTCGTCCATCAGGTCGCGACAGCTCAGGTTACCTTTAACCATCTCGTCCTTCGCCACCGTTCCAGTCAGGAACTCTACCGGGAGCAGGGGGAGGCGCACCTGAAGGAGAGACCAGACATTGTATTGTGGTTGTAAACGTGATTACGTAAAGCTGTGAGCGCATATGTAACACTCATTTTACACAGGAGATGTAGCTTTACCTTCAGGCAATCAGTAAACTAGGTCATAAAGTCTAGAGGTACTTCCAAACGTAAGCTAACCCACCCCCCCCCCCGCGGTACCTGTAAGCTGTGAACTCTCTAACCTGAGACATGATCTGGTCCAGCCAGTCCTCGTGGTGATGCGGGTTTGCCTTCAGCCATTTCACCGCGGCATTGTACACCTGCGTCTCTGAATGGATGTTGAGCTCGCTGGAGGACAGCAATGTGCGCAAGTGCTGGGGAGACACGGAAGTAAAGTCCTCACAGTCCACCACCTCAGTGAAGTGTTCGCAGGCGTAGCGGTCAGCCATGTCCATCAGGTCCACGCGATTGTGGCTCTCGGCGAAGGTGCGTACTGCCAGGCAGTTGGTGGGGTGAAAGTGGGCCTTCATGTACTCACAACAGGCTCTCGCTACCAACTCCACCTGATAGATTCAAGCAGTAATGAAGTCAATATTCAAAAAACAAAACAGAATTCTGTTCCGTGTGCAAATTGTCATAACATTTTGAATTGCTTAAAAAAGGAAGCATTATCACGCTTAACCTTTCATTGAAAAACGCAGAACCCTTCATGTAAGATGAGGTGCATTTCTTTACCTGAAGGATGCAGGCAGCATAAAGCAGTGGCTGGACATTGTCCACAGTTAACGTGAGCTTGGAGGAGTAGGCAAAATGCACCAGGTCCTGGATGGCATCGCCATCAAAGTCCTTGATCTCGATCACTTCCTGCTTCGCCTCGGACATCTCCGAGAGGAACATGGCCCTGAGGAAGAAATAGCCACATAGACACCAAGTGTGTTAATGCTGTACCTGATGACTATCCATTAGGGCTGTCACCAGCATTACATTTTGTACTACTATTATTATTACTGTCATGCACAGAACAGAGAAAAGGTCATGGACATATAAAAAGGAAAGGCAGAGGGAGCAAGAGGAATGGAAAATCTGGTGGGGAGGGGGGGGGGGGGGGGAATATCAATAGAGTTGAATCACTGTGCAGATTGGATGTCCACTAGTAAGAAAAAACTGTCTGGGCCAAGTCAAAAAATCAACAACATAAAAAGTAACATACCTGAAGTAAGGGATAACACAGGCCAGCACTAGCTTGTGGCATGGTATCATCCTACTGCCAACCTACAAAAAGAGACATGTTTAAAAAAAAAAAACAGGCAACAAGGCACACCTGTATACAGCATTAATAATCTCACCGTTTATTAATCTCCACAGTACGACTGTGATTACAGCAGCTATTTAGGGATTCAAACAAAAACAATGCTCAGCTAAAATGTGGATTAATTACGCTCACATCTCTAAAATATTGAAATCACAACCTTTAACCAGATATCACGGGAAAAAAAACATAAACAAAGAAAATAACAAAAAATAAATAGACGACGAACAAATCCCGCTCTTCCCTGGAGTCTGGAGCGAGTGACCCACCTTCAGCGTGACGTCACAGAGCTCTCCTACTTCATAGAAATGCCTGAGGGAGTTGTGGAAGTCCTTCCAAGCCTCGTGAGCCTCAAAGACAAAGGACCCATCGGGCTCACAGTCTGCTTTCGATGTCCTGGTCACAGGCCGCTTGTCCTTGGGCTTCAGCTGCTTGGCATGGTCTTGCACCATATCCCCTGGTGCCATAGCTGGCTACAGGTAACAACACCTAGAAGAGAGACGAGCGTGTGACCGAAAGAATCAGTCAATCAATGATTAATCAGTAGAATTGAGAGGAAATAATCAGCAACAACTATTAAATTCATCACATCATCATTCCCTGGCTTGAGCACCTCAGCTGTAAAGATTTGTATCTTTGTTAATTTGATATTGATGGGTATTGTCGCCCATCCATAGCAATAAGCAGGCCAGATGTTCACTACCATTGACTGTGCCATGCAAGAATAACTTGCAATTTAAAAATGAAACCCCAACTCAGTGCAAATAACATTCTACAGGCTTCAACGGAGGAAACAAAAAGGGACATCAGTGGTGGAGGACACTGCTTTCCAGCTGAACAAGTTTGGTCAGTAATCCCCCCCCCCTTTGTTCAGTGTCACTTCCCCTTTACTCATTTAGCAGAGACCAGAGACAAAACAGGACATGCACATTCCTCCGAGCTAACATGACACACCATGCAGAGAATACTGTGCAATCAAAAACCCATACAAATTCCTACCTATTGCTGAATCAGATGAATTCCACAGTGTTTATGTCACAGAAATACTGAGAGCAGACAGCCAGATTCCAAAGCTCCACCCACACCTTACAGATGATGCAATGTCTCTCCTTTAAGCTTTATGTCTCTGAAGCTGAATAGACTCAGTGTATCGCCCCTCATCACTAGTCCTCTCAGCTATACCAGCAGAAACATCTAGAGATCAAAAGGCTCTCTCGCTCTCTCTCTCTCTCCACTTCTGTTCTACTACACTTGTGGGTAGGCTTCATCTTTGAAAACCACATGTGGGGGACTTTGAATTGAGGGAATATTGCAAAGGCAGACTCGGGAACACTTTCATGGCCTTAAGATGATAACATCGTCTGTTGTATAATTTATGAGGAGCGAGAGAGTCAATAATTTAACAACAGATGTATCGCACAACTCCACTCCACCGAGTACAAAACGGGAAAAACAGTATGTGCCCGACAGCAACCTCTTTTCATACGTGTTTTTTATGCATCTGCCATCTGCATACAGAAGGGACCAAAATACCACATTTGGTAGAAAGGTACACAAGAGACAAGTGTCTAGAGGCACACAGCAACTACACTATGCTGTGTTTCCATGGGTTGGCCTTCAATCAGAGTATTGTGAAAGTAATTACCCGACTAATATGCTTGCTTCCTGCACACTTGATCAATATACTTCCCTCACCACCTTTTAGATTGAGGTTGAGATCAGGTTGTGATAAAGAGTGATCCATATCAAGGACTACTTGCTATGCAGTCAGCTAGAAAAATATTTTAAAGCATTTGAAAGACCTTCAGATCACGTTTATGCAGTCTGAAGTAGTGCATCTTTAGTCCTGACTAACTTTAGTCCTGCACATGCCCAACATGTACAATAAGGTGACACATATATATGTCACCCAGATGTTTTAACAGCTTCTTGAGGACATAATAGAATATGGAGATAGGGAAGAATAAGACAGCAGCTATAACTATACTGCTAATGTCACATAATTTACACCAAGATAGTTAGCGTTAGCTGTTAAATATAAACGTTAGCTAGCATCTATTCTACAGATGCCATTAACGTTTAAAGTATTTACACGTGTCAATGTTTTGGTGTACGATACAAATAAATACTTGTATTTATCACAGCCAGATAAGTGCCTAATATCGGGCACAACTGTGGAGAAAAGTTGAGATAGAATCTAAAACATGAAACACAATCACACGTCAACAGTGTGTTACGAGATTAACGCTAACAGATTGCTAGCTTGTTTGCTAACAGCAACTAGCAAGCAGAGTAGCATCCGAGAGCTAACGTTGGCTGGCAGGGAAAGAAACAGATTTAGTTATGGCGGAAACACTAAATTTAGAAATGCAACAAATAACATTGAATAATCGCTGCGTTAAGTTAAACATATTTAATGTAGATACCTCATGTCGTAGGGAGAATTAAGATGCCGGTTTCATTGAGCGGAATGTTTGGCATTGGCACGTTTGTTGTGATTCCAGGTGCCTCATGGGTATTGTAGTTTTAAGGCATTACCTGACAAACAGCTGAAAGGACATGGTTAAATGCTTACTAAAAGCTCATAATGCTGGTAAAAAGCGGCCAGTTTTAAGATGGTCTCTTATTTTGTTTCTGGAGCTGATCAGTGAAACATCAAAGTGCAACACATTTTTCAATAAACCTAGAAAGAGGGCATGCGGTAATGCTTAGAGGGCTTTATGCTATTTATTTCCCAAAAGCAATAACTATTAATAAACAATGTCAAAGTTGATATAAACAGTGTCACATTCTTTAGTTATGATTGCTCTTATGTCTTCCTGTAGAAGAGTTCCAGTAAATTACACTGATCTGTTAAAAATAAAGCACTACTACAGCGTAATGTTCAAAGTAGGGAAATGTTAAACTGTAATTACAGTTATAAAACTGTATTGGCCAATCAAATCTTGGCTAAAATTATACATTAACACCTTCACATGCTGATTTGAGTTACATTTACTGTCAGTGCAGCATCTGCATATTTCAGCTGTAATCACATATTGAAAACAGGTCATCAATGTGGACAGATGTTATACTTCTATATAAATAACATATCCTCAAAACATAATTTGTGGGGTCCACACCCAAAGACATAAAATATATAGTCCTGAAAAATCACAATTTGCTTAAAACTGTCATCGCAGCAGTGTTAAAACAGTTAGTGTAAATCTTAACTAAAGGTATGTTTTCTATTAATACTTTTCTTTTAATGGGATCAGATCAAAACAAAGACTTGGCACAAAAAATTTGCAGTTTAAGGTTAAAGCTTTACAGATAACGAGAGGTGTGTTCTCAGATAAATGGTGATACTTTGTCTAACTCGAAGGGCTAAAGCTGTCCAAAAACAACACCCAGACCATTTTACTTTAAAATGACTGAAATACATAATTTTCAAAATTCAAACTGCGATCAGTGGGAGGCCAATGGAAGTAAGAGCGGCCAAATATTACAATGAGACCGACACCCACACAGAAACCTTCACACAATAATTATCCAAACATGTTTTATTTCAGAGCAGTGTAAATGTATGCAGTTCACCAGCAGAAAATTACATTAATAAACAGTTTTACAAGCTACTTGAAGGATGTACAATATTATTTGACACCGTCAGCGTCGGATGGCCACCACGAAGCAAATATAACATTATGTCCGCGTCTCCTACTTGTACTGCTTCTTCTTTTTCAGGAGCGCATCCCGTAGAGCAATCTGGGTGAGGAAATCAAAAATAATTCCAGTTGAAATGCCACTTCTATTAAAACACAGTCAAATATACAGCAGCTATCGCTGACAGGTGTGACCTACCTGTTTGTCTCTGAAGGAGCGTTTGCCTTTTGTTCTGACATTCTGACTGTGTCTCATCATCATGAAGTTCTTCGTCTTCCTCTTCTCCCTGTTGCTGGTGCCGGCGAATGGGTTCAGCTTGGTATGCTTCTGGACAAAGTCCTTCCGGTCCGGCCGTCCCGCCTTGAAAAATCAAAAACGCATCGTTAGAGCTGAAAAGGCTAGTTGATCAATAAATTGCTTGATCGACAGAAAATTACTCAAAAAAAAATATAGATTCCTCACGCTAGATAATGCACCACCTGTGACGTTCGAGGGTCAAGCTCTTCTTTAGAGGCATTATCTAGTGTGCAGATTCTATTTTTCAGAGTTTTAGCGTCCATGAGTAACTCACTATAGGAATAGTTCAAATCCCCCTACAGGTATAGCATTAGAGTTTTACCATTGCTGTTGCCAGGCGCGTTTCCTTGTCTGCCTTTGGTTTCTTATGCAGTTTCTCAATATTCCTCAAAGTCAGCACCTCCCCTCTGAAGGATTTGGGAAAAAAAACAAGCAAAAACCTCAGTATGATCTTCTATCTTTACCCACACAATTTAATCTCTGTAAATGATGCTTTAAGCTCTTTGTTCAAATAGCTTTCTAACCTGTTGTCCTCCTCTTCGTCGAGGTCCACATTTGTCCTCTTCTGGCCTTTGCCTGGTGCACCGTTGACCTCCTTAGCCAGCTGGACCAGACGGATCTTCTTGAAGTCATCTTGAGTGAGGAGCCTGCTGCCGCTGACCGCCGCTGCTTTGGCTTTTCTTTCCTCGACTGGCATACTCTGAAGCTTCTCCGCCTTACACACACACACACACACACACACACAACTCTTATATTAAAACCAAGATGCCAAACAAAATCAACCATCAGCTTGTAAAGCCCTCTGAGGCAAATTTGTGATTTTGGGCTATACAAAATAAATTGAATTGAATAAACTATCCAGTTATATTCTCACCAGTTCTCCTGTTTCTTCATCCGACGAGTGGTGAATGTCCACCCACTCCCCATCTTCATCATCACCACTCATACTGGCGCTCTCCCAGCCATCTGTTGTACAATGTGAAAAATGGGCTAAATATTGATCTCTATACACACATGGACACACTGGATTATGACCAGTTCAGCCCCTGTAATCAAATCCTATAGATTCAATAAGAAGAAGAAAAAAAAGCTGCTCACCTCCGCCTTCCTCTCCCTCTTTGTTCCCCTCCTCCACCTCCAGGACTTCAGCTCCAGGAATGTAATCTTTAGCCTCCAGCTCTCCGTAGTCTCTGATCTTGGCCTCTGTTGATGCTTCTGTGGGTCTCCCCTGGACAACAAGTAGCACAATTACTTACATTTGTTGAATGCAACAACAAAAAAGGGTTCTTTTTAAAGTGGTTGTTGTTGTTTTCCAGTGAAAGTCTCGGCTCACCCTGTCCCTCTTGTGCAGCATCTGTGGATTAAGACTCCTGAACAGCTGGATCAGTCCTCTGGCGGACATCATCACATCTGAACGCAAATACAGACAGAATCATGTTGTTTTGAGAGTGAATATACATGCACATATATGCACAACTCCTTAGTGCATTCACATTTGTGGTTTAAGTACAGTGGCCAGAAAAACAGACTGACTCTTGTCTTTGTGGATCTTGTACTGAGCCAGGTCCTGCAGCAAGTCCTCAGTGATGGCGAGCGGACAGCGGGCCGTCACTTCTTTGATGGCGTTGATGCTTGATACAAAAAGGTGTTGAATTTAATATAACACGGTAAAGTAAGCCTTGGCATGGTAGCTACATATAAAACTAAATATGGAATTTGTTTCCTTCACATTTTTGATAACTGAAACCAGACAAGGCTGCTGCTCACCCCACAGTCATGACCTCCCCAGAGTTTCTCTCCGTCACAAAGTTGTTGGCGATGGTCATGATTACAGGTTCGATGATCTGCACAAAGTGGGAAAGTGTGAGAAGGTTTATACAGGAATCCTTACGTTGCATCCTCACAGAATAGATGGATCTTCATGTACCTCTGGTGGGACGAGTTGATGGGAAGCCTGGGCCACACACAGGAGAATCTTTGTCACCTCTAGAAAGGCAACAGTTTGTTAAAAACAGCTCGTCAACAGAGGTCAAAACACTTTCATTCACTTAATTGGGAGTTATTTTTACCTCTTTGATGGGGCTGTAGAAACCTCTGAACAAAGGCATAAAAGTTGAAGAGGAAGAGCTGGAAAAGAACAGAGTGTTATGCTTTTATTATTATTACTCCCATAACTCTGGCACAGTCAGAACGGCTTAGATGTCGTTATTGCCGAGTACTATCCTTGAAAAAAAAAAAAAAAAATGCTGGCAAAGCTTCTCCTGCACATTACTCATGTAAATTCTGCCAATATTTACGAGGGCCAGTTCTACAGCAAGTCATCTGCCACCAAAGAGTGCACAAACTAGCGGATGAGAGCCACGTCACTCACCTCGTGGATTCCAACCAGTCTGGATATGAACTCCATCATCATGATCTTCACCTCGAAGCGCTCTTTAGAGCCTTCCAACTGCTTCAAGAGTTTCTCAGAGAAATCTTTGTAAAAACAGATGTTTGATGTTAATTGCTGCACAAAAGACCCTGAACAAATTCTTTGTGCTGCAGATGTTGTGGAGAAGACCGGTGAGTCTACCTTGCGGGTCATGAATGAGGTGAATAGCAGAGAAATTGAACACTTCCACCTTCTTCTTTTTCTTGTGTTTCTGCCCAATAGAGTCAAAACAACAAACTTTATTCATTTGAACACAAATGACACAATACGATGCGAATATCATGACGTAGTAGTTACAAGAGCGGTACCTTGAGGACTTTCATCGCCTTTTCCATCTTCTTCTTGTTTTTGGAGGTTTTCTTGCCAGTGGAGTATCTCACCTTCACGTCTCGGACTGTTGGTCCCTCCGCCTGCAAGACAAGACTGATTCTTAACAAAACACATATCTTAAATATGCAGTAAACTAAAATGACCTTCTGGAATGAGAAAGGGTATCATTTTAATATATTTTTGGTACTTGCCTCAGAGTCTGAATCATCTGAATTTTTCTCATCCTCATCTTTGCCCAGAAAGAATTTAAGACCGGCAACAACGATCTAAACAGGAAGAGAGGCAGGTGAGAATGCACAGGGCTGCCACTTGTGCAATATAATGAGCAAAGCATTGCTTTCACTGGGAGAAAACATACCTTTGTAACCTTGGAGAAGCACGCCGTTGTTATGACATTAACCGTTTTGGTATCATTCCTGCGACACAAACAAAAAAGACAATCAGACTAAAGAGGCAAAAAATAAGAATGTGTAAAGTGAGCCCAGTGTACAAACAAAACCCCACCATATGTTTCTCTTGTAGAGCTCCACCATGACGTCTAAAGAGATCTTTGCTGCTAGGGCGTTATTGTCTCTCAGCATGGTGTACATGAAGTTCTGCAGCGTCTGAAACACACGAACATTATCGCATCATCACACAGACAGAGAGCGGTGACTATTTGAAGCTGCTGTAGTCAAACATGAAAACGTAACACGTGCGAGTGTGTCTACTTACTGTGTTAACTTTGTTGTTTTTGTGCTTGGCATTGATGTTTTTGATATCTGCCACAATGTGTGTGTACAGTGTCTGCGGGGAGAGAGAAGCAAATGTTTACTTCTGAAAGGGGAAACATCAAAAGAGCACAAGTCAACAATTAAATATATGAATACAGAAGAAAAGCCAGTCCGTCTGTCAGAGTTATAGATTCATTGCTATACGAGGAAATCGGACATAGTAAGCATAAATAAAATCTGTGAAATTAGCTTGGTACAATAAGTTGTCAACAAATTCACCTTCTACTCAAAACTACTTCTTCTAATTAGAAACTATAAGAGCACACTTTATGAATGTGTGTCTACAATTTCATGGAAACAATTTAATAATAGGGCTGCAACTAACAGTCATTTTCAATATCAATTATTCCGCTGATTATATTCTAGATTTAGCGATTAATTGTTGGGTCTTTAAAATGTCTATCTCTGTTTCTCAAAAGTCCAAGGTGATGTCTTTACAGTTTTTGTTTCATCATTCTAAAACCCAAAAATATTCAGTTATATATCTCCATATTTGAGAGGCTGAAAACTACATTTTCTGCCATTTTTGCATTAAAAATAACACGGCGATTAATAAAATATCTAAATAGTTGGCGATTCTTTTTCTGTCGATCGATTAACCGATTAGTCGCCTCATCGTTGCAGTGCTACATGACTACACAGACAGAGAATATATGTTGGAGGGCTGAGTGCAGTGCAGTGCTCCAACCTTTCTGAGAAGTTTGTCGTGACATCGCAGCAGCTCAAAGAAGAGCTCCAGGAGGCCGGTGGGGTCGATCAGATTTTTGTTCCTCAAAAGAATCAGCGCTTTGCAGAAAGTCTGACAAAGACAGGAAACAAACAAAAACATGTCAACACTGACAGACATGTCATTTGCATGAATATCAACAAACTCATAATATGGACAGTAACATATAGTCTCACCATTCTTAGGTCTGACTCGATCATTGTGTGGTGACTCATTAATAACCCAGACAGCTCTTGTGGAAAGGTGGACAGCTGCTCCGGGTAGCATTTGCCAACCTGAAGGACAGGAAGAACTTTAATTACACAACTTAAAGAAGATACTACACAATATAGCAGTGCTGGAATGCAACCATGTACATTTACTCATTTAATACTTCCACTCTCAGAGGCAAACATACTTTTTACTCCACCATATGTATGTGGCAGCTCACTATTGGATACAAGCTTAAACACGGTACCTGGGCAAGAAACATGACAAGTTCTGCCAGCTCCTTGTTCGGCTTGTCAGGCTGCAGTTTGAAGATCTGCAAGTTGGACTGGTAGTGTCGGTACTGCTGCTGAAACTGTGGAAGGCACAACAACATAGCGATTAATTACTACAGAAAGTCTGCTAGCTAACAACGTTAGCGCGTTTGGCTAACAACACTTACCTCATCTACGTACGACTGTGGATCTCTTTTTATAAGATTTTGCAGCTGTGGCAAGTTGTTCGGCAGCTTGTTGTTGTTTCGCCCGGACATGTTTGAAGAGGGGTCTTTGCCAGTAAGTAGAGAGAAAACTATGAAAAACAGCGGTTTACACAGCAAGCGTGGCAAATGTGTAGGCTGCCATTTAATTGCAGTGGCGAACGTTACTTCCGGTCATACTCGTCACTTCCGCTTTTATTGAAGAGTGACTTTGTTGACCGTATTGTTGATATTTACTTATGCGCTGCTGTTCTTGGGCGTTTAATTTATTTAAAATTCATAATGTTACCCATGTCTAACTTTATATGTATATATTTGTTTTACTTTTGTATGAACCTCCGTGGTCCACGCTTTGTCACAACACTAAGTCACTTTTACTGTTCGTTGCTTAGATTACCAATATTACCGATGTGAATTTGTGCAAAATAATCATCTCACACTGATGAAAAAAACTAATTCAGTCAAAGCTTCATCTACATCTTAATAACTGAGAGTGCACTGATGAGTGCTGAAAGCATTCTGACCAAAAACTGAGCATGAGATTAAATTGTCACCTACAGCGGATAAACCTTTTTGTAAAAGCATGGCGGTACCTCTGGTGCCACCTTCAGGACAAAATTCACTTTATTTTTGCAGTGGTATCCAAAAATAGCAATGTTTTGTTTTCTCAATTTTTTATCCTTCCTATGTTTTTTTGTGTTTAATGATCATCACATCTTTACCACCAGCATGTCCTTTTAGTTGTATGTGTGGAGAACATTTTCCACCAGTCGCCACTGAATATAACGCATTACAGTCCAAGCTAAATGAAAGAAACATTACAATAATGGGCAAGGTTTAGTGCACATGGGCCATTCCAAAATAATCAGAATGACAGGTTAACACCTTTGGGATGTGAAAATCAACTCTTTCAATGTCACGTTAAAACATGCCTTCACAGTCGTTTCATTTCCGTTTTTAGAATGAAGAGATGTGCAACGATGTTTGATACAGTACATTTTACTGCAAATGAGTAAGAAAAGTAAAAAACAGTCACATCATATTCAAAAAAGCTGATGACATTACACGATGCGAGTGGTTACGTATTGTTCTCCATCTTCCAAGTTGTTAGTTTTAAAAAAATGTAAATAAATATAATAAAAACAATGTAATGTAAATATAAAACATGCAAAAACTATTGACACAAATTCCCCAACTCTCTCCATGTTTTTTTCCGCCCCAAAACATTTTTCAACCATCAGAGATTAATACTGCACCATTTCTTTGGACTGTTCTTGACAACCATGTAAAATAAGTCCACTCGTGTTGATCACATGCTCAATTACTGCGAGTCATGGACGACATCGTACCTTAAATTGACAAGAGCGGAACATATTCTCAGAATCTTGTTCATTTGAGGAGCCATCCTATTCGAAACAACGTGTGATAATATTTTGTAAACCTTCAAATGTTGGATTGCTGTAGCAACGTGGATCGTGGATGTCACATAATGCTTGTTTCTGGAGGAATATCCTTCTTGTGTCATGAACAAATCTCCGGGTTTTAAGTTGCCTAAAAGTCCAGAGTCCAAGGTTATGCTTTTGTCACTGGTGTGCACCTCATAAGCTCCAGAGATGAACATGATGAGTCCACATGGGGCAACAGCAACCACGTATTTCACCGTGTCATAAAAGAGGACGTGCGGTTCCCTTCCTGACTCAAGGTTTGGTTGTTTTTGCACAAAGCTCTGACAGAACTGTAAAACACACGTTGTGTTAGGATAGTACTTCCTAAACACTTGGGGCGTGGTTGCTTCAATGGTTTCTTTGGGAAGCCACGGAATTATAGGTTGCAGAACTTCCTCCAGTTTGTCAATCCAATACGAGACGATCTTGCTAGCCATGCTCTCCGATACGCAAAACTGTTCGGCCAGCTTACCAATGTCACAGTTGTTCTTTAACATCATAAACGTCAGGAGAACTTGATCCCGCAGAGACATTGGAAATTCATTGCTAGTGTTTCCTTCCAGTGATGACACAAGGATGTTAAATACATCCAGGGCGATACCGATGTAGGACAAAGCCTTGAGGTCATTATCAATAAACCGGTATCCAACGTCATCATATTGAGTCATCTTATATTGAGTCATCTTATATTGAGTCATCCTGTATTGAGTCATTCTATATTGCACATCTTGCATACTGCCCGTATTGCAATAATCATGATCACGTTGTGTGTGTTCCACCGAATGTGCATGAACCGAATGGCGCTGTGGGTCACCGGGATTTGCAGAATTTGAGTTGCCGGCGTGGCCCGAGACAGTCGAAGTGAAGTCTGACAAAGACACAAAAGTATGATTAGAGTTAGGAGAGTAAACACTGTAGACAGATACTGTACATCTGAATAACTTCCATGTGTATAGTTGGGAGCTGACTAAACACACACACTGTTATTGTGCCCCTTGTATAATCTGAGACTTACATTAATTGTTAGACTTACCTAGATCCATGATTACATTCAGTCTAAGACCGCATAATGTACGGTTTTCAAATTACAGTATCAAATATAATATGCAATATGTATGGATGGGAATTGCTAGGATTTTATTGATACCAATGTCGATACTGATACTTATCAATACTTCTGTTGATACTACTTTGCATCATTTCGTGCAAAAAAAAATAAAGACATTAAAAGACTCAATAATCTTATTTTCTTGCAATTGCTACAAATGTCTGTTGGTGATGTAACTGAGTTTAAAGGGTGTGGTCATCTCTCTACATTTGAAAATATTAACCATAAGCAACGCAAAATTTAAACAGCACACATAACTACAGACTTGTTTTTTTTATTTTAAACATACATTACATTTAGATGCATTTACATATAAATGAGCACACATATTGTCAGTAAAGTGAGCCCACATCAGCCACGACTAGAGAGGCCGAACAACAAGAAGACACCGAGGCGAACAAACTACAAAACAGTCCACCAGGGAATGCGAAGGCACCGTGAATATCAACATTTACATCAGACATATTTAAAAAAAAAAATAAAGGAATCAAGTTACAATAAACTAACTTACCATTCACCGAAAAGTCCGCCATTCCTAAGAAGAAGTCAACAAACCCAGCAGCCGCCTTTTGTAATCTTCTTCTTTGAGGTTTATTGGCGGTTGGCAAACAACGAATCGGTGCATTACCGCCACCAACTGGTGTGTTGATCAGGATGTCTAGTCCTTACATGATTTACATATGTTAACGAGCAGGTTTCTGCAATATAACAAAACATGTTCCACTGTTTCTTCTTCTCTTAAGTATTCACACGTTCCTATTTCGTCCTCCAGACCCTGTACTTATTTTAAAACCATATATCTTCCTTTACTTTCTTTGTTCTTTTACTTCTGCCACATATTTTTTGATTTGTCCCTTAATCACCACGTTAGCTTCTGACTTACTAATATTTAAATTGGGACACACCTGTCATCTTCAAGCCCATGTTGCTGCTTCATCTGCCTTTTCATTCCCATCAATTCCAACGTGGGCAGCAACCCACACAAACCTAACAATGTCAGTGTTATCATAGAAGCTAGAGGATAGAAGTGTTGAGAGATAATAGACATGTTACAGTGACATGAATACAAAGGAGTGTAAAACAGACCTTATCAAAACTGAAGATGTTTGTCAAATGTCTAAGGCTCACCATTTGTGTTTTGTGTGAGCCAACTTTGAACTTCAGTTTACAGAACTATCCAGTTACATTCTCACCATTTCTCCTGTTTCTTCATCCGACGAGTGGTGAACGTCCACCCACTCCCCATCTTCATCATCACCACTCATACTGGCGCTCTCCCAGCCATCTGTTGTACAATGTGAAAAATGGGCTAAATATTGATCTCTATACACACATGGACACACTGGATTATGACCAGTTCAGCCCCTGTAATCAAATCCTATAATTCAATAAGAAGAAGAAGAAAAAAAGCTGCTCACCTCCACCTTCCTCTCCCTCTTTGTTCCCCTCCTCCACCTCCAGGACTTCAGCTCCAGGAATGTAATCTTTAGCACAAATAAAGGTTTATTTAGGGGGAAAGTGAGAAGATATGAAACATTGTTTAGTCTGGAAGGTGTGGTTCACGTGGGGGGATGGGCACATGAGCGCGGTATAGAGATGGGTTCCCATAACAAACACCTGATTTTTTTGTTTGAAGTTTGAAATGTGTACAACTGTGTATATGGGGCTGTGAACAGGTGTTTACACAGGTGTGTGTGTGTGTGTGTGTGTGTGTGTATGGGAGGAGGGGTGGTTGTGGGTGTGTGTGGGGCTGTTTTCCATCTGATGAATGGACATAATCTAGTGTTTCCCATTCATTTCCTATGGCGGTCACTTTTGACCGGGAACACCATGGGTGTTACAAAGTTGACTAAAACACAAAAAATTCAATGAAAATGGTGATCAGCAATTTGATATGTTCAAATGCCTAGTGTGGAGGATATCATGAGGCCTTGAGGTAATCAGATGTAAAACACAATATTTATGATTGATTCAAGTTGTAAATCGGTCAGATTTGACCCGAACACGACAGGAGGTTTAAGTACAGTGGCTAGAAAAACAGACTCACTCTTGTCTTTGTGGATCTTGTACTGAGCCAGGTCCTGCAGCAAGTCCTCAGTGATGGCATCTTAATAACTGAGAGTGCACTGATGAGTGCAGAGTGGTATCCAAGAATAGCAATGTATTTTTTGTGTTTAATGATCATCACATCTTTACCGCCAGCATGTCCTTTTAATTGTATGTTTGGAGAAAGCACAAACCCAACTTAATGCTTAATTACCTAATGAAATACTTATTATTATTCCTGAAGTGTTTACAGTCTGTCTCATGTGTTCATCGTCTTACTTCCCTTTGATGGTTTCTCAGAACTGTTGGGTATGTGGCAACGCTTTAATCTGTATATGGACTGATTTAAAACTCTGTGTTCTACAAAGTAATCCTCATGACTCGGTGTAGCTGCTTGTTGAAAGATGCAAAGCTGTTTTAGGATCATTTAAGCCACTATACATGTTATATTCACTATTTAAGAAGCTTCACATGAACTCAACATGACTGAAGTTCAACCCAAAAAAAATCTCACAATACAAAAGTGTCACTTTAGATGATTTGAGTGTTTTATTGAATGCAACACCAAACCAGTGACGTTTAGAAATGACTGGCTATACCAGACCAAGTAAGATGTAATGAACCAAACGTCTCTTCATTTTTCAATTGTCATTATTTAGTGCTTCGTGAAGTACACATCAGGGTCCAGAGAACTGGTTTTAGGATTATCATATTTTTCTAACCCTCTTATTTACTCCCTTGTTTGCTCTTCTTTTAAATACACTACATGTATTTTAATTTCAAAAAATATTTGTCCCATTATCTTATTTTCTCATTGCACAGCTACTGTCTTCCTCAGTTGCTCTGCTTCCAATGCAGCTTGTTTTAAGTAGAGCTTTTATCCAATCAGATTTCACCTCTGTGTCTCTCAGTAGAAGAGAGGCCCCAGGCCTTCAGACTCAAAAGTGCTTCTATGTGCCGTTTAAAATGAATAGGGACATGTTCAACCAATCAGATCTTTAGTTTGACATGTTGGGCATATTCTTGAGTGTTAGCAGCCGCTACCCCCAGACCAGCCGGCCTACTCCACCGCCAACGTTACACGTCCAGGTGCTGCTTTGCCGCGAAGTCCAGGGTGTGCTGTGATTGGTCAGTGGGCGACCACGTGACTAAAGTGAAACTTGCCAGCAGAGCTTAGTTGGAGTAGTACGAGTTCAAATTGAAAGATATGGAAGAAATTATAACATTTGTAGGGTTTTGCTTGGTGTAGTTTATTTATTTTTTGACCTAGCTTTGTTTTTGAACACTCAACAACTCAAGACTATCGTGAAATGAAACTTAACAGCAGAGGCTTGCAGCTCAGCCAATGAAATGGCCAGCCTGACAAGTTTCCTGACTCTTCCACACACCATGACACAGGGGGCTGAGACGAGGAAAGACATTGCAGAGCAGTACGTTTAACGTTTGGGTTGTGAAAATAAAATCATGAGATGGTCTCTAAATAAAATCATGAGATGGTCTCCTATAGAGACGGATCAGCCTCGGCCTGTTGTTAAGGGGAAAAAAAAGCAAAGCCGGCCGGCGAAAAAGCCGGCCGGCGAAAAAGCCGGCCGGCGAAAAAGCCGGCCGGCGAAAAAGCCGGCCGGCGAAAAAGCCGGCCGGCGAAAAAGCCGGCCGGCGAAAAAGCCGGCCGGCGAAAAAGCCGGCCGGCGAAAAAGCCGGCCGGCGAAAAAGCCGGCCGGCGAAAAAGCCGGCCGGCGAAAAAGCCGGCCGGCGAAAAAGCCGGCCGGCGAAAAAGCCGGCCGGCGAAAAAGCCGGCCGGCGAAAAAGCCGGCCGGCGAAAAAGCCGGCCGGCGAAAAAGCCGGCCGGCGAAAAAGCCGGCCGGCGAAAAAGCCGGCCGGCGAAAAAGCCGGCCGGCGAAAAAGCCGGCCGGCGAAAAAGCCGGCCGGCGAAAAAGCCGGCCGGCGAAACGCCGGTTTTCGGAAGTCTTAGGTTTTTATGAATAATATTTGAATTTAAAAAAAAAAAAAAATGGAAGATTTAGTTTAGCGGAGTATATAATCTGTCAGGAAAAATGTCCATTTATGAAATGGGCTTTGGTAGGGACAGTGCACAAAGTACTAAACACTCACTGTTCACTCTTCCACTAAAGACATCCCTTTCTTTACCTTTCCCCTCATCTCTTTCTGTCCACTCTCTTGTGTTGTGCTTAAGATAAACGGAGGCAGACAGACGGTGACGTATGGTGCGCCCATCTTTTCTGTTTACTGTAGAATTAAATCCAGATTCACATACATTACATGTATTTAAACGAGGAAAACCCCTGTTTTACAGGTTTATATGAGGCCCAGGCTCAAAAAATGATGCCAAACTGCTTTATTAGATAGATTGAACACTATTAGTGATAAAAGAAGTGAAATATATAGTATATAAAATTACAATAAAACAGCTGAAAGTGCTGCTTTCAAAATCAGAATTGACACCGGCTGACCTTGGCTGACCTGTAGAAAAACATTGATACCGCTGGCCTGCTTCATTTTATCAAAGCCATTTGTTTTAGAGACTCCTGCCATGTTGTGCTATGACTTGTGAGGGGTGATTTGGGTGTATCTGCAAAAAAAAAAAAAAATTGCATTCTTTTCAGGCGAACCTGAAAATATTCAATGTGAGCTGTGTGTTATGTTCATTCAGCAATAACCAGTAACATAAACACTGATATGTACACATATTAACACATCTCACACATTTTAGTGTCATTATAAAATGTAAATGATTCAAATAGACCTTGTAGTTGGAGAGATAAGTCCCTTTGAGTATGGGTAAACTATTTTCGAGCAGAGGCCACACTGGGCCCTGTTTCAGGGCCCAGTGTGATGTTGCAGCCCGGTCCACTCCTCTCTGGTCAGCTGCTATGTTAAGAATGCTGGATGTGCATGGGAGGTTATATACACAGTACATTTGTGATGTATATTGTTTGGACTTTTCTGTGCGTGCAATAGGTGTTTCAATAAAAAAAAAAAAAAGTGTGTGTATGAACTCGGCAACTAACTACGGTAAAGAAAATTAAGTTAGAGCTCCACACCAACGATGTTTGATACAGTATATTTTTTACTGCAAATGAGTAAGAAAAGTAAAAAACAGTCACGTCATATTAAAAAAAAGCTGATGACATTACACGATGCGAGTGGTTACGTATTGTTCTCCATCTTCCAAGTTGTTAGTTTTAAAAAATGTAAATAAATATAATAAAAACAATGTAATGTAAATATAAAACATGCAAAAACTATTCACACAAATTCCCCAACTCCCTACATGTCCCCCCCCCCCACCCCAAAAAACATTTTTCAACCATCAGAGTTTCTTTGGACGGTTCTTGACCACCATGTAAAATAAGTCCACTCGTGTTGATCACATGCTCAATTACTGCGAGTCATGGACGACACCATACCTTAAATTGACAAGAGCGGAACATATTCTCAGAATCTTGTTAATTTGAGGAGCCATCCTATTCGAAACAACGCGTGATAATATTTTGTGAACCTTCAAATGTTGGATTGCTCTAGCAATGCGGCTAGTGGATGACACATTTCTGGAGCAATATCCATGTTGTGTCATGAACACATCTCCGGGTTTTAAGTTGCCTACAAGTCCAGAGTTCAAGAATATGCTTTTGTCACTGCTGTGCACCTCATACGCTCCAGAGATGAACATGATGAGTCCACATGGGGCAACAGCAACCACGTATTTCACCGTGTCGTGCGGTTCCCCTCTTGACTCAAGGTTTGGGGTTTTTTGCACATGGCTCTGACAGAACTGTAAAACGCACGTTGTGTTAGGATAGTACTTCCTAAATGCTTGGGGCGTGGTTGCTTCAATGGTTTCTTTGGGAAGCCACGGAATTATAGGTTGCAGAACTTCCTCCAGTTTGTCAATCCAATACGAGACGATCTTGCTAGCCATGCTCTCCGATACGCAAAACTGTTCGGCCAGCTTACCAATGTCACAGTTGGTCTTTATTATCACAAGCGTCAGGAGAACTTGATCCCGCAGAGGCATTGGAAATTCATTGCTAGCGTTTCCTTCCAGTGATGACACAAGGATGTTAAATACATCCAGGGCGATACCAACGTAGTGCAAAGCCTTGAGGTCATTATCAATAAACCGGTATCCAACGTCATCAATATCTTTCCTACTGCGCATCTTGCAATAATCATGATCACGTTGTATGTGCTCCACCAAATGTGCATGAACCGAATGGCGCTGTGGGTCACAGGGATTTGCAGAACTTGAGTTGCCGGCGTGGCCCGAGACAGTCGAAGTGAAGTCTGACAAAGACACAAAAGTATGATTAGAGTTATGAGAGTAAACACTGTAGACAGATACTGTACATCTGAATAACTTCCATGTGTATAGATGGAGGCTGACTAAACACAGACACTGTTATTGTGCCCCTTATATAATCTGAGATTTACATTGATTGTTAGACTTACCTAGATCCATGATTACATTCAGTCTAAGACCGCATAATGTACGGTTTTCAAATTACAGTATCAAATATAATATGCAATATGTATGGATGGTATTGCCAGGATTTTATTGATACCAATGTCGATACTGATACTTATCAATACTTCTGTTGACACCACTCTGCATAATTTCGTTGAAAAAAATTAAAGACATTAAAAATCTTATTTCTTTGCAATTGCTACAAATGTCTGTTTGTGATGTAACTAAGTTTAAAGTGGTCATCTCTTTGAAAATATGAACCATAAGCAACACAAAATTAAAAACACACATAACTACAGAGTTGTCTTTTTATTTTTTAAACAAATATTACATTTACATATAAATGAGCACACATATTGTCAGTAAAGTGAGCCCACACTTTGGGAAGTTACGCCCCGTCAGCCACGACTAGAGAGGCCGAACAACAAGAAGACACCGAGGCGAACAAACTACAAAACAGTCCACCAGGGAATGCGAAGGCACCGTGAATATCAACATTTACATCAGACATATTAAAAAAAAAATTAAAGGAGTCAAATTACAATAAACTAACTTACCATTCACCGAAAAGTCCGCCATTCCTAAGAAGAAGTCAACAAACCCAGCAGCCGCCTTTTGTAATCTTCTTCTTTGAGGTTTATTGGCGGTTGGCAAACAACGAATCGGTGCATTACCGCCACCAACTGGTGTGTTGATCAGGATGTCTAGTCCTTACATGATTTACATGTTAACGGGCAGGTTTCTGCAATATAACAAAACATGTTCCACTGTTTCTTCTTCTCTTATGTATTCACACTTTCCTATTTCGTCCTCCAGACCCAGTACTTATTTTAAAACCATATATCTTCCTTTACTTTCTTTGTTCTTTTACTTCTGCCACATATTTTTTGATTTGTCACCACTTTAGCTTCAGTCACGCTAATTAATCAAACCAGGATGATTAGTAGGTGTCTTTTGGTTTTACAACTTCATAACTCCCCCTATCTCAAGGAGGTATTTACTAAATTCTTCTTCCAGGATTATTTCACGTGGTGGTAAATCAGTGCAGCATATATATTCATCAGATAGCTCAGGGGTGTGTATTCATTCATTCAGGACAAATCATGTTTAATGACTACATACATGTGAAAGACACGGTAACATGAGCACCTGTAAAATATGAATTCCAATCCAACAGCCCGGCAGGAGAATACAATATGAAGGTTCAAATGTTCATCATCACAAACTATAGCTCCAAATATGAGAAGTTAACACTTCTCTGTCAGCCTCAGCAAAACCTAAACATTACAGGCTTCATTGATGCATTTCTGTGCAGTATATTGTGTATATGTGTGTGTTTATGTTGTGTATTTGTCAAGTCATCATCCCTTATACAGGTGCACAAGTTGTAGCTTTTCTTCCTCATTTTCAGTGGTTTTGCTAGTCAGCAAGGTTGGAAAAGCTGAATTAGGTTAATGTGTCTATAAATAAAGTGAGGAAAGTGATGCCAACCTAATTACGCTCTTTACAAAAGACAAAATATTTTAATCTTTTTTTTTTTTTTTTGAATAAAACTTTCCTCCACATTACACTTAAAATGTAGGCAGTTTAATTTTCAGGAGATGAATATGTACACTTTTAATTCCATCATTTACCTCAGGCAGTAAGCAATTACTGTATAATAGATTTACAAAGCAAATACTGACATAGTATTCTGTCAAGGCATGTTCCAGCATCAACATAGGATTCAAAATACACAAGTACAATTTTGTTCCACATAAAATATGAAATCATTGATCAATTTCATAATTACTTAAAAAAAAATCCAAGAATCTGGAAAAAAAAAAATATTAGTGTTCTCTTGTAGGTGACAATAAGAAATACAATCAGCAGTTCTCATAAATGCATTGAAAAGGAGTAGCAGCCAAAGAGAGAGAGAGAGAGAGAGAACTCAAAAAGCAAACATAAAAATATAGACTTCTTTAAAGGATGTACTCTCAAGGAACTGGATATTTTAAGGCATTTTTAAAAACATGTAGTGTAATTTGGCAATTTCTGCCTGTGTCAACTCTCCTCCATTTTTGTTTGAAACAGTCACCCAGCCCTCTACATGATGGCTACTATCCAGAGATGGTTTCCTCTGCTTGGAGGCATCGGAGGACATAGAGGATCACTTGATAGCAGAAAACATATTGCTCCTGTAAAAGAAGAAGAGAAAATCAACCAAAGAGATGTCGAATCAGAACATGTAAGAATTAAGCTACTTGATACTTAAATCAAACATTAAAACTCACCTCTGTCTGGATCATTCCCTGTCTCTGAAGTCTCATGTTCCGTACCACATCTGAAAGATCAAACTACAGAAAGCGTTTATTAGATTGGGATCATGCTGAACACAGAAGAGACAATTTAAAAAAAAAACAGAAGCTTCCTCATAAACAAGATGAAGATCGTCTGCTTACGTCTGCATCTTTACTGATGAGACCCAGAACCACGTCTATACAGATGAGGGTTCCTGATCGACCGATGCCCGCACTGCAGTGTGAGACTATTGGCCCCGATCGATGGACGTGCCTCATGTAGGAGATAAACGTGAGCAGCTGCTCGGGTTGCGAGGGCGTCCCGTGGTCCGGCCATCCCGTGTAGTTAAGGTGAGTTACACGCTGGATTTCATTGGTCTGAGGGAGGAGAAACTCTCAAGTTAACGTGTCGGTTCACAGTGTAGGAACGTTTTAAATTTGTATGCGAACCAACCTGGACATCTTTGACCTCGATGAGTCGGATGACAAAGTTGTCGAGAAATTGGTCCTTGATCAGCGTGATCTGCAACCTGTCGTCCACCATTTCTGCGGTCCGCGGCGTGTCGGGCCAGTACCGCTGACATTTCACTTTCCCTCCCTCTACTTCCTGGGTCATCATGGCGATCACATTAGACTTCTGCTCCCAGACCATTTGCCAAAAGTCCCCCAGAGTTGTGGGTAAGGGACCCTGACATGCGATGTACATATAGTTCTCATCCTTCACGGACATATTGATGAAGTTGGCATTGATGTAGCCCCCGTCTTTGCCCAGCACAACTCGAGTTGTGTCAACTAGAAGAGATTTGTTAAAAAATACAAATAAAAGTCAAATTATGTCCAACATTTTAAGTGTCTAAATTTATCAAAAAACATTTGTGACTTTTCTTACAAGGAACAATGTTCTTGTAGCGGTTCTTCTTCTTGTTCTCCTTCGTCTGACCGATCAAACAGTCGTCCAGCGGCTGGAGATTCTGAAGATTCTGCCAGGAAGGAAAACAGAAAAAGATGTTCATGAAACAAACCAAAATCAAATGAATTACAATTCATTCACAGGAATTGAAATTCAAAGTAGATTCTTACATCAAACTCCTGCAGCGGGACCTTCTGCTCCAGGAGCCCCCTCATCATGCGGACCACAGTGTTGAGCTTCTGTCCTGTGTACTGGCCATCAGGGACCACTTTGACGAGGGGCAAAGAGGTCAGCTCATCCTCTGTGATGATTGGCCCGTCTGGAGGGGAGAGGGGGGGGGGGGCAGAAACAGTTGAAGCAGAATTAGGAACATAATTCAAAATTACAAAACTAATGACACAAACACATTTTTGTCAGCGAAGACAAATCTGAAATGTACTTTAGCTCACATCTTAGACTCTAATGTAAAATCCAAAGTCGCTCTTACTATCTCTTGATTTGGAGTTCATGTTCTCAATTGGCAGGTCATCACTTCCCCATGTGATTTCATCTTCATCTGGCTGTCCAGCACCCATTTGCAGATAGCTGTTGATGCGAAAACATAACCAGTGAGATGTTTATTAATATATTCACAGTCCCAAGTGCAAACCCTAAAAGCAAAATCTTACTTTTCATTCCTCGGATCGTCAACGTTCTCCTCTTGCCATTCCACTTTCCTGGAACTCTATTTTGAAAGAATTAAAGAATATGTATATAACAAACTGAAGCTGCATATTGCTTCGATGTTTCCTCAAGTTGGAAGGATTAGATTTGTACCTCGGGGGAGTCTTCCGGTAAAGAAGAGCCATCACAGTCTGTGTCCTCTGAAAGCTCTGCGCTGTGCTCCGTCTCTCTCCTGTGTCCTAGACGATCATCTTCATAGTCTTTGAAACAAGAGAATGAAGTGGAGTTTGTGAAGTTAACAATTTTATTATTTCATATACAAGTTCATTTATTTTGTTCAAATCAAACAACATTTAACATTCTATAGAGATCTTCAGTCCACTTTGTAGCCTGTATGTTGTTACCTATTGGTGGTATGGGAGGACCAGGTTTCAGCTCATCAAGGAGAGTAAACAGCTTCGTCTTTGCTCCATCGTCCTCACTCAGATCTGAAAGCAACATGAAGGAGAGTGGGGTGTGTAGAGAGAAAAGGTAAGATTATTAAAAATGACACTAGTGTCTATTTTATTTTAAATACAATAGAATTACGTCTTCGTAAATGATTTAAGAGACGAAATCAGATGAAACTTTTCTAAAACACGTAGAGATTGCGTGTTTTGCGTCTCTGCTTGTACCTGTGTTTCCATTGCACTTGTCAGAGTTGATGGGCAGATAGGCCAGGTATGTGTTTGGGTTCTGGTCTGGCGGTCTGGACACTATAAGATGCACCAGGCCTTTAGCTTTACGGATGGTGGTGACAGCTTTGGTGTGGGACACACCGGTCATTAGTTCCTCATTCACCTGCAAGAAAAATCACAATCCATTAAACACGTGGAAAAGAAAAACTATGTTTAGCAGATTAAACGTTTTGCAGTATTTGATATTTTGTTTGCGTAAAGTTCATAGTGTGGGCAGAGGTCAGCTGTCAAATGCATTTGGCGGAAAGTTAAACAGTAAATGAACAATATGCATTCAATCTTGTTTAACAGAAGTACATTAATCAATACGACCTTAAATTCTGAGCAGCAGATGTCAAATATCACTCACTTTCAGCAGCCTGTCTCCCACTTGCAGTTTGCCCGAGGACTCTGCTATTCCTCCCGGTGTGATGGACTTGACAAAGATCCCCCTTTCCCCTCCAATCACAGAGAAACCCAGACCTCCTGACTGCAGCTTCTCCAGATCCAGATGTATGATCTCCTCCTGCATATTCAACAAATACATGTGTAATCATACTTTAACTGTTTGGTAGTGAAGTCGCTATTAATGCAAAGCTTGATGGCAAAAATCAAGACTATTCACAATATTATTGTGATAAGAATCGTCTCTTAATTCAGATACAAAGCACAACATGGAATTAAGAGTACGATGTATTTCTAAACTTACCTCTAAAGGACAAAGTGCTGCTAGACTCTCTGTATCTCGTAGATCTTCTCCTTTAAGAAACCCTTAAACAGAAAGCAAAGTTGCAATTATATGTGAAATAATAGACACCACTCAGCATTTGTTTTTTTACAGCTCTGAAACATACCATTCATGCTGGAGGAAAGCTTGGGGCTAACATTGTTGTTCAGAAAAGAGACACTTTTCTGCCCGGTAGAAACAGGCTGTCCATCCCTTTGAGGAAAAACAAAGAAAATGTATGAAATAACTTGTTGTAATGCCACTCAGATCAATAACTTACAGACTCAGCATGAAACATTCCACACAGGCTACACACGTCATTGTTTTCTAGACCTACCTTGTGGCTTTGAGTGTGAGGTCGTCGAGGGACAGGTCCATCAGTCTGGTGCTCTCACTGAGAGTCAAGTACTGCGTGGGAGCCCCGTTGATGTAGTGGATTAGATCAAGTGGTCTCAGGCTGCCCTCATCAAAGGCCATTGAACCGGGAACAATGTCTTTCACAAACAAGACATCATATACACTGTCACAGCCACCATCCAGTACCAAACCTGGCGACAGAACAAGATGCGAAACAATCAACACTTGACTTGAAGTACTTATTTTGGATGCAGCTTTCTGGGAACCGATGAAAAGTGCCGAACATGCTTTTTTTCCCCATGAGGGCCGTTTCTTACCCAGTGGCTCTTGACTGCCCTTGAAGCCAATGTCAGGCAGCAGGTGGGCTTCTATGGGGGGCTTGGGAGCCTCCAGGACCCTCCCTACCACCAAGTCAACCACACGAGGGGCCGCGCGCACAAGATTGACCACCTCGGTGTGGCCCATGTTGCTCACATCTGTGTTGTTCACCTGGAGATAGAAAATAAACGACTCGTACTTTAATGGATTTAAAGGAATCGAGCGACAATTTGGGAGACACGCTTGTTTGCTTGAGACACTATTCCTATTTGAAACCACAGTCTTTGGTTTACTTTAATGCTCCAACAACATAGGCTGAAACATACTGTCGGCTGTGACCAGATAAAGGGAATAAGGATGAATTTGTACCGTAATCATCCGGTCCCCGGGCCTCAGAGTTCCATCTCCTTTGGCTGGATCCTGGACGATGTCATGGATGTAACATCCATGATCATTACCTTTAGTGAGGGTGAAGCCCAGGCTGCCCTTGTCTGACTTCACCAAGGAGACCTTTAGCTCTACCTCCTAACAACAGAGATGCATCTCAATTAGAGAAATTTAGACATTTTAAAAATGTAGATCCACATTTTTCTTTCCTCACTCCTTACCGGGCCAAAGTCCTCCATGTCCTGTCCATTGCCGGACATGGTGAGGTTTAACGGCAGAGGCAGTGGAGGAGGCAGCGGATCTGGGCTTGGGGCAGTGAGGGAGGACACCATATGCAGAGGGGACGGTTCCATATTAGCCGTCACGGGCGATGGAGGACACCTGCACAGACAACAAAGACACAATTATGAAATATCAGAGAATGCAATGAATGCGGAAGATATGACCATTATTGAAACATTCTTCAAGTACCTCTTGCTGAGTTCCGAACTCGCCATCGACAGGTTTGGGGAGTAGAAGCCCGAGTTGATGGTGTCGTCCAGTTGACCAGTGCTGTCGTAGCGTCCCAGCCCCAGGCTGCTGCTGGGGGTGTGGTAGACACTCCGCTCCCAAGTTTGCCTGCTGTGGTCCACGGGGATGGTGCTGAAGGCTTCCTCCACCTCCTCATCCCCGTCAGTGCTGTCGCTGTAGCTGTTGTGTCGGCCGGGGGTTTTGACCAGCAGCCTCTCCAGGGCGTCCTCCACGAGGCCCTGACTCCTCTTGCCTTGAGAACCCGGAGGAGATTTTGCCCTGCCGAAGCTCAGGCTGGACTCTGCCTGGGTCACCAGCTCCTTTCGGGGGGATGACATGGGCGTCTGGGAAGAAATCAGTTTAAATTGAGTTACCAGTTACTGGTACTTGAAATGTCCACAGAAACGCAGTTGGAAGACAAAAAGGAGCTGTATTTACTGACTCACCAAAGCTGAAGTGTCCATTTCAGGTAGGACTTGATATTCAGGTCTGCAGAGGAGCAGAGTCACCTCCTGTCCTGTTCCTCGCAAGGCTGATATCACCTCCTATGTGAAGGAATGAGAGGACAGACCAGACCAGATCCTAATAAATTGTGGTATTACAATTTTTTTTAGACCATTTATAAGAACCTGTGGCCGCAGCGACTGCAGAGATATCCTACTTACATGTTGCGAGAGTCCTTTGAGGGGGGTCTGATTGACCCGCATGATGACGTCGCCCACCTTGATGCGACCGCTCTCTGCAGCTGGTTGGCCAGGAAACAGCTTTTTAACCCTCACCATGCTGGAGCCGGGGCGTTCGTCAGGGATGTGCTCCTCGCGACTGAAGCTGAAGCCCAGACCTGATGTGTTCTTCAGCAGGCACACGTCAAACACATTATCTGTGGGAACGAAGACATGCAGCTTCTATTTATTTGTTGTGTCCAGGGTGTGCTCGATCTCTTGGCCAACATAGCCCCTCTGACCCGGCACAGGATAGGAATGTATAGAGTCTATAGTATAGACGGTGGAGGGACGCAGTCATTTGAAATGAAATGCACACTTAGCAGTCTGAGTTACACAAATCAAGTGTCTTTCAAAATGACAGTATTAATGGTACCTGATTTACACTTGTGTTACTGATCCACAAGGAAACACTATCTGTGGCGAACACTAATCTACAAATTCAGAAACAGATTGATGTGACGCAGCACATTTAATTCTAGGAAAGCAATATAGTGGTCTTCTACGTCCAAACCAGCTACTGAGCTCTAAATAGGCAGCAGTGTGCGGCTGATGGGTTTTACACACATGCTCATTTTCTGTCAGATGAGATTACCAACAACAACAACTTACTTTGTTTAAAGAGAGCAAAGTTTCTTAGTGTAATACTGTTAAAGAATATATGAGCTAAATGGTCAAAGTGTTTCCTACTTACTTTCATTACCATCCCTGTGAGTCCTGAACATGCATGCATGGCAGTATAGGCTTACGGTAAAAGGAACACTATTTTGCAAGCAAAATCAAAATACAAAACATCCACTGTGGGCCATGTGTTGTCGCCTCACCTCGTGTAACAAAGCTGTACTCGGGTTTTTCTTTGACCTCGAGTGGCTGCTCTTTGTTCTTGGTCTGGTCTCGGCCGCCGGCTGCAGTTGATCGCATGCACTGAGGCGTGACGGGAGCATGGACACTGTCTGCAGGCGGGTGACCCTTCTCCAGCAACAAGTGCACCATCTGAGGGAGAAAGTCATTTAGTTGGGGAGCGACTGTGGCTAAGTGGAGAGCAGGGCTGTCCTTCAATCAGAGGGTCGGTGGTTCGATCCCCGGCTCCGCTAGTCGCGTGTCGATGTGTCCTTGAGCAAGACCCAAAATTGCTCCCATAGCTGTGCGTACGGTGCATGAATGTGATAGAATCTGAATTGAAAGTCACTTTGGATAAAAGCATCTGCTAAATGACTGTAATGTACTTAGTGTTAGCGGCCAGCTGGGCAGCAATTACACCGCTTGTCAAATGTCATCCCTCACCTGCCCAGTATCTCGGAGAGCTTCTACTGCTTGCTGATGAGAGGCTCCCTCCAGACTATTTCCATTGACAGCCACCACGCGATCACCTGAGTACAGGACAGTCCAAATAGATAAATACACACTTGTTTGCTCCAATAATTCTATTTTACGTCATCATTTGCAACATCGTCACCTTTCTGTATCCTTCCGTCGAGCTCAGCAGCTCCCTTCGGTATGACGGCTTTGACGTAGATGCCTCCATGCCGAACAGTCGTGTTGACGCCTCCCTAACAAATGAACACACCTCTTAGTCTAATCAGCCAAAGAGAAAATAGGTAATTATGTATTTTGGGGGGTGATGGGAGGGTGGAGGTTCTTTTTCATTTTAGGTGTTATTGCTAAAATGATGAATGCTTTGTCTTTACTGTGGGTTCATGAATATGTTTCGTACGTTATATGAAGACTTCGTGAAAATATCAACCAAACTTCTCAAGAGAAGCACATCTGGCAAAAACATTCAGGACCAAAGTTTCCCTGCATTTAATTCTGTTGTTTGTTAACGTATAGATTTTGTTGTTTGTGGACCTGACCAGAGATCAGTGTGTGAACAACACACTAAATAACTGGCTTAGATTTAAGTAGAGCAGGTGTGGCCATTTGTTTAGAAATGCCATCAGCTGACTATCCCGTCTGTGTCGGTGGACGAGTTTATATCGTTCACGTGTCCGACAGAAGTGAGTGAGTTTTTTTTAAATAGATAATTTCTTCATTCTTGGAATAACATTACTTTCCAAAAGTGCCACAGCAAAGCACAGCCTACAAAATAACAATTTAATGTCCACTTAATAAATGAAGTTAGACAAAGCCTTTATCATATCACAATTATGAATTAGTTTAAAAATGAAAAAAATCCTCCACTGTGATGTTATTGACAAAATTATTGAGATGTTAAATCCTAATAATCAAAGACAATGTAAAGTTCTATTCCGTGTCCATTTGGTTATGAATGATAGTCTTGATGATGGGTTTATTGTTGAGGTGAATCTCATGGTTAATTTCATACACACTCAAACAGCAGCCCTGGTCAGCTGACACACAAATCACATGATTTGATATCGAGTGTTATCGTCAATCAATAAAAAAGGAGCAGCAACAAAACATGTAGGAAGCCAAAAGAGAGCTCACTAACCAGTCCCGTTTAAAATGTTCATGGTCCTTACTGAAAAGATACTGAGTGACTTTATTAAAAAAAATAAAATAAAAAAAAATCCTTATTGATCAAAAAAAAGAAGACAGCATGCAAAAAGAATTAGGTGGACAATATTTCCACAGGAGCTTCCAGAGCCGACAACATACAGCGTTAAGAAAGCAGACCCCACCAAGCACAACATGTAAACACAGAGAGACAACAGGATGAGAGGGAAAGGGGCAAAACAATAAGAGAGGGTGAAAACCTTGCCGAACAGTACCGTGACACTTATGCCCAGGCTGCTGTCGTTTTTAGACAGCTCAACGTCAAATAGTTCTCCTGGACAGAGACTATTGACCCCTGGGGCATTAGCATTTACATTTTCCATGATGTATTCCTGCAAACAGAGAACAGGGTATTAAGTTGAATTATCACAAGCTGGAACATGCAGAGAGAAAAAAGGGGAATCAAGGCGGAGTGTGAGGAAGCTGAACTGAGCAGATATTACATTCAGGGAATGACATGCAGTGAACAGGTAACAAAGTGCCTTGCATTGACATTGTGAATGTAATGCTAGGCAAAAGGTTATATACACACACAACAGGTTTGTTGTTCCAAGCATCTGAAAGGTAAAGCGTAATGCTTGTTTGTGGAAGACCTTATCCTGTTCCTTTAAGAAAAGTTGATTTTAATTTGCTCCACGAAGATAAAAAAAAAAAAAAAAAAAAACCTTTTGTGAGTTTTGATTCATAGTAGTGGTTCTTGAGTAGACAACTACTCTGTAGGACGATGTATAAAACCAAATGAATTCATAAACACAAAGGCCGCACCTTTTTCACTTTGAGTTTCTCTTGACTACTGGAATAAGTCTCCTCGTCCATGTCTGAATCGCCCCAGTCAGAGTGCTCGGAAACTGTGGGAGCTTCCGACACTTTAGCTTTTCTAGTTTTGGGTGGCAGAGCCGGTGGCGCAGGATCCAAACCCATGTTAGGTTCTGGTCTATGATGTTGGGCAACGGTTGCGACGGTTACAACTGTGGCAGCGGCTGTAGCTCGTTCTAGGCACTGGTGGACTCCGTTAGCAGGGGGTGGGCTGATCTTAGCAACGCTGCTCGTCCTGGAGTCCTGAGAACTGAGGCTGGAGTGCTGGTGGACTAGGGAGGAGGTGGATGGCGGTGTGCCGGCGCCGTGGAGAGGAGGGCTGGGGCTTCCTGCTCCCACCTGCTCCTCTGTCGAGGTATCAAAGTCTAGTTCTCGTCTCTGGCCAGAGTTTAGTGCCTTTAATGCAGACTTGGCTTGATAGGGAACATAGCCTGGAGAAGATTCTGTCAAAAAAAAAAAAGGAAGACAAACAGTCTGCAAGCGTGGACGAAAGAGAAAACACTGGTACTGCACTCTGTACACGATGACAACGAGATGTGACCAAAAAAAAGATAATTTTACCTTTGTAGAGGCTTTCTTTGGGCTGCAACACCACCAGAGTGACATCATCAGGCGCATTTTGGAGGATGTCAATCGTGGTGGCGTGAGAGAGCCCTTCTAGGTTCACGTCATTCACCGAGATCAGCCGGTCACCTGCATCAACATTACAACTGTGACACACATGCTAGCACTGCTGACTATCATCACAGCGGGCACCAAAACAAACATCATAATCTTGCCATATGAGAGGAAGAGCGGAGCAAAACACCGGCCTACCAGGTTTGAGGCAGCCGTTGACGTCAGCAGGACCCCCGGGTGTAATGGAGCTAATAATGGTGCCGAGGTCCATCCGACCAGAGTTCTCCCCTCCAACAACCTGGAACCCTAGAGAACACACACAAACAAGACGTAAACACATAAACAAACACAAAACTATCTCAGGAATACTTGAGGAGAATGCATATGGACCCTTACCCAGGCCATATTTCACATCTTTCTTCAGGTTTACAGTTGTGATCTCTCGCTCTAGAGATGGTAAGGCAATGAGCTTTTTCTTGAGCGAATCTGTGCGGCACAAGGACAAATGGCATGCGTTATATTTACCAGAATATACAGTCAATACATTAGCGCCGTCATTTCTGAGATCATCATAATTCTGGTAAATTAATTTAACAGGGGGTTATACAGCAGGCCGTATCTGAGAGGATTAGTATATCTACACTGCAAATATTAATCAGCTCAGGCAGGCACACAGTGTTGCTGAAGGACGACTACTTTAGCACTGCTGGCTAATGGGCCTGAAAAGGCGGGTTAAGCTAGGATGAAAGGGAAGGTCACCAGTTCAGTGCCAAGCATGAAGCTATTAAGTGGTGGGACCGGGGCCAGTTCCACAGGCAGGAGGCACTGAGAGCACCGACACTCAACTCTACATTATATAATTATGATTTAGAACAAGTTTTTTTTTTTTGTATATCCGTACTTGGCTGTGCCATGATCCACATATGGTTCAACAGATTGAAAGGGGGAAGGGGGGGGGGGGGATTAAGAACGTTACAAAATGAGTGACGGTAGAGAGCAGTGGGATGTTTTCTGCATTTTGAGATTATAAAGTATGCAAAGCGTGGACATCCAGTGTCTATGTATCTGGGGAAGGGAAGGATGTTTTGATACGTACCGTTAATAGAGGCGGGGGTTGAAGGGCCAGAGGAACTGTGCATACTGACACCTGGGAACAGAAACACAAGCGATCAGCAAGGCTGGGCTTTGGTTTTGTACACTATACAGAACAACGTAAACTTGTCTCGTCTTGTCTGCCTCTCTCTGCCCACTTGCAGACAATAACATAGGAAATATTCACAAAAACATGTATTGTCATCAATTAATAATCAACACATGCGGAACCCCCCCTGCATGATCAGACCATTTCATGAGAATATTATACTACGCGAAGTAAACTAAAAAAAAAAAGAAGTTTAAAATAGAGCATTTGTTGCAGTTATCTTGTCGTCAGTCTGCTCCTGTAATTCGATGAGGAATCATTTAAATGTTTCGCCTTTGTGCTGGAACAGCCACACTGAAACTAGATTAACTAGATTAACTGGTTTCTAATATAGATGATGAGCAGTGAAGCCAGTAAACTAAAGGATTGTTAACACTATAATAATTCAATGTTCCCTATGTTGGAACTCAGCTACTGCACAGCAGGTAACACTACACCAAACATGCAAAGTATTGAATGTGAACTGTGCCGCCTGTTCTTCCTTCTTACCGTTGACTTGCCACAGTGCAGCCAGACCACAAATCACACACTGCAGTTTTGTTTTAGATCTAACTGCTCGCCTTCAGAATACACGTCATAATTACTTGCTTTCCCAAAGTTCATAAGATTGATCTTAAAAAGGCCTCTATGAGGTGTAATGTGGCATTTGATGTCCCCTGAATTCTTTTATTCTCTCACGGAGAGCTGGAGGCGCACAGAACTACTATCTTAACTGCTGGTGAAATATATTAATCATTGTGATGAATTATCAGATTAATCACAGAGAGTGTGGAGAGTCTCCACCACAATTAAGATGACATTGATTTATACAAGCGCAGATGTACATTTCAGATCCTTACCGACTACATATGCTTGGCCAGTCTCCTCCGTGGAAGAAGAGTCAGATTCTTTCTTGGACGTGCTGAGACTCCAGGTTGGGCTGCTGTGGGTCACCGAGCCAAAAGATCTGAGGAGGAGAGAGGGTAAGTGGTAGATGATTTAGCCTGGAGGAGGCATCAGGAGAACGAAAAGGAGTTTAAAAAAATGTCAAATTTAAACAACAACTGTGTAACGTCACATATGTCATCTGTAAAACCGACACGAGAGGGAGCAACTGACAGAAAAACAGGGTTGTTCCTGATTTATAATAGGAACACACACTGGTTAGAACAATCTCACAGACACAAGGGTGCATGTGCGCTCGCACACACACACACACATACACACACACACACACACGCGCGCACACACACACACACACACGCACACACACACACACCAGACCCCCAGAGGTTTAATTAGAGGCTTGAGGTAGAGCTGTCTGTGTCTCTGTGGTGTTAGGCAGAGCTTTAATCCCAGTAACAAGTCCTCACTTAGAAACCTTAGCCTGTGCTGAAGTGAGCTTGGAGGCTCTGGCACTGTAGACTTTACAGAGGGCCAACTAATAAACACAAGATCCCATTTCCTTAACAGGGCATGAAATATGATTTTTAAGGACAAATTAAAAGGCGTAAAAAAGCAAAACATATTCTAGAGTTCCCGCAAAGTTTGATGAATGGTAAAGTAATGAAATACCAAAGAAATAATGTCAGCATTTACAACATCCACTAAGATTTTACACATACTAGTGTGTTTCGGCTTTTGCTTAACATTTCACGGATTTCAACTCACTTGTCCTGTTGGTGCAGGAGGGAGTCTGTGTCTGAGCTGGCTCGCTGGTGTTGCTGGAAGTGAGGGGCCACTTGGCCGGGTGGTGCCTGACTCATCCTGATGTGCGGCTGTCCACGATATGACTCTGCCGGCCGGAGCTCTGGAGACTCTGGCATCTGGCCGAGGTTGTGGTGGGAGCGGCTCATTATCCGCGGATTGGAAGTGGTTGAGGCCACTGGATTGAAACCCGGAAAGTGAAGCTCATCTTGGACCAATATCGGGCCAGACGGTGCCTTGTGGAGGGCCACCTCTGAGTAGGAGATCCTCTTGAGGTGGTCTGGGTTGGAGCGCGTCGATAAGCTGGGGGCCAGGCTGCCTGAGCTCACCGTCCTCCCCACTGCGTCGCCACTCCGAGGGTCAAGGGAATACTGCAAACTGCTCAAGGGGCTGTTCTCTGGTTACCAGAACAGACATGCAAAACAGAAAAGAATCGAGAAAGATAAAGCAGGGAAATCCCGACAAGCTAAAGTGTTGATCTGTGTCGTCTACTCAGCAGTCTGAAGTCATTATTGTCAAGACAGAAAAAGCAGGTACTGTCATCGGCACCTTTATCCTTTTTCTCTGGAGTTCTCCATCTTAATTTATTAACTTAGTTATCACTTCATGTCTACAATCTGGTGGGAGTATTGGAGCGTGATGAAGGCAAAGCTGTTCTGATGTTCAGCCAAGTGAAACTAATCTAACGAACCAAGGTACCGTGAAAAAGATAAATCAACTGTAAAAAAATTGCCCACATTTGCTTCACTTATTGCACAATTAGAATAGCTAAAAAAAAATAGATAAACAATAGATAAAATAGACTTTTACACGGACAGGTTAGATGATGCACATGAGCAACGACAAAGCGGAGCTTATTCAGGTAGAATAACTACTTGTATGTGAAGCCATTGAAACAAAATGGAAATCTTAACAGAAGGAAATGAGTGGGCACCAGCTATTATCTGGAGAGCTTATGTGGGACGGCTGACGCATTCAACTGCAGTAAGAAACAATGTAGTTCAGCGTTGACATCATCAGGAGGCTTGCCCTTTTCTGGACACATGATACGACACGTTTGGGCCCAATGTGTGAAAGCATTTCTGTGACATATGAACCTTCCTCTCAGTGATAATATGTACAATTCCCCTCTGTCTAGGCCTGAGGCCATGTTATGCGACCGCTACGCACTTGTGTGGATGCTCACTTGTCTCCTACCTAGGTCTTGAAGCTCCTGGTTGCTCTGGCGGGCCTTCATCTGTAGGTGGAACTTGTGCTGATCAGAGCAGAGCTGGAGCAGATACTGACCGGTCTTATTGCTGTCTGTCTGAAACAGGTGCTTAATCTCATCCGATGTGTTCTGGAGGCAAATCTTCTTTTTCTTCAGGGTGACAAGGTAAACATTTCAGTGACATTCAGGACCAACTAGAGAGAATACATCGGTTTTATTTTTGATAATAAAGACGAATACATACTATAAAGGAAATCTTTTTCGTCTCCCTCCAGGGGAACCTTAGCACCGGCGTACGATTTCCGTTAAGCACCTCAAAGATGAGCACTCCCTTGGAATAGACACCCAGCATGATGCCCGTCTGGGAGCGCTTCTCAGGAAGCACCCGATGGAAGTGGACACCGTACTCTGTCAGCCTCTGGCTCACCTGTCAATGTGTTTTGAGGCAGATTAAAATTGAGTACTGGAGCTTCTCATGCAGACAAAAAGGTCTTTCATTGGGTCAGTGATCCAATATGAGTGCACAGATGTTTATCTGACTCCAATGTGATGATATTATTCATTTTGGTTCACTTTTGTTTGTTGTCAAACATAAACTCAAACGTATTACTTCCTTGGCCACGGTCAACTTTCTCCTGGAACACAGTGAACATTTTGTATGCTCACTGTGTTCCAGGAGAAAGTTTGTCACAAACACTTGTGTCGTAATAACTGAAGATATTTTGGTTCATCCTTCAGAAACCATGATTCCGATACACTCTGGTTTTGCTGACCTTGAGAAACTCAAACTCTGCATCGGAGTCAGATGCTCCATAGTAGTTGCTGTGAAGTTTGGGCAGCTCCTCCTTGATGGTCGTCTGGTCCACTTTATCCAGGACCGACACCGGGACGTAGTGCTCCAGTCTGAAGTAGGTCTTTCCGTGGAGCTGAGGCACAGAGATTAACAGCATTATTTTTCAATTTGTCATTTCAAGAAGTTTAAAAAGGTTGAACTGATGTCCCTCGAGGACAAAAAAAATGCCTGATTCTAAAACAAATGCAGTAAAATTATATCAATATTATTTTCCACTTTCACGGAGTAGAATCTTTAACCAACTTCCTTCCTGATCATAATTACCAAATATTACGTTTCTGAATTGTAATCCTTTAAATGCCAGTTTGCTGACATAAGGTGACAATAATTAATTTCTGTATACTAAATGCTTGGGGATTGTTTTTTCACAGTCTTGGATATGTCAATGATCAGCAACACCATTGTTGTTTTTTGCATCAAACACTGCAGTGCTCCATAATACAGCAGAAACAACCCTAGAATGCATTCACCCCAAAAGGCAAACATGTGAAATGGCTCAATTTGGTGTAAAATTGTAAAAACTACAACTTTGAAGTCAGGGCTCTAGATTGATTATCTGATATGATAGAAAGCATGATGTTATGCTGTAATGGCCGTGGGATCTCAAATTGTGGGTTTTAATTAATGGGGTCATGTTTGTCCTTCAGGGCTGGAGTGTCTGTATTTTGGCTGCACAGTTGAGAAAAATTTGGAAAGACAACTTGAACCCTTGCCAAAACCTAAACCCAATGCATTAACACAACCAAAATGATTGGAAACGTCAAAATGAAAAAGCCAAAAAAGCCCCTAGTGATGCAGTGAATTCAACTTCATAATTTTTTGTTTGTTTAACATTTTACAAAAGAGATCTTTTCCTCTATATTCAGCAATACTTCCTAATATATAAAACAACAAAAATTTTAAAAATCCAGTTTAAACCAGTAGTTTAGGTGTTGTCAGTACCTCAGGTTGGTAGTCACTAAATTCAGCCTGCAGTGCCAGTGAAGCCAACACCACGGCATTTTCTGTGTCACAGCGCATCCTCTCCTCCAAGATATCCTTCCTCAGCTGTAAGTAGTACTGATGTTTGGTCATAGCGTGCCTGTCATACACAGGAAAATACAGACATGTTTGAATATGTTAAACACGATGTGCTACCACATGGGTCCATTGTTCTGCAACAATGAAACTCGTGTCACTTTACTAAAAATATATACTCACTGTATGAGGTTGACGTCATCAATGAAGAACTTGATGCGTAAGAAAAGATTAAAAGGCACATCGGATTTCTTCTTCTTAGGATCCTCCTTCCATCCGTCTGGGGCCACTTTGGACAGTTTGGCATCAGGCTCAACGAAGAAGAACTCATCATCTGTGTGTGTGATTATTGAGAGCGGTGAGAGGAAATGAATCAGCAATGTCAACATTTTGCATCTTCACGGAGACATCGGGGGTAGAAAATGTATTCACATGGAAAAACACCATTTCATATGCTTGAGATGTGCTCTCACAGTTTTATACTTTGCATTTAAGAGGAAAATATAATAAATAATATGCAATTTCAAAAGGTCTTCCATCAGCAACACTAGATTCCTGGAATGTTTTCTTAAGGGAGAAAGAAGGTTTTAAAAGGTCAACGTGGAGCAAACATTGGTTAACTAATAACAACCATGCATACATGTAACTCCAACCACAGACATGCATTACCTCTGAGGTATGCTAGGCCGAAGAGATGGTGCTCCACCAGCCCGATGTGGGCCACCACCATATCAAGAACGTCTTTACAAACGGCCTTGATGTCACAGCTCAGCTCCAGCTTTTGGCCATTCAGCAGCACCACACCCACCTTCCGCTGCACTTCCTCCACCTTGCCACGCTTCTTGTGGGCAGAAAAAAAAAAAAAAGAAGGAAGGATTAGAGGACTGCAAATGAGATACAAAGCAGTTTCTGAGGCAACGTCATGGATACATTGGCTTTAAAAAGGTGGCATTAAATGTACATCCTCACCATTATTGAAGAGGGAACGGATAAGGCAACACAGGGCTCACTGGCCATCTTCACAAACTCAGGCCCATGGAAGTTCTGTCATTGGTGTCAAGATACAAAGTAATTGTTATTGAGGGAATATTTATTTACAAAATGTTAAAAGATCATTTTCACCCTGGACCTTCTTTTCATATATATCCCGTTGCTATTATGACATCCGATTGTTCAATGTGCTCACTTGTCAGTGCTGAATTACGATACAAAACCATCTGCGACACTCACACAAAGACTCACACTGCAGGTTCAAGCTTGTTTTTAATAGCTACACTAATTATGAATCATGTGATGATGATAAACAGTATTTGAGGTTAACGTATCCTGGAGTCTGTTACGCCACAAAGAGCACAAACCTTGGGTTTGCGAAGTGGTACAGAAGAGGCGAAGAGGGGGTCTCGAAGATCGAGCATGGAGGTGCGAGGTGGGGCCAGAGGGTCGTCTGTGGGGTACAGGTTGGCCCTGGACAGCCTGTTGGCCAGGTGGGCCTGGAGCCGCTGCACCTCCTCCTCCTGCCTCTGGAGGAGCAGCTCTGCTCCAACCAGGCCTTCATCCACTGGCCCGTCATACAGCCTGCGGGGAGAAGAGAAGAGGGAGGGTTGGTGTCGGAGCAGATATTGTCAGAAAGCTGAAACAAGACTGTCGCTTAATGTATGATTTTTTATTTACTTCTTCTTTTGCTTTCCTCCGTAAAATAAAAACATGGAAATAGCAACATGATGTCAGTCAATGTGTTGACACACACAGAAGGACACCAAATACTAGCTGCTATGTCTTCTTTTAGTGTTTCGGGGAAAACAAGTGCTCTGTTCAGCGGGACACAGTGGTCTTTCTGTTAGCGGGCATAGCAACAGCAGGCAGCAGTTTCCTGTAATGCCAGAGATTAGAGAGCTGGAGATGGCTGAATGTGGATGTCACGTTAGATGACCTCACTACAGAAGCATGGGGATAGGAGGCTAGATAGAGGACCGAACACGGCAGCTTCATCATCGCTGGCTTCCCTGTTCTGTGGAGTGAACACACAAGTAAACGTATACAAACACATTTGATTCAAGACATACACACTCCTATGCAGTGGGGGCAGATGGGAAAATTCACATTCATTCTTGCTCTTTTTCATGTAAAGTTCAAACACAGCGATTCAACACTTGAATTTGCTAAATGAAACGGGATTGCAAATGAGTTCATATTGGAGAGGCAGAACGAGGATGAATAGGATAAGAGATGCTGCTGGCGTCTGTAACATCCACTAAGGGGTAGATTTCCGTATGGATCAATTAAAGGGACAGTTCACCCCCCCAAATCAAAAATATGTTTTTAGCCTCTTACCTGTAGTGCTATTTATCAATTTAGGTAGTTTTGGTGAGTTGCCTAGTTTTGGCCTTCGAGTTGTCCGCCGACTCGACTTGTGGTGTTCAAAGCAGTTACTATAGTTCCTACATGAAACTGCCCACAACGAAGTCTGTGACATGTCATGGTACCGGGTCATGATTTCTGGAAAGAAACACTGCTGTTGAGTTTTTCAAATAATTTCTTTTGGCACTTTGATCACGGACCCCCTTTGGAGAAATTGGATCAAGTGTCCTTTGTGAGGACCTAGATTAAAGCAGGACATTGTCTCTCCTCTTCTTGGATACCAGGAAGGCAATGAGAAAAAGCCAGAGCCAAGGTCTGTGTGTCGGGTTCGACCAGTGAGGGTGTCCGTCAAGACAGAACCCCCCCCGATTACCACCGGGCATTTCCCACGCTGACAACAGGTAAACGAAAAAACATTATTTTTTTTGATTTTGCGGTGAACTGTCCATTTAACTGGTAGTTGTAGGTTGGCTGCTTAAGGGAGTAAACACAACACTAATACCGTGTTTGTTAAACGGCCTCCTGTATGGTAATGTGTGTGTTACCTGTGCCTGTGTGTGTTGTGACTCGTCAGCGACAGGACATCGTGTTCAGAGGAGAGTGCCAGCTGGGAGCCAAACCTCCGCACCTCGCCTGGTTTCTTAGCTGGAAGAGAAATTGCAGTATTAGCTGTGTACGCATACACATACAAATATACATACACAAAAGGAGTACAGGAGGTCTGTTGTTCTGACTTTAAATTGTGTACAAAATACCACCATCGCATGATGGTACTAAGATATACTGAGTCAAGTACTGCTCCGTCTCTGAAATTATTATAAAACCAAAAGCACATCTGAAACCATTGGAAAACTGCCTATGTGTACAGTAACTACAATCTTTAACATATATATGTTTATATTTTCTTTAATTATATATATTTTACCTTGTCTGTAGTCTAGATCAGAGGAGGTCACTGAGGGGCTTTCACTGGATGAACTGTAATCACTGTGGTACCTCTGTTGGTTGTGAACGGGGTCTGAGGGAAGAGAAAGACCATCAGCTCATCTTTAAAAAAAGAATACAATCTGAATCAGGCACCAACATAAGAGGATATCTGCCGGATGATGATACGGATGAAACATAAACTTCATGCACACGGTAGACAACTTAAAAATGGTTATATGGACTTGTTTTCGGTTTGTGACGGATGTTAAATTGAAATTATTTTTCGCAAAACAAAGAATTTGCATCACTTTTTACAAGACTTAGACAGCAGGTGTACCAACAATTGATGACCCTCTCCAAATCCTACTGAGACTGATGGCAACCCCGAACCAGTAGACAGACACACAAAGCAGGCATTAGTCATGCTGTTGGTAAACACTCCTGATGAAACGACACTGAGAAGCATCTTCTGCACAAGTGCATCCATGCGTACCTCCTGTCAGCTCACAGAGCTTTTTTTTTTTTGTTGAGGGCGTAATCTTTTGTCTTGCTTGACTGGCTGAACCAAAGCAAGTACAGACCAGCTCACCACAATGATTTACTTTTCTCTGAGCAATGCTTGATCAGTGGTAAAGCAGGAAAACACCACAAAAAAAAAAATGTTAAAAACCAGGATCCTAATCTACTGTGTCATGCGTTTCTCTGCCTGTAGAGCAGAGAACTTGAAAGTCCTGCTCTACAGTATCAGCGACTTAGCGTGAACGAATTGGCATTCCCCTGTCACTGCTCAGGCATTTTAGTTCCGAAGAGTTTCACAGTAAAACATCTCTTCGTGACAATGCGTGCCTTAAATAAGCTCCAGAAGTACAAAGCGGTGTGACCCAGAAAGAAAAGGAGTGGTCAAAATAGATTTCCATCTTCCGCTGGTTAGTGAGTCATGAGAGAACATCTGCATTAAAAGAGGAAAACTGTGTCTTCTACAGCGATTCACCTTCTTAGATTCAACAATTGAAGTCCCAAAACTTAACAATGTGCACCCACATTGCCACATATACGTGCACAGATACCCACATATACGTGCACAGATACCCACATATACGTGCACAGATACCCACATATACGTGCACAGTCACCTGTTCTACACTGACCACTATGTTGCTATACACGCAGTCATGACTGTATCTGAATAATTTGATTACAGCTGGTCAGGAATGGGAAATAAAAACAGGATAAACATTTTTGAATTTAGTTATTATTATGTGCTACTTATTTTTGCAAAAATATTTAAGACGATTAAAAGACAAGAAAACTGAAAATACTCACTATCCATTACAAAACTAAACAAAAACACATTAACCTTACTATCAAATCATCTACAGTTAAAAGGAAGGCGAGTGTTCTGGATGTGGCAAACATAAAACAATAGATTGCAAACAATAAGGCATTTGTTGAAGCTCAATATGAGATAGGCTGTCTGAGTGTCTGTCTGGCTGTTACATTTTTGAGGGTGTAATTTGTACTTTTAAGTAAATGCCCTGTTATAAACACAGCTGAAATACAAGCACCCAGCCTACCATATAACATATAGTGCAGGGGTAATTATATTGCTATTATGTTGCATATTGAGTGCAAAAGAGCCATAAATGTAACTCCTGTGAGTAACTTAAATCTGTGTACAAAGGCTTCTGTTCAAGCCAATGAGTGTCAGTAAATCATAATTAACCTGAGGGTGAAGGAGCATATGTAGAGAAATCCCAAAATAAACATGGGATCAACACTTCATCGTGTGCCCCAAAAACAAATCCCCACTGCACCTGAACGCAACGAGGGGAAAGAGAGACGACGAGCGTCACAGCTAATTAGAGAGATGAGCAGCGATAGCTTGACGATAATGTGAATGTTGAGCGAGTGATATATATATTCCTCTCCCACCTAAAAGGGAGTACACAGTAAGTAGCAAGCATGCATACATTAATTCACAAAAGGACAATGACAGAACGTAAAGAAGAGGAGGATGCTCTCTCAGCTCTATCATGTCTTTCTCTCCATGTAAGGAGTCACACACATTCTTAACGGGAAGAGCATCATTTCCTGGGAACAGTTAAATGCAGGTTGCATTCATCTCCTTACTTCTCTGCACTTCCTTCACCTTATCCTCTCATTTCCTCTCCACACATCCCCGTTCCCCGTTCCCCTCTCTGATTCCTCGCAGAACAGACACTTCAGCGTGGTATGAGTACACAAACAGCTTCTATAGGCTGTGGCCTTTTGGGGCGTTCAAGCTGAGAAGAGACACAAACTCAGACGGGGGGAGGTTTATTCAAAGTCTGGAGGTCCCACAGAGAAAGACAGCACTTCCTTTAAAAAGCATAGAGTAAAATGGATAATAGCTGACAGAAAGCCTCAAGTTTCCCCCCGGCCAAGTTAGCATGACTCAGAAGAAAAACACAAGAGAAACTGAAATTTCAAGTGCATATAGTGTCGAAAAGAAAAGACAACCCCATGGAAAGTATGTCTATTCACAACAGTTCTTGCTTGTGAACCTTGTTTTAGACATTATGCATAATGTGAAGAGGAAATGAGTCAGGCAGTTGATTAAAATAGATCAGAAATAAAGCTAATGGTCAAAAGTTTTGCTTTTATAAACGCCTTAAAAACACTATACTTTTTCCTGCCGCAACACTTTGTTGTGGTTTGGTTTGCTTTCTCTGAACGCCTCCCCCTCCCCCTCCCCCCGAGGCAGACGTGTTCTGTGTTGTTGTCCAGGCTGGACCCACTCCGGTCCAAAGCCACATGACCCGCCGCCCAAGTGCCGGAAAAGTCCAATAATGTTTGGAATTCCCTCATCCGCTACGCATGACTTCAATTACGCCCTCTAGGTCGGCAAGGGACGTTTTCTACCGATAGAAGCACCTTGGCACCGAAAGGAGGGGGTGAGACATAGGGGACCAGGTATAAACATGCCCATGCACACACACACACACACACACACACACACAGGCATGCACACACACACACACACGATGTTTAGTTATGTTCATGTCATACACATTCAGTTGAACGCGATTTGCAAATGCGCACACACACACACACACACACACACACACACACACACACACACACACACGGACGGGCAGAGAACCAGTGTGTAACTGGGGGAAACCTGAGAGCACTGACCACTGCTGCGCCATCACTTTCCTGCAGAAAAGAACAGAAAAGAGTAAGAGCAAGAGCAAGAAAAAGGAGGTCTCTGCCAAATAACGTATTATCCACAAGGCCCGGCAAGCGGTCTGCGCTCAATTAGGCCCCATTCATACTATAGAGAAGTAGCTCTGGGATGGAATACGAAAACATTTTGGCTCAGTCTTCACAGTCGACCTCAGTCAATTTTGATGGGAGTTAACATTCCTTTGCATCGGCATGGTGTCTCACATGAAACCGTGATTTAATATCAATTAGGAGCTATCGACACAAAGAATACACAGATAATCCTCACACACACACACACACACACACACACACACACTGTGTGTAAAGCGGGACAATAGACGGGGGCTACTCGTAATTTTCCTGTTCCGACACTCTGCTCCTCTCTTCACACCGTCGTATGAAATAGAAAATGCCAAGCGCCTCTGATTACAATCAGCAAAAAAGGCAAAGGGGAGGGAAGGAAAGGAAGGCAGGACTTGCTGAGGCTGAGGCGAAAGAATGCCGTTTGGTCGGTGGCTCGGTCAGCATTGAAAAATAGCTGCCAGAAAAGCAGGGAGGCCGGAAGGTTTGGGGGGAGCTGGAGAGTGGGGAGTACGGGAAACCAGCCGGAGGAGGAGGAGAGAGAGAGAAGAAGAAGAGGTAGAAGACAGTGGTTTATTATATGAAACCATTCATCCCTCACGCTCCTCCACTACCCCAGATGGCCAGCAGACCCATACAGCCACTTGTGACTGTGCATTAACCTCGCCTGCCGACGGAGACTTTACTAAGAATTCAATAAGCTCCCGAGGGGAAACGTAAAGCTCTTGGGGCTGACTGCTGAGGTGTTAAACAATTGCGTTGTGTGTGCTCGGTCTAAGCATGTGATTTTAACAAAGATTGTTTTTTTTTTTTTAGTCTGTAAATACCTTGCACGTATGTGTGCTTATGTCGGTGTTTTTGAAGTCATATGTTCGGGGGGAAAAAAAAGAGAGAGAAAGGGACTTGGCTATATAGCATGTGTGACAGCTAGCAGCGGGCTAGAATTAAGCTGACCTGTAATTACAATCAGTCATTTGGAAACCTCTGTACCACTGACTCATACGTTCTTGTCCAAACACCGCTGCACAGCCGCCACCAACGATACCTCGCTGGATGCCAGCACCCTGCTCTCCTCCCACATGGTAGTTACAGATGGACGCACAACCTGTAACTAAGTCCGGGTGTCTGTCTGCTCACGTCATTCCCAGCGCTGTCACATTGATGGCTGTCTTCCCTGCAGCCTTTCGCCCAAGCTGCTGTAAACCTGTTTCATTGCCTAATGACTTCATTTTACCACCCGGTCTGACATTTCCTATACATCTTAATGACACGGCTGGGAGCTTGAATGACTATGTTTTATGACGATTTTATTCTTTGTCTCAAAAGCAGACTGGAGCGGAGAACTTCGGTGCGGTTTTCCCCTTTGTAATTGCGGGCCACATCACACATAACGTCCATGTAGCTTCATTAAATGTTGAAGTCCACCCACTGCATGTTCTGACAAAGTACCGGCACAAGCTCCAACCTGTCACCAAAATCCCAATATTCTGCAATACGTATGACTTATGCCGATTGTTGACTGTAATCTGTCGCAATGAGGAAAAACAAAAAAGGCAGAGATAAAAGATCCCAATGAAACCGTGGCTGCAAAAACAGGCTGAGTGTGGTTTGTAGATTTGTGTGTAGATATGTGTCAAGATTTAATCTTTACACATCCAACACTAAAAGAAAATCAATGAGGATTATTTTTTGTTTAAAAAAGGACAAAAGGAAGGTCATCCACAATATGCCATGTGTAAAGATGGCCGTCATAGAGAGAGGGGGATCAGGGAGACTTGATATTGTTTCAATAGGAGGGAAACAGCACAGATTTTAGACAGCTTCTCCTGGAAGGCCTCCATGGTTTGCACTCAGTCTTACCCGTGAAAAAAGAGTTAGTTCTGTTGATAGACATGTTCAAACCTTGACTATTTTTTCACCCCCGCACACCTGGCCAGTCACAGCGTGAAGTGGGCGGGAATCTCAGATGGTCGATTTCGGAAAGATACAGAAGTCGTTGGACCCCCCCCCCCAAATTCAGACGTCGGTTTCCGAAGGTTTGCAAACCACCCGGCAAGCGCATCTGATGAAGCATACACTCGCCTTTAAGAAGCACGTCCTACGTAAGCAAAACTATAAACCAGTTTGATTTATATACCTGTGGCATGAGACTTGCTTTGTAGTTTTCACACAGGATTTAACACATACCACTATACATTCAACCCGGAGGACTGAAATAGAAACCTAAGAGCACATTTATCTCAGTGTTGGGACTGAAAGCTCCTCTTTACTGCACTTTTATGTTAAGAAAGTATACTCACCATCCACTGCAAGCCGTAGCACCTGAAGCTTCCTCTGTCTCTCCTTTATCCTGTCGTAGGCGTCGGTGAGGCCCGAGCCCACCGTCACGGCCGAGTGGTGATGAGGCTTCTTGCTCTTCAGCCCACCGAACTCAGAGAAGTGAGAATCCCTCGACGCCCACAAGGGCGATTTGCGCCTGCCTATGGAGTGGGTACTTATGGCACTGCTGCCCCTCCGTGCGTCCTCCAAGGCCCCAAAACGAAGAGCCTCTGGGTCAATGCAAGCCAAGTCCACGGAGGAAGCCCAGTACTTCCTTGCCCGACCAGGGCCCAAGTCCACACCGTGGAAGGGTAAAGATCTCCGGTCCAGTTCCACAGGCCGGCCCTTTTGCTGGGGGTGAAGGGGGTGCAGATAGGGATAGGAGTGCTGGTGTTGGAGTGACGGGGGTCTGGGGTAGAATTCTGTAGGGGATTCAGAGTCGGGTTGATAGTCAGTCTGGGAATACTGTAGGACCGCCCCCTCATCCCCCTTCAACAGGTCCTGGATTGGTAGAGAGCCCATGGAACGGCTGAGGCCTCGATTAAGTGACGTCGGCTCCTGACTCCTGGCTTTGTAGCGCTCCAGAACCCTGGGGGCGGCACTCCTCCCTGAGAACCGGGAGAGAACCAACATTTTATTGAACTACGAGCAGAAGCTCACACTGCTAGAACTCAAGTGTGGAGACAGTGTCGGCTCGACTTGGTAGGATGAGGGTTAAATCGTCAGAATGAATTCATCGTCAGCAGTGGGACAGTTTACAAGCGCTGTGAATGTTGAGGAATTAAAGATGTGTACACACTCTTATTGCATAAGCCTGCAGAGTTACAGACTTGTTTGACCTGCTCTCCGTGTTGTTGGAATGAAACTGAATGACATTGCATTTTATTTGGGAGATTTTGCTGCCAAAAACCCACAGCACTCAATATCAGCTGCAGCAGAAGTTGAAGTGTGCCAGCAGCAGATTAACTACATGTTGGAAAGGCAGCAGGCATGGATTCAGAAACCAGCAGGTCTGTGCTGTAAACAAACACTGGAACAATTTAGAAACAATTGAATGCAATGAAAACTAGAATGGCACTCGCCACTTGAAGAGCAGAGGCAATGGTGCATTCACACACACACTCCTTGGATAGTTCCATTTCCAGAGTTGTGAAGACGTGTGTGTGTGTGAGTGTGTGTATTTTAAGATTAGGCAATACGCTACAGTAAATAAATAATTGGGTAGGCATACAACGTGTTCCCACTCAGTCATAACTAGAGATGTAGTATTATTATACAATACTGTATGTTATGACAACCCTGACATAGTGCTGGTTAGAGGAACGTGATGGATGGTTTGAAACAGTGTGTTGGAACCAGGTGACTTATTACAGGAACTTCCTTCCTTCTTAAATGAACCTTCAATTCTAACTTCAAGGATTTGAATCCGACCCCAATTGAATGTCCCGTGGTTATTGGCTGAATCCGATGGCATTTAATTAGAATAAGTAGCAGCAATGGGACGTTTCTGTTATACAGCACTAGGGGTGGAAATGTAGCAGTGATTTCTGCACATCGTCTGTTTTGTTCAGTAGCCGAGTCTCCCCCATTACTTAAAAACAAATCGAGCACACGGCGCAACAATAATGATACATTTCTGGCACAGCCGTCCAGCCCGTCTATCACTGTGTCTTTCTTAAAAGTGAATAATGAATGTTGCCGTCTTTGACTGTCCATAAATTCTAAGTTTGCCTTTCCAGACAAGCTGAACATAAACTGCTGCCAGTGACGGTTCTTCTTTTAAAAAGAGAAAGCAGATAAACAGAAGGCAAACATGTGCATAAGCAGCAGCAGCAAAAAACAAGAGGCAGAGATGCAGAAATGAGCTTCACAGAGGGAGACGTCAAGACCTGTAAAAACTCTGCATGCGGTGGTTTAATCTACAAAGCATATGCTTGATCTTAACGGGGAACGACATCAAAGACGGACAGGCTGTCTTCCAGGAAGTCAGGGAAGCACAGAAGGACTAGACTGAGCAAAAAACACAAAACAGGATGTCTTATATCTCAATGAAGTCAATTGTTACCACAGGTTTTTCAGCAAATACTAGTACAGCAATAGCAAAGAAGAAGTGACGACATTGACTATCCCAAATAAAAAAGAGACAATGACTGAATTCCCCTGGCAGCCAGTTGAACTTGGAACTGCTGGCATACGGGCGGGAGCTGCTCCTTGAGAAGAAAGGCTCTTAAGAACAGAGTAATACTCTTTGCATGTACTTTCCCTAGGGCTGGCTGGTGCTCTACCAGGGAAACAAAGCTCTGATACAAACAGCAGACCAGCAGCTTCACTGGTGACTCCAAAATATGCTTCTGTAATCGATGCCATGCCGTGCTTACATAATCGGGACGGCTGCCATGTTTGTGCTGCGCTCTCCTTTCCATGGCCTGGACAAATGCCGGACTTCTCTCAGAAACCACTGGGAAGACTTGCTCACATTTTCCTGAATTAAAATCGGATTCGAGGTTGCAGCGTTGTTGTTCCCCGTCCACTTTCGATTCTTTTCCACAAAAGTGAGTGATGAACAGCATGGCAACCGGAGACGGCATTTACATCTAATTCTCTCCACATAAAAGTACATTTACAGACGACGTCCGACACATAAACAGTATCCTCGACTACACTCAGTCAGAACCTCAGTTTATCATTAGAGCACGAATGCTCTCTTGACCCAATTATACATACTATTCTCATCATCTCGACGATCTAATGCAGCAACTGGTGTCCTTGATGCCGACTTTGTCAACTGAAGAATACGCAGAACTTAGATAAACAAAAACAAAGACGTGCTTTTGAAGACTAATAGAAACCAGACCCTTTCATCATGAAGCGCTGGCATCCAAGAAATCTGAATCACTGCGTAAATAAATAACTCTTTTGTACACCACAGAAATGTTCCATGGACAACACACCAAGCAAAAATACAACTCTGTGTTCAATGTGTGTGTGTGTGTGTGTGTGTGTGTGTGTGTGTGTGTGTGTGTGTGTGTGTGTGTGTGTGTGTGTGTGTGTGTGTGTGTGTGTGTGTGTGTGTGTGTGTGTGTGTGTGTGTGTGTAAGTGCAGCTCATCTTACCTGAGGGCAAGCCCTTGCCCCTCAGCCTCTCCCGAATCTCCTTACTCCGCTCCGGAAGAGACTCTCTGTCAGTCAGCAGACCGTCCAGCTGAGAGAAAGATGGCGACGAGTGGACGTAAGAGAGAAAGAAAAACAAAGAGCGAGCGTAAGAAAGAAAAGCAGAGCAAGGAGGAGGGGGGGGGGGAAACAGAAGTTAGAGGGTCATTCCCTCTGAGTCATCCATCCTGAAATCATGTTCTATCAGCACAAGCCCCATTATCTCTTAGCTTTCACTTTACTAGGATACAGCCCAAAGTGTGAGGCAATAAAAACATAGTTGTATTCGACCCACATCAAATAAAAAAAACTGCTTACCTGGGACAGGCTGCCCAGTACCAACCGGACCAGTTTTCTGATATAGGAGAAGGGAGGGTCACAGCTGGAGTTTCTTATGTGTTTGCTGCTGATGTCCAGCACCGTGCGCAGCGACATTCGACTCAATGTAACATCATCACACATGTTGAGGAGCAGGCTGTTTAGGTGTTCCCCCAACTTCATAGGCTGCACAGCAAACAGAAGGAACGCCATTAACACACAGACGGGGCGGCATGTACGATAAAGTGACGAGCTGTACTTCCCTTGAATCTGATATCCGTGATATCGTGTTGACTTCCATTATGTTCAGATAAGGAAGCAAACCGTGCCAACATGGCACAAACCCATCGCCTACTTTAAAAGTCCATCTACTACAGGCTGTTTTAGATTAAATGGCCTCAGCTGTGCTCACTCAAAGTGACGTTAAATACCTGCAAAAACGTGGTAAAAGTTGCTATTTTAGTGTCAGTGCATACTTTGCGCCGATTTTTTTACGGCTCTACTCTAGCACCTCCTTCACGGATGCGGCCTGAGCCTTCCGGTGAGGCGGATCGGATGGTGTGCTCGAGTGTGAGTCACGCCGTCTCTAAACCTGTGGGCGGGGCTTTCTCACAAATGTGAGCGCTGTGTTTTACACCTGGCTGAGATATGAACGCGTTGTGACCCAGATCACATCCAGAAGTCTTGGCAGATGCGAACACATTCCAGAGTGTATTTACGGCTCGCACCTTTTCCGATACACACGGAGGTATTCAGGTACGGATCTCATTCGGAAAGGTTCAACTAACAACGATAATGTCGGCTTTCAGTGGGGTTATGAGGCACGAGTGAACTGTTGATCTGATACTGAATTAACAGTACCAAGAATTATCTAAATTTGTATTTTGTGACACACGAGACTCCTGCATGGGCACTGTCGACGATTTTTGAGTAACTTGGTGGAAAAGCCGCCGTAGCAGAAGATACTTTGAAGATTTTTTTTAAAGATTTAAAGATACACTTTCACCGTACTTTGGTTGTGGCTGTTCTCAACTCTTAATGTTTTTGCCACGTGTGCTAGTTAAACGTCATCTCTTTATTGTTTTATTACTTAATGCTCATGTGCTCGCATCTTGTTTCCTAGTGTCCAGTTGGTTCAGCACTGTTTGACATAGCCCATGTAGAGAAGGTTAGTAGCTAAAATGATCGAAGTTGAATTAAATGAGCCTTTATTAACAAGTGTAAACATGGTTCTATGTTATTTCCATTTGGAAGCACGTGTCCTTGTTAATGACTCACCTGACTTTGGGGGATCTCGTAGTCTGCTCCCCAGAACAGGGTCATCCCCAGAGAGTACATGTGCATCTGTGAAGAAAATATCATAGAAGTTTCAGAAACAGATTTTCTACTTCCTTTAATCTTGGTCTCTTAAGAAAGAAAATGTTGGCTGAAAACAAGAGCGTAAAGCAATAGTGCGAACAAAGAAAGATTAGGAATATAGAGATTATACTAAGCACTGAACATTATTAATCTAAGTCTGCCTGTGTGGAAGATAGACTCAAGCTGGAGTGTAACAAAAGCTGAATTCATTCTTATTTGGAAAGGAAAAAGACGGGGGGGTGGGGGGGCTTTCAGCCGAAATCCAAAACATTTTTCCATTTTCCTCTCCTTATTACTCCTCACTCAGCTCGGGAGAGAAATCACTTCCCCCTGAATGTTGGGCTTGGTAGAGGAAAGAATAATTCAGGGATTGCCAAAGAATGCAACACAGCCTTGAAGGTCTTTCAGGAACAGAGCTCGAGCGCAAACTTAAAAGACACACTCGCACTCTCGAAAAAAATGTGGAAATTAAAAAGCCACCCATTAAAAAAGCGACACCACAAATGTTGATAATGTGAAAAAGGAAACTCAAAAAGGCACTTGCAGCTGACTTCTATTCACCCGCAGTCTCCGATAATGAGAGAAGCAGATTAGATTTTCAACACTGAAATAACTCCGCTGGGGAGACGGGACCAGGCTGGAAAACTAACTCAGCACAAAAAGTGTGTTGAGGTCTGCGGGGCCGTGCCAGAGACGGGAATCCGGTCATGCAAGATTTCAGCTCTACCAGAGAGGAAGAGTCGGATACAGGGGGGGTGGGGTTCTGTGCGTATGTTAAAGAAGTCGTGCATTGTGGGACATAACGGTTGATTACCACTTCAGGTTCTACATTTCTTTTGTTGCGTTACTCAAGTGTTGTTGTGACAGGGCAGTTAGGTTTTTAATAAGAGCACACCCTTGCCTGATCAAACTCACATCAGCGACGCATTAGAGGCTGCAGACTAAACAATTCATATGGTCGTCACCCCGATGGGCTGTGTAAATGTTTATACCTTCTCTATGTCAGAGATGGAAGTCAAGGAGGCCCCTCCCAGGACCTCTGGAGCTGTGAAGGCCCTTACATCCTGCTGGGTGACATACTCATCCGTGAATGAGATGTTGCCGGAGGGCATGAGCAGGAGGGACCAGGGCGAGATGATGAAGCACATGGCTGAAGGGTCTGGAGAGGGGAACAGATAGATCAGCCACTTAAGATGCATTCAGGAACAAAAACAAACACAGCAACATTTTTGGACTTGTACCCAGCCATTGTCTCTCTCTCACACACACACACACACACACACACACACACGTATTGCTCAAGTATCTAAAGCCCGAGTGCAGCCACTGTAGACACATCCAACCACAGTGGATGTTTCTCGCTACGTTTTCGGCGTTCATGGAAACTCGAGATGATTGAAGTAAACAAAAACACATGCCGATTTCTTAGTCTGCGAGAAAATAACTGTTGAGGCATAGAAGCAGAAAAGGAATGGCTACACAGCGTAAATCTCTTTTCCTACAAAAGCCGCAGCCTGCGCTATGGTTAGGGAAGGTTTTAAAAATACACAAAGGAATGTTTGAGCAGCGCTGCAAAATTCTTTTCTTTTTCGACTCCGAGAGAAGCGGAGAGACGAACAGAGGAACTGGATTTGAGGCACCCCAAATATCTGCTTTCAAACGCTGGAATTCACTAAGTAAATATAAGTTTCCTGTTTAAAAACCCGTGTGACCATTTGAAGAGCTTACTCAAAAAAAAGTAGACTGGGTTACTACTAGGTGGATCCAACACAAAGCGGTCTGCTCCGGAGAAGCAATAACAGAGCCGAAGCAGAAGTGCATGGCTCAGCACTGGGCTCGTTTGTTTCTTGATGGAAGAAACACGCTAATCAAAAGATTCAATACACTGCAGATGGAAGCAGAAAGGATGGAAGCCGACTGTTCTAATAGAAAAAACATGACTTGGTTAAGCACCATTTTATCCCTCAACAATGTCTCCTGTCTGTCTGATAAGCTGCTATCTGAGCTATTAGGGGCAGAGGATAACTAATAACTCTAAAAAGGTACTGTAAGACGCTTACAAACGGTGAAGCGTACCGTGCATTCAATGCCACAGCAGACATGCCATTATATCCGAGATACGCACGAGGAGCTACTCCTGTAACAAATCAAGAAACATTCGCACATTTCCTGTTCAAACAAATCATTCTTATACAAACACAAGGAACTAACCGCTACTGTTTACATAAATGGAAAAAAAAAATGTTTTAGTGTTTGATAATGTGAGAGTATTCACAATGTCTGAAGCGTGTCTGAAAAGTCACGTCGAGGTTTGCTAAGTCAATTATACGTTGGCCCACTTCCTGCATTAGGAAACTGCCCGACGTTCACGTCAACTGCAGAAACAAACATTTCATCCGCTTCAGCAAAACAAAAGGCACCGACTTCTCCTTTACTTTTAATAGCGGACCAGTATATCTGAGGAATAATCGAACACATTTAAGTTTAAACGGTTTGCCGTTATTAATCCCCTCCTGTGGTTAACATACTTCTTTACATAGCTCAGTGACTCTATAATAGCTGGTTCCAAACATCTGCTCTTCAAATTTTTTGCTTCACTCAGCAATCTAAAACTGTGCACGTGAGAGAGAGAGGCCACAGTTTACTCAGTACAGCTACACAACTGCACTCTGTTGGTAAAAAATAAAAGAAGGATGCCTTAACAAATCGCAATCTCTGCAGCACAATGCCATCTAAATATTGCTGTTAAGATAATCCACAAGTATCCAGCCTCGCATTCTGTCCTGAACTTTATCTCGGAAGCTTTGATAACTGCGGAGGATTTGGGCACAATCTCTTGTGACCTCGGCATGAGAGGCATATTTACTGGCCGCGCCGATGAGATGGAACTCGTACAATGTGTCGGGATTGTCTGCAAGGAAAAGTGGAAGTCCAGCTGCTTTCATGCACACTGCTACATCTTGATCACTGCTTCGTGGGAATCCACAGACCAATGGTAAACAGTTCAGATGATGCATTGATGAATCATTGCCCAACACAGTCAGGTGCATTGGAATTTGGTATGAGACGAGGCACCACCCAAACTTTTTTTTTAGCAACAAAGAGGACACCGCAGTGTTGCTGACTGACATCCTCTCCAGTGTCCCCAGAGCCAAACCTCCTTCAGCCACTCGCTCCTGAATTTGGCAGCCTTATCTCTGTTTGGCTTCAAGGACAATCAGAACACTTACAGGCACTCAAGTGACTCACGGAAATGATTGCAACACAAGAAACTAAACTGCACAGTAAACCAGTATCAACACAGTCATGCTGACAATGAAATGCACTGATTGAATGTTGTGATTTGATTGATAGCAACTAAAAGTTTTTTTTTTACATTTTAGAGCCTGAGTGTGACTGAAATCTATAATTTACTTTTGATTTATGCAGCGGTGTGATGGATGGCGATCACTCCCATCAATTTGTTAATACAAAATAGCACCTGCAACTCATGGGATCTGGACAACAGAAGATTTTTTAGTAGTGGCGACAGATTTAGAGAGTAGGCTGTTCAATAGAAGAACAGGAAGGACGTGAGAAAACACGCAAGACGAATGATTGTGAATCATGTTTTGTGTGAATGTACAATAGATCCTCGAGAAACATCTGTGCACACTTGATTCCACGTATTCATACCTTTGTGGAAGAGTTCTTGGAGGCTCTCAGCGCTCTGGCTGAGCACTGCCCAGACCTCCTCCTCCTGGAGCGGACCTCCTCGGACCTCCAGGGCTTCTGCCAGAGACACATGCATCTTCCCTGTGCGAGAGGAGAAAGAGGACAGCTGACTTATACCAGAAAAATGATCACACATGGACAATAAGCTTCAACCATGAGTGCCGTCATGCTTTCTTCATACGATAGGAGCCTCTGCACATCACATCTCAAATATAACTCGGGCTTTTAATTCAGTTGAGAACTTTAATACTTACACGAAGCTGATCCTGAAAGGATCCGCTCCCTACTTGCCCAGACTGGCCTGACCGTGGTAAGATTAAAGCGTAGCACAATATTCACATCACTACAATAACTCTGAGCATTGAAGCACTCAACATCAACATTCTTCTCCCTCTCGTGTCCTTGGGCAAACTCCCACGTCTTCTAAACGCAAGCCGTCTTATCATCCTCTGCAACCGAGGACGTAACGCAAGCACATGATGCGCGCACACACACACACACACACACACACACACACACACACACACACACACACACACACACACACACACACACACACACACACACACACACACACACACACACACACACACACACACACACACACACACACACACACACACACACACACACTCACACTCACACACTCACACACTCACACACTCACACACTCACACACTCACACACTCACACACTCACACACTCACACACTCACACACTCACTCTGGTTACCCGTCTAAACTATAACCGGGTCAAGCTCAAGCTAGGTGGTTTATGTCATCTTATGGCCAGCAGTGATTACGGCAAACTCAGCTTTTTGTGTAGAATATGCAAACGATATCATCACACAACAATATCTCCAGGACTTCCCATGGATTCAGATTGCACACAAGCCACAACACGTCATACCTACGGGCGAAACTTTGATCTCATGCGACCCACAGACGGTCTTGTCTTCCATGACTCGTTTGAAAGTGAGACAGAGACTGTGCAATGAAGAATAATGTGGAAGTGATGAATTCAAAACAGAATTCTGGGCAATGCAACGTTTTCACAGACAACTAAACAAGAATGAGGATATACAGAATCGTATAAGCTTATAAGTAACTAGTATAATAAGTAACTGGGCCACTTCCCTTGAGAAGAAGGTTAACACGCTTGAACCTCTTCACAACGAGAGAGCTGCGTTTGCTGACTAAGACAACTCAAGCTCAGACTGATTGAGCAAATATAGAGATTAAGGGTCATCTGTAGTGTCTACTATAATCTACAATCTGGTGTGGTTTCACGGCCTAACCAGATTCTGCCGACGCAGCTTACGTCCATGAAACCTTCTTTAATATTTCTCACGTCATTTCTGTAATGATCTTTCCTTATTCCTCTTGAATTATACATGATAATACTGTTGTATATCATAACGCTGGCGACCCGTTAGTGGTAGCGTTCCTCCTGCTCAATGATCTAGACCTCAAAGACTAGCTTCTAAATGTCTGAATACTCAACCACAACATGTGACACTGACAGACAGTCACGGTTCAATATAACAGAAAACAAATCCATATGTTCAATTTGGACAGACTTTCTGTTTTCAACTTGTTGAATGTCTATTTTTCACTTGTTCCCCACAAATTAGAGCAAACCCACACTAAACACAGCACGGGCTATAGTAGGACTAGCTAGACAACAGCTTTTAAAAAAGATTTTATATATCAAAACCCAAAAAACACAGCAGATGAAAACACAAGACACGAGGCATAATTCCTAGGCAAGATCAACCATAACTCATGTCTGGGATGGTTACCAAACACCACATTTCATCAACGTTCATGTTCTATAGTCCCACTGTCCTAAAAAACAACAACACATTACAAGTATAGCCAAAACACAAAGCACGGCAGATGGCATTTGGCTGCTAACGGCACTCTAACTGTGGGCTGGGACTACACCTGTCGCCTCCACAGACCATGTTTTTGATAGTTTACAGAAGTTAAAAACTTGATATCAGCGACCCACAACTGTCTGCGTAAATGTTGTGCCGATCGATCCAATAGCTGCCGAGATATTTCAATCCGCACTGAAGTGGTGGACCGACCGACAGGGATGAACATTGCTAGCTCGGCTCAAAAAGGACCAAGTTGATTAGGAGCTAAATTTGAGCATATCACTCATCCATAAACTCCCGAGCATAAAACTGGGTCAGCATCCTCATTAGTGTTGGGCTTCACATCTGACAGCAACATGCGGAAACAACGTCCTTTCTGTGTATCCGAGTTGGAAAGAAGAGAGTTAATGAGTAAGCATGTCGCAGGCCTAAATGTTTAGAAATGCAGGAATGCAGGTTAACCCTTCTAGTCAATGGGAGGCGTGAAGTCTGAGGCGCGCTGGGTTACTACCCATCTTGCTCATTACCCATGAGAATGGGGAGAGCGGGCGCTGTGAAGACCGATTGTTTCGCAGCCCTTGTTATTTCAACAGAGACCTAGAGTGGAATGTTTTGTATCCGCGCTGCTGAGGCTGCTGCGCAGGCCAGCTCCTCTCGCATTGGACTACGGTCCTGCTCGTTTATTGAGGGGGGCTTAGGAGGCAGCGGCCCAAAACAGCGAGAGCAGACAGCCCTCGCCACTTCAGCGCGCCTCATTCTCTTTTTCTTTTTTCAGACAGTGGGGATGTTTGTTCCCAGGTATTCCCACACTAAAGCTGGAGAGAAAACCTCTAAACAAGGCTTAGTCCGCTGCTGCTGTTAAGTGTTTGAAAGGCTTGGCCACAGTCACAAGGATTTGTTTAAAGAAAATAATCCTGGAAACGTGATAGTGCTCTTTGCTCCGCACTTAGGTGAAGCTTTTCCTTTCCTCCCACCTTCCTGTCTACACACAGCTACAATCCCCTGAAAGTTTGCACTAGAGCGGAGTAACCCGTACCCCAAAAAAAAAAGGTACAAATAATCTCATCCCTCTATATTTGCCAGGGACAAAAAGACCATAAACAATATGTACGTCTTTCTCTTTAAAACGTTCCTTTGATCCTAAATCTTCAGGTGCTTCACTCTCGAGGCAAGGGCCCATAAAAACGCCAGATTCCACTTGTATTTCCAAAAGCATAACGCGTAACACAAGATACGAGAAGGAATTTGTTCATATCCTCCAAACATCAGAACTGTGGTCTCAGCTGGCAAACACATTTGGAACAGAAGCCAACGAGAAGAGGTCCTCTTCGCCAGCATTGAGGTGAAAATCGTCCTGAAGTCATTCATGCCAGGAAAATTCAACAACAACCTCTGAGTGAACCTCTTATTCCCAGAATCAGACTGCATGATGCAGCCTGCAAGCGCACGATTCAAATTCAAAACATACACCGGGTCTGGGAAGACCTGGATCGCAATATCTTCTGAACCAATAGGACCGATGATGTAAGGACTGATGTTTTCAAAATGCGTACGGCAAAACCAAAACCAGATGTTATCTGCTATCAAAGTGATAAACTGAAGGCATATAAAGTTGATGTTTACTTCATGTATTCTTCCTTACTGTAAAACTGTAAAAGGAGAGAGATTGTGGTTGCACAAGTGTCTTCTGAAGAAAACTGTAGCGTGAATTAAACAGAAGTCTGAATAAAAAGGGAGAACCGGATGGTTTGTTTTTATTAATCATAACCCTCTTACAATTTAGTCAATAAGCCGACATGCTTCCCCAGATTATTGTACAATGAGTTGAACACAGGGTTGCTGATGGACACCGTGGCCACTACAGCCCTGAACCCGGTACCTTCCAGTTACGGACTGGTTTCCCTAACTAACCAATAAGCCACCCTGGATGTTGGCGTTTTTGTTTTTCAGCTCAGCTCAGCCAGGGTCAGGAGCAGTCGGAGAGAAAGCCATGACTATTCCATGATTATCAGCCCAGCTCTGGGCCTGTACGGCCCTCACGTCTCATTTTGGTCTCGACCTCATCCGCTCCATTTCCGTTAATCACAGGGTTGCTATGAGTACCGTGACATGCAGAGCATGGTTTTGCAAAACCTCACTCCACACCCCCCACCCCCCCTCATCCAACACACACACACACAAACCCAACCCACTGACTATTTTCCCCCATTTTTTTCCTATGATGATGCTCACACCATCTCCATCATAACCACTTAAGATGGGCTCTTGCTCCCCACCTTCCACATTCTTCATGACCTTTGGCTTTCAGCTAACTTTACTACTTTTCTATGGTAATGAAGGGGGAGGGTGGGGGGGGGGGGGGTACAAACTGCCTTCCTACAGCCCCCATAAAACCTTCAGTCTGGCACTATAATTATGCCTCTTTGTTAAACTTAGACATGTTGACAAAAACGTTGACCCCTTTTTGTTAAAATGACTCAAATAAGTGCTGGTGGCGGTTAGCTAGCCAGACACCCTGGTATTTATGTCCCTCCCAAACCTAAAATACACTCACTGGTGCGGTCAGAGATGCCCCATGTCAGCCATCGGGAGGAGCGGCATTGTTGTGACATTAACACAAAATGTAGCAAAATGTAGCACTGCAGCTCGAGTCATACTAAATACCAACAAACAGACTGTAAACTAGCATTACAGAAGCCAGCTACCGGCTTTACCGAGGTTTATTAGATAAAAGAAGCGTCGGCGTTTGAGCCTCGCAACAAACAGACTCGGCTCGTCGTTTGTCTCGTGGACACATATTAACGTTACGTTAAAGTTAGCGAACTTTCTGTACACCGCGCTTTAAGTGCTTAAACTTACCGGTCGAGTAGAGCTACAAAAATCACTTGGAAATGGAAGTGTTCGTACTCCGACGAGGCTATGAGTGCGCACACAAACGGGAGCAGAGGCCATCCCATCCACAAAGCAACATCTTGGATAGTAGTTTACTAAGCGGCGGCGAGGCAGGCGAGCAACAGGTCTCCACCGCGCATGCAGCTATAAAAATCCACTACAATGGCACTTTTTTGTTATCCGAGCCGCCGCTGTACAAAAAAAATATACAAGTATCTTCTTTAGAAATTGCTCAGAAGTCGTGTTGGTTGGATGGCCACAGCGCAGCATTGAGCTCCCTTCAGGTCTCCATAACTGCTGAGGAGCGCAATAACTCCTCCTTTAGCGCAGCTAGCGTGGGCTGACTCGGAGTAACGAGACACCTTACTGTGGCTGCTCATTGGCTCTCTGCTAAGGGGACTGTCATTTAACTGTTTCTATAGAAACAACACACACAACTGGGAGTCAAATGTGCAGTGGGTTTGGATCCAGGTTTGCTCAATGATTTATATATAGTTGTCCAACTTTTGTTTTGACAACAAACCCCAACACATTTGCGCATATAAACTAAAATCTGTTAAATGCATTATCGCAAATACAGAACAAAAAGGTCAAAGAGGGAACTGAGGTGCAGGTGTGGGTGTACATGTGTTTCTCTGGGTCTATTTTACTTTGAAATAATACACCAATGAGACTAATATGAATACAAAAGCTGAAAATCACTCCCTATATTCAGAGCAGTAAATACTCATGGATCATGTGATGTTTCCTTTCCCCCCCCCCTGGGATCAAACAAGCTGACACTTTACAAACTCACTAAAAATCAAGCTTGGCCCATATCTCAGTATTTCCCACAACATCAAAGATGTTTGAGCGTCATCTAAGCAGTCAGGAAGCAATTCACTGTTGAGTACTTCCTTCCTATGGTGCACTTCAAAGCTGACTCGTTTACGCTCTGCCTTGTGCCATCTAGTGGCTGTTAGTCATCATCACAATGCTGCCTTATATAAATGGTGACAGTGTTGAAAGTGTTATTATGGTTATCTACCTGCCTGCACCTGTCAGTGCTAAAAAGGAATTATTATGATCACCGACCATGGGCTGGAGCCATAAAACCGGATTACTTGATTACTCCCTAGATGATGTTCATATTCATTTTCTTGAACATTTCAAAAGATGATGCCGTTGACATTTATTCTTGCATACATTCTCGACTCTGAAGTCTTATAGTCCTGATATTACCTTTGTGTCTGCATGCATGTGTACATTTTACATAAGCATACAACATTTTGATTGAAATCTTGTAACAATTTTACTATTCAAGCCACTCTAAGATCCTAAATGTAAATATGCAATAAGACACACATGAGCACTTTTATACCTATACCAGTGTGTTCAATCTAAATACATTTTTTGATTGCATTTGGACATGTTGGTAACTTACTTTATCTTATTGCATCAGTTCAAGATGATGCAACAAAGCAACTCACAAACATAGAGGAGGTGTACTGTATATGTACCCCTCTATCCACACCTTAAAACTGCACATTTAGCATTTTATTTAGTGTGTTTAGCCCTTTTGTCCTCATGTGAGGCAGATTATTTTTGACTCACTTAATGTAACCTAAGCAAACTATAATGAAGCATATGGATTATCCCGCCATGGACCCTGATGTACAGATGTGCTATGGCCCCAGCACTGTGCCACGGGAACCCATTCTTCATTGTAAGTTTACATTTGCATCGCCAGGAACTAAACATGTCAGCCCACCTCATCTAATGAACAAGTTGCGACTGTTAATCATCACCATGTTGTTTCTGACTTTCATCTAATGGCAAATGGGATTGGCTGAAATAATAATGTTTTGCTTCTTCACATCATAACTATGAATACTGGTGAAAAGTCTCAACTACCAAAACCCAGGCATTTAGTTGCCTGGTGTGGAATGAACATTCCTACTAGAGACCTTAAATAACTCTGGCTTTAGGCAAGACTTTTTAGAGATGTGCAGTACAGATAGTGATAGTGTGTGACTGGCATTCCACTGCACTATTATTACAGAGCGAATGGTAAAAATGTAGTGAATGTTCTTTCCTCGATAACGGGACTGGAATGGAATGACAAGGCTTTTGTTTTTTTAAACCTCCTCCTCATCTCAAGGTCATGGCATTTCCACGGAAAGGAGGAGAAGAATAAATTGAGTAATTGAGTCATTTTAGGTCCTAACCCTGGTATGTGAGCTGAACTGATTTTCACCAGGGAACACTTGGGGAACCTGTGCCATAGTGCATGTGGTGATTTACTATGAAAGTGTCTAATGTTTGAGGTACTGGCTCATTTATTTCACTTCTGGCCAGCTTTGCAACTTATTAGTGTCCAATAAACTGCTATCAAAGAGATCTGTATAATTTTACTCAACAGCTTCTAATCTCTGTTCATTACCGGAAGCAAAGAGGCCACGGTCTGGAAAAAGGGATGTGTCATATAAGGGCAACCGAGGGGTTCTGAATTTGGGATTTCTTCTTCCTTCTATTTCTGTCAGTTCTGTCCTTAATACCTCCTCATCAGTGCTGGTCTGAACCCCGAGGGCGATTTGCACTGCCTTGAAAGAGGGGCTTTATTTATTCTGACAAATGTGGGGCACCTGGTAGATTGAAGGCATGTGGTTTGCTGACTGGAGAGTTTTGCCTTTGGGTCCAGCTGGAGAGCATTAAAAACTTTCCTGGAGCTTTTGATATTAGTTCCTTGGTCTTCGTAGAGTTAAAATAAAAACTTGCCACATCTGGCAATTAAGTGTCAGAGAGCCATCAGAGATGATTTGTAATAATGTGTGTAGCTCTGTTTGTCATGCATGGAAAGGTTTTTTCCCCACTTGTACCCCAAATCAGTCTAACTAAAAGCTCATTTGGATGTATCGTATCTTATTCAATCAGGCTTCTGCACTTGAGACATCCTCCCACACTGATGAGTCAGTGTTGCTGAATTTAACTCAGAGGCATGTTAGGTATAGGCAGACTTTACTGGTCACTGTTTAATAATCAGTTGTTCAAGTGGCTTATCTTACTGGAGAATGAGTCCACAGGGTATTGGAACAAGGCAGGAACCGACCTGAAAGTTAAACTATCTTCAAAGCCACCAGAGACACCTTTAAAGCTGCTACTTGGAACTTAAATTCTGTCTTGATTTTGGCAGTCCTTGTGGACAGAAGTGGTAGTGTTTGTGAGCACCAGAGTCCCTTTAGAAAACTTCTCTTTTCACCGCAGGGTCTGACAGTCTGCACAGAGCAGTCCTGGTCCTAGTTCTTCCGTGACCCCCTTCCCTCCGGCGAAACCAGCAATACAGCCTGGGTCTTCAGCAGCGTGGTGTCGGTGTTGGCTCCTATCGGATACCAGAAGAGCAGCGAGGCGAAGCTCTGCTCCTGGCCGGAGAAGGAGACGCTTATGCTTATTAGTCTTGTTGTGCAACAACAGACTGGTTATTTCCCTCTTGATATTGGGCTAGCTGTGGTTCTGGTGCTAGATGAGGAGCATGGATCCTTGCTTTTAACCATCAGCTTGAAGAAGAGACAGGTGCACACAGTCTCATGATGGATTTTAGATGCATCATGATCTAAGTCACATTCATCTCATTTGTGTTTGGGCATGAACCTGGAAAATCTTCAGACTTTTAATCAAGATTATGCATTGCAATCAACCTCGCTGACGAGCTGGCATCAATGACACTCACAAAATGTTAGAAAAACAAATTATTTAAGGAAATTTGTTACAGCAAGGATGCTAGACTCAAACACAGACAGCCTGCAGCTACCTGAGGAGCAGAAGTAAGCTTGAATTTCATAGAACACATATATCAATTACCTCTCAAGGCTGTATAGGTCAATAATGTTATACGTTTTATTAATCTTCTTATTAAACTGAGGTCAGAACATATCTCATAGTCGGCGACCAGACAACCTTATAGCCTGACTTTAGAATTTTAATTCCACCTCAATTTGAGCTCTCTTCAGGCTAATATCTTCCATGTTTAATCAGTGCATTGTTATAGTATCCACCTGATACAGACCAACAAATTCAGCATCATTTAGCGAGGTAAACACCCAGATATCTTTACCAGGAAGTCGTGGGGGATGAAAACACAGCTAAAACATTTGTCAGGTTCCTCTTCTTGAAGTGGCCAACACTCTGTTAACACAGCTTTAAAACTGAGATTGCAGCTTTAAAAATCTATTTCGAAATGATTTTTTTGCATTCAGAATGGGCTACCAGGTGGACACCAAGGCTTTGTTGACCCATGCAGATGTGACCCGAGGCTAATCTGGACACAATTACAGATAGGAGGAATGATTTGATTACTTATCTTCTGAGCACTTCAGCCATTTGTTTACAAAAATATAAAATGATGAAGAGGAATCATAGCAATGTGCCAGGAGGTAATGGGAAATATAATAAGAAATAAATACATATCATAAGACACAAGGTTCAGAAAGCCTAACCAACATTAATCATACTTTTGTTTTGAATTGCAGACACCATACAAACAAATAGCACATCTCTAAATAGCAGTAAGAGTTCTACGACACAAAGACATGTGCAGAAGTATAGTTTCACAAGTTTTAATGCATTTCTTTCACCATTAAATCAACAAAAAGTACAATCATCAATATATATTTCTTGTTTTCCGTATTTATTACTATATTCGTTTTTGTTTGCTGAGAAGCATCGACACTGTTGACTGAGCCTGGTACAGGACGGGATCACCACAGAGAGATGCTCCCGCACGCCCCCTCCCTCCCATCCCTCCATGTGATCTCTTCCTCTCTCGCCCTCTCTCTGTGCTCGGGCTTTGACGTCAGACGTGCTCCTGCTCGCTCCTGCTCGGTTGCTATGGCAACAAATTTCCCTATACCCCCCCCCCCCCCCCCCCCGCCCCCCTTCCTCTTCCCTCCCTCTCTCGTTGGTCCACAATGGTACAGCCAGCATCTTGCAGCACAATGGTTGCAAGGTGGTGAGCCGAGGGTGAGTGATTCAGCATCAGCGAACTTCTGCTTTTTTTCCTTTTCCTCATCGTCTTTTTGTGATTCTTTCTGTCACGCGTAAAGTCAGCCTTCAGCAATGATCACCGCAATGTTTCTCGTCGGGATGTTTTGAAAAGGACCGTCACCGGACTGGGATCGTCATCAGCTGGCACGGAATGGTAAGGCCGGGTGGGTTCGTTTAATGTGCGATGCGATGCTTGCAGCCCGGCTGCCTGGAGGGTGGAGTGATGATGAATATTGATCTGAAGGGAAGGTTAATGAAGTCCACTAGCGATGCCTCGGTGGGAAACCCAAAAAAAAAAAAAGAAGAAGAAGAAGAAGAAGAAGAAAAAAAAAACCGAGCCCATCTTGACACATTCAACACAGCGGATGTTGTTTTGTAACAACTAGTAGCACTGTGCGGGTATTTGATTATGGCGTTAGTCTTGACCTGACAAAATGTTGTCCATCCACTCTCCATCCATACAGGCATCCTTCAATAGGCTTACACAGCACAGAGCTTAACACATCACTTAATAGGCTGATATATAGGCTACTTCTCTTTCTTATTTAAACATTCTGACTTTAGTATATATATATATATATACTATATGCACCATTTCTGTGAGCCATCTCTACATATTCTGACTAATCTTATGGAGCGAATAACAGCTGGTGTGTGAGGCTCGTTATGCATTTTTGATTAGAAATGCAGGGGTGGTGCAAATGGATGATGCTCTTCAAAACACAAGGCTTACATGAGCCTCATACTGTAGGCCTACATGCAGAGTTTGTCCCTCCTCCCCCTCACATGTCAGCTGCGCACCTTGTGCATTATGCAGACCACCGCTACTCCACCAGGGATGTGGGACCAGCCTCAGATCCACCAGAAGTGCTAGAAAAGCAGATTGTCAGAAAGAACAGTCTCAATGTATGGCGATTTATTGATTAACGTAGGTATTTTTTTTTTCTCAGTCGTGGTTTTGATACCGATGCCGTAAGTGTTTGTGGTACATATTAAGGGAAGTGATTTCTGGAGGCTTTGTCATTTAAACTGAACTCATAATGCAGAGGGGATGGGATGTTATTGACCCAGATGTGGCTTAAATTATGTGCAGGGCACATTGGATTAAAAGAGATGCACCCACAGAGGAAGGCAATTTTTCAAAATTTGTTTTGGATATTCTTCTGCAGCCTTGCTTATTATGCTGATTGAAGTACAGAGAGGTGTCAGGAAGTCACTGGTTATGCTGCATCTGTTATTTGGCTTGTGTTTTTTAAATTTCCCATTCTTCCACGTACTTGTTTGGTGCATGCCCACAGTCATGGACTGATAACTGGTGTTTTGCCGCGCCGTCAGTGAGTCAGTGAAGCTTTTTTAAAGGAGTCACAACAAACTCCCCACGTACAGGACGGAAAAGAGAGAGGTTTTAGCGCTGTGACCTTGGCTGCTGAATTATTCAGGAGCAGGCTCCCATGCTGGTGAGAGTGCTGCAGGGAACACGCTTAACAATTAAACAAAGCTTCTTCTTTTTTTTTTTTTACGAGTGTTTCTGCAGTGGCTGAAGGGAGTGATATAATAGATCAAAAGGTCCAACTTCATCCTCATCATCAGCCCGTGGCAGATCATGTGGCTTGAATAGTTCTTCAGTATTTCTGCTGAATTGCTGGAGTATGGGCTTCAGTTTATAAATCAATCTGTATTATTTGCAGCAGTAGCGACTGCAGGTCTACACAAAATGATATTCACTGATATTGATTTTTAGGTAGGCTGCTTGTTTATCCAATGGAGAATCGTCAGTGGAAATAGCCAACAGCAGACGAATGTTATCTTGCACTAGACGGTGCATTTTAATTCCATTTTGTTTCGCAGACTTAGGAGCATCAGTATACTAATCCTTAGTTACGTAACAAAGTAAGGCAATGCATTAAGATGAGATAATGGTGGGATTGTAGGCACGATTAACCAGCAAAGGAAGGAATTAGGCAACAATTAATTATTCTATTAATCATCAATTGATCTTCCCATTATTTCCCTGATTAATTGATCATTTGTTTGGTCTGTTCATGTCATGAATTAGTGAAAAATGTCTTGATTTGTCCAACAAAACAATCCAAAACCCAAATATATACAGTTTACAATGGTGTTAAACAGATAAAAGCAGCACATCCTCACAATTAAAGAAGCTGATATTATAAGGAATGTTTTTACTTAACAATGAAATGATTGTTAGAATAGTTGCCAATTAATCTTTGGACGATTTCAGCTCTAAAAGGAATTTGATTTTATGAGAAAATGATAGGAAATAAATGTATTGAAAATGTATAGAGGCAAATGGGTTAACTCGAGTGATGTAGATAAACACAATAGAAATAAATGGTCGATAGGATTTGAATGAATTCTGGTATTACTTGTCCAGTTCAGGATAAATATGAAGGTTTACAGGCTGAATGTGAGAAGTTGAGGATTTTCTCCAGAACAATTCTTGCTGACCATCAATTACTTAAATGTCCTCATCAGTCTTTTGGGAGCCATCCTGACACGGTTTTCATGATTATATGGAAGGTCAAAGCCTTCATTTAAAGAGGATGGATTACTGAGGAGTGCGGGTACAGTTTATCATCACCCAATGACCCCGGTGGAGTATTGTTCCCTGTATATTACTGTGGTTGTAATAATCCATCCCTCCATGTTGTAATGGTCCGAATAACCAAACAAGGAGGGAAAATAGAAGATAGACAACTTTGTTCAGAAAGAGATAAATAAATGTGTGTTACCGTGAGGAGATTATGTTCCTTTATGAAGGAAAAATAACATCTTAAGTATGACTGCATGTGTTTACATGAGCAGGAGTGTGTTTCTCTTCATCACTGATGTAGTGCGTGGTTCATGTAAGTAAGCGAACATTAATATGTTTAACAAAAGAAACAGTGACACAGCATGATATGCTTTAATGCAATTTAGTTTTATTTACCTCGCCTGGTGCTTCCTAATGGTTTTATGATCATAACTGTTGGCATTGAATCACTGTAATGGACGAATAATGTTTGGATTATATTAAGATTTGAACCGAAAGCCTCGGTGTGGGAAACTCTTTTACTGATATTACGGTCTTATTTGTATCAATACACTTGAATTCTTGCTGCATGAAAGTTGATTCCCCCAAGCTGCAGTATTGCTCACCAAAAAATGTGCCTGCAGAGTGAGATGCACAGTTACATAATTGGATTTTGATCTTACAGAATATGCACTTTTTATTTGCTTTTGCAGAAAGCGTGAATGCAAGACTTTAAGCCTGTGTTAGATTCAATCCCAATCCCCTTGCAGCACATCTGTAAAGAGACTTAAGAGTCACTAAGGGTCGGGCATTCTAACAATTCAGAGGATTTTAGAGAGGGCATTAATTCTAGACTAAATACAATGCTTAAAACCTGCCTTATATCCCCAAACCTTCTCTCAATGCACTCCCATTAAAGATTGGTGTTGGCAGCTAAAGCTACAGGCTAAAATGTAGAAATCCAGTTTGTTATTTGGATGCACAAATCAGTGATTTGTGCTGTAATCAAGTGCAAGGTGTGGTAAACTCTGTTGAGGGAATAGACCTTTGCAGCAGTGATCTATTTTAGAAAGCATTATCTTCTGTAACCATGGCATCAGGACAGCTCTGTGATCATGTCAAATCAACATATTTCTCTCATGTTGTGTGCTATAGATGAATATCCAGGAGGTTGTTTTACAGAAAGCACAGCGGTTTCAATAATTTGCTCCAGTCTTCTTCATAGGTTCTGCAAGAACAGTTAAGATGAATGTATCTGCACCTGCCAAAGCCGTACATGTTAACTAGCATGCGGCTTGTCAGAAAACTGCAGCATAAGCAGATTTTCAGCTAACATGTCTGTTGTTTACTTCAAGTAAATTGCAGGATGTGAGCGAGACGACAGACGAGAGCACAGACAGAGCGGATAAGTGTATTTCATCTGTAAAGAAACGAAATCAATAAGATGTCGGTGAGCATTCGGATTCTCAAAGCCTGTAGCTGAGCTGGGAGAGTCGGCGCTGTCTTGTTTTCCTGGCTGTATCTGCAGTTTGAAGTGCCTCCCTTCCCCTCCCCTGAGCCCAAAATGTGAGGCCGTACTGCGTTTGGCTCGGGCTGCACAGTAAAGGCAAGGCAAGGCTGCATACTGCAGGAGAGGCTGCTGAACCAAGCACTCACAATGAAGCTCCGAAGGGAGGGGGAGGGGAGACGGTTGCAGCGAGGCTGGGAGCCTGGGAGCCGGAATGGTGGGAGCGAGGGAGGGACAAAAGAGAGGCAGGGAAAAGGGGAGAACGCAGGCTCTCATCAGAGTTGAGGATGGAGGGAAGAATGAAGACATGGACGGAGGACGTTGTCACAAAATGTGAATCGGGCCCGGGCGCAATGAAGGAGGGATGAAGAAGAGTGGTGAGAGGAGAGGAAACAAAGATGGATACGACAGGAAACAATAACACTGGTGTTACAGGCACATTGTGTTTTATCAGTAGCCCTCTGGTGCTACAGCGGTCAATCAACCTATTTAATGCAGACATAAAACATTGTCTATAACTCAGTACAAATCCTATGTGACTTAAACCATGACACGTCTCCCTGTAGATACGATAGCGAGCCAGCAACAGTCTGTGAAAAGCAAGCAGATTGGATGACAGTGGATGCACCACATTGTTCATTTACATTTTATATTTAGTGTTTATATATTTGTATATAACATTGTTGCCGCACATGCTATTCCTTTTTTTCATCACTCAGAAATATTTCTAGTCAAACACTCCTTTCAGTCAAGAGACATCTTCAGTAGTTATTGGCATGACATGTCCCCTGGCTGCCCTTCTCCAACAAGTAATGAAATGGACTCATGTCACACAGGAAATATCTCATATCCTGTCCTTCAATAATAGTGTCTATGGTTTTTAACTTCACCAAGAAAATCTATAAATCAGATGAGTGGGCCCGTACACCTGCTGTGCCAAAGCTGAAAAAAAAAACCTCACCTCTCATGTCAGATATTATAAATAGATTGGATAATAAACAGTATTACAGTTTGCAACAGTAAAATCTTTATATGGGTCGGTTGCATTTTATTGAAGTGTCTGTTGCTTCTGATGTGGATGTGGTTTAAACGTTTTCAGTTTCATCACCAACAAACATGTTTTTACTGCAAACATTTTAATCAACACAGAAATGTCATAGGTGTAACTATTAATATTTATGTGAGCTCCATTCTATGCAGGCAAAGTATACCCATAATAGACTCAGTCATAGGTCTTTCTGGAGCACTAAAATGTCATTAATAACATCTGTGCTCAACCCGCTATAAGTCAAAATATCTGCCGTGAAAAGGGGTTGTAGCAGGCATAACAGTTTGATGACATTGGATACCATCATCACATTTTCTAACAGTAGTGGCTCTCAATCCTGCTCCTTCAGCCGTCCAATCAGAGGCTGGTATGCACCTTGGTTGCCAGATGCATATCAGTGTGCAGTAAACTCAGGTGAAACAGAGAACTGAACGTGTGCCACGGTAGATCGTGCTGGGATTAAGAGCTACTGCTGCACGGCGGGACCCAGTATGTAGAGTGATCATTGGTTTGCCTGAGGCACTGTTGTTCCCATGAGGGCGGGTGTAACAGAATGTTCAGGATCCAAAAACCAAGGACCAGCCACAACTGCAGAGCACACACACACACACACACACACACATGCACACGTACACCAGCACAATTCAGCATCAGCAAGGCCATGCAGCACTGGAGATTAATGGTGTGCTGTATCAGTAATGTGCATTACACCATTCAAGATAATTAAAAACCTCCTCTCTCGTCTTTTTTCTCTTTCAATTTTCAGTTGGGTTGTCTCATCAGTTTAACAGACCCGGCCTTTTGTAATTGTGCAATGCATTTCTGTCTGTGTGTTTGTGAGCGACAGAGACTATGATGAGTGCGTTACTGTGGGACGGGTTTTTAGTTTGTGGTCACAGGCTGGTGAATTCAAAATGCACCATCAGACAGTCAATTCCACAGGAAGGGAATACCAGCACATTCTGACTGACTGGAAAATGGAAATTTTAGAAAATCTATACTGCAAAGATTTCAAAACTTCAGTAGGCTACATCCCACAGATCACTGTTGCTTTATGAACTCTGATGCAACACTAAGCAACACTCCTGAGCAAGTATACAGAAGGGAAAACTTTTAAGGAAGATTAATTGATGCTCAGATCATGCAAAAGCTATTTAATACCAGTACCTTTTACGGGATATCTCAGGAACACCTGGAGGCAATTTCTTCAACTTTGGCACAAACCTCAACTTAGACTTAAGGATGTTCTGAACAGATTTTGGTGGTCAAAGGTCACCGTAACATCACAAAACCGTTTTTGGCCATAACACAGGAATTAATACGGCAATCTTGACACTTTCACACAAATGTCTTGAAGGATACATGTATGAACTGATGACATTTTGGACAGACATGGATGTAAACTGACAACTTGACTGGTTGGCGGAGGCATAAAACTGCAAGGTGGTGTTTCTAGTCTTTTTTTGGGCTGTGGAACCAAGTATCAAAAAGCACAGAGTTTGAAAACTTGGCTGTTTTTTTTGGTAAACTAAAGGAAAACATTTTTATCAAAAAAACAAACAGCTATGGTTTCTAATCGTTGCAAAACAAACAATGTGGTAGCACTGACAAGACCGGTGCAGTTTGGATATACACAGTCACAGCTTTCATTAATTGTAAGTGTGTCATTAATTTCAAGTTAACGTCTGTCTTACCCCTGATACTAACTGATCCTCACCACTAAAGACTTTACTCAGTCTTTGACAATCCCCCACAGTCTTAGTCCACTCGCACAGCCGAAATGTGGTTAAAAACATAACAAACCATACATGCTATAGTTTTTGTTAAGTATATTAGAAATGAATGTGAATTATGATCAATTCTAATCTTTTAGAATATGTTCTAATATGTCTTCAACTCTCAGCCTCAGCCTCTCTATTACTTGGCATTGGCTTGTACTGATGAGACGTATTGTAGTCAGAATGATATATGGACATTTTAAGGAATGGCGCTGAGTCTAGAGTTAGCTGCAACCAAGCGGAGCAGTATTTCAACAACGATGACCACTATCAGCAGAATCTGGTCAGAGGGTTGAGCAAGCTAACACAGGATCTGTTGTCGTCTTCACAAAGGGAATAAACAGCCGTGGCGTGCTTTGATTTGTGATTTCCGTCGCATCTTCGCCATTAAACGTTCTCGATAATTACTATTTTCCTTTTTCACGTCATGGCAATCAGTCGCTTCCACGCTCATTATTGTTAAGCTTCGTAAACAGCTCCAAAGCAAATTGTTTATGGTCTTCATCCAGTTAAGATGCTTGCGTGGTTTTATGGTTTATGGCTCCTTTTTTTTTTTTTTTTAATGAATGCAGCGCTAACTAGCAAGCTACGTACGTTCAGCCTAATATCCTCTTGATGATCTGGGAGCTGTTTGAAGGATTGTAACTGATGTGTGGACGCGCACAAATCACATCTTTAAACCCTCTTTCCTCATAACTGTGCCCTTCTGTATCATTCCTGCTCACGTTTTTATTCTGTTCTTTTTCCCCACTCACACAAACGCACACCCTGTGTCAAAATGCAGCAATGTCAGCCATCACTGTTCTTTGACACTGCAAAGGTAAAAAGTAAATGGTCCGTCTAAATAGGCCAAACCAGAAATCCCACGCCTTTGTGTCCCACATCTCTTTTTTAATGCCGCCCTCCTCCCTTTGGATTTAGCAGAGACACTAAAGCCTTGACATTATTAGAGGACCGGTGGAGCTAAGTGATACATTTGGGTCCAGAAAGTCCTAAATTCACCTCCTGAGAGCAAAAATTGCTAAGCCACATCCTTTCAACTGCTATTCTAGATTCTGGGAACATTTGTCGCTGTTTTATGACCACGCGGCCACTCTCCCTAGGCCAGCAGAAATGGCTTTACTATTATTTTTTATGAACATCACATATCAATTTATTCAGACATGATCATCAGCACATTGGGGGCTTCATTACCTGGAAAACCCTTGAAGCAGAGTCATTGCGGGTGATCGCTGCAGGATATCTTGCTGCTGCCTAACGTTGGTGCCACAGTCGTTCAGAGCTTCCTTTCCTCTTTATTCCTCCCTCGCAATATTGTTTTTCACTCCTCGATAGCACCAGCCATATTCAGGTCATTTTTCAACCCACGTCACACCAGCTTCTTGAAACACAAAGACATTGGGTCGTGCTATATTGTGCCCTGATGAAGAATCGATTATATCAGTCTATTCTAGTGGAGTGGGTAGTGGCGACATGTTGGTTTTCTCACTTTTATTGAGAATGATTGGGACAGAGTAGAGAGAACACAACAGCAAATTCAATCCCTCACCAGGAAAGATGGAAGTACATGAACCCAAACAGCTATTCCATCACTGTGCACATGTTAATAAAACTTCTCTACTGTATGTTTTATGCAGCGTAGCAAGTGATTCAGGTTAAATCCAGATGTTACTGAATGTACCACTACTCCGTAGAGTACACTTAATGTGTTTATACATATTTATATACGTGATGAATTGCAGCTCACATACGGTGAGTTCCTGTTAATGATGTCCACATGAAACTTGACTCTAGCTCTCCTCTGTTTGTGTCTTGCAGGTATTTATGAGCAGACATTTCTTATATAACTGCAGCCAACCAATCCTGGATGTGAAGATAGCTTTTTGTCAGGTGTGTGTTCCTTACAGGTAAAAAAGGTACAGTACCCATTGACTTCCATTTCCCCTTCATTGACCTATATGTTGTGGTGTTTGTTGGTGTTTCTCTGTGTCGAAAGTAAAATAACTCAAGAAACATTAGCGACATTTACTTAAGAATAAAGTATAATCCTGTTAATGTGAAGCTCAAAATGTTTTCCACCTGTGATTAGGAGCTCCGGTGTAAATATCCAGCGGAAAATATATATATTTTCAGAGTGTCTAGCCGTTTGTTGATGATTAGTTTAATGCACTAACACTGAGATCCTAAACTAAAGACAAAATGGTGCTGAAGCTTAATCGCCCGTCGCCTGTTGAGTTGTGACAGTGTATAAAGAAAACTCCTGTGGGGATGTGATTTCTTTAACTGTTAGCACAAGTCTGCGTGTGAGAGGACCGCGCGGTTTTTCTACAGGCTATTCCGCTGTAGCTCAAATTATTAAGGCGCTTTGCATGGGATGTCTGCGCTACACATGCGTGTGTTAGCTTGATGTGCAATAGCCGCTATAGCTGGCTGTGCAGTAAAGGCTGCAGTCCAATGTGTTGTAATAATCGAATCACAGCTCCGAATGACTTGCCAGCCATGGCGAATTTAAATGTATTACATCATATTCATTTTTCATGGCGTTTGTGGGAAGTTATTCAAACTCGTGCCCCTCAGTGATGCACGGTGGTGCAGCTTTGTGAGCCGCGTTGTAATTACCCCGTCTGTAATTACCCCGTCTGTAATTAGCTGGTATTTTTGTTGTGGCACCGTTTATTCAACTGCACTGCCCAAGTAATTATAGCCTGATTATTACTGTGTGCACATTCATAAAAGAATAATGTCATCTGTGCAGTGAATACAGCAAAGACATTAGTGACAGAGTTTACACTTCTGCATGGAAACGGTGTCAACTCAACTGTACCGTCTGTCCCGTCCTGTTTCCGCTACCTCTCCAGTTTTACCTGTTATCCCCTGACACACACGTTGTTGTTGAAACTCTTTCATTCATGATTGATTGATTAACAATAATATCTTGATAACATAAACCGTACAACATGAATTTTATCTTTTTACTGTTATTGTGTAAATATGATGATTCCCTTCCAGATGTTTTATCTTTTGCCAGGTAAGTAAACGCACACATTTCCTTCAGCATCACTAACATAATCTCTCTTGTTGCTTTTGCTTCATGCAGGGTTTTGGAAAACAAGTGGATGTGTCATATATCGCCAAACATTACAACATGAGTAAAAGCAAAGTGGACAACCAGTTCTACAGTGTGGAAGTGGGAGACTCCACTTTCACAGTTTTAAAACGTTACCAGAATTTAAAGCCCATTGGCTCTGGAGCTCAGGGAATTGTCTGGTAAGTGCTCAACAGTCTCTTTTATGTCCTGTTTTACATCATATCACGCTATTTGATTTGTTTTTTATGTAATATTTAATGTGTGATTATCTCATCTCGCTGTTAGTTGTTTTTCTAATTATCTTGTAGTTTATTGCTGTGGGGGATTATTAATGGGAGGAGAATGCCTGCTTATTGTTTTTTACCGTTTTGTTTGCGAAGGGCTGCAAACTTGTATAAAGTTGATGATTCATTTGGCAATTGGAAAGACATGATTTCAGTTCTCCTGAAACCCTGACGTGCCTCCATTATGCCCGACAATCACAACGTCTGAAAGCACTGCATGCAGCCATGTGACTCATCTTTAAAGAAATGTTGCGATGTGCAAAGTGAAAGAATAATTTCAGTTTATCTGATGAAGACGAACAGGAATATTTTAGATCGTGATCAGGCGCAAAACAATTGTATTCTAAACTATGTCAACATCTTCAATTATAACTGTACATATACTTGTGATTAACGTGGTTAAAAAGTACTGTGTAGGCTTCAGCTAAGCCACAAAGTAATGAAGTAGTAATGTGTTTCTTTCCGAAAAAGGCATTCAAGGAAAATGACGTCAATCCGGTGGTAAAAAAATCAATAGAATCTTTTCATGTCTTGATCGTTTTGATGAATTTTAATTGCAACTGATTGACTGACCTGATGGACCTTTTTGAAGCCGAGCCCCCAACTGAGAAGCGCACCTGTTTCTTCTCATGAACGTATAAATAGGCTTGTGATATTTATTTTACGGTCAAATTTAGAAGGTCAGAGGCGTAAATAATAAATAAGGCGACAAGAGAATGAAAAACGTATTTCAGCAAAGAAAGTGTCAAAAATATCAGTAGTGTTGCAAAGAAATTGCATATATTTTATTGTATAAAGAAACATAATCATCACAAGCACTATATATAATCAGGATGAGCATTCTGGCATGATTTAATCATAACTGTGGGGTGCAGGTTGTTTATGATATTTGGATTCACTATAGGCTCATATCCGCTCCAGTGCTATGAGCTGATGACTTACTGTATCTGTTGTTACAGAATATGGAAGTGTGGACTGTAAAGGCCTAACAAGATGGGCACTTACGTGAATCCTTAATCCGGATTGCAGAGAGAGAGAGAGAGCTCGTATTCATTGTAATTCACCTCACGCCTGCCCTGTCAGAATGCAGCGGTGCCGCTGCCAAGGCTCCACTTAAAGGAATGCATCTTACAGTCCTTGTCAAATGGCCAAACAGATCTATAAGTTATATTTATGTTAATGCGGTGTCACTGTGGTGATATACCTGCCTCAGAACCTTTCCTGGGATGAGCCAAATTGACATGTTTTGTATCTACGTTTCTTATAGAGTGTTTAAAGAATCACTGGCTCTCAACACTCCAAACCCCCTTGCCCTCCATTCGCCCTCAATTCATTGTCCTTCCTTTGCTTCCCATGCCCTCAGCCCTTCGCTCCTTCCGCTCCAAAGCAATTTTGTGCATTTGCAAAGGAGCTTGGGCAGGCTGGAGCTGCTAATGCTGGGATTGTGCCCATTTGAGGGATATTGTAGAGATGCATGGCAGGGAGACAGCGCAAATCTAATTTAACCTGCTCTGCTGTGTGCTGCTTGGCTCTGCCGATACAGCTGTCATCTGGTGTCATCTGGTGTCATCTGGTGACGGTATTACCACGACCAAACCACAATGAAACCCCAAAGACAGATGTAATATTCTACTGATTATAGAGATCAAATCACTATGGAAATAGTCTCATTTAAATGTAAACCAGCACATTAACAACGTACCATGAGACCGTGACATATATTCGTGTTGGAGGAATTATTGTGACATAATGTGATGATCAAATTAGTAGAGTGATGTGCTTACTGTGCATTATTATCAGCATAATCCCCAAATGGATGACATCATTTCATCTAACATCTGTCTGATTTTGCACAGACAGTTGATTCTTTTCTGCCTGCAGTTATTTTATTCATCCTTTATTTAACCAGAAGTCCCATTGAGATGCGATATCTCTTCTGCAGTACAAACCGGGACAGATACCATTACAATGAAAAACATACCAAAACACAGCAACAGACACTAAACCTACAGGACTCAGAGGCTAAAATGACTACAAACACAACCGATTCAAAAATATTTTTAAACGATGTGATCTTGATGGCGGCCTTTTCTCGTCCAGGCACTGCTGTGCTTTTCACTGTAAACAAACTAAATCTAAATCCAAATGTTCTCAGAGGTTGGGTTTGTGTTCAGTCAGCAGAGAACTCACTTTGCTGTAATGACCTGCAAAATGGGTTGAGATAAAAGAAACCATGAACTTATAACCAACACTACCCCCTCTATTTCACTGCATTGCACTATTTATTGTTGTTTATAATACAGCACTATGGGAGAGGTCAGCATTCATGGTATATGTAGCATTTGAATGTGGGATTAAAGGAACAGTTCAACATTCTGGAAAGTGTGCTTTCTTGCTGAAAGTTAGGTGAGAAGATCAATGCCGCTTTCATGTCTGCACATGAACATGAAGCTACCGCCAGGAGCCGTATCATTTCGAGAGAGGGGAAAAGATTTCAAGTTAAGTTTACCTTGCAGTCTGTCAGGAATCCATTGCCACTTTTAAAAGACGGTGCCAGAGTTATAACATACGTGCGCTCACAACAGCTTGTGTATAAATCACAATATGCAAACAAGCAGGGAGTTAAAAGATTATCAACAGTGAGTACAGTAAGTGTGCATTCTGCCTTTGTTATGCAATCAGACTATTCTTGCCCCTGTAAAGGCTGAGAACATGATGATGAGGGAACACTTGTATCACTGGCGCAGCTCGGACTCACTCTGCCAATGTTGTCGCCCACAAACATCCCAATCTGTGCACATCTCTGCCCTTCTGACTTGTGTGCTCGGTCGGGAGGAGCTTTCAGAAGCGTCTTAGGAGGGATGAAGGCTTTAAGTAGTTTAGCTGGTCATGACATCATCTTTCACTCAGCCTGAAAAGTGATGACAAGGCTCAAATCCCTATTGGATCAATGCTTCTATGAAGGCTCCACTGTTTCCATGGTCACACACTATCCCTGGCCTGCAGTCTCCAGAGACATGGCGAACCACAGTTGTATCCCACCCACCCAGCCATCCACCAAACCCACACACAGTGTCTTATGATTAAGGCTGCAGGAAGCCTGCCCACAGCATTGAAACTCAATTTGTAGCATCTTTTAGGGAGAATGTATCAGAAAGGGCGCAGTCTAAGATATAGCTGAGAAATATAGCTGAGAATGCGATGTGCATGGCGTCTTGATGGCGGCCTTTTCTCGTCTAGGCACTGCTGTGCTTTTTATTGGAAACAAACATAAATCTACACAAAGAGGTTTAATTCCAAAGGTTCTTCAGAGGTTGGGTTTGTGTTCCGTCAGCAGAGAACTCACTTTGCCGTAATGACCTGCAAAATAAATAATGAATTTATAACTAACACTATCCCCTCTATTTCACTGCATTGCACTATCTATTGTTGTATATATAATACAGCAACATCAATAATGTTCATCACATTATAATCAAGTATAATCATATTAACGGATGTGTCGTACTAATGATTGGAAATGGGAGAAGTCAACATTTATGGTTGGCTGTAGCATCTGAATGTGGAATTAAAGGAACATTTCAACATTCTGGGAAGTTTGCTCTCTTGCTGAAAGTTAGATGAGAAGATCGATGCCGCTTTCATGTCTGCACATGAATATGAAGCTACTGCCAGGAGCCGTAAAAGTTGCGTGACTATTTCTTGGCCAGTCACAGTGACTTCCTGGAGTTGCATTCACGGCTGCCATGTGGCTCCTCCCACTGATAGCCTTGTCGTCATATAATGTAAACACCCTGAATGAGTTACTTGTGCTAAAATTTAGATGAATCTTAATTAATTTCTTTAATCGCAGAAAAAATGCTTTTGCTATATTCCTCTTACCAGCCCCATTAAATTTGATTTGAATGTTTCTTTGTTGCTGACAACATCATACCTCCAAAGAAAAAAAAGTCTTCCAGATAAAATTCACGAGTTCAAAACATCTGTCATCTATTTTCATGTGTCTTTGTTTTCTAGGAGATGAGAAAAATAATCATTTCGTTTTTGTGACCAATGACATTCAGGGTGGATCGTCACAGCATCTTGCGAAGTGATTCATCCAGCCATAAATATTAAAAGGAAAATTGTTGTTCTTTTTTTTTTATCCTACAGTGCTGGCTATGATGCTGTCCTGGACAGAAATGTAGCCATCAAGAAGCTGAGCAGACCCTTCCAGAACCAGACCCATGCCAAGAGGGCATACCGGGAGTTGGTGCTCATGAAATGTGTCAATCACAAAAATGTAAGTGATCCAGCTGAGGGGTAACAGGGAATAGGAAAGAATGCAGGGATGATGAAAATGTATCCATTGTCAGAACGAAGCACAGTTTCAAGCCATACCCCAGTCGGTGTCTATTTTTGGTTCTCAATAAATCTCTTCGCTACAAAACTGAGACGAGCGACTGCGACGTTGTGACTGTGCTAAACTTGATGCCTCCAGAAATGTACTGAACTGGCAGGAGAGTGAAACAGAGAGCACTTCAAGGCATGAATGTAATCTCCAGTGCCACATGTTTGACCTCTTCCCTTCTCCTCCGTCTCTTTTTCCTCTCCTTCACGTTTATCCCCGCTCCTTTGTTACAACTCACTTCTGTCTCTTACTCAGCGGCGTCCTTCACTATGGTCATTATGCCAACTTGTATCCCCGTCCATTACTGCCACTCAGATGTGTATATTTACTGTCACTGCTATGTGTTGATCCTCTCCATGCTCTTCTCTCTTTCAGATCATCAGTTTATTAAATGTCTTCACACCACAGAAATCATTAGAGGACTTCCAGGATGTGTGAGTATATTAAACCCTTTCTACGCATAATTACATTTCCATGAAAAACATAAATTTAGCTCATGTAACAGGCAAAAAAGGCTACTTGTTTTCATTTAAATTGTATCCCAAATGAACAAAAGGAGACTGATTTAACTATGTATTATGTGCGTGTTACTACTTCGCACCTGCAGTTGTGAGAACACAACCGCTGGAGTGTATTCAGTGAAACTACTGTAGGTGTAATCCGAGGAAACTGGAGGTATCCTGTTCTCAAACTGAATGATAAATGAGAGTGTGTTCACGTTTAGAGCAATCTCATGCAGGTAAATAGTACTGCAGAGGGATTCATGTGTCTTTTTTGGCACTTTTTTCTGCCCAAAATGGTAGGAATGCACAGTTTATGACTTTCACGGCGCGCTATTATTGTAAATCATTTTATTGAACATCTCATCCAATAACTCATCAAACACTCAACTGATACCAGAAATATAATTTAAAAAAACCTTTTCTCAGGTACCTAGTGATGGAGCTGATGGATGCCAACTTGTGCCAGGTGATTCAGATGGAGCTTGACCACGAGAGAATGTCCTACCTGCTCTACCAGATGTTGTGTGGTATCAAACATCTGCACTCAGCCGGCATTATTCACAGGGTACGAAAGCAAAACCCCACAGTTTTCTTGTGTAACTACTGAATATGGTTTTGGGTTGTGTGTTTTTTCGGGGACAGCAATGTGTAGTCAAACATCAGTAGCCATACAATTTGTCACCTTGTTTACCCTATTGGCAATCAAAGGCACAGAGGAAACATGGGTTTTAATCCCTGGTGCTTCGGTCTTCACTGGGTGTCCCAGCAAACACATCTGGCAGGGTTCACAGAGTGGGAAGCCTGTGAGGGATCATGTCTATGTCAATGCAACAGGAGATTTAACTGGTTTACCAAAGCAGCTACACAAGGGGAACGATGTCAACAGTTGTTAAGCAGACACATTGCCAAAGTGCACAGGGTAAAGGCAATTCCAGATTGGCGAGAAAAAGTAATCATTACTATAAAAAAATAAATAAAGCTGAGTACGACCAAATCATTGCCTCCAGTTTCACTATGTACCGTTTCAGACATTTTATTTGTCAATGTTCATTTACATGCTAAATAAGAAACATACCAGAGATCATTGAAACTTGTCAACAGAAAAGAGTGTTTGTGACCAAAATATACAGTTTCTCACACCAAGTCTTTTCCCACCTCCAGGACCTCAAACCAAGCAATATAGTGGTGAAGTCAGACTGCACCCTGAAGATCCTGGACTTTGGTCTGGCCAGGACCGCAGGCACCAGCTTCATGATGACCCCTTATGTGGTGACTAGATACTACAGAGCCCCAGAGGTTATCCTAGGCATGGGGTACAAAGAGAACGGTGAGAATGCATCATAATCAAATGTAGACATATTTAAAGCAGAATAACACTGGAGTGATTCTATTGTTTGCTCTCTTTGTTAAAGTCCCACATTCACTTTGCCACAGTCAGTCAAAACAACTTTGGGAGTCAACGTCTACCTGTAGTCAACACCTTTGAAGCAGCTGTGTTACAAAGTCATTTTAAATGGCGATTACATTATAGCAGCAGTATGTCTATGTGAGCTGTATGTAACTTATTTTTTAAACCAGCGACTTACCTGCGGTGGAACAAAGAGCTGGAGCTTCTTGTAGAAAGTATATATAATTGTTTTGACTTTTCATGAGCATTAATGATCAGTACAAGTGTGACCTATTAATGATCCCAATTAGCTGTGAAACTGACAAACACATCTGGTGGAGTCTTTGCAAACGAGCTGGAGTTAATTGAAGTGTTGGGCGGTATGAGTCACTGATTAGAATCCCCCAGAACATCAGACCTGTGATTGAATGCCAGCCTAAGCCATGACTCATTAGCCACATTCCTCCCACGTAGAAGCCTGTAGTCTCCAAGGCTTTTGAATTGCCTGCCGCTATAGTTAGTCCTCCGCTTCTGCTCATCTTCTGCTTCTCTGTCTGTATCTATTTCATTCAAGTTTATCTCTGTGTCACATGCTTCTCACTAATTAATTCCCCCTCACCGAATGACAGCTAATCACCGTTGCCTCTCCCAGAAAGCTTGATGTGTCTAACACTAACCGTTGCCTTCCTCTCTTTTCTTTTGCTCCCTCTTCGTCTTTCTGTCACCTCTGTGCGTGCAGTGGATTTATGGTCGGTGGGGTGCATTATGGGAGAAATGGTGCGCCACAAAATCCTCTTCCCTGGGCGGGACTGTATCCTTGTTATCTGATGGTAACACTATTTTTGTTCATGGGTTTGTGTCTGCTGTTATATAATGCGGAATGAATTAAAAAAAATCAATCATTCTTTGTTTTAAATACGACCAGCCATGGTGGGTTTCAAGTGTCTGACTCAAGATGGATTACTGCCTTTTGAAGCACTCTTAGAGTCAAGTGCTTGGAGCGGTTGGAATAATTTAATATAGTAACTACGGGCGTGTCTTCCTTTATTCCCGGAAATAATGTAAATGTTTAATTCATACAGTAATAACCATCACATACTTTCGTATCTCGGTCAATTTTTGCTTTAGTTCCATAATTTTCCATTTCTTAGTTCCATTTACTTTGAAGAATATTCTGTACCTGGCCTGATGTTCTCTGCGTGTAACTGAGGTGAACTAAACCACACTCACATCTGACTGTCTTTATAACACATGTCCTCTTTTAACGCTTCCACCTGCAATAACATCATACAATAAGCCCTGTGCGCTCTTGTTCTCAAGTCAGTATATTTGAATCTTAAGCTTCACTCAGTCTCATATTTTGGCAAGAGGGAGTCTTCTCTCTCGTGTGCCATTTGGAGAGTTTTTGTGAGGGCTACCTGGTGTGTTCTCCTGCAGCGAGTGGGCTGTAATCTCCAAGATGACGTTGTTCAGATTTGGATAAATAGTCCCCGATGCTGAGTTTGTGCACATGTGTGACGTACATCCTGCCATCTGAGGGTGCCCAAATATGTGAGTCAGACTCAGTTATTAAGCACTCAGTGAATTAATAATTGTTGAGCTCATGTAGCAGCTTACTTGAACTCACATGCTGGTGTAAGGAAAGTTGAAATGTTAAAGGTTAGCATGTCAGTTAAAAAAGTTAACACAGCTGCCATGATGGGGAAGTATTATGATGCAAGGCTGAAATCAGTTATATTGATTTATATTTTCCCATGTATTTTCATGGGATTTGTTGACAACAATATAGAATATCACCAGCCTCTTTCTTTAAAATGATGAATGTACCGTAAGTTGTTTAGATAAGCCGTGTGTGTCTGCAGGTGCTTGTGACTAATACTGTGGTCCCTCCATCCCTGAACAAAGACTAATTCTCTGGAGAAGTAGAAAACCCCTGCAATGAGCTCTGCACCATCCACCCCCCCCCCCCCCCCCTCTGTCTCTGCTCTCACAACGACCTGAAGTTCTTATCACCTAACAATCCTGTCTTACTGTAGATCAATGAACTGTAGCCATGCACGTTTTTTTGTTAATCTTCTGCTTATAGATCAGTTCCTGGACTGGTACCCTGTCCTTGCTAATCTTAATTTACTTCATAGACTTTCCGACCTGAAGTATTGACCCGGCTGAAGTTATCTGCTCCTTCCTGAGTGTCTGTCAAATATGATGATATAGAAGATATAGCGGCCTGTCTGCACGGGCCGCAGCACAGCGAGCCTCAGGGTGGCTGGGTGTTCGAACAGCGTGTTAAATAAGTGGCTATGGAGTGATGGGAAGGACACTGCAGTTGTATTTTGGGTTTGGCTGACGCGTTGCATAAATATTGACAAGTAATTACTGGTAAAATGCCCAGCTAAGAGATGGCTTGTAATGCATATTGTCATGTTGCTTAATTTTAGGAATGCATTACTCATATTTGTTGTTACTTTATAAAGTGCCAAGTCACAGTGTGACTTCAGCTTCAGTATTGTGGTGTATTTCCGAGTGACACGGCGTATGTGAAACATAATTAGTAATGAATGAGAGGGATTTAAATTGAATTACACACATTTGATTGGATCGCTCAAAGGTAGACGTGACGTGACAGAGCGATGGGGCTGCAGAGGACTGTTCCTCCACACTCGACCCACTGTGTTGAGGGGGAGGATGAGGGTGAAATGTATAAATCAGAGCTGTAATGTAAGCAGAAATGTAGAGAGACCATAAAGGAAGTGACTCATGTGACATATTGGGACCCTACTCTTTCCCCCTTTGACTCATAGATCTGAGGTCCGCAGTATGAAATCATTTTTTTGACACATTTTTAGCAAGTAATAAATGAGGGATACAAGAGGAAAACTTGTATTTTGATGTACTTATACGTAAGTCATTTTAGGAGTGAGAAGAGTGATTTATAATGCGAGTGTGTATGTGTGCATGTGCCTGTGTGTTTGACCCCAGTGGACATGTGGTCAGTCGGCTGCATCTTTGGAGAGGTGATAAGAGGGACAGTGCTGTTCCCTGGGACTGACCGTATCCTTCCGACCTTTCCGCCGCTTCTCTCACTCTGTTTCACATGTAAACCTGAATATCGAAGAAACTCCACAGCGTTTTCTAGAGGGCACAAAGTTAAGTTACGTTCTGGTGCATAATGATTCCAGACGTGAATACCTCCAAACACAGTGGCGTGTCGTGCTTTTTTTGGCACTGACACCTCTCGCCGTCTGGGTGAAACCATCTTAGCCGCGGATAAGAGCCTTAGTGGATGCGAAAGGGATTGCCTCTCTGAACGTTGGGTGGATCATGGCCAATGTGCAACGGAGACAAAAAGGAGGTGGAAGTGTGCAGCGTTCCAGCAAGATGAAGTAACGGGGGGATCTCTGGTGGCCCTGGCAGCTAACTGCCTCTGGCACCCTCTGTGAGAACACGGGGAGGGGGAAGGGGGAGGGGGGGGGTCATTTGCAGTGTGTGGAGGGTTAAGAGAGGAAGCATTAGTTGCCAGCAAGGCGGGGGAATCACAAGCTGACACACCACATAACCATGCATACACAAAAACACAACCACGTGCTTCATGTCTCTTGTTAATTATAAACGTGCTTATATTCTCGCCAGGAGGGTCATTGGCAGGTTCTTTTATGACCCAATGAATATACAGTAGGTATTTCATCTATTTTAAGCAGATACTAAACGAATGTGTTGTATGAAACAAGAGATCACCGGAGAGCTATTTCGATTCCCGAGAAAATAATTATTCAAACAAAACTGTGTTTTTGGAGGACAGTGAAGGTAATAGAAGGGAACGGAATTGGATGCATACGGAGGTGTATAATTCTCTTCACTTATTAAGACAAAAACTTCAATCTTTTGTCATTTACCATGGATGCATGTTTTGGGGTAAACCAAAAGACGTGGTGGAGTAACACCTGAGTGGACACTGAGGCACACAGGATGCTGTATATCCCATGTGTGTTTCCCTTAACCCTCACCTACCACACCAGATATCGACCAGTGGAACAAGGTGATTGAGCAGCTGGGCACACCCCTACCAGAGTTCATGAAGAAGCTCCAGCCCACAGTGAGGAACTACGTCGAGAACCGGCCAAAGTACGCAGGTCTCACCTTTCCCAAGCTCTTCCCCGACTGCCTTTTCCCTGCTGACTCTGAGCACAACAAACTCAAAGGTGAGAGCTTGAACTGCCAGAATGGACTGTATCTTAACCATTTATTGATATTTGCATGTGCTGTGGTGGGATCCTGTAATGTAGAGCTCTGCAGTATTTTCAGGGAGGATCTCACAAAATAGGTAATAACCTATGTCGTAATATCACTCATAGGATTCTTTACGATAAACATCTTTGTTAACTACAGAAGCCCTGAAACATAAGGTGTAAAACATTTTATCTCCCATATAGGACATAATAATATGTACACACACAATAATTATGTGAGAGATGAAGTTGTGTCAGGAGGCCTGCACAACGCCTGCTTTAAATCATAACAGAAATATGATGTCTGCCCATTAAATGGTTTGAATAAATGATCTAGTTTAGGAGCGGTCTTGACTACCTCTTCTTCATAGCACTTCACAGCACCTGTAAAACACTTTGACAGGAAAGTATACTGTTGCATTGTCACACCAGAAAATGTCTACATTCTTACATGATAGATGCTACCAACAGATTCATTCATCAGATCGGTTTGGGGTTAAATGTTTCAACAACTATTGGATGGATTGCCATGAAATTTGTAACATACCTCCATGTTGAATTCAATGTATTCCTATGCAGAGCGTTAACCAAGACATCATTTATTTTTTCTGTCTCAGTTGAGAAGAGCCACCTCTCCTCCCAGCATTTTTAAAAAAGTGGAAATTCCTTCCATTGAGAGATAGCAAAATATGCCTTTTCTGTTGCCCCGCTCTTACATCAAAAGCTCCTGTCTGGTAAAGTTCTCATGAATCACTTTTGTATTCTGGCTGCTCCCCGCTGGAGTGACAGTGTTAAAGGAAATGCAGCTAGAGAGAGAGAGAGAGAGAGAGTGTGGGAGGGTTGTGAGGCCGGGTGGAACTGCTGCTGTTTTGAATGTTTTGTTTCGGTAGGAACTGAGACAGGCATCCTTTGGGCTTTGGTTTATTTTGAACTGTATGAGGAAGAGACAGACTGACAGTACTCGGGGATAGAGAGAGAGGGAAGAAGTGTGGAATAAGGAAAGGTGGAGGAGTCGTTTTACAGATTCGCCAATCCGTTTGTTATTGACGTGCTGAGGAGAACTGCAGCGGTTGCGCCCCGGCTCATCTGTCTTTCTGTTCGGGTTCTCCGGTCCTTTGCTGGCGTAGAGCTATTTATAATGGGGTCAGTGTGTGTCGGAGAGAGATGGTGTGTGGTTCAAGGGTTCTCAATTTCAGATCAGTCCAAGAAGGCTTTGAGCGACTGCTCGTGCTGGTGGCATTCTTGTATGTTGAGAAGCCACATGTTTATCAGAAAATACTGTGCATTATGCATACTGATGCGCTTATTAAACTGTATTTAGAAAGACACCAGTGGGAGCAAGTGATTTCTTAGACTCCACACATGACTTTACATGATTATCAGCCTGTAACGAGGAGCACAAAATACATTTTGCACTAATCAACAGTAGATATGTATATGGGAGGAGCCAGAATCTTGAATTTCAGTGAGTCCCAGAACATACATACTCTGCAGTAAATACTCTTTTCCAAAGCTCTCATTCTGTAAAAACTGTGGGTTTATTTGCTAACCCCCATGTGATTGAGGCTTTGTGAGACTCCGGTTCCCTTTGACAAGCTGCAGTTGTTTATTATTCTCTTTAATCCCTGACATTTCTCTCTCTCTTCTCTCTTTCTCGTCCTCCCTTTCCGCCTTATTGTGTTCCAATTTACTTTTGGCATATTATTAGCATAGAGGACTATTTTCTTGCCTCGTTATCTAAACCACATGTCTTTTGTTTCTTCAAACCACAGCTAGCCAGGCCAGAGACCTGCTGTCTAAGATGCTGATCATCGATCCTGCTAAACGGATATCGGTGGACGATGCCTTGCAGCACCCCTACATCAACGTGTGGTACGATCCAGCTGAGGTGGAGGCGGTAAGTCGGCCCTTTGGCAGAGCAGTATATTGATTACCATCCTAAGCTCAGTCCTCTCCTCTCTGTCTTTGATTGGTCAGCACTGTTTCATTCGTATTTGCACTGGCGAACATTTTTATTGTTATCCTTTTTTAATCAAAAGCAATTATAACAATTTACAACACTAATGTTGAAGTTTAAACTACAGTCTGTTCTGGATCAGTGTTCATTAATTGCTGAATCAGTGCATTTATGATTGTGTTTAAACATTTCGGTTCACATCTCTTTTTCTTGTTCCTCTCACTCGTGGTTTTAATGTTCATAACTGAACTTGAATAGCTTTTTCCGTTCAGCAAATAACCATCGATTTGTACGACTCGTAAGATAAAGTACAGCTCATTTTTGCTGCTATTTGTAAAAGAGCGACGTAGTGTTCAGTTTTGTAATGCAAGAGTGGTGTTGTTTCTGGTTTAAGTCCAATTTCTTCATCAGCGCCTCATTAGTATGAGGTGACAGAGAGATTGGGAAAATAGAAAAAAGCCATCTGCAGCACGATACAGTTGCACAGATACCACTTCTACTTGCAGCAATACACTAATGAGTGCATGACCAGCTGATGCATTTCAGCGTTAAACACCCTGTTGGTTAAAAGTAGCTTTTGTAAAGACGCCACGTGACACACCTTCATTGTAGTTCATCTTTAGAGGATTTCACGACCGTGTACTTGTCTAAGTTGTTTAGTTCTTGATGGTTTTCAATGATGACATTGTTGTTAGAGTTGATGTGGTATGTATGATATAGCTGTGAATGTCATTTCAACACTTTTTTCTGCTGTTTTCTCTTTCTCTTATGTCATCTCATGCTGATGAAGGCCAGAGATCTCATCCAAATATCCATGGTAAATAACAACCACCCTACATCAAAGAAAAGAATCCAATGGGACTAAAGACTACATATTTGGTTCAGCACTGCCAATCATTAATCATGATTTTAAAAAAAAGAAGAATGCCAATAAACATGTTTAGAGAAATACAAACTGCATATTTTTGATAGATCTTCATGAGGAGAACCTCTTTACTTCTGTCTGGCTTTAGCTGCTGAATGCTGACATGTAACTGTCATGTCAGAGAGGTTTATGGGTGGTCCTGTCGCCTGCAGTGAGATCCCGGGGTCAGAGTCTGGGGCAGGATCACAAGGGTTGACTGACAGCATATGTGTGTCCTGTTAGATAAAATGACAACCCTCGGGAAGGACATATGCACTTAAGCTGGACAAACCACCAGATTTCCTCTTATCTCCCTGTCTGTCAGGAGCTCAACGCAGATTTGTGTGATGACGGCGATATAAAGTTTTATTTTCCGTCATTTACGCGATTTATTTCCTTCGTGTGCCTGCTTTAAACCCCAGCATGTCTTTGTGTGCACACAGTGCACGTTAAAGTGACAATTTCATATCAGGATGTGTTTCTCTTGTTCAGGGTTTGTTTTTCATTCCCATCTTTGTATTTATTTGTCAGCAATTCCACTTTGCTAAATCTGATGCATCATTATGTAAAATGTATTTGTATTTGTATGGATATTCCACCTTGGAGATATCAGCCATATAAATGTCCTGTTACTAAGATCTTTGTACTCTCTCCCGTTTAGCCTCCACCTCAGATCTACGACAAGGCGCTGGATGAAAGAGAACACTCCATTGATGAATGGAAAGGTGAGAATGACTTATTTAAACCATAAACAGATTTTTTCAAACACTTCATACGTTTTAATAACTCCCTCTCCTTCATTTTGCTCCTTGGCAGAACTCATTTACAAAGAGGTGATGTGCTTTGAGGAGAGAACGAAGAATGGCGTAGTGAAGGGACAGCCTTCACCTTCAGGTACTCTCAGTGCATAACCCTAATCGCTCTGTAAGTGAATTTACTATAACCTTACTGGAGTTACTTGTAAATAGAGAAACCCATCGTGTTGTTGACCATGTGTCTCTGTCTTTTGCATCTCCTATTTTAAAGTTAAACGTTGTTCAGTGTTTGTGCCAAGTGTATTCGTTAAATGGTATTATTGTTTGACAGCTAATCAGTAATTGCAAAGAATGCCTCTTAACATATTTGATTGCAGATGCTGTGTGCACTTTAATGAGTTGTGTTTGTGTAAATGTACAACATGTCATGACTTAAGATTTGGGTCCTTTGGGGTCCGTCACAGGACATTTCAGTCCTCAGCTGCAGCTGACATTTTATACTCTTCTGTTGTCTGCTAAGGAGCTCCAAGCACAGTAAGTGCTGTTCTCATAGTTTGCCACATGGGGGCAGTGTGGAGTCATGTTAGCGCATTGACCAGGCCACTCAGACCTCACTGTGAAAATAGCTTACTGTTGGGTAAAAACAGCAGACATTCTTCATTAAAGAAGATTAGAAAAGCAAACCGAAGCTAACTCCTGCAGAGACAGTAGCACCTACTGATCAGGAGAGGTAACTGCCACGTGTGAATGTGAAGGGAAATCCAAAATGCCGTAAAGTCTGAACTCTGTCTCACACAGTACCATTAACATAACAATGCTGTAATCGTTATTCATAGAGGTATCACCAGGCCAGTGTATTTGTATACTTGTATATCTTATATTAGTAACACATTAACTATCCTGGACTACAAAGATGAAAAGATAGTTCACTGAGTGCAGCGGGCGGCTGTCCAGTAAGATTGAGAAAGCCCTCAGGCCTTATTAGTGGTGGCACAACACAAGCTATAATCTCCCATCACAAGCTGTCGGCAGAGTGTCTCCCAAGAATAGTCTTCATTCATTTATGATTCACAAGCTTCATTAATCTTATGCTCAAATCATCTTTAAGACTAAGATTTTAATTTGTGCTGCACCCGCGTGGTGACTTTTAACAGATATTTCTGATGTATTTAATGCAAGTAAACTTACAAGTGAAGTGACAGCTGTAATTAATGCCGGCCATTAATCCTGCTTTGTTCTCTGTTTTATTTTGGGTCAGCTGAAGTACCCGCCAGCCTCCATTAAGCAATTACCTCCCACAGGGAACAGACACAAACAGCAGATTTACCAGATTTGTCCTCTGTAGAGGACTGTCTGTATTAACAATTTCTCCTCAGGTTGGCTTCACACGTATGTTCTCATCCTTTTCAATCAGGCTTTTATTTCTTTGGCAAAAGCAGACTGGCCATTTTGGATATTTTAAGAGTCTCAAAAAGTTTACAGCCGCCTGCTTCCACCTTTGACTTCAAACCAGATCAATATGAGGAAATGGGATTGTAATTAAAAAAAACGGTGACCGACCCAGCCATAGCAGACACCTTTAGTGATACGTGAATCATAAAGGCTGTCATACCAACACATCTTTATGGCATCAACATGAAATAGCATTACTTATGCCAGTATAAGATGAAATCCTAACAATGGTCTGTACTGAAACTACCCATCAGCTACTTGTTGGCATGTAAAACAAGCCCACCTTAGTGATCACCCTTTGACGATGTTTCCTGTGACAACAACCATTGGACCCAAACCTTACTTACCCCTGTTTCATTATAGACACACTGTGATTGTGGTGTCCCACAGGTGTCGTTCATGTTGTTCTCTGTGTGCACTTCTAACGCTTCTAGTTGTATTTCTGCTGCTGTCTTTGCCAGGACTCTTTTACGTTGTAACCCCTTGCTGCTGTTGATTCCCTTAGCACAGGTGCAGCCGTGAACAGCAGCGAGAGCCTCCCTCCCTCCTCCTCCATAAACGACATCTCCTCCATGTCCACCGACCAGACCCTGGCCTCAGACACCGACAGCAGCCTGGAGACCTCTGCAGGACCCCTGGGTTGTTGCAGGTGACTAGCCGCCTGCCTGCGAAACCCCATGTTCTTCCGAAGGTGAAGAACCCAACCGGAATGACCCGACTGAACATACACACACACACACACACACACACACACACACACACACGCACGTACACACACACATAAAAAAGAGTAAAGATCAAAATTAATATATTAAGAACAAAAACACGAGTCATGGAAACACAGAAATGATGAAATCTAAAGCCTGTGCATTGTCATTCAAAAACAGCGGTGGTATTTAAACTGAAGTAAATGAGATATATGTTAATGATCCTCTAGTTGCTTTGCTTATATTACCCCACATATCTTGTATATGGCATCCAAACGAAACGACCAAATGCTTCGACTCGCGTCTCCTATAAAGTGCATACTGGCTGGCTGCTGGTCTCCCAATTCCTTACAAAAGCATTTATCCTCCAATCATTGTGGCAAGGTGGGCTGCCATTTTGCTCATCACTACAGTACAATACGTTCTCCCTCTGCCCTTCCCCTGTCAAACCCCTTATGTAATGACACTGCTGTATTTTAACCTCTAGGCGGTGTCTTAGACGCCCTCATAACCACCCAACACAACCCCCAATGTAAGGTTGCCTGATTCGTGTGTTTGTGTGTGGTTATTCTGCAGGGATATGTAGTCGCTCTCACCCAGAGCGGCGCTTCCTGCGCTACTTGTAAATAATGTAATTCTGTACAGCTGAAGGGGCACACAGAGTGGGACTGACGGCCAGTACACTGGGAGGTTGTTTTTTTTCTGACTAGCGCACCTTGCCACATCACCGCTTTCCACCTCAGTTGCCCCCTGCCTATTGCTGTAGTCCTGCATGATTAGATTTAACTCAATGCTAATCTCACTGTATGCTAAAATGAGTCTGTATACAGACTTTTGTTTATATACGATGTAAACTAACTCAACTCCAGACATTGGGGGGGGGGGGTCTGGTCACAGGATAGGACGAGTGAATGTGTGTGTGTGTGTGTGTGTGTGTGTGTGTGTGAGTGTGTTAACCACAGGCAAGCCATTAAGACATTAGTAAATGTCAGGGCTGAGTTTGGGACTTAAAGGGTCAGTACACTCTGAAGTAAATTATTTTGATTGTGCTCAGACTTCATGACGTTACCCTTAAGGGGTTTAGGAAGTCTGATTTTTGTGTCATGTCCCTTTTATTTCTCCTGGCAGTGTATGATCGGTCCCTCCGCTGCCCCACGCTGGCCCACAGCCCTGCATGTCATTGTGTACCATTAACCCCTCATAGGCACAGGTGGTTGGTCTATTTCGCTGTGGTGTTGCCACAAAGGAGACCATTCTTATTTATTTGATTGTCTGAAACATGGAAGGCTTTTAGAAAAGGGATACAAATGATACAGTGGGAAGTTTAAAGGCGGGCGATGAGTGTTAATCGTAGCAATGTATCATTTTGTTCTCAAGAAAAACCCATGTACGTCCTTTCACTACACAACGCACAAAAACTAAAATGTTTTTGTCAATAAAACTGGATAGAGGCAACCCAACAGTTCTGTTGACTACATTATCTCTTAGCTGGAAGAACTTATTTATTGAATTATTTATTTTTGATGGATGGAACCTGAATATGGCAAGTGCCTTTTGGAATGAAGCATTTCAAGTGCAGAAATTGTATTATTTTGGGTATTTTTTCCTATGCTTCTTCTTTTTCTGCCTTAAAACTATCCGAATCCCCAATCCACCAATGTTGGCGGAAACATTAAAAAAACCACTGTTTGGCCAGATGTTGGCGCTTTAACCTTAAGGTCTAGCCAGTGACGGTGACTTTTTGTGGTGTGAAATCAAACTGCTTTCTTAAGATTGTAAGGCTATAAAGACATACCTGTGCTAGTTTTTACACAACATGAAAGGTTTTCTGCCATTTTGCATATTGATTTAATCTAATTTCCCCTCAAACTGAATCTCCATAAAATAATGTGATCCGATTTTCTCAAACTGGGACCCGAGCACACAAACACGTACAGTTACAGCCCACCACTGTAGGTCACATCCAACCTTTGATATTTCACCCAGAGCCAAAAAGACCATCTAAAGTCCATCCCATTCAAAACATGAGATCCACTGCTCACAACAACAGTTTTAGCTACAGTTGTGAGGATACAATAGTTGATTTAATTGAAGGTGTTCCTACAGCTACTAAAGCTTTTCTTTCTTTTCATGCTTTAGATACAAAACACTAGAAGTAGGTGATCCACAGTATAACTTGTCTACTACGTGCATGTCTTATTTATTCTGAGTTAAATAGTTCACATTATCTTGGTTTCCACAGCCATATTCCATGTTCTCACGCAGGGTTGTGTGGGTTTATGGGCAAAGAACCATTAACAGATGCTGGGTTAAAAAAAACCACATTTTACAAGCAAAGGAATCATTTCTGTTGTAATAATTCTTCCGTCGGATGGAAAGACTTTCTATAAACTGTGAGCTGTATTTGTTTTTGGAGATTATCTCTCCGCTTTATGCATAGTTAGATCAGATTTCCCGTCACCACTTGACAATCAGGCAACTGACAACATACAAAGATTTTACACTATCCCTTCATGAAACAAACATCTGTTTGTTTCCAGCACGTCAAAACACTATTTACATTACTTTCTCTTTCCTGTTTATGGGAACTGCATGACTCAAATGTCCGCTATTTAAGAATGACGGTTCAATGCCAGTCATGACATTGTTAAAACATCCTAGAGGTGTGATAACCGCACTGTTTAGTTGGACGTCTAATGTTATTTGACAGTCTAACTGTATCTCTGGTTCAGATGCTACAGCACAGTGGTTTACTTTCTGCATGGAGTCTACCTAAAGCACCTTGTCGCTGTACATGCGATGTCTCAGAGAATGATATTAATAACTTCTAATAGCTACTTTGTTAACACTCTTCCTGCCTGTGGCTTGTGTGCAGTGAAACACACACCGACTCGCAGTACCTTAGCAGAGCTAAGAGGGTGACTGAGGGCGGCGTCTTCAGAATAAGCTACGGCTAGCTTGGCACTCTGTTCAGGGTCTGGCCAGGGCAATCTTTGAAAATACAGGGTGCAACTTTGAAATTTCTTTGTGTTTTTGAAAATGTTCAGATGAATCTCTCACGAAAAGGGGTCTAAGTGTTTTGAGTCGACTCCTACGCCACAGATACGGTATAACTGTACTGTTGCAGATGTTACTACAGGGCATTCATATCCATCCCAACTACATTCTTCTTTTCGAGTCCAAATACTGAAACATGTTCCGTCCTTTTTTTGCTCTTGAATGTGATCTTTTTTTATAAGACGTCCCTCCAGACAATTCTGTTGTAATAAAAAGGTGCTTTTGATCCTGTGTAATGCGCCTGAAGTAGAGATGATTCTAACAGCTGGGTCGTTCAGCACTGAATGTAGAAATGAATTGTTTCACTCACTCCACTGCTGCTCTGCAGTGTGTGTGTATGTGTGTGATTTCAAATTAACCAGCATTCAACACAAACTGTCTGTAAAGGTTGAATTGGAAGATGTGATCTAGACGGATTATTTAACAGTTCATGTTTTCACATTTTTCTTTCAACACAAGATTTTGTGGGATCGCTTATGAGAATGTTGATGGAGAGTCGGTACAGTCATGTGTTTGGAAGTAGTTCATGTGTGTATTCACGTTCAGTCACATCAACCTTAGAATTTAGAAATGTGTCAACTACTAATCCTGCTACTGTTTTTTGTCACAAGGGACTTAAAGTAATCTCTTGTAGATTCAGGATTCAAATGTTCATGTCTGTCAGCCATTTATTTGTAATCTGAAGATGGCTGACGTCTCATTCAGCCACAATATTATTGCCAATATCACAAGTTAGGATGCATCTTGTACTCAGCTGTGCCAACATAAAATCTTTGGACTCAGTACTTGTGACCCCCAGTTTATTGATTTTCACATCTTTCTTTCAAGTCATATTGTATATAACAACAATCCAACAATGCAATAAAAACTTTATTGCACTCAGACAGGGAGGCAAGCTACTGCAAGGGTCGGGCGATGCTGAAATGTTTAGAGTCTTTAAATGTGGAACTCTACAGTAATGAAACCCTGTATAGCTCATCTGAATCAGGTGATGTTGTTCTTCTTTTACAATTACCTTCTCTCTTGTTTCTTTTACTCCGTGCTGTTTTAATGAATCATTCTTTTGACATTGTCAGGTTGAAAAAAAAAGAAAATTCAATTATATCTGTTTCACGCTGATCTCAAAGCTTCAGGCTATAGCGTTTCAAATAAAGTCAAAACAAATGCAAAAGATAAAGAAAAAAAAATACTGAAAGCTGTTACTGTAAACACAACATTTTAAAGGAACTGTGTATGTAAAAATAGTATATGTATGTGATTGAAAATAAAAACAAAATCTTTGATCTTGGACTACAGTGTACCTGTTGATTTATATGTGTTTGTTTCTGGCCTTCTTCTACATAGGAACCATATGTCCAAACTGTCACAGTGACAGGAAGTCCCGCATACATTATAGAGCCAGATAGACTACGTGAATGTTAAGCATATGTACATCGTTTAAAGCTGTATTTGATGTTGTAGCTAGCTTGTTGAGTGGGAGCTAACTGCTTTAACGCTATAAGCTGCTGGGTAGTGTAGTTCATAGTGGTGGAAGAAGTGGTCAGATAGTTAGCTATAAGCAGCAGTACCACAGTGTAAAAATAGCCTATTACAAGTCCTGCATTCAGACGTTTTATGAGCAAGATATAGACTACTATAAATTTATATTTTTTTAGAGATGAATTGCCATTTAACTGTAAACCAGCTTTTTACAGTTGCAGCTCTCTGTGGTGGAGGTCATTTTAAGAACCCGTGCTTATACACGTACTGTTGTAAGCTTTCCTAACCCTCAAAATGTAAATAATAAAGTACAGGTACTTAAAAATAAGTAAACATGGGCTACATATTTATTTTCCACCACCGTTCATAATAAAGCATCATATTCAAATAAGTCATATAAATTGAATAGTAAAAAATAGATCTGCCTCCAAAATGTGGTGCAGCAGAATTAGTAGAACTGATGGGAATACTCAAAAGTAAACAAATGTATTTTCTTGTCAGTTTGGAAAATCTCGTCTTTTATTTTGAAAAACACAACCAGAAGTCGTAACGTTACATGTTGATGTTAACATTCTCCAGTATGGCTGACTGACTGAAAAAATGTAGTTTTGTCTTACAAAGCTAGGGGATAAAAGGCAGGAACTATTTCTTAAAAACATAATCTGTGCAGTTCTTGTGATAAATTCAACATTTCTTGTCATTTAATTCAAGGAAGAGGCTTTACATTCTCAAGGAATACAAACCGGAAGTAGCGTTGTTGTTGCTGGCGAAACAAAAGTAGCTTGATGCTAACACAACGTTCAACAGACTTGTAGGTTAAAAACGCCGGCCGGCTTTTTCAAACGCCGGCCGGCTTTTTCAAACGCCGGCCGGCTTTTTTTTTCGGGGATATTCGCTTGTTACAGGTTCGCCAAAATTACCATTAATGCTGTCAACACATCCGGGAACGTAGTTCTGTCCTTCACAATAAGATATCACGCTTCAACAACTCCACCGTCGCCCGAGCGTCGCCGAGTGTTCTTTCTGCTTTCTCCCATCAAAGTCACTTTCCTATGGTAACTATACCTTCTCTGGTTGGGGTTGGCAATCATGGTCGGTGTTGAAAGATGACATGTTCATATAAAATGATGTATAACATGATAAAGTGCTATTATCCATATCGACTGCCACTTTTCTCTAGTCAAAACAGATCCTATAAGACATATTGTTTAGTTTTTATGAGCTGTTTCATTCATATAAAATGTTTGGGACCACAGTAAAAAATGTCATATATGTTTCTATAAATATTGGTATATCTCATGCCAAATACGTAATTATCATACATCATTCACTTGGAAATAAGTCCACAATAAGTTGACGGTTCCAGCTTCTAAAATGGGAGGATTTGCTGCTTTACGATTGTAAATTTTGCATTATAAACCAGCTGTTCATATTATTAATAAAAAATAATCAATAGTGAAAATAGTAATTGGTGTGAACACTAATATCCACTCGTAATTAAAAATAGGACATATTCTCTACACTTGTTAAATACAAAAAGTTATGAGACAACAAAGGGAGACTCAAATAAAAATGCTTTTTTTATTCATAATTAGTTCTTTTGCGTATCAAGTATCATGACATGAAAATATTCCACTAACCCAGTCCTCCTGTCCCTCCTGTCCTGTGTCCATAATCTGCTCTTTTGTGTTGAACTCACAGAACTAGGTGCCGCTGTCAGCTCGGCTTAAGCCTATTATTTCCCGGTGGAGGGTGCAAAATGAGAAGCGCAGGCTCCCCCTCCCTCCTTCAGTTGTTCAGGCACTTTCCCCCCCTTCATGTGCACATTCCAGATGTCCTGCATTGACCAGCAGCAGGTTTAAATGGGACCTGGTCTTCAGAGGAAGAGTAGCCAGCTCAGGTCTGTACTCAGATGTTTTGTACCCATCAGCAAATCCACACCGCGTGTGTGCATTTGGCTTAAAGCTACATAAATACACTCATAAAGACTTCAACAATATGCAGTCACGTTACAGACATTCACTTATTGTACACCGGCCCGCACGGACTCAAGCACCATCATGCACACAATGCTTGCTACTGAATTTAGCCACCAGGCTTTTAAAGTCCTCAATGTTGACACACTTGATGCTGTAATTCACTTTCTTCACAGTTTATGACCCACAACACACAACTCTGAGTTGGTACTTTGTTGCTGCAGCTTGATGCAATTGATAAATTGTCAGAAGACGACAGGAGACTATTTTTAAAACTTCAATCTCGTATGCTCATAGGTAGAACGTGAAGTGTAATTCCCAAGAGCATTCAAAGAAAGACAGCAGCTCCACATCTGTTAATAGGGAGAGGGACAATTTATCGACTGAAGTTCTGAATTATTTTATCTGGGATTTGTGCCAATGACCCATCGTGCAAGTCTTCAAATTTATCGTTACGAGCTACAAAACATTCCTAAATCCGTATCAACTCAATACGTGCCATATCCATCTGCATATGCGTCACACCACAGTGCGGACTAACAAGTAGTGTCTACGATTATCTATAAAATATTTACATTACAGGCTCTTTTTTTGGTCATGGGGTAAATGAAACAGCACAGAAGCACAGGCACATACACAGTAATATTATCCAATTTAAAATGGCACACACATCGACCGACAGAACATTCAGTACCACCTTGCTGAGACTTAACAAACATGTAAGTGCAAGGAGAAATCTTAATATAAAATATCGCACATTGATAACTTTGCTTAAATATACCAGATAAACATTTAAGTATTACTTTCATTTATTTTTACATACATATGACTGTGTTTTTTTTCTGCATTGTTTCCCTCTATGTACATGAGACAGATACGGAATTACATAGAACAACAAGATGTTTTTGGTTAGATTTTTAAAAGTGAATTATGACAGGGAGGCGTTTTGCATGGTCTTTATGCGTTTTCAGGTTGTTTTTGCTGAACACAACCTTTCTCAACCTTTTGCCTTCCCTTCTATATGGCTCCAGGAGCTAAAGTAAAATAATACTAGCACTGTGTATCATCACAGACCATGGTGTGCTGTGATTACCGCCACGGTTTCTGAGTTAGAGAGTGTCTGTAAGCTGTTTAAATAATGCAGTATTTACAGATAATGTCAGTCTGGCATCACTCCAGGTGATGTCTACATTTATACAGGTGTCTTGCTTTAGACCTACACCTCCTATTTCTTAAATTAAAACATGCCATTAACCTCTGCAATGCAACTTCCCGACTTTTCCCTCAACAGCCAAATCCTGTTTGGAGCCCTCGTAACGTTCACGTCTTATAATAAAACCATTTCCAGTCTTGGCAAGCATATCCCCGCCCTTCCTTCACTGTATCCAGATGGTGTTGTTACGATCTGGTTGGCGGGGGTCGGTGGCTGGGGTGTTGCCAGTCGCAGTAAGGTCACTGAACGTGGAGAAAAACTGCTCCATCTCTTTCTGCAGCATCTGATTTCGCCGCTCAGCGTCGTCCTTGGCGCGTTCGGCGTTGCGCAGCTTGATCTCCGCCATGGTGTACTTCTTCCTCTCCTGGTCCATCTCTTCGTGGAGGCCCACCATCTCCGTCTCCAGCTCCAGGTTACGCTGCTCCAAGCTGCAGAGGAGGTCAGCACAGGGTTAGGGAAAAGAGACAGAGACATTTGGGATATACGCCTATTTGATTCATGTCTGTGCACTAAATAAGAAGCTAGAGCCGGCAGCCATGTTCATTTATCTTTAGCAATTTCCTTCTAATGTCATAAAAAATACACTATGTCTCACCTCTTTATCCTGACCTCGTACTCTGTCTTCTGCTTGTGCATCTCCTGTTTAAGACTGGCCACTAAACTGTGCAAAGCACTGTGACCACTGGGTCCATTACCAACAGTGTAACCATCACTATTATTACTACTGCTGGTCCCCTGACTGCTCCTCCCTGCTCCACTTCCACTTCCTTCCCTGTTGCTGTTCCTGCCCTCCCCCTCGCCTCCTCCACCGGACTGGGGACGCTCATTGTCCTGTGCTGGTCCATCCAGGTCTTCATAGTGGCCTCCATAGAAGTCCTGCTCAGGGCAGGTAGTAGTGGAGGAGCGACAGGAAGTGGAGTTGTCGGGAAGAGAGATTTCACAGGAGGAGGTGGACCAGGTGGCGCTGTCTATGCTCTGCTTGTCCTCGTGGCTGCTGTTCTGACACACGGTGGTGATGTGGTTCTGCTGATGCAGGTTTTGATGGTTTAACTGGACGTTGTCATACGTGGACAAGCGGTTCTGGTTGGACGTTTGATCCCCATGGGGGCAGTCACGCGTTTTGTTGTTCTCGCGCAACGTCACGCAGCCATTTGGTACCCAGAGACCGTTGCGGCCGTTCACACCCCCTGTGACCATGTCAGTGCTGGAGATGCCCATGCGCACAACTCCAGTCCCGTTCCCTCCGGAGCTGCTTCCACCCGTCACGCCGCTGGTGCCCATTTTCGTGCCGGAGCCTTTGAGCGTCCCAGTACGACGCACCGGCAAACTCCCACCACCAGTCAAAGTCGGGCTCTTTTCTTGACTGGGGTCTGAAGAGGGGGAGGAGCTGAAGGAGCCATTTGTGACAATCCCGCTGCCTTTACTGAAAGCCGGGTTCTTTTTAACGGTCAGCGGTGGACTGCGGGTGATGTCGAAGCGTCCTATGACACCGTTACGAGGGCTCGCTGATCGCGGGGAGCCACCGTTGTCCTGCTGGCGGTGCGAGGGAGACTCGGGTGCTTCCCAAACACACTGTCGCACCACCTGCGTGTTGTTGTTCTCGGCATTTTGAGACACCGTGGTGTTGGCGGAGGTAGAGGTGGTGGCTTGCCGCCGTTGCAGCTCGATGTTGTTGTTGGCAAGCTCGAGGGCCGTGGGGCTGTCTTCATCCAGAGGGAAAAGCACGTCGTGGCGGCCGATCAAAACGGCCATGAGCTGCTGGACCAGAACAGTACCTGACAACATGAAACCACACGTTACTTTAAAAATGTTCAATCAATTAAGGTCAAAACAAAATGTCAAGACACTCGACCAGCAAGAATACATACCTTCCATAATAGCGACTGGATCCTCAACCTTCGGCCTCAGGATATTCGGCCCAAAGACTGTGGCCAGGTTTTGGACGCTCATTTTATTCACTCCTGAATATGACTGGACTTCATCTAGAAATCTGGCAAAGAAAAAAAAAAAAAATCAACTTTTCACTGTTCAGTAATAATCAAAATTAAAAATATCACCGACATTAACAATCTATTAATACCTGCAGATGTACTTGAGAAGGTTGTAGTTCACTGGAGGTAGATTTTCCACAAGCTGTCTCAACTCCTTCATACCCTGCAGATGAAGCAGATACTTTTTAGTCGAAGTAAGTTCGATCAAAAACTAAAATGTATAGAAATTCGTACTACAAGTTCTGATGAATCATGAGCAATTTACAGCACATCAAATACAACAATAACACCCACAGCCCAAATAACAATCAGGGAAAAAGAGAGGGGAAGAAATCTGATCAAGGATCTTTTATTAAAACTGAAAGAGCATCAACGATTCATCATGCTCATTAATCTTTTTAAAGAAAGCAATGATTTGTTTTTTTAAAGGAACAAATACAACAACAGATTCATCATCTGTCATCTAAAAAGTACTAATTATTCCCATCACTCTGTGAGGAAGGTGTTCAAAGGGATGTTTATTCTTTAAGCTAATGAAATGTGTTTTTGTCTTTATGACAAGATTGTATTACTACAGGGATTCATGTCTCTTTATTTTTTTACAAAATACAAAAAAATAGTCAAATAAAAAGAGTATTAAACAAAATTAGGATGTATATAGTTTTAATTAAAGTGAATCTGAAGTGATCTCACACATTTTTAAGGAATATTGGGAATTCTGCTTCCTGTGTTCCTCCTTTAATGAGGTTTAAAAGGCAGGGCAGCTTGAGATGTATAAACCTAAATACAAAAACACACCCAATCACATGGATACATAAAGTCCCAAACAAGAGCTCTGAGTGAAAATGAAAGAAAGACGTTTACACTGTGAGGAAGCCAAAGACGTGTCCCCCTGCTGTGAAGTGTTATCTTTATGGTGTGAAGGAAATCCTATTTAGATGTTAGAAGTCAAGACGGGCACAATAAAGTCATTCTGTACGGAAACAGCAGAGCAGAGGACGGATGACCGCGCAGTGAGAGACCGGCTTTAATGCCACAGAGCAGGGCTTTGGATGATTTATGAGAGAGCATTTCAGTGCTCACTTCGGTTGCTATGAAGTATATCAAGCAAGTATAAAGGTATAGGAAAGGAGAAAGTCATCAAGTGCCCTTTCTTACCATTTCATCATCTTTGCTGAAGAGCTTGGTGCAGGCCAGAAAGTCGTCATACTTGTGGAAGGGCACGACAGGCTCCGGCAGCTCTCTGAGATACAGCTTCAGTAGAGAGGCGACTGTATGCACATCTGTGTCACTGCACAGGGAACAAAAGGACAGAAATGGGAAGGGGTTGAGGTTATTCATTATTATGGGTACATGGCATTTGAGGCAAACACAAATCATCATCAGCAAGGACAAATAATGTAAATACCGTAAGTGGTATAAAAAAAAAAAAAAGGAGCACTTTCATGATCGGAACACCGCAAATCAAGTGTAGAACTTAAAAGGAATATTTTGACATTTTGGGAAATATGCTTATTTATGATTTGGCATCGGAAAGAAGAATGATACCACTCTTATCTGGTTGGGAAATATGGCTGGCTGGGAGCCGAATCAAAATGCCCCAAAAACCTAGGATTTCAGATGAGATATTTGGGCTCACTGAAGAACTTTATGTGGGAGAATCATCAATTTTAGCAAACAGGTCATAAGCAACAAGGCAGACAGGTAACAAGGAAAGCAACAGAGGGAACAACAACAACACTGGGGCGGTTTCGATGATCTGTGTGGTGTGACAGGGCATAAACAAGAGAGAGAGACGTCTCAATCAAACACCATCTTCACGCTCCCACACAGCCTGAGAGGTCTAATCAAGCAAGTGAAAACACCTGTGGGGGTGGACAAAGGGTGTGTTTGGTGTTTTGTGGAAAATGTGTTCAGTGCCTGCATGTGCTAAATATTTGTTCCAGTGCTGATGTATTTGGCCACATACATGTTGGACTGACTAAAAAGCTGGATTTAGATTTGATTGACTTTTAATGTCGATATGTTATAAAAGGCAAAAAAACTACCCCCTTTCTAAACAGCAACATTTTGACTTATCATGGCAGGAAAAGCGCAGGTGGAAAACGACTGATCTGGTTCAGGTGTCTCTGTGAGTCAGCAAACAGCCGAGAACTACCATTAAATCCACCGGCTACGACATCAAAGTGTCAGACATTAGATCACTGTTTGGTACTGCTGTGTTTTACAATGCTGCACTGAAGAGGCACAATGGGGATGACAAGGAGCACAGTAGCACAATAACTTTTGACATTCATAAAAAAAGAAAAAGTCCCTTTTCTCCAATTTACCAGCCGCTCTCAGTGCACACATCCATAACTCTCTTCCAGTTAGCCACAAACACAGGTATTGTTTGAAAAATAGAATATTATCACTGATAGAAGTAAAATGAGTGTAGACAGATTAAACTGTCATGTTAAATATTGATACCTTTGAAGTGGTCAACACAAACACACAGAAGACAGACAGAAAATGCATGACATTCAAATGAAACAGTCATCCTTCTTTCCATGATATGTGCAATATATACATGTAGAACATATTTCTCATGACCTGTCTGATCATCTGTGTTTGTTATGCTTGTTTAAATTGGGAGCCAGATTTAACATTTCTTGAAAGGTGTAATACAGTCTCCAAAACTGTTCATTCAAGTCTCTATAAAAAAAGAATGCAGCTAATCCTCATGCCCTCTTTTGTATATTTTGTAAACATCTGGAGGAATTGAGGCCAACAGGAACACCCATATGGTTCCAGATGTGCAGAACTTCACCAGACTACAGTCTGAACATATCAACTTCACATTAAAATGCACTTAAATCCGAGCAGCCGGTCGGTACGCTTATGGTTTCCTTACCAATCAAAAGAAGGTTTTTCTCCACAGTCAAAGGCATCCTGCAGCTCTTTGACCAGGTTGGCCTGTCCGGGCAGCCTGAATAGGCCCTCCTCCCTGAGGCCCCACTGCCGGATGAAATCCACACACTGCTCTACCAGCATAGGGGCCAACTTGTTCCCAAACCGGCGCTCATAGCGCACAGTTTCCTCCAACTTCTGACCGAAGATGCCTGAAAACACAAGACATGATGGTGCGACATTGATAAATGGCAATGCTTCAAAATATCGGTGTTGTGTTTTGTTTTCACCCCATATTTGAACATTTATTGATTATGACCAACCTGTTATATTTTATTTTATTTATAATATGGGAATCAGGGTGCAGTGAGTGATGTCTTTAACCCAGATATATACAATGTGTTTCTCTCTTTACAGCTAAATCATATAGGGCATGATTTCAAAATGACAAAAATGATAATTTAACCTTTGAAATATCAATACTATTTTATGTCCTGCACAATATAACTTTCTCTCCCAAGGAGAAAAGAGCATTTTTCAAAGAATTTGAAAAAAAACAATAACCTTGCATCTGCAGCTTAAGGCACATCAAAGAGAGCAGTTAAATCGATTGAAAAAAAATAATAATTCTGATAAGGCTGGCTAGACAGTCCAAGCAAAAAATATGTAGACCCACAAAGCCTCAGTCTGATGATCAAATCTCGAACTTCCCGCTGAGTACCTCTCGCCTTTTGTTTGAGGGAGCAGCCATAAAAAAAAGAAAAAAGAAAGAAAGACTGATTTCCATTTGCAGCCGTCTCATGTGGATGCAACACAAGAGGGGATTAAGGCAGCCTTCCTGAGAGATTTGGATCTGCATACTTTTCCGGTCTCCAGAGACAGACAGAGGCTACTCACACACACATGCACACACGTGGTACGACAAGGTACCGCACAGTGACGGAGTTGGACTGAGCTTACCAGGATGCACGTGCCTTTTGACAGCATTTGACACAGCAAGAAGCAGCTTCAAACCAACTGGTGTTGATGTGAAAATGTAGTTTAAATCACTGGGTTTTGTAAAAGTATGTATTGGTACAGATTGCAGCTTTTCCAGTAAACTGATGCAAATGCTTCAATTAATATTATGGTATGTTGTCACACTCACCCCTCTTGACACTGACACAGCTTGTAAGCTTCCGGAAGAAACGACTATCAATAAATGTGTGATACGATAACACACCAGAGGTGCAGAGTTTAAAGTGTCTGCATTCTAGCATTTTCCCAAAAAAACAGCCTCAGTTTTGGCAGAAAGGAAAACAAAAACTATGCAGAAATAAAAAGAGATGCATCGGTTTGATAGCAGGTCAGTCAAACGGTCTTCATTTCCATCTCACAGAAAATGTTTTTCTTCAATCATCTTTCACATCAAAAAGAAAGAAGCTGCTCAGAAATTAAGTCTTTTTAGGAGTCTTGTGCTCTTGTCTTCTTCCTCAGGGTCAGTCGCTTCGGGGACTTTTCCACTTCAATCTTTACAGCAACACAAATGAGACAAAACTTTAAACGGTGGCAAATTCCAAAGAAATATTTGAAGCTGTGTATCCATTTACCAAATCTTGGTTCAGAGTGAACCACAAATAAGTCAAGCTCCGCCAGAGCAGAGAAAGATGAATACCCTCACGTACCGAAAAGAGCATCAAGAGAACAAGAGAGAAAAAGTGACTGGATAAAAATGAGGTCATCCCTCCAGACCTTCTGGTCATGAGTCTGGGAATGTTTTCCCTGGATCACATGTAACTGTGTGTGTGTGTGTGTGGAGCGATTATGAACAGTGTGCATGTGTGTTTATATGCATGTTTGCTGGCTTGTACCACAACTGCAAAGACTTCAGCACATAAGAGAGACATCTCCACTCTGCAAACACCCAGCAGGTTCCTTCAACACTCTCAGATTATCGCAGCAAAACAGGCCGACTGCTGCACACACATTCATTCATGTCAACACACACACACACACACACACCCCCCCCCCCCCCCCCACACACACACACACACACACACACACACACACACACACAGGGAGGGAGGTCCAAACATAACACACAGTCTGATTTTCACCCTTTCTGGAGCTTCCTATCTGTCTTTGAATCTTCTTCTTCTGTGGTGTGGTGAATGAATGTTCCTCAAATATGCGATATAATCCAGATATTAACGTCTTCCTTACTTTACTGAATGTTACATATTCTTGGAGACATACAGTGAAACAAAACAGCCGCAACTGTGTGCAGATTACACACTGACCCGAACAAATCTGAGTCATATACTGCTCTGAGAACTCTGATCCACAACCAGAAGGCAGAAAAAACATCCCATTTTACTGTGAAGTACGTTTCACTGTGGTGTTACAGTAAACTAAATATGAACTGTACATTAAGTAGAAAATGGTGGCTGTCGAAGGTCAAAAAGCCAGACTAAACAGACATGACACACAAGGTGATAGGAGCTGGTTGGGGTGACAATTTTAGTGCAAACCAACATATAAAACAGTCTGTAAAATCTCCTATATAAGCTCTAGAGAACATTAAGTATACACAGTATGTGTTTTAGCATTAAGAAAAGCTCTAAATAGTTCTCTACATAGCATTAATCTAACAGCAACTACTGCTAAAATGAAACTCTTTACAAATAAACAATTGGTAATTACCATGAAATAAATCTCCAAAGATCCAGATGGAGAGGCCACAACTGCACATGACTTCAAACTCTCCCTTGTCCAACTGCTTGTTCAAGCCGGCCAGTAATTAATTCAACGTCATAGCAAAAGTGTTCAGCAAAACATTACAGCAAAACAGCTCCGAGCTCAAACACAGGCTTCGTTTTGGGGAGCTCCCTTCCCTGTCTGTCACTCTCTGAACACAAATTTGTAATCACACTTCAGTGGCGCTGACCAGCCAATCAGGGCTCAGTCAGTCTCTGCTGCTACTGCAAAATGTGAAAGCCTGGAATATGTGTGTGCTCTGTAAATGTGTGTGTGTGTGTGTGTGAAAGTCCGGCTCCGCTCCAACTTGGAGCCATCTTTCTTGTGGCATCTTTGACAAATGGCTCGTCCTTTTGAAGAGCAGTCAACTGCAATCGACATCAAACTCCCCGCACTGAAAACAGAGGGGCCAGCTCAGCCTCATCCATTCACTGTGCCACAGAGAGCTGCCTGCACGGCCCGTCCGGTCTCAAATGCCGCACTTGTCCCCCGCTCGAACACAATGTGGGACAATGTCAGCCAGTTAAGTCAATAACAAGCCTTAGCGGTGCAGCGGGGCACTCGGTAATCACCGCGCTGATCCCAGGAACAATTACAACATCGTGCACTTCAGCTATGAGATGGTAGCTACATCAACATTGTTTTTTTTGTTATATTTGACGCGTGTAATTGATTTGGACACATTTAATGTCCTCTGTGCATTAGCATGAACGGGATGGATGGGAAGAGAAAACAAAACAGGCAGGATGATGACACGAGAGTGTAAATTCCAGCTTCACAGACATTCCTCGCGTGTGATTGCGTCATGGTGAAGTCAAGTGTTGTAGTGATGCAACCGGCATGTGGCAGTACACCCAACATATGGACTGAAAGCAAAAGAGGAGGCAACCTGCTGCTTTACCTACCAACGGACTGAAACATTCAGTACCATAAAAATATATTACAGTAAACCCTGTAATATGTAAAATAAATGCAGTATTGCACCTGGAACTTACTGCTAAGTCCCGCCTCTATCACGCACCCACAAATAGATTTAGGTTGCACCATTGTCATTGTCATTGGCCACTGAATTTTTGTACTTTCAGTCCTTTAGTTAAACACATTCTCTGCAATGTAACGGATGTATTTTGTCAGCGGGATCAGACCACACAGCCAGCAGTTTGATGGCCTTGCTCAAAAGAACCTAGCAGAGACAGAAGTGATTGAATACACACACTTAAGTCGCCCAAATGAAAAACAAACTGCAGATGCAAATCTCATTACGAGTTAGTCAGCACATACAAACAGGGGCCGTGTGTGTGTGCATACTGACCTCCACCAAAAGGCGCCCAGATGACCCTGCGGATCGTCTTCACCCAATCCTCCATGTCATTCTGGGTGCTGGCCATAAGAAGGTAGGTCTCATGGTTGGCTGTCATCCGCTCTCTGTCTCCCCCTGTTCCAAGTAAAAGAGACGGAAACATAGATGATTACAATATCCTGTAAATAGTAGCAGACGTCTGTCCAGTGGCAAAAAACTCTCATCGTAAATGCGTGGAGAATCAAACCTCTCGACACAAAGAGAAATCTCTGTATCTCTTTGTACAATGCAATCAAGATTTACGGGACTGAGCAACTTTCAGACACGCTGAACGTGAAAACATCTTTCTAGTATCAAACTCTGAAAACATAATATTCTGCAAAGTGAAGCTCAAACATCCTCAGGAAGTAAACAATAAGCAAAAGACATTTTTGAATAGAAGATGACTCCAGGGGTGAGACTACAGGTGAGCAGGGTAAACATTCCATCTAACTAACTTCCCCAGTTGATAACATGAAGACAAATATATGTGCTAATTTGCAGACATATTAGAGACAAATGTTTTTACAGAGGGAATTTTGGATATCTCTTTTTATCATCAGAAAATAGGGCACACGCTGCCCTTTTAACCCTCCTGCAGTAATACATCAAAAGAAATGTTTATATCTCCGGGCAGAGGCCTGTGTTCCATTAGAGGCAGGCTCAGCTATCCTGATTCGACTTGCGGATAATGGCCACGAGCACTCTGCTGTCATGTGATACCGGACAGATCGGAGTGGAGGGTCTGGACCGGGCTTCACATAACGAATCTGGATGCGGGGATTACTATGACAACAGAACCATTTATACAGCTCCACTTAATCCTTAGTGGGATGAAACGAACAAACAAACAAGGACTCGTGGCATGTCACAGGGATGCACCTGCTCTATTATAGGAAGAGACGAGCTATTAAGAGACAAATGGGGTGTCACACAACTGTTGAATTATTCATGGCTCTGACCACCAGGGATCCTGCTCCATTGATTTTGTTCCAGGTTTGAGATCTGTGTGTTGCATTTGAAACGTATTTATAGACTGCTACAACACAATATGACACTTTACCAATATGAAGTCCTAATGACTTTAAATGAAGCAAAAATTGAGACTTCAGCTGTTTTCTGATGCAAACCAAAAGATCCAGTAGTTCCATGCAAGTTTTTAAAGCGAAGATCAAATCATGACAATGGGATTTAAAAAAAAACAACAACAACATAGTTTTAGACACTTTGGTACACATGCAAGCGCACATATGAATGATTTAAATCTAAGGTCATTATTATCAATGTCACTATCATTAAACGTGATATACAGCATTTGTTTTTGACATCGTGTGAGACAACACGTTGAGAACATTTCCAGCAGATTGATAGAAAATATTCATTAGTTGCAGCCATAAATAAAGCAGTAACATTACACATTTCCGCACTTTTAAAACGAATCAAGACAAAATGATCCATTATGAATCTGTGGTTTTTGTTTTGTTTTTATAACAGAGCAGCTGTGACATTTTCTGCTCATGACAAAATCAGGTTTGAAAGTCACAGATTACACAATGTTGTAATAAAGCAGATGAATGTTGCTTGTAAGGTGTCCAAGTACATGCATAACATCCAACCATTACTCAGTCCATTCATATTGTGCCTGCAGTAACAGTGAGGATACCTCCTTAAAGCTTGCACAGACCAACTCTCACATTACAGACAACATTTTGAAGTTTTGACCAATAATCGTGATCTGACATCAAGTCCTTCAAATTAATAGCAGGCTATCTGCTCCTGATCCAGTGATTAGCCACTACCGCGCTATTGACCCCATAGTCCCATTAATTACACCTCACATGAAGTAGACGCAATTGATTAACTCCGTCAATCACATCCCAGTCTTTAATGTTGCAGCGCAACATTGGTGTTTAAGCTATTTAAATGTTTTCTATTTGAACATTCGGGACTAAAACATAAAGAGTCAGCTTCATCTCACCTCTCACGCGCAGGGGATCTTATCTACAATGTCATTTCATCTCTCGCTTCCTCAACCTGCGACGCGCAACAGATTTCCACCGAAGCCAATTTTCGTCAAGGCGAAACGAAGCACCGATCAACCGGCAAACGTGCAGCTCACTTCCATTCGCACACGTGAGTTTGTTCAGCCGGTGGAAAAGCTCCGTCGCTCCAAAAGACGGCGCTTCACGTTTAGATTAACAACCTGAAGTCCGAGTAACAAACTCATCGGCTGATAAAGTAGAGGATTTAATTCAGAGACTGAGAGAGGAAGAGAATATCGATGTGTTGGTGTGTCAACTGTGTGTGTGTGTGTGTGTGTGTGTGTGTGTGAGAGAGAGAGAGACTACCAGGGCCGTGCCAAGCTTTTTTAAGGGTCCGAAGCAAATCAGTCCAAAAGCCTGTGTTCCTACTGAAAATGTTGGCATCTTTAAGAATGGTTTACGTTTAAAAAGGAGAAACAATTTACTTAATAAGTGGGGCACTGTTGTTTTTAGTACATGTTACTCAAACAGGAGTGAATTGTGCATTTCTTGGGGACTTTTTTCAGCTATGGATTAATACACATTTGCAGCTCTAGTGAGAATTTACAGCACCAGGACATTAGTATATATATGGGAAATAAACCGCAGTGGCCATGTTCATGGTAATAATGTTAAATGTCACACCGCACAGCCGTATAGCTGCTTGATGTATTTTCAGTCATTTGTGGAGCTCTATGGCACAGAGCAATACGTTATGTCAGGCTTTGGCCACACTGGGTAAACATATTAATAGTCTTGGTAGTTTTGGTCTTCTCATGAGATTTATTGACGAGAAAAAAATAGAAAATATCACCACACTCCTTTAAGCTAGGTAGAAACTATGACGTGTTGAAAATTTATTTGCAAACAATTCATAATCAACTAGCTACAATCTCAGGTTACCATGTCACAGCAGGTGCCGGCTATTTTTGCTGTAATTTATTAGCCTGTGCGTGCGAAAAATGCACTTTCTTGTAAAACACGTGCTTTGTGCAATGACCACTGTTTGTCAAAACCTGCTCATAAAAACAATCAACCTGTTTTTCATTATGAAGTCATAAAAAAACTACTACCACTATCTTGTAAGAAGACAGTATATGAGCATGCACATATTTTTGACTTTTGGTCAAAATGCCAAATGGTCATGTGCTGATCAGTGAAGTGGATCTGCCAGATGGATCCCACAGTGACACCAATTAGTCACATTGGCCAGCTTGAAACACAAAAGTTTCACATTTGCATTGATTGTCATGCAAAGCAATTGTGATTCCCCCGGTGCCCCTGTGAGTGCTTTTGTCCACATTTTAAACCAATCAGCCCGTTCTGTTTCCATTACTTGCATTGAAAGGCAGCAGCATTTCCTTTTGGAAACAACGGCTGTGAAGCTATTAAACAAGCGTGCAACAGGATTATACAGCATACCATGGCTATTACAACACACTCCTGTTCCCCCTGCCATTTCCTGTTGATGCTCTACATTCTTACACAGTGGCTGAATTGTCCACATTGTTTATAAAGACGGGGAGATATGTCAAACTCACTTAGCACATGGACAACTTCCTAGACGAGACCTTCTAAACCTGTGAGAGAGCTGTTCCTGAGATCTCTTCATGAATCAACATATTTGCATTTTTCTGCCAATGTACAAATCTGTAGCCCTGTACCCGATATAATTGGTATAAATATTCATCTTAGCACATTTGCACATCACAGAAACAAACAAATATCAGGAGGATGGAAATCCATTCTTAGACTGTTTGAAGCAGATCACAATACAAGTGACAACACAATGATACTGTCTGTCTTCCCGTGTGTGTCAGGATAGTTAAGGGAAGAGAGGTGTCTTTTTGCCTTGTGTTATGTGCCCAAGAGCTTAATTTATCCACCAAAGGAGTTTACAGAAAAAGCAGACTAAAGTAGCAGCTGCAATAACTGAGTCATCAGTTTGTGAATGACATTAGGTGTTATTCCAGGCTTCAATGAAAAGTGGGCCATTTGCATTCTTGGCAAAGATGATCCCAAGTTTTTTTGTTTGGAAACTCTGTAGCCTAATCACAAACACACAGCATTCTCAGATAACTCTTGCAGCATTGTCTCCTGATGTCAAACACATATAGGTCAATCAATGATTTATCTGCAGGGTAAAATCAGATAAACAGATAATCACAGAAAAACGAAACCACATTCCTGTGACGAACAAATATTAGCTTTTCAGTCCCTGGTCTGCATTTTTCACAGCCGGGATTTTGGTCATTTTAAGCAATAGCTGCAGAAAGACAAAAGCATTTAGCTCAAATATCATCTTGTCGCCTTTAGGTAGATTCTCCACATCTGTCCACAGAATGAAATAACCGGAGGCTCCCCTTTGACAGATTATTTTCCGGCTGTGGTGATGCTGCCTTTAGGTATTATTCTCCAGCGCATACTTCTCTGACTGGCACTGTGTTTTTGAAAAAAATACTAAATCCTTACTTCTTAAATGAGACCCATCCCAGCAGGGGTTTGCTGTCAGAGACAGTCAAGGATCTTCACTTAAAGCACAAATGTACCTGAAGAGACAACCGTGACAGCTGTCACAATTCCCCTGATTCACCACGCTTCAGCACACCGCCCCAAACTTTTATAAACTCAGCGGTGAACAATTGTCAGCGTTCCAAAGGACTGAGGACAGCTTGTATTAAGGCAGGATTCTTTATTCACCTTGAGACTCACTCGTGAAAAACAGTTCAGGAAAAGAGAAAATGGCTCACCCTTTCACATTTCAACTGTAATTCTATTCACAACCCTCTCCCACCAACGTGACGACTTAGTTTACTTAACTTCTGCTATTTACATAAAGGAAACTACTCCAACTGGATCATGCCACAGCATAATCGCAGACAGATGGTTCATACAATCAACCTCAAAACTGTATACAGCATAAAAAAAAAGAAATATATGGTTAAAATGGAACACATGTCTTTTTGTTTGCATTACCTCTGAATTGTATGTCCTCACACAAAACCTTAACATATCTCTGACAACATCATATGAAATGATCTCTAACGTTTCCATCATTGATAGCTGCCCTGTCATAATGACTATCTGAGTTGGGTTCAAAGAGCTAACAACTGTTCATTCCACTTTTGACCACCAGCCTTTAATAAGTGGCCGAGCTCAGCAGCAGACTAGTCTTTAACTAATGGCTCAGAAACAGGTGGGAGACAACAAAGGATCCCACTGTGCTGTAATTGCTCACAAATACCTGGAGCCCTGATACACTTCACTCTGACCGGTATACCTCTGTAAGGAAGTCCTGTAAAACAACACGCAGGGTTCCATTGGATGGTAGCAATCACAGAATAAATGTGTTTTGATCTTTTTTACATCCACTGCCACAGGATGCTAGCACCAGATCTTTCACCAGCTGCTAGAATATAAGTATGCACTATAAAATGTTACATAAATATGAACACGCAAACTGTGCGTATTGATTAGACTATTGTCTTTTTTCGCTGAAAGGAGTAGTTGGACAATAATCTAGTATTCTCTTTCTCGCCTCGAGTTAGACCAAAACATTGATACCACTCTCAAACGTGTCACTTAAATAATGAAACTACACCCAAGAGCTTAGCTTAGCACAAAGACAACCCCCCTTAAAATTTCAAGTTGTTGACTCAACGCTTCTGTTTTTGTACATATTTAACATATACAAGATATCGGAGCAGGCTAGCTGTTTCTCCCTGCCTCCACTCTATATGCTAAGCTACGCTAACTGTCTCCTGTTCCGTAGTTTCATATTTAACGAACAAATATGAAAATGATCAATCCTCTCATCTTAGTTCCGGGCCAGAATGTGAATAAGCACATTTTGCAAAATGTCAAACTATTCCTTTAATGTACCACCATGTAATTAAAATGATCTAGGTGCAGTACAATACAGGGCAGAGTATACAACTGAACCCATAACAAAGATGGTGTCTAGCAGTCTAGCACTCCAACAATGTGATACACCTTATGTTCACCTCATTGCAAGAGTCTAACAATAAAAAATGGTCAATTTGTTTAAATTTTGGCAGGCATTGCCCCAAAGGGAGTGGGTGTTAAAGGATTATAAATCACCTATAAAACATTCAGTATCCTCAAAGGCAGAATACATTTCGTGGGAGAAAATGTTCTTCCAGACTTTGATTGTGCTGCTTGCCAAGTGGAGGAAGCAGCTGCTGCTGGCCCAGAAAACAATGCAGACACAGTAACTACCTTGTTTAGCTTTAAATGACAAAAATATGTCCACATTTTCCCAGTGTGTGTGTGTGTGTGTGTGTGTGTGTGTGTGTGCAGAGAGAGATTACATGACTTCATCACTGTCTGCTCTCTCTTGTCTGCGAGAGTCTTCTTGTTTGCATGCAAGCAGGGGCAAGTTGAGATTCAATATTGTGTCTAATGATAGTCTTCTCAGAAGCCCACACATCATAAATACCTCCAGCAGAACTAGAAGTCACTCACGGAGCGACGATGTAAAAATGTGTGTTCGGTCATGCGGAATGATGACGAGGATTTGAAGTGGGAACAAAAACTACTCTTATTTCCTTTTTCATCTTTGGTTTACAAATGAAGGCGCCTCTCATAGGCAGAGTCAGTTTCCTTCATGAGTGATATCACCTCCAGATGATCTAATCCCTCACCAAAGTGCAACTGTTGCAACAAAGACGTCTGTAGTTAAGATGTGTTTCGAAAAAAATGCATCCATTGTACTGCAGTGGAGAGATAGAAGGCTGTCAGCAGGCTCAAAACAGTCAAAGTACACACTTGTTGTTACCTTGATGTGAGGATAGTAAATCACATAATCCATACTGTGGTAAACTATGAATCGCCTGATGAACCATCTCCATGTCTCCTCCACACTCCTATCTCTGGGCAATCCAGAAAAGAGGCTCCCCGAGTGGGTTGCAGAGTCCCGGCCGCCTGGGTTAACTTGAGGACGGGAGTTCCTGACGGAGGAGCAGCTCGGCCAGTTTTTTGGCCCGGCTCAGAATGAGTGAGTGAGTGAGTGAGCACAGCTGAGAGGGTGTGAAAGAGAAAGGGAAGGAGGGGAGGGAGGTGAGGGAGGTGAGGTTTGAAGAGGGGGTTGGGGAGTCCACACACACACACACACACTCACTCACATACCTCTCTTAAGAACTGTAATGGGAACAATAGACAGATCTCTCTGAAGGCTTGGGTTTAAAAAGGCCGCTGGTTTGACACAGGGCATGACCCCATAAGCAAACATGGGATGCCCCATTCACACTGCAATGCTTTGTTAACATCTGCAACTGCAAACTGTTTAGAGCATAATGTCATAATATTGACTTTTTGCATGTGGTAGTAAGAGCGAATATACCACGTTATTACTACTATCATTACTAGTATCACTTTGTTTTGGTATTGTATTCATACATTTAGAATAAACAAGTGAATTTAATTTGATTAAACTATCAAACAATTAATGCAGACTTGAATTAAGCAAGTTAAACTAACATAGACACGGTTAAAGTAATGACTAGTGAATAGTGGACTGTTTGAATAAAACAAACAATTTGTTGTGACGTTGAGATTTGGAAATTGGGCACGGCATTTAAAAAAAACAACTTTAATGGACTAAACAGCTCAGTCAATAATAAACAATAATTGTTACTTGCAGCTCTACACGACAATAAAACGCCTGATGGTTGAGAATGAAATGAAGACGTGAGATGCAGTCATTAGCTAGTTAATCGACTGGTTGATCGACAGGATGTTAGTTTGGCAAATATTTTCACAATAAAAAAAATTATTTCAGCGAAAAAACACAAACATTCTCTTGTTCCTACTTCTTAAATTTCTTCTTAAACGTGTTTTTGCCTTGGAATCATTGATAATTAAAAGAATTGTTAGTCGCAGTGACAAACTACACTCATCATCTCCACATTATGATGGTGCATAAGGATGTAAAAAAGTCATCAAATAGACACCAGATCTTACTCTTTCATATCCAAATACCTTAAACTCTCATTACAACTTTAAACACATTAGTCATGCTGACAGCTCCTCTCTCTCTCTCTGCTATATCTTCTCTTGTATCTCTAATGGGTGTCCTGTTCCACCTGACTCCCAGTAAGGTATCGATGGCTAATTCTCTTCCTGGTGTTACGGTGGTCCTTGCCTTCTCAATCGGCATAATCTGAGGGCAGACACCACAGCATTAGCCTCCCCAAAGACATTGTCTGGAGAACACAGAGTCCAAAGAGTTACTATGGCTATCCATTACCATCTGATGCTGAATGAGTAACAACGTGAATAGGAGTGGGGAGGTCAAAGGGGACGAGGGTTGTTTGGCTCTACTGTCCCTCTACAGGCGCCCATAGGGAGGAAGGTAATCACAGCGCCGAAAAAATGGAGAATAATGGCCACATCAACTCTAAATTCTCTGTATTCTTTGGTGCTGAAAGGCAAACATGATACCTTGCTGTTGAGTGAATAAAGTTTTAGTGAGTTGTCACATGAGGAAAGTTGGGGGGGGAAGCAGTGGGTCAGTCCAAAAAGCAGAATGTCTCCTTTCTGATTTCATGCCAACTAAATAAAGAGCTGTGTCTGTGTGTCGTGCCAAGGCAGCTGTAAATATACCGTTATGCAAGGGGAATCAATTTCAACTTCAGGAAAAGGAAACATGGCTCACACACGACTTTAAGTCCAGAGCTTGTGTTGGAACATAAGTCGGCGTGAAAATGAAAAAGACTAGAGACTAATACAGATTGAAACGTTAAAAGCCTTTTATTCTGTTTCACTACATTTACTACAAACACAGCATTGCCTATTCATTTTCAATCTTCTTCTTTTTCCAATTGAACTCTAACAAGATAAGGATACAGTACATGATGTTTGTGGATGGTCAATATACTGTATCTTAAGAGAGTCTCGAGTTTCCTCAAGTTGGTGTCCGTACTTCACTGAAATGGAAACCAAAGGCAGCCCTCAGGCAGGAAATGTGAATCAAAAAAACTAAAATAAACTATGTTTGCTTTGGAAAATGTCTGTATGGAGTGTAACGTATGTGCTTTGTAGTAAATGTAAAGAATCATACTGAAAAAAACAAATCCTGGAATGATCCATTCATGTTTGACTTAGTTTGAAAGTGTTAACAGACAAAAACTGAAAATTGTAATAATAAATCACAACTGACGTTTATAGCAGCTCTCGTTAATTGCCATGAAACCACAAGCGTTCCTATTTATTTCAGTGGTGACTTGCCGTATGACGTGAGATTAATTCCAAACATCTTTAAACTATGCACGACAAGACTTTGAGGTTTGTTAAAATACCAAAATCCTTAGGAGTCAACGGTTAAGACCACTCACAGCTTTGGTGACTACTGAACGGGGGGGGGGGGCTTAATAATATCCCATTAAAATGTTCGGAGTGTTGAGTTTTGGTGAGTGCCGGCAGCTGTTGTCACTCGAACACTTGCACGCAAATGCTGGGAGGCTGACACATCAATTACATCAGTGATACAAGCAGACTGATACTGAAAGGTGCAGAACATACAGATCCAAGAGGAAAAACCCAGAGCTCTCGAAAGTCAACCTGGCAGAAGGTCTGAATGCAACCTTTGGCCGGGTATCTTCACCATATTGTGTCAGAGAATTCATGTACAGCCAGACACAATTTAAACAAACAGTCATACTCTCTGTGTTTTCGCCGTACTGCGTGTGATGTTGTGTGCCCGTGTGAAACATGTAGGCATCCTCGCGGTTACATAAACACATCTCACTATGACAGATCACCGATCGGACAAGTGTGTATATCATGCACTCGCGGCCATGAGACTGTAAATCTGTGTGGCGTACATGCCGGGAATTCATACTTGGTGTGTACTCTGTGACCCGAATGATCGCCCAGGAGAACATGTCATTCCCCTCAATCTGGTGCTTTGTTTTAGATGTTACAGCTTTCATCTTAATTACCTGGAAGGAATAGACGTAGACAAGCTTCCTGGCACTCTGCGAAGGGACTGAACCTCCCTTTAACCAGAGAATGAAACAAGGAGTGGACTTGACAAAGTACCTGTTGCTCGGCTCACTAATACCTGCTAATATCACCTTTCAGCGCTGATGAGGGCTTCGGGGGCAGATGCACACCTGCACTCCCCACAGCCAAAATTAGTAGGTTGAGTCGGCCTGGCCTTTGGGAAAGCCGTTTGAACTTTTCAGACGGGGTTATTGAAACTTCTGGTTTATTGTTTGGCTGCTTACGTTTTCTGTCTTTCCTCGTGAGAAACCAAAGAGAACCGGCAACGTGGGAGGATCAAAAAGGAAACAGAAAACCACTTGAGTCTGGTTGGATATGCTGTTGGTGAAGACCTTTAACCAGAGAGAAGATCCTGACAGACGAGTTTTAAGACAAATGCTTCCTGTGATTTTCATTCACCTGAAGTAATTTCAAGATGAACTCACACTGGTTATGTGTCATAGAAGCATTAATCAACATTTTCATTTGCTTGATTGCTTTGGGAGATTGAAGGGGCCTGTCAGAGGTGAACATTATTGTTGATGGAGTTCATCAGTCATCTCCCTGCATGAGCCTTTTCCATCACTTCATATTTCTTCTTGGTAACTGATGAGGTGGAATATAAATGACGCCATTTTTTGGTGATCCCGGAGCGGAAGCATCCTTGTCACTGTGTAATAAACTCGTGCTTGTGTCCGTATGTGCCAGATGTTTTCAATGTATGATTCTGCACACATATCTGTGTGAAGCATGCACCAACAAAAAAAAAAAAACCCTCCTGTTGCCTCGTCATCCAATTATTTAGACAGCCAATGGACTTTCGGCGAGATAAGCTTGCTTTCATTTTTGGCCCTCGCAGCAGTCCTGTCTGCTTTGCCGCTCCACATCCGCCTTGTTTTCTCTGACAAAGCTGGCCAGAGCACTGTCGGCCTGAGAGGGCTGCAGTGCCGGGGGAGGGGGGGGGGGGGGGGGGGTGGGAAGATCGGTGGGGATCTAAGTGGTGAGACAGAGAAATGCTGACGATGTGGTCGGCCCTTTGTGTGTTGCTGAACTGTTGCTGATGTTGTTCGGTTAGTTCTCTCGAACAGTGTACAGTGCTGCATAGATTTGTCAAACACTGTACATCGTGTTGATGCCCTTTATAGCCAAAGGGAAGTGGTCTCAGGGCTGTAACTAACACTTTTACGATTAGTGATTAATCTGCAGCTTTTTTTCAATTAATTAATACATCTTTTGGTCCTGTAAATCACAATTTTCCAAACACCAAAGTGATGTTTTCAAATTGCTTTTGTAATCCAAACAGTCCAAAACCCAAAGGTATCCAGTATATTATACAGTAAGATTACGGAAAATAATCTTACTTCTTACATTTTAGAAGCTGGAGCCAGCAAATGTTTGGCGTTTCTTCTTAACATTTACTCAAACAGCGAATCGAACATTGCAGTCAAAGATTAAAAACTGAACGTCAAACAGAGCTGGTCACAGTATAACAACGGTGCTAGTAGTTGGCTGATATTGTTAGGGTATGCCCACTTATTGGCTAATCATTTACTTTTATCGTCTCGTCATTTATTACTTGCTTTCCCAACAGGCAAGTAGTGAAATATGTTTTGAATTCAACCAGCAGATTTTTCTGACGTGCTTTCTCTCAAAACATATAAAACACCTCTTCTCTCCTTCCTCCTCACCTACATCGAGGATTCTTGAAATCTCATTTCTGCTGCAACATTCACAGTATTTCTCCTTTCTCACATATGTTGCTTCAGATTTTTTGCCCGAGAACGTCTTTACCATGATGGATTTACAGGCAGCCTGGGAGCCATGAATTCACCAGCGTGTTCGGTTATCTGCCTCAAGCAGTGAAGCACAGTGAAATGTGATCCAGCTATGGGAATGGTTTTTTGCTTAGCATGATTTTCCTTCCTCTGGTAAGATTTTCTTTTTAAAGCTACATATCTAGTAAAACCATACCTGGGAGTTATTAAACTACTTATATGGTCTAAAATGCTTATGATATTATACAACGTATTCCAATGGCTCAGATGGTTAAATCCCGTTCACATCATTTCAGTGGAGTCAGTCTTGCTTAATACTTAAAAGTTAATAGTGTCCATAGGAATTGCTAAACTTTGTACTAGTCTTCTTTTTGTGAAGTTGAAATATGTATGTTATTGAGTATGTATTGTTAGAGTTGCTCTCAGTACTCTGCTAAAGAGAAATGTGGTTTGTTGGTGTCGGGCTGCATATGTGAACAAAGTTGTATAAATACCTTTTGTGACCCGCTCATCGCATCTCTGATTGAGGCTAGCGGCCCGAGGCAACATTAGCCGCTACTAGCATAACACACCCGGATCTCTGACCGAACTGTTGGCGGTTAAGTTGCATTGTGGGTAATGTACTGCAGAATTTGTGGAATAAATCAATGCATCAATTCTGATACTTATAAAAAATGTTTAGTTTTTTAAGTATCAGAGTTTTATACAGTATATATATAATTAAACTGCAGCGTAATTCATTAATTAATGGACATTCCCATCCTTTCAAGCAGCACCACAGGGAAAAGCCCCACTTTTTAAAAGATATCATTGCATATGAAACATTTTGCAAGAAAAAATGACTCAGTTAGTCACAGAGCAGGTCTGCAAATGTTGGTGTTGTCTACAAATAAAAAGGAACCTGCAGCGGTGTCACTTTGACAGCAAAAATAGGAATGCAAGCATCATAAACTGGTCATCTGAAATCACAGCTGCAATAAACACAAGCTATGAACTGTAACTTGTAAAACACCTATCTGCTGACATGATGAATGACCAGCAAAAGGAAAATAAACGTTCTCAATGAGAACGGAGAGCAATTTGCAACGCCGCAAGTATCTTTGAGTCTTAGGTTTAAGACAAGTAAAGCTGTCTGAGAAATACCTTCACCCATTCCTTCAGTCGGAACTGAAATTTAAAACAGTGCAAAGTCTAATTATATCACTGCCGTCATTCCAAACCAGATGCAAACGTGTTAGTATTCATTACTGTTATGTAAAGAGACAGACCTGGGTTGGAGTTAAGATCCATGGGGTGCAGAGGAAGACGTGCCCCCTTCTCAGCTGGAGGTTGAGGGAGCAAAAGCCACGCTGTTGCTGCTCACCGCCAGACCCCTGGTGCCACTTCTTCATCTGTTCTTGTTCGGGGCCACAGATAAATGTATCTACTTCTGTTTCTGCTCAAACTCACTCCACTTCCTGCTGTCCTTTGCCTCTCGCTTTCCTCTTATAACTGTAACTCTTTCGCCTAAAACTTAATTATGTCAAGTCAATGGCAGGTCAATGTGACACAGCAATCAGCAGCACTCAGGCGAGGTCAGGCTGAGGCTAGTCATGTCTGCCTCTCAGGAAGCCTTTCCTCTGCATGCACTGCTGTCAAAGGAGCTGAAAGAGCAGAGGAAGCATGTTTCTAAGTCGCACACGGCAAAGAAGTGAGCGGCCGAATGAAACCGAGTGAGACAGCAAGCTGAAGGCAAGATGGTCTCTGAAGGAAGGGGAGAGGGGTGGGGTGGGAGCTGGTGGTGGTGGTGGAGGGGGAGGGGGAGGGGGAGGGGAGCGTCGTAAATCAAGCAGCCCTCCCCAAAGTGGAGACCTGTAAATCTGGTGAACGAAGAGTTGGCACTCTGCCAAATGACTCATCCACAGCGCTCTATAAATACAGCCGTGCCGGGTCGACGAGGCTGCTGCTACTGGTGTCCAAGAAGCCCCGAGACACTGGGGTTCCTCCCTCTTGGAAGGTCTTTAATAGCCTCCTTATCGTTTTTCAATCTCACCCAGACTTGAAGGCGAACCACACATCATTGGCTTACATCAAATGGCAGAGAGTGCCCCTTTGAACTTGGACTTGGAGGGAGATCAAAAGTTAAGACCGACACACTACCTGTTGGATTTTACTCAGAGGGGGGAAAAAAACCGGCTTGTAGGGAGACTTCTAAATATTTATCCAGACAGAAATCAGTTTACATACCGTTGGTCTGAACATTCAAGTCAAGTGTCCCCAGCAGACAAACATACTGTAGTAGCCCAGCTGAAACCTCACCAGAGGCCAAAATGTGCCCTCGCCAACCTGATACACGGGAGCAGGGGTCGTGGACGGGGGCTAGAGTGGGAGGCTAATGGAGGACATTGCTATGTGACATGTCAAATACCGACCCCCTCAATAAGGCCTTTATGTAAGCATCTGAGTTTCCTGTCCCGTCTCTCTCTTTGGCCTGAGACTTGGACTGTTTTGCAGGCCTCAGTGCATTTCCTCCAGAGGTTCTCACTCATGCAGACTCTCACACACGGGAAGAAGCAGGCCTGGAATTCTCCTCCCGGAGCCTAGATGAGAATGAGGCGGATATTCCAAACGACATCTAGCACATACAAAGGTATGCAGCTTATTGTTTGGACAATGCTGAATTCCCCGACCTGCTTTTTGTCACGTATCTTTTTGAATCAGCTCATCGCACGAGAGTCTGGATGAGATGCCAAGAATTGTATATATGGGTCAAATAAATGTGTGAAACATTCCAAGGTTGTGTTTTCTTCAACAGCATTTTTCATTCTCAATATCTTCCGCACCATTTGTTGTCCTTCACAGCTCAGATAGAAAACCATTTACCACCACAAGCCGCTAGTTTATCATCTTTTCATTATCTGACAGCTTCGTGAACACCTTGTTGCGTGCACAATAAGAGAAATGAAGCAGGCAACATTGCGTATCCACTCATCCTACGCGTTATGCTCTTGTGTTGTTGTTGCAGCTGTCTTCTCCCATTTAGCGGTTGATCAATCGTGGCTTCATGAAAAATGGGCGTCATCATTCACTCTGCAGTTTGAGTCATTATGCGAGCTCCCACGAGCTTTGGACCCATCGCTAAAATACATACAACGGCACTCTGTGTTGTTAGAGAGACACACGAGGGGACTGCAGACACTGATCAGATTGTTGAAGATACTGACACCATCAGTGTTTATGTGCTGTTACAAAGTTGTCACCTCCCTCTTGCAAAACAACAAGTGTTTTTTTAACTGTCGAATCATATGCCTGCACATAGTGTGCCTTCACAGAAGTGAGGGGAAACATATGGTGCTTCTTTTCTTAAAGGATTAAACATTTTGGGACATGATTTTCTGTCTTGCTTCGAGATAAGAAGATTGATACCACTGTCATAATTGACTGATAAATGCGAAGCTACAGCCAGTTAGCTTAGCTTAGCTTGAAGACTGGAAAGTGTTTCATGCTGTCAACTGCAGAGACTTCCTGAAATTTCTGCTGGTTGCCATCTTATGCTAAGCTAAGCTAACTGATGGCTAAAACTTCATATATAATGGACAGATATGAGGGTGGTATCGAACTTCTTTTCAAACTTTTGGCAAGAAAGCAAATAAGCCTATCTTCCAAAAATATTCTTTCAAATCATTTGAGCTCACAACAAGAGTCAATCTCTTTGATTTTAGCCTCACTCCATAACCCCCCCAAAAAACTGGAGCCTTCTCTCCTCAGCTGGATGTGAAAGTTCATGTCTTTTCTAAACAGGCATTACTTCAAACTGAGAGATGTTAGCCATCACACTCAGCATCAGATAACCTTAAAAGGACAATATTTTCTACAAACTGCAGATTCCAGCCTGCTGTCACTGAACATAACACTGTCCAGACCGTCTGCCGTAACGAGCGCTCTATGAAAATCCCACACAGAAGGGAGGCATACTTATCAGAAGGATTTCAATGCCCCGTTTAACAATGACCATTATGAAGATCTCCTCTCTGAGTCAGTTTGCTGCTGCAGCTCTGGCAGCCCAGACTCCCACAGCACCTCCTGCAATGATACTTTGGGAAAACCTGGTCAGTGACCTTCTCCTAATCCACAAAGCCAATGAATGTCAGCATTTCCCAGGCCTCTTCAAAGGCACGCTGAGCAACGTCCTGACTTCGCCTTCTGGGACACTGAATGGTTTTCCAGAACTCCATAAGGAAAATGTAAAAGCTAACCTCCATTGCGTCTATTATCTGCACCCAACCCAAGCTTCTGCTTTGGCAACTAGGCAGCAACAGCCACGCTTGCATGGAAATAACTATAAACCAAAGAACTGGACACATTTTTTCAGTGGAAGAAGCTCTTCAGTTAATGGATTGTGGGTTTAGAATATTTAAGAAACATAAAACTGTCTCTGTTGCTGTGTTACTATTCTCTCACTTCTTGCTGATATCCACTGTATGTGTCTGTCTGACACGGCCCTCTGTAACGCTGGGTGCTTGGGATCATAAATCCAGATAACAAGAAAACAACAACAAGGAATGTGAATCTCAGAGGCCCCATATGACAAATGTCAACAGAAGCAGATTGCCAGGCCACAACTCCTCCAGGAGGCCATATGCTGCTGTGTCACAGACAGCAGGTTATTGACTTCATATGCACGCTGGGAAAACATGGATGTGCATAAACATGTCCATACACACATAAACACGCACACACTGAGGAAGAGAGGGAGGGGAAGAGAAGTTCAGTTTCTGACCTTTTTGAAAATGTCATATCACAAAGGGAATTCTTGAGAGGGAAAGGACACAAGCTCTGAAGGGACAGACTAGGGGACGTACAAATGTAGACAGTAGAGACTCTTATCTGCAAAAGCTTGTCACTCTTGCTTCTCCTCTTTCGTCATTTTTGCCAGTAATATCCATAAATCACTGCTTTTCCCTCTTAATGCATGCCTCGATACTGCTGCTTTAGTCCTCCTGGATTTATGGTGCATTAGAAGCTGTGTGGGCTCTATGCATCCCATTGCTAATTAAATCAATACATCAAAACATGGAGTCTGAAACAGAGAGCTGCTTCTTGTTTATACCCTGTGTGTCAGATTAATTTGATCAAACTCGTGTGCAGATTAATATATATATATATTCTATCTATGGCAGTGAAGTGGGTGTAGGAGCTGGAGGAGTAATTTTATTTCCTGGAGCTTTTTCATTTATTATAGCTGCGTGGGGCGTTCCTTGAAATTCAATAGCTGAGCTTGCATTTGACTTGAATTATGACATTTTTGTTTTATTTTTTCTCTTTGATCTTTATTTGTGGGATTATAACTTTTATCATCTTTCTTTTCCCTTTGATATGTGCTTGTCTTATCTTGTATATTGTATATGCACTGACACACCTTTTCCTTTGAAATCTGCTCTATGTTAACTATTTCTATGACGGTGTTTGATTTGTTTTAATTATATGCACTTGATCTGTCTGTACCGCCGCTGTGCTGTAATTTCACTTAACTCTTTTACAATCCTGTCTTCTTATATCCTCTTGTGTCTCTTTTCTATCTTGTCTTCAAGCCTTTTTTACGTCTTATGTAAAGAACTTTGAATGTTCTCATTGTTAAAAGGTGCGATAGAATTAAACCTCCATTTCCCTGATCATACCCACATGGTTAAAAGACCATGGAGTGTGACGTGCCTGCACACTGAGAACGGTATTATCAAAAACCCAAACTCTGTATTGTAAATGCATGAATGAATACACAGTGAAGAATAGGAAGTCTAAGATTTCGTGAGCAAAAATAGAAACTGAAATAGAAGCTGCAAATGAAGCCGTGAGGCTGTTGTCGGATCAAAATAGTCCGAGGTCTTTTAGGCACTCCATAAACACCAGTTTAATGTGTGCATAGTAGAGCTACGCATAACATGATATGATAAGAAATATGATTGCAGTTAAAGCTGCACTAGTGGTCATTGAATCGTTGTTTATACAGAAGGGCACACACACACACACACACACACACACACACACACACACACACACACACACACACACACACACACACACACACACACACACACACACACAGCACCAGAAGTTATCCATGACTAATGTGACATGCAGGCCTATTTGAGAACCTCCTCCATACATCCTGACAGTGAAGTGTCAGGACCAAAGATTAATATGCATTCTCAATTACTCCACTGGGGGGCTGAAGGGTTTTAGTCTCAGCCCCACCCCCCCCCCCCCCCCCCAATGCTGGCTTGGGCCTTTTTTTAAATTGATCTTTTATTTAATTCACCCATCCATCTTCCCATCATCAACTTTAGGTGCTTAAAGTCCACATGCCAACTTATAAGTAACTTCTGGCTTCCTCACAATGAGCAGTACAGTGGTCCGTGGTCTTATAATTGCGCGTCTGTCTTCACCCTATAATAGCAATCATTCAGTCGTTACTTTTTAATTAGAAGTCTGACTATATAGGTTCAGGTAAGATTAACAGGCTATCCTGATAAAGCACTTCTCTAGACTGATCACACAAGGGCAGATTGTTTTCAGTTTTCGCTCATTAACTAGATTAATAATGATAAGAAGGTGCTCTAAAAATCTCTTCAAACATCCCCTCTGTGCTTGTCAGAGTCTGATTTACTCACACTCTGCCTCACCTGCCGACATCATATTTACAGTGTGATTATCATAAGTCAATCACACAAGTCACATGGTGTAAATTAGACATTCACCTCAGTGACATACGACACTCATAAGTCACTGCAGAGGTCACCGAGGTGGCTATACCTATGGCTTCCCATCAGACATAGATGTCAGGATAGTGATGGAGCATTAATCATGGACGCACTAAATAAAAAAAGAAATACATTTACATACGCTCATTAAATGTTATCACTAATGAGATTTGTGCTGATGGGAAATGGGAAAGTAATTATAAGACCAGGCTGTAAAAATGTTTGATAACAAAGGTGTGAATTATTTCAAAAGTAATTTTGACAAAAATGCCAACTCAAGGTGCACAAAGTATATAATATAAGCTTAATATATGCAATAAAAATGATATTCTACAAAGCATTTGTAAATGTACTAGTTCCCTTATGCTCTTTAGTCATAATTGTACATGTATATAGACATTAACTCACATTAATTCTCAGCACAAAGAAAACATTTTTGCAGAATTCATATAGACTGAATTATTCAATGTTAGTGCATTGCTTTCGTGACAACATATGAAAATGGATACCTTTCTGTTCAACGCAAAAGAAGATTAGCGTTGACAGAGCTGGATTAGAGGAGTATCCCCAGTACTGCAACGCCTTAGAAATCCACATGAGGGCACTAGCACCTTAATTTAGAAATCCTCACTTCAGCATCACCCCAACTCACACTCAAAATGAGGATATGAGACATTACTTTACTTTGTACTATAGGCTGAAGCCAAACATAATCTTTGATACTGCTAGAAGAGGAAACCGCTACTCTTCAGGTATATGTGTCATAGACTCAGGCTTCGTCCCTGTAAACAGCATTCCTGCTTGAGGCCGTCCACCTGCACCATGGCAGCATGATCCCAAGGTCCTCTCATGAATAAAGGGACGGTGACTGGCCTCTGGGGATGAGCTCGGGAAATATTCCCATAATTCATTAGCGGTGTGACTTGCTGTGGCCCGACCGGCCGCTCTAAACAAGGCTACCAAGCGAAACCGAGAGAAACAGAGAGGGTGAGCAAAAAGCCTGGGGCAACGAGAGAGAGATATACTGAACTCTACAGCCAGCGTTTATTAGAGCTCGGGGATACAGAGGCACACTGTTTCTCCATCAAAAACACAGCAGGGTGTGTTTCCTGTGTTGATTCTTGTTTTATAGGATCAGGATGATTAATAACAGTTGGACCAGGGGGAGTGACAGTTAAGCTACAGGTATTTATGCAGCTTTGACAGATAAATAGATGACGAGTCTCTGCCTTTTTTAGTCTAAATTCATCATTTGCTAAAGGCAGGCTCTGCCCACTCATTATATTGCCATCTCAAAACCCAGAGTTTTGTTATATCACTCAGCTGTATTCAGATCATACCTGACATTCTTGGGAGGATTCACTGACATCCGATAACACTGCACACCGATCCTGAGCATGCGGGGTGTGTTATATGTTGTATGTATTCCAGATATATGGACTGAGATACCGTTTTTATTCTGGCAGTGCTGCCTGTGTATGAGATACATACTCTTTAGAAGTTACTTTTTCTGTGATCCCTTTGGAAGTAGCAGAAATAGTTTGCAGGTGCATCCAAATATGGCTACACAGAAAATGTCCTCTAATGTAATCCTCAAGCACGGCCATAAACTCCTGCACAGATAATCTGGCCATAAACAGAAATGTTGACAGCTGTATTCATGCATTGTGGTTGTTATTCCTCTTCTCTTTAGCTCAGGCCCATGTGTGCTTGCACATGTTGTAACGTGTCCGTGTGATGGGAGGAACTCCACGGGCGCTTTCAGCCTCAAAGTGTGGGCGAGCAAAACAATAGCCCCATTGTGTCTGTACCTGTGTGTCTCAGTCAGACGGTTGCAAAATGAAGACATGATTCCAGTCTAAATATTGTTAGCCATGTGGTGAATCGGCTTCATGAGCCCTCCTCCTCTCTTCCTCAGCGATTCTCTCTGCAGGTTTAACACACATCCTCCAGATGTGGATTTGCACAGTGAAAGAGAGAAGAACAGAAGAAAAAACCATCTGATTGTGCACACTTCATGTACTTTCAAGCTTTTCAAAGCACAAGGAGTAAATGAGTAACACTTTCCAGAAAAGCTTAAAATACAGAGTTGTGTGTTAATTTGAGAGCAGAGTCTCCCTCCCCAATGCAGATGTCCTGATGGTGCTATTCAAGCCTCTGGCAGTCACCCGATAGCCGGCTCGTGTTCAGGCCTCACCAGCACCCTTAGAAGACAACGGACATCTCTGTACAACTCCGACTTCCACCCCACTTTCCCTTACTCGAACCCCTCCCTCATCACATCCCGTCTGTCTGTCTGCCAGAGACTGTCCGTGTGTTGTGTTCAAACTGCACAGCCCCATTTAGACCAGTGGAATATATGTGTTGTGTTTTCCTCTCATTTGCTCGCTCTGCTTCTCTGAGACCTCTTTATTTGCCGTCTCACAACAAGACATGTTCTTGTTTTCCGTCAGTGCGAGGGCGTAGTGGATGTTGCCGAATGGCGAAAGCAGTTTAGTAGCATTAGTGGGATTTTATAGAAACTCTCTTCAAGACCGCTGAGTCCTCGTTGCGTTTTAACAACCAGTGAGGCCCTTGTAGTGAACATGCTGGTAGTCACATTTTAGCCTGAGTGAGTAATTTAACAGTGTTTAAAGACACAGCCATAACAAGCCCGGGCCTTTGATGGTTTGAAGAAGAAAGTTTACTACAGACATTGTGGCCAGTGGAGTGAAGTGTGAGCAAATAGAGAAACCATAGCTGTGAATAGAGCTTGTGTACTGGAACTACACAATAATACTAACATTCACGAAATGTCAAAATATTTCTTTGAAATGACACTTAAGTAACCTTTGAAAGAGGAAATAACTAAATCTCAGTTGAAATAGCGAAGCTATTTACATGGGCACGATTGATAGCAACAATTGAAAATACATCATATGGTGCTATATCAATCCGTTAACATTTAATTTACAGTAATTGTATGAGAAAGTAGCATCATCTTGGCTGCCTCGAAGTCATGCAGTACTGAAACAATGACACGAGCTGCTGTTTTCAACTGCTCCCTGACAGATATTTGACCACATTCACCATCACAATGTGCCACAAACCATTCAATAAGCTGCTATAAAAACCTTGGTATCCAACATAGATGACCAACACACTCCAACAGATGAGAACTGACTCACTGGATTTCAAATTTCCTTTCCCCTCTTTCATGTATCTTTTTTTTTACAGATGAAAACAGTTTGTAGTGGTGGAGAGCCGGTAAACACATCACTGAGGCTCATAAGTCAAGAGAAATTGAAAAGCTGGCAATACAAAGACACTTCTCCAGAGGGAAAACAAGCGTAGATGTAACCACAAAACCAATTTCTGTTCACATGCTTCATATGTTACGGCACATATAGCACCTGGCATGGGGGGGAAATGAAACTGAGACTCAGAGGGGGCACAATGAGTCAGCGAGGCATGTGTTTAATTCTTTAGTGTACGGTTTTGAAGTCTTACTACCTCACGATTCAAATTGCATTGGGAGTAGGACTGATGTCACCTGGCAACAGGGTGCAGATCAGAGATAAAATAAAAAATTGTCATCTTTATGTTTCCAGAGAAAAGCATTTTTTTCTGGATGTCACCAAAGCCTTTTGCATGCATCTCTAAGTAATGTTGAGTGTGGAATTATGTGGCACACACAGTTGTCTTTTATAGACCTTAGCAATGGTTACATCAACAGCATAAAAATGCCATTTTACCACTTATTTATTTGAGGTTTTCAGCTGGAGTACATGGGTATCAAAAAGAGAAGTGACAATACAAAGTTTTGTTTGTAAAACTTCCCTTTTGTTCCTTAGATGACACATTTTTTTACAGTACGTGTTTCGTGCAAAACAGCTTTTATTTAACCAAGCATTGCCCAAACGCAAAAGCATAACTGATTATTTGGACACATTTTTTTTTAGATCTGCATGGATGGTGTCAATCATATCAAATAGAAAACTCTCTTCCATGTGTGCTGATACATCAAAATGTATTCTACCATGACATAAGCACACAAGCATATGGAAACGTAACTGTTGTGTTGTTTCTCTATAACACAACCATGAGAACTATTAATCACAAGTTGACAAGTTGACTTCGCCTCATTTCAATGTGAACATGAAGTGGCTGTAACCGAAAGTGCATGAAATTATCTCTGCAGGGAACTGTTAATCCTCATTTTATGTGGAAACTATATAAAGAAAAACCCAGCAAGGTCATTCGCAAACAAAAACAAAAACGCCATCAAAAGTCTCTGAAGCGAACCTGCGACACACCTGGACTTTTCACCTGTCAGTTCTGGCAAACTGCCCAAATTACTTATTTAGTGTTGTCTCAGTCTCAGCCTCTAATTTATCTTTTACTGACAAGTGTTATCTGCACCATTATCTGCCGGGTCACACTATTTTCGAGTTTGTGTGGTCCACTGGGAGCCACAAATCATGTGAGAAAATGTCTTGTATATATAATCTGGTTTCCTCTGAGATAAAGTGTAGTGGAGAGAAATGAAAGATAAATAAAATGCAGTAGTTGTTGCACGCATCCGGTGTTTCTACTGTGGATGGATCAACTGGTGCTACTGTATCTTCTACCAGCTGTCTCTATGTCCCCAGTGTATATGTGTGTTTTTAAATATCTATTCCATAGACTCACATTCCTGGCATCGCTCCGCCTGGGAAAATACCCCACTATTCCTCTGTGTTGTATTCAAACACGTTTCCATACAGTCTCCTGGCGTCTGTGCAAGTGTTCGTCTGTGAGTGTGTGTGTGTGTGTGTGTGTGTGTGTGTGTGTGTGTGTGTGTGTGTGTGTGGTCAGTGGTTTAAGTCAGCTTGTGAGCCAAGCTCCTGAACTAGAGGAAGTGCACTTATTCGCTTTATTGCCGAAAGTTAGATGAGATGATCGATACCACTCTCATATCAGTCCGTTAAATACAAGGCTACAGGAAAAGAGACAGTTAGCTTAGCTTAGCATAAAGGCTATAAACAGGGGTAATATGGGGTGTTATGTCACTGTTAAACAAACACTTTTAACTCTTAATCTTTACATTTGTATGGATTTAACATACAAAGGCACTGATAGACTTATGTCTGTTTTTTAACCTTTGTACAAAGTCAGTCTATCTATTTCCTCCTGCTTCCAGTCTTTGAGCTAAGCTAAGCTAACAACCTGCTGGCTAAAGCTTCATATTAAGTGTGTAAATATGAGAGTATCAATCTTCTGATCTAACTTTCGGCAACTGATGAGCATATTTCCCACAAAAATATCCCTTTAAATAGTATATATCAAAGTTACATTTTGTATAACTCTATCACTCTTCACATATGCAAACAGCTGACAAACAAATGGCGTTGCGTGCCATTGAAAGCAGCACGCCAAAATTGCGTTCTTAGATGATTCTCACAGAGTTTACGACTTCATGCAAATGTGTTTGCTGCAGACAAGAGTGATTCCAACCTTGTGTTTTTGTTGCCACTCTAGTCAACATTGCCATGATCATGTTGTCCCCAGTAAAGATAACAAGGGATTAAATTGCTCTCATCTTTTCCTACCTGGAATGACCTCGAAGAGAAATTTCCCCCCTTCATCGCCGCTGGTTGGATGCTCTGTAACTTTGTTTCCAGGTAATAAAATGGCACCCTGTTGAGAACAAAGAGCACACTGATCAGATGCAATATGCCAAACAGAGTATTTTTAGTTCAAATAATTAGGACTGAATGCTGAGTGTGAAAGTAAATCAGTTTTGTTGATATTTTTCATAAAGGAATATTTATTTTCACTCTATGGTACAGATTATTTTTGCACAACGGTCCTGTTCTCTTGTTCCTGAACTCAGCAGCACACCAACTCTCACACATTATCACAGGAGAAGTATCTTTAATTAAAACACTGACAAGTTTGTTAAAGGATTTTGCATTGTCATGTGTATGAGCTGGCAGAGAGACGCTGGTGCATAAGATCACCGGTCAGGATGATGGAGCGCGGCAGTTATAAAATGTGGCAACATTGAGCATAGAGGACCGCCGTCTCTGCTCAGCTCTGTCCACAATGATACATCATCTGTGTGACACTGAAGGCCAACGATTCTCTGCTTTAAATAGCAGGAGCATCAGCATCAGCTTTTTCCAAAGTCAACCTCTCAATAACCTTACCGGTGAGATTTCCTGTCTGTTAGAGAGGCTGTGAGCCACATCTGTGTATGTAGGTGTCAAAGAGCATCATAAGACACTGAAGCACTCACTGACCACGGACCACAGATACCATTTTGGGGTCATATTAGTGACAGCAGTGTTACTTTGCTGATTCACATTTTACCCACAAAACACATGGCCACATTATGAAATATGATACATTGTTATTAACTAAATTACCCAACACGATATAAAGCAGTTAAAATGTCCACTTCAACCAGCTGCATCAGTAGTAAAAATCTAAAAATATATGAATCATATAAAAGTGTTAGAGGCCATTCAGCTGCCTAATTATTACTTTTACTTTTGTCACTTTAAGTATATATTGCTTTTTATTTCAGTGAAATTATGAATGTCGGACTTTTATTTGTGATATAATAAAAGTGTTATTTTCATTGTGGTTTTGCTGCATTTTACAGGCACGATCGATTAATGAATCTTTCAACTGATTAACCGAAATTAATTAATTGTTAAATGCATTTATTTAAGCTCCAAACTCTCTGATTCCATCCGCTCATTTGGTTGTTTTATTAGTATTTTATGATAGCAAACTCAACGTGTTTAGGTTTCAATCATTAGTTGCAACCTTACTAAAGTAAAGGATCTGAATATTAGTGGGAGACTATATTTATAAACTCACCTCACACACAGCATTGTGGTAACCTTACCAAGTGCTTGCGTGTGTTGAAAAGAGTTACACTTAGACCATTTATGCATTCAAACTGTGACTTTTCCCCTGATTAACATCTTGGACGTCAGAGCCACAATGCAGCATCTGACAGCCATTAGAGTGCCCTCTATCTGGGTTAATGTTAATGCAGACAAGATGTGCATCGGTGACAGCACAAGTATTAAGGACCCACACACATTAACAGGATCTGAAGGGAGACAGTTTCCTTCCTGCTGAAAAAGAGAGCTCTTTAATGAGCCATAACTGTGACATCCAGGAAGTAGAAACCCTACCTGAAGCCCCATGATGAAGTGCTTTCAAAGGGGTTATAAAGACGGGACAGACATGCTCCAAACTGGAGGAATGAGGGAGAGAAATCTTGTTTGATGTTGTTGTCAGCGACAGAATCTGCTCAGCGTCAGTATCTTGGGATTAAAAGCTTCTTTAAGACGTTTTTTTTTTCAGTGAAAAGCTAATTTATTTCGTCATGTACTGATTCCAGGGAAACGGGAGATGACTTGAATGAAACGTGTGTGGGTGAGATAGACTATGTAACGTTTGGACTTGTGCTTTCTTAAAAAATAACTGTGTAGTCCCTCTATATTGTAAAGCCACAACACCAGTGTGATATTCCTTCCCTCTGTTTCTAAGCCACAGCCACACTTTCCATACTGACATCCTCCCTGGTGGTCTGTTGTTTGCTGCAGACAAACCCGACCACAGACAGAGTAATATTTACCGAGCAAAGAGTCCGGTAGCCTGGCCCAACCCAAAGGGACAAAAAAAAAGAAAATAAACAACTATTTGGGTTGGTTTTCTCTGCATTTTATATTGTTGTTAACAAGGATGAGGTCATTCTTTTGGAAAAGCTGCAATGACACAAACCCACTTATCTTTTGTTCTCAACCAGAAAGCTGTGCACACACAATTGGGACGAGGGAGGCTCAGAGGATTCTCTCTGAGGAAAGCGACAGCAGGAGGCTCAGGTTTGTAAGCAGCAGCCCAGCCTGCCAGGAAGGCTGTTTCGGAGGCCGTGTCCAACAGCATGCTCCAAATCAAATCAAATTTAGAGGGGTTCCTCAGACTGCAGGCAAATACCAGAAAACCTGCACACACTGTGGCAATTAAATCCAAATGTGAAGCCAGTTTTGGTAATAAACCAGACATTTGTTTCTCAAGTTTGTTCGGAGTATATTGACAGTTGTAGGGTGGATGTCGTAGTGTGCCTCGTTGTTATCTGCAGCTTTGGATGTTTTAATAATAGGTCATATTGGCTTTCTCAATAGAATGATAGGAAGACACAGTGGAACCAGCTTGTACACCATGACATGTGATAGGCTATCCACTGTCAATGTCTACATCTTTTAAAGAGTTAAGAATACCCTTAACATTGTGTCCTCTGCATGATAAAGATGTGCTCATGGGTGAGTCAGATACTTAATCTAATCTATCAAGCAAGTTCATCTGCAACGGTCATTTGTAATGACTTATGTAAAATTAAAGTTTTGCTCATCCAGCATGTACAGAGCAACATAATCATTCATTTGGAGTGGTGTTTCTGGCAACTTGATGAATATAAGTCCAATATTCACTCTCCTTTTAGCTTTGTTTTTGGTCTCCACCAACTCCTGAAGGAAATATCTGTCTTTTTAGTCACTAAACGCTAATGTTCAACAGTTGCTAACGCTGTGTGTCCTTTTGTTATGAGCAGGTAGTGTACGGTGTTTTTTTTTTAACTTCTTCCCAAAAAAAACAGCAGCCTGCTGCAACAGAAATGGATGATATGAGAGCGGTAAGAGTGAACCAATACAGTGATATTGTAGATCAGAAACGCAGGAGCTCAAAACTGCTACAAGGTTAACTGCATGAATGTGTGATAATTCTCTGGGCATTCATCACTGTCAGCTACCCCCTCTCCACATAAGTAAATCAATTGTTCATATAAACACATTGATTATAGCCGCTTTAAGAATAAAAACGATTGCCCCACTGGAATGTCTCCTGGAGTCTGTGTCTCTAGCAGCGGCTACTAAATCAAATTAAGCAAGTATAAAGTTTAAATCGAGAGATAACCCTGGTTTTGTTAATGATCTGGTTTGACGAATGACTGTAGGGAACAGGATACGTGACACAATAATGAAATGCAGAGCAATATATTGCGTAGCAGAAATTGATTTTAGATTGCGAACAGATAAATGCTCACACTGAAGTCAATTAAGCGGGAAGTTATTGGTGTAACAGGTCATTTAAGTGCTCGTTAAACCTTGGCTGGTTGATCAGCGGCCCTTTCATCCAATAATTACTGTTCTCCAGCGTCAGTGACCTCTCAGACACAGGAAGTCAGACTCAGTGGGAGACCATTGAGACGTTACCTATATTCTTTTTCCCCTGTGTGGACTAGTACGTGTGTAAGTGCATCTGTCTGCCTTTTTTTTTTATATTCTTTTCACTATTCGAGTCTCCACTATAAGACCTGTCTACTCAAGTGGCAAAGAGTTACAAGCGGTTGTTCTGCTCTGATCACTCCACCGAGTCCATCAATCCAATAAATGTCATCATTATTTCACAGTTATAAAACAGGTAGCTCTGATCTACAGCTCTGACTGGCTGAGCCTTGTTCAAAAGCCACAGTAAAAACATCTCAGTAAACCCACAGCTACGACTGCATAACGTTCACTACAAAAATTAATATGCCAGTCAAACACAATAGGGTGGAAAAAATAGAGGACTTCTCCGTACATTTTTATTGACCTGGTGGATTTATGGTGGGTGTTAATGGCGTGAGAAGTTATCCACGATAAACCATGAGAAGATGATACAGAGACGGCTTAAATTCACAAGAGGGGAATTAAAACATTATATCACAAAACAAAGGCTGTAACCTTGGAGCAGAGTATGTGAAGTGTTTGCTAAAAACAGTGAGTAGCAGACTGTAACCAAAGTAAAATGATCAGGTTATGCACATTACATTTCTCTACTATCTTTCTGGGTGTTTTGGATGAATTATCACAGTAAAGGCTTTTTAGTGCAGGCAGACTTTATGAAGATAACACTGGGCCTTCTTGCAAACAACTAATGTGCAACAGAATCCGGGACAAGGAGCCAAAGATGCCGACGACAAGGACAAGAATGATCTGAAGCAAGCTTCTTCGACTCACACAGCAAATCCATCAAAAACTACATCCCTAAGACAAAAAAAAACAAATAAGAAAGCCTACAGTGATTTATGTGCAAGCAGCTGGAAAACACACAATGTCCTGTCACTCTATACAGGAATACCTATCACTGCTGCTGCTGTTGCTGCCGGGCCTGATACAGACACCTTTTATCTTCCTCCGAGAAAAACTCCCATATGTAGAGTTTAATAAAATACCCTCTGCCTAAATCTGAGCTTTCTCAAATCATGAAATGTAAGGAAAGATATAAGATATGACGCTTTTTATTTTTATTTGCCAAAGCAATTACTTTGAAAACTTATAAAGATAAAATAAAAGAGATTGAAGGGTACTCAGTCCAAATAAAAAAAACCTTAACAGAAGATGAATGAAATGGTTGAAGAATGTTAATAAAATGTAGTTGTGTCACTATCTCTGCTCCAATTCATTACAAAAAATAGTAGACATGTACTCATTCAGGCTTATATTTTGACAAAATATTACATGACATGCATGTTATATACAATACTGTATGGACAAGTATTACAAAATGTACACTCTAATGATACACAGAGTATCTCACTAATAAAGGTTCCTTGTGTGCAGTGCATGATACTGTATGTCTTTATTTAACCTTATTAAATACATTTCTGTCTGGCTTCATGTAATCTTATTAAAGTCCGAGGGCTCCCTTGACTTTGTGTTTTATAGATTAATCTTCTTCTAAAGCTAATAATAAACATGTTCAGAGTGCTGTGTCAATTCAAGGCCATACTGTATCATCATACTATATCATACTGTACCATATACCATACTGCATACGGATGATGATTAGTTTTACGTTGGTATAATCTGTGACTGACATAAAAAGTTGATGACATTTCACTTGCAAATGTGCAAGCTTAAGCATGTGGGTACCCTTTTATGTAATGTACTGTATAATACAATGGACACATACTGTTTGTGCATGCTCTTAATTCAAGATATGAGTTCACATGTTTCCTGTGAAATTAATCTATGGCATATTCAGCTGAACTTCCAGTATATATCTACACCTTTAAAACTAGAGCACAGCTGCAGGAGGTGTCACTACTTTGCCTTGCAAAGTATACAAATAACCCACCACAGAACAGGCAGGAGGCATAGTCCTGCGCAGCAACTCTTTTCCAGTTAAATTAGTTTGCAGCCGGTTCAGCTGGACCCTTGGTTAAAGTATAGTCCCAGCTTTAAAAGTTAAGCACAGCTACACAGAGAACAGAGAGAAACCATACTTCTGTTTCATGTGCATTCACTATTCTTCCGCTGTAGTGTGTGGTTGTGTCCCATTCTGTTTGTGTGACATCTCAAAGCAGACTGCCTGGAGCCTGAGATGATAAACAACCCCCGGGACTTAAAGATAACCGGCTAGAATCAAGCCTTGATACGTCTTCTGAAGTGATAATATGACATTTAGCTCATCTGAAATCTCAAGAACAGGAATGAAACAAGATTGAAACAAGATTTGTATGTCGGGCGAATGCATCATATGTTTGAGTCTTGGTCAAGATGAATATCTGCTTACAGTCAATGGAATAATACCATCAGGTATAACACCATTTTGCAAAGTACTGAGATCTATAGCTTAAATAAACAGTCACCTTGTGGTTGTGTGAGAAAAATACATTTTACAAAAAAACATGGATGCAACAAAATCCCAGAAAGCAGCGATAGTAATTTAGTACAGTACTTTGTATCAGTATAGAGTTCCTCCTGTACTTCCCCTTGTTCACAGCACATGTAATCCCTTTGCAACAGAAATATTTCAGATGGAAATAGAAGTTTTATGATCCAGTACTTTTGCATGGGTCCATTGCCACACAGCAAGGTCACACGTTGAGTTACCTTCAAAACATCTTTGGATTTAGTTGATGGATTACATTTGTGTATTGTGCATTGTGACTGTCCGTTTTCTATGTGTTTGTGTGCATATAGTGTGTATTGATATGTCCCTTTGCACATGTGCTCTCCCTTGATGTACCCTTAGTAATAATTAAGTAGTAAATAACTCTTTCCTTCCTGCTACCCATTAAGCTCTCTCTAAAGCTTTGGAGCAGCTCACCGAGACACGCTATACTTGTACTATAAAACCTTAAGCATGGCTTTGATTTACTGCTCACAGCAAACAGAAATGAAGATGACTACAGAATTATAACAGATATCTTTTGTGTATTTCTGATGCCCGCTTCTGCTCTCAGCTCCTCCTCCAGGGCATCGAGGACACAGTGGAATGGATTATATGGCATAAACTGATACTGCTGATACACATTTTTGTCTGACAGGCCACTTCTGTTGCAGACTGCGGACTGACTGAGCAGTGACTTCACACAAAATAATAAGCAGCTAGTACCTTTAGAGACTTTCTTAGCTTGTCCACATTTGCTATGAAACTCATCAACTGGATTAGGATATGAGAAGACTTGTAATCTCTCCTCAACTCGTTTTTTATTTATTAATATCACTACGGGTTAGTAACTGGTACCACCTAATGCCAGACACATCTGAGCTATCCCTTTCTGAAAGCCAGCTCTTAAAATGATTCAGTAGAGAGAAGAGCCAAAAACTGTGAGTCAAGTCCCTTTTCACATACAAGTTGCCATGTTATCCGTTAATTAATTGATTATAGCCGCTTGCAGTTAAAATTTCGCAAAACTAAAGACAATAAACAACACTTAATTATATTCTGTGGGATAATACACAGGCTAATACATGTATCCATTTGAAAGTGAAGTATTGTAAGTCATGGTCTTTTGCCCGGGGATGTTGTGTGTGAAGAATTTTGACGTAATTCCAGAGAGCTCCTGCACCAGCTGCACACTCACTTATTGTGAGGAAATGTGTTCCGCAACTTGTACAAATACATCTACACCTGCACATACCTACAATTTATAGTAGTACTCTAATACCAGCTAAGGTATAAAGGGACAGAGAAAGTGCTCAGGAAACTGAACTTGCAGGAACTTGTTGCATGTCCAGTGAGAGACCTTTCCATCCATCAATACATTAGACACCAAACAGGGAGTAGTCTCTGTATTAAGCCTACGCAATAGAAATACTGACTGCCAGATTCATTTCATTCTTGCTCTAATGTATTAATCCTGCTGAAGAAACTGCCTGTTCCTAAATAGTATTGTCAGGAATAAGAGAAGAGAAGACACTCATGCTGACCTTTGTGACCCAGCCCAAACATGTGCACATAGACTTAATGTAACACTTAGACGTAAAGTTTGTGTTGGGATCTGTAACCAGAAGATGATGTCAGGCGTGCGTTTAGTGACGTACACAAGAGGGGGTGTTTGGATAATGTCCACATTATTGTCCACATTCCTCTGACATTCAAGTCAGATCACGCCTGGATGTGACGTGACTCACTGAAACCTTCACACACATACAAGTACACATTTTTCTGTTATATGATCGGGCGGTAATTTAGAAGTCACAAGTGTGACCATCGTCTGTGTTTGTCAGAGTCAAAAGTGACTACGGAGCAACTGCAGCAGCGAAGGTCAGACAAATGGTACAGTGTTAATGTTTCATCAAGAAGGCTGCAAGACAACACAGTCTTGCAGTATGAATAATTACAGAATCGCAGTGGCATTTTATTTACTCCCGTTAAATGCCAAGGTCAAACGGTTTCCAGCTCAAGCGGGGAAAACAAAGGATTTTCAGTGCATTATTGCGCTGTTGCATTATTGATTTATTGCAATTCCTCATTAAAGTACTTTCCTTCAGATCATTCAGTTCAGACCTGGTGCTATGAATATTTATCAACTGACTTGTAAGACTTGTGAGTAGAATCGTAATGTCCTAATTACATTTTAATATGTGTTTTATCTCTTCTTACATTATAATGTAATAAAATTGGTTCAATGTATTCATTCACAATTCTCTCATTCATTCATTCATAATGTTTCCTCGCTTACTTCACTGGCATACAGATTTAATGCTAAGTGGTTTAAATTACAATAATCGAAACCATTTCACCCGCTGAATGAATCCTGTCTTTGTTTATGGCTCAGTCAGATGAAATCTGAGAGCATGCATCTGTGTCTGTGTGTGTGAGAGAGAATGTGAGTGAGTACATGCATGCTTGTGCGTGCGTGCATACATCTCCACGGGCGAGTAAGGGCAGGCAGATGGCATGTTGACGCTAAGCCCACACGTGCCGTACCCTACGCATGCTTTTCGGTGACCCTTCACCTCCATTTGACTCCCGTTCTTCAGATTCCAAGCGTTGCTCAGAGAGGTTTGGCCAGACTGTATCGGACACAACATGGTCCCATGCTGGCAATAATAATGCACTCTTTCTAATAATGTTATCTGCAAGCATCAGAATTCCTCTGAGCAGCAGAATTGAAAACCAAATCTCATCTTATGTCTGTATTACATTATTAGTGCCAGTACTGCCTCCTTTATTTTATGAGGACCAGTTCAGTACAGTAGAACTACTGTTTAATGTGTATTGCACAACATAATGAACATCTGGCCAATACAGCATTCCTATAACAAATACCATCACTGGTTCAACTGATTTTCATTGTTAGGTTATTTTCTTGTTTGGTTAAAGCGGCTATAATACATTTTCTAATTCTAATAGTAATCAAATTACTAATGACGTTAGTAGCTACGAACCCATAGAGGGTTGACCTGACAGCTTCGTTCAGCTATTTGTGTTGGTTGTATCTCTTCTACCTTTACTGTTTTGGTTCTCTCATAACTGTTAGTAGTAGTAGCTGTTTTCAACAAAAAAAAAGCAATAAAAAAACAGAACATAGTGTAGCATTTAGCTGCTAAAGAGACAGATATTTCCCTCATGAGCTGGTGGAGACCAAAAACAGAGCTAAGGGTGGACATTTGACTTACATTCATCAGAAACAGGTGAAAGTAATATAATATAAACAGTAATGTAAGTATTACTTTTCATACCAAGTATTTAAAGTAATAGTATTACTTTTTAAACGAGCAATAAGTAGGGAGGGTCAGACCACATGGGGTAACTTATCAGGAAAAGAAAATATGGCCTCGGCGTTTAAGTATGTGACTGTTCATGTCTAATCAGCATCTGTGTTTCCATGGGCAACGGGCAGGGCCAGATGTTCCTGCTCCAACTGAGGAAGCAGCAATTAGGCTAATGTGACAGGTAACAAATGGAGACTTCACAGCACGTGAGAGAACTAATTAATAGCTGATCCAAATATGGCTTCACACCACTGTGTGTTTTGTGGTTCAGAACAGGGAGATCTAACTCCACTGAACACACGCTGAGGTAAGAGACTTACCTCGGTCCCCTGATCCTGAACGTCAGTGTTAAAGGTTATGGGAACAACTTTCAGCTCTCTCTCCTATTTGCCCTACATGTATTCTTTCTGTCGGGACGTCGGAAACTCCAGACTACTAATCTTGTACCCTGCTGGGTACCGTGTCTTGATAGGGTGTTGTTTTTGTGCTATATTCATGCTGCGCTGCTTTGGAGGTCACAGAGATTTAAGGACTTTGAACGCACTGCCTGACCTAGTTTTATTGTAATTTACCTTTCTCTGCCAAAAAGTAGCAGTTCGAGGATTCTGAAATCTGTGTTGGCTTTGTTTTATAAGTAGGAGAGAATAGTCAAAATATCAAAGAGTAACTGAAGTTAGGTACATTAGGGACATCAATGAACAATATTTCTGGGTGGGTAAATATAGATGGCAAGACTATTTAAAAGGGAAACAAATTGCTTCCTGACAGTGTCTGTAAAATGTTATAAAGAACTGCTCCACATCATTTGCATCCTTCCCTCGGGATATTCCCAGCAACCAACAACTAAGGCAAAACAACTTGGTGCTCCTGTTTTAACTTAAGAACCGGAGCTACCCAGAAATAGCAGTGAAGAGTATCTCCTCTCCACGTATCGGGCCAGTGGCCCGCCTTCAGGTCTGGATCTTTAACCTTCAGAGACTTCTACTGCTGGTGTGGCTTTGGGTTTGGCTGAGCTGAGCGTGCTGGGAAATCAGCCAGACACAAGATGTGTGGGTAGAGGAGCAGAATGAAGATTTCGGTTGTGCTCAAGTGTTCAAGATTCCTCTGGAAAAAGAGGATATTGTTTGGGTGGATAATATACTAGAAATGGTTGTGGTCCCTTTTTTTTTTTTTTGTGCAGACAAAGAACAGAGCTTCTGGTGTGAAACAGCTGGCTTCCACTATTTTCACAGCAGCCACTTTGACAAGTCATTGCAGGGTAAACACAGGTGTAATTAATAATGTTGATTATGGCCCTGATCCATTTAGGTTGGTCAGGTGCCTGGTATTGTGCGTGCTGGCTCACTGGAACGACTGTGACGCGCTAATTAGAATGGGGCCATAATTAATTTGATCAGTTACACCTGTGTTTATTCTGCTATCACGTGTCAAAATGGCTGCTGTGAAAAGGGCCTATTGCAAAAGGGTAACACTCTAAATAACTGGGTAGTCCCCAGTGATCAGGAATTAACTGCTAATTTATTCAAATCTGTCAGGTTGATTTTGAATACATTTGAATCAAAAATCATACTGTAACTTGTGAGCTTCATCTCTCTCTGCAAGAAATCAAATAAGCCTTTTCCCCAAGTTGGACTACTCCTTTAATACACTTGTAATCTATATTCAGTTGTCCCTGTCCCCCCCGACACTCAATCCCAGCCAACTGATCCCCAAACAGCCTTAAAACAGAAGTAACATTCTAATTTCTCTGAGTCCCAGTTGTAAGTTCAACTTTGACAGTTTGTTAAAAAAAATTACTTTTATCCCTCCTTTTTCTTTGTAATGAGAATGAAAAGTCTGTCTGTCTGCCTCTTTGTTCGGTCTGCACATGCTCAGTGAGAGAGGCTGCCCGGCTACAGTAACGTTAGAGACAGCCTTATTGTCTGCATCACTCATTGTCTCCTCCTCTTCTTCTTTCAGGCTATAGCTTTGTGTGCTGACTTCAGTGACAACAAGCTCACAAGAGTTTACTTTGACTTACAGTCACACAGTCGAAGCAACCCGACTCATTTGATCACAGTTGGATCGTGTCTTCTTTTCATTTGGCTGTGAGATGCATCTGCTCTGTAAACCCCCCGTGTCCTTTGTTTCAGAGACAAGGCACTTTGAATGTTTCAGAGTGACTGAATTTGACTGTTATTTATTGACACTAGTTACGTTGTTATATTACGTTTTTATGTTAACATTTAATTACAAATCATGATTTTTTTCCTAATCTTAACCAAGTAGTTTTGTTTTCTGTAGATTTAAACTGATGTCCAGAGGAATCAATAGTTCTATAATAATGTTACAAATTTTGCCCCAATTACCGGACTTCCTAACCTTCAATGAATGCCAGGCTAATTAACATCTGTCCATCTCCTGGACTGGGCAAAGGGCTTTGTGTCCAGATGTGACTATTTCCCTCTTGTGTCTCTGTGTGGCAATAGTCAAGCATGCTTAACTTGTTCAAAATCAAATAGCCTGACTAGGAACAGGTGCAGCAGCCGACACAGTGCATGGGAGCCACACGGTTCCCAAATATTATCCCCTGCAGCATGCACCGTCCTGATCTGATCAGCTGCTCATAGTGAATGTCTGCACGGTCATCATGTTTCATAAGCTAACAAGTGAGTTGACTGCTGGAACCATATCAATTTGCCAGCTTGATCAGCTCAGAAGAGATTAAGTTCTTTTGTTGAGACAGTACATAGTTGTATAGCAGCCCAAACCCAATGGTTGTTTTTGTGTAATTCCATTTACTTACTTCTGGTATTTGATAATGCACAATGAATTAATATGAATACATTATATTACAATAGTACTAATACATGTTCCATTATGTATGTTCCTGCATGATTAAAGGACTTGGCATTTAATAATTGTTGTCGTTAAGAGACACTGCAGTCAGTGAAATGTGTTGTATGTGATGGCATAATTTCAAAATCAGTTGAGTTTAGTCTTTCAGTGTGTTCTGCAGCCTTACCAGGACCTTGGTCTCCTCCTCGTCTTTGTAATAGTGGAGCTGGTCCCCTCGCAGAACAAACCAGCGACTGTGCCATGTCTTGACAAAACCCCCTTGCTTCCTGAGCCACCCACACCTGATGACACTCGGCCGTCCCTGCCTCTGGGTCTCCGTGCTGGCCTGACCTCCACTGCGCTGGGGACTGCCGTGGGACACACACTGGTCGTCCATTGCAGCGACTCTAATCTGTAAAAAAATGAAATGAAAAAAAAAAGGCAAAAAAATCTGTTTAGGTTTGCAGAAGTTGTAAGTTCCAAGTAGGCAAAAGATGAACATAAGATTAACAAATACAACATATTACAAACAGATGCTGCAGAATTCGTCAATGCTTTCTTTTCAAATTCAATACGAATATTTACAACAGACATGGTCATGGGGTGTTGTGAAACTTGAGGCAGACTGAGTGTTGAGTGCAAGGAGACAAGAACAGAAAGGGAAGTGTGGGAGGAGGAATTCATAAACCAGATAACAAGACCACAGACCAAATCTCTAATCTCTTTTATCTTGTGTCACCCACCTACACATGTTGGCCCGCAAGTCTTTCTCGTCTCTGTGTAGCATTTTGTCTTTCAGTCTCTTTGTAAAAACTCTGACAGGCACCCCAGCCCCTAGTCAAACCGCTGCACATTGCAGTGGGTTGTACTTTGGGTTTAGTGCTATGCATAGCAAATATGAACATGCTAAAACATTAAACTAAGATGGTGAACCAGATAGATATTAAGCTTGCTTTGCATAAGCTTGCTAACATTGTCAAAATGAGCATATTAGCATGCTGGCGTTAGCATGTAGCTCAAAGCACCAAGTTATGAAAAGACTGCTGTCGCTGTGTCGACTGTTGGTATAAGACAATACGAGTTGTCAAAGTCAAACCCACAGCACAAGATGGCTATAATATATCCATGATTGCAGTAACTGATGAACAGTGTTTACTGTGCAGTAGGCTGTAATAGAGGTTAAAAAAAGACTATTTGAAAATAACGTGTTTCGTCATTAATCCTCCAAATGGACGTCCTGTTTCTGCATTCCCCTTTCTACAACAGAGTGGTCACCTAAAGAACAGTACTCCTGGTATTAATCCGTTGTCTTGCTCAAAGGCACGTCAACAGGGGTTACTATACGGTTACATACTCATAAACCAATATCCTTGGCTATACATAAAACCTTCACACACATATGCATACAGTACAAACATGAGTGAACCCAGAAACAACACCGTGCATGCACTAAATCACCGTACACGTCTTGTTTCCACAACGCACAATAGATTGTTTAAATCTCTGCGTCATTAAGTGACACATGCTACCACTGCTACGGACTGCCGCTGTCAGCGTTAAGCATTGCCATGTTGTCAGTGGCTCTGGCTGAGCTTGCCTTGGTGGAAGTCCAAACAGCCCACAGGTCCAGATGAGGTCCAGATGAGGACCAGATGCAGCCCAGCAGTGTTCCAGGCAGCAGTGGGGCAAGTGCAGCAGGGCTGCTGTTGCGATTCCAAAACTTTCTCTGGTCCCATGCACACAGTCCAAGTAAGCGGGTCCTGCACGCATGTGCATGCACAGACACGCTCACCACTCTGCTTGAAGAAAAATAGCAGTTTTCCACTTGTTTTGCATTATGAAGGCCTTAACCTAATAGTGTTGTGTCCTTCTCTACGAGGGGAAAAAAGTGGGCAGTGCTGTCATTACAACAGCGGTGAAAGCTATCATTTGAGCTACGGAAGATTATTCATTTTGTGGGCAGTTAACACTTATATTAGAGGGAATAACCTCTGTATCCCTACTGCCTCTTACACATGTGATTCTCTTAGCCTTAACACACCAACACACACACACACACACACACACACACACACACACACACACACACACACACACACAGCATCAATCACAGTCTAGGGTTGATACACCATCCGTTGATGGAATCACCTGCCGTGCTGCCAATCAGGTGCCACAGCCCCTTCACAATTTCATGCCTCCAGCACAGGGCCTAGTTAACAGCACTGCTAGGACTGGCCTGTGCTGCTACAAAGTGAAATGGTAAATAACTCAGGGGTTTCTTAATGTGAATAACTTGGAGCTATAAGAGTAGAAACGCCATTTAAAATGTACATTACACTGTGGTCTAGTCCAGTGGTAATAAATTGCCACACAGGGACAGGAAGCATAATCATCTCTAAATCTATAAATCAACAGACAAGTAGAAAAAGATTAGCAGAAAAGTTAGTGTTTCTTGGCTCACGCTGGAACAGCATGATGAATTGTGACCTTTAGAAAGTTACTCATTATAAATATTATGTTCCCACTGTGAGTTCAAGCAGAAATATCATGAAACAGAATCATAGGGAAATAATGTGATAACAACAGCCATAAAATAATGAATCTTGAATGAATCATATATTTTATGAACGATATGAAGATGAACTATGGTGGAATAAGCAACTGCTTTCAAACAGGCATTGGAAGATGACAAAGAAGACATATCAGACTTTTTTATTTCATTATTGGTCTTTTGGGCAAGCAAGTGGTGTGGATCGGTCTGTCCACCACTTCGGTCCACACCTCCACCATCGGCTCATTCAAACTTTAAGTAACTCTACCTTTGCAGGCTTGTGATCTCTTGCGGTCCAATTTAGTGACGGTGAGCTGTGAAAATACAACACCGTGCAGACATGCAAGCAACATTCTGCAAACAGTGAAATACAATGTTTGATGCTTTTGAAGACTGACACCCTCTATAAGAAATGTGCTATTATAATATAATCCCATTTGTAATAACACCATCTTCAGTTGGGAGTATGTCTGGTCCATTGGTAGGGGGATGGGGATGGGGATACAGGACTGCTACATAACGCTCCACCTGTACTTGGGCCTGGCACCAGACAGGGACAACTGATTTGGTATGAATATCTTGCTAAATGTTTGCCTGCATTAATTAAATGTCGGCAAAAAGAAGAGCAAAATGTAAACATTATGGACGAAGTGAACAGGTTAATTCCCCCCCACACACAAACTACACCCACTTTTCTGTATAAAAAAGTGGGTGACAGAGTGTCGCAATTACTTTTCTCCCATCTTTCTTTCCATTTTTTTGAACCCCAAAGCTGAGAGAAAATGCTCCAACGACACTATAAAACACCGTTCGCAGCTGGTTTGGGAACAGGACTGAAACATTGAATGTGAATAGAGGAGGGTGGGTTGAGCGATACAGAGGTGCTCTGGTTGTTTACTTTTTGCCAAAAACAAGAAAAGAAAAATAAGCGTTTTATTAACTGCCCCCCCAGTGAGCTAGTTAGTAAAGCAAATAGATTTGTCTATAGATGAATGTACCTGATTAGTGTGAGGAAACCAGGGCTAAAGTCATGGTAGCTGATTTAATTTCCAAACCTGGATTTTATATGATGCCATTCTTTTTGCAGACAATTCTCCAATGAACCTCCTGAAAATGACACATATGGTTGTGAGCACATTTATGATTCAACTGCAAAGTCTCTGCAAGAACACATCACTACTAGACTGTTTTCGCCCATTCAGCACATTGGAAACAGCCTCCCAGAGGTGTAGTCTGTGTCCCCGTAAAGCACCTGTGTGTGCACTCTATGTGTGCGGCTAGTAGTGTGAGCTGTCCCTTGCGCCCCAGTCTCCAAAATAAATTTCCCCATAATAACATCGAGGTTGTGAAAGGGAACACTTAAAACGAAGAAATATAACTTTACAAGACAGATGAAAGATTTCTAGTGCAATCTATTTAAAAACAGATGCCTCAAGGTCCTTGTTGTAAAATATCCATACATGTATGTTAAACTACTAATCAAGCAAGAACTGGATTCAAAATTGTGAGAGAAGTAATTTTGGGATGAAGTAAGTACATAGTTAGAGATTTACATGGAGCCCAATTTTCTTCTTTAAATTTGGCGATGACATGAAATCTGATCTCTAGAAAAATGACCGTGGCAGCATGATGGAAGCGTTTCATTTCCAAAGCGGCAATTAACGCTCTACGTTACCATCTGCTCTTGTCTCGTAACACCGGATTCCGTGTCTTCAGTTCAAGAATATCCCAGAATTTTCTCACCGCACGTCTGAGAACTTTGACCATACTAAGACGTCAGTGAGAAGAGACACCCTGACCTTCGCTACAAAAAAAACAAAACAACGGCTCAGTATACAGCACAGACAGCCACACACACGCACATGTACGCACTTACACACACCACAAACACTCGAAAGGACAACACGAAGATAGTCACGAATAACCCCCCTAAGGTTTTGTGGCATGCATGCACTGTAATTTCTTAGCAGGGTGCAATGTATTTGCGGCTTTGTGGTTGTGGAATAAAAAAGAATAAAATAGTAAAAGAAACAAATGGATGGTGTGACTTTTCTATGAGGGGTGCAGAACTTTTTGTTTCCATTTTGGCACTGGTATTAGTATTCTCTGTCAGTCTGTGTCCATCAGTAAAATGGATGCTGAGCCAGGCCGTCTCGGGATCAGGGACGCCTTCTTGCTGCTTTGAAAATATGCATCTGTCAGTGCACCCATAAAATACAGCTACTGGACGTGTCTTTAGTGATGAAAGCTGTTCTCAGAACAGCCAAGAAGGCCCTGAATTGTACGATAAATCCTTTTTAGATTGTTTCCTGCGACGCAGCCATTTGATGTAAACTGATACTTGTGATGATGAACCTATGCATGATAAAAAAGGGGGTTCTGGGTTTTGTCGAGTGGTGTGGTGTGGCATGATGAACTGTTCGGGATAATTCAGCATGCAGTGATAGCAACCTTTACACATCAGTGAAGTCTTTTTTCTCATGTGTAATTGATGCCAGAAGCACCATATGCTGGCTGCATCTCGAGTAACATTATACCCGTACACAGAGGAAATAAGGATATCTAGAGGTCTGAACAAGAAGAGAAGTTTGACGACATTGTAAAATCTATGAAATGCAGACCTTCTTGTCTCACAGCATCAGGAGGTTTGTGTTTGTTCCCCATATGGGGAAGTACTGAAGCTTTCCGCACACAGAAAGCCTGAACTGCTGTTTGACACGTCTTTGTTTGAATTGAGCTGCTTTGGAGGAAAGGATATTGAGTCTGACTCATCCTTTGGGAAATTAAAGTTGTGCCAGGGAAGATTTTTTGGGGGGAGTAAAAATACAACAGAGTTACCCAAATCGTATAGTTTGGCCTGCATAAAGAAGAGCGTTCAATTCTCATAGTTGGGACTTTGCAGACTGTTGCCCAAACTGCAAAAACAAATTTGGTGTCGGGTAGGGACAGTGGCAGGAAATCTTCTGAGACCACAGGAAGTGGCCGGTCACAAACAGCCGGTTACAAACAGCCGCAACGTAGCGCTCTGTCCAGAGAAAACTGCACTCAGCCGACTTAGATTCCCATCCTGTGGTTGCTCTAAACCATCACAGGCCGAAATGGTGAAAATGAATGTGTGAAGTGAATTCTACAGACATCATGTACATTTTAAGTAATCTTTGGAGCAATGCGCCCTTTCAGAGAGTTGATTCATCGGCTGAAATGATAACTTGCTAGCTAACGTTAACCTTCTTACTGTACAGCCCCATGCACACCTCTTCAACATGTGGAGGAATCCAAAACTCGACAGGCAGTGATTTACAGTTAAGCTAAATCCTGATTGGACAATAGCTCTTCGGGGAAGAGCGGTTTAGCAAACTGTTGCTGAGGATTTTTAATAAATCAAATTTTTCCAAAACATGTTGTTGATGAAAACTCAAAGTAATGTGCAATTTGTGTTCATAATAAATGTGTTCAATGTTCACAGTGATGGAAATAATCTTCCGTCTGAAGGCTTAATGATTCACTGATGAATAGCAGACATTTATTCTTGTCCTGTAACATGTGGCAAACAATGCCATTACCATCTGTCCGTCTTCAGTCTCCAGTTTTTTTGCACGTTCAGCAGCTGCTGTACTCCACATTGGGCCCGGTGCTTGCCAGTAAAGCCTGTGCCAACCTTTCTTGGATGATGCAAAGGTCAATGGTGCATTGAGCAGAAAAGTCACAATGGAGGGTCAAAAGAGTGCTACCGGTTATCCTGATCAAGTCTGATAAAGATGGTCTCATTAGCGACCATCTCTCCGAGGCTAATTCAGATCAAATTTGAAAAAGTCCGTGTTCAATTCATAGAGAGAGGGATTCTCATTTGTTTGTGCATGTATCTAAAAGAAATGCAACAGAGGAAACATGAACTTCTATTTGCCAGCCACTGATGTCAACCCTTTTAATAACCCTAAGCAACATTGCCCCTTAAAGTCTGCACATTAAGGCCTCAATGACCCACATGTGTTAAAGACAAATATAACCCTCCGCTAGTAAAGCTGCTACCTCGAGAGCAGTCTGCTTCTGTTAGACTCCTGCTGAATAGCCACTGAGGTGAGAGGAGGGCATGTTTCTTTCGGTGCTGTTGGTGTGCTAGTCGTTGGATAGGATGTGAAAGAGGAAGAGCTTCTGAGTGCTCACAGATGGAAGTACTCACACGCACATGACAAAAAAAAGATTATCCATTGATCCGTCCAACACACGCAAGCCAACAAGTCAGGTCTGTTATGATTTACGATGCTGAAGGGGGTTGAAGTGAGGTCACGATCTGAGAAGCTATCCTTCATCGTGGGGTAGTCCACCATCGGTCTCTAACCCACACAACCCTCTGTGAGTCACAAAGGGAAAGGTGGATGGATGAAAGCAGGGAGGGAAGACGGGTGGGGAAGGTGGGCGATGTATCACAAACACAGAAGGATTGGTTCTCCTTTTCCCTCCCGCTGCTGAAACGCCAAGTAAACTCCCTGGCTTTCCTGTGTGAATCAATGTGATGAGTCAGTGTCTATTTTGTCTCCACACAGATTTAGACGCCATATGTGCCCCCCCTTCATAGTCTACAATGCAGCCCTTTTGGTATGATACACTCGCTACCCCATCACTAGCATCGCCGCCCCTCCCTCTCCATTTTCCTCCGCGCCATGTGTCACCGTATGTCTGGTAAACTGAGCAGCGGCCCTGTTGGGGAAACGGGACAGAAGCCTTCGCGGGCGGCCGCTGACTCATTCTACATGTGTTTGACACACTGCTACAACTGAGTGAACGATACCGCTGATGTGGCTGCCCTTTGTCATGCAGTAAGGTGAATACAGGGGCGGACATCTTCCGGACAAAACAAGATACAAGATGCTCCGGTCACGACGGGAGAGGGCGACGTGAAAATCACTCAGTGATCATAGTCATTTTCCCCAGAGGTGTTATGGTTGTTGCTGTTATTGCAGTTTGGGGAAAGCTGACTCTGCATTTTAACCTTCATAAAAGTCACCTTACTATGGATTCTCTTTGTGAACTAGCAGATGTTAAAGGAGTAGTTACACATTTTCACGCTAATTCACTCTGGCGGAAAGTTAAATGAAAAGACTGATTTCATCTCAACTCCAGTTCTGCTGCAGTTTCAGTCCTCCTCGTCTCCATCCCTTCCTCTCCGTCTCAATAAACAGATATCACAGAGTTAGACCGGGGGAAAAAGGTGGAGTGCAGCAGCTGACACGGGGAACCTGATCCCTGGTCTTGCCAGCAGCACAGCTTGTGCACTGCAGACATTCCTGGCACTCGGGGGTCATCATATCTTCCCCGCTTCTACCTCAGCTCATGCCTTGTTTGCTTTCACGTCGTCCTTCTCCATTAACACGGCAGGTGGGGGAAACAAGTTGCAGAGATGTCTTTTCTGTCCTCCCTGCCATTTTATCAACCACCTTTTTCGTTTCCATCCTTTTATTGCCCTGCATTAGAATTACAACATGCTGGTGTAACAGAGCAGCAGCACAATGAGTACAACTGAATTTTCAATACATGACTAAAACCTACCCTGAAAAGGAGAGAAAATTGATGCTATCCAGCTGTCCAACAGTTATTGCTATGGTGACTTATAGTAAATCGGTGTTTCGGTTATGCTGCTTCAGGCTAACAATGAAACTAATATACGTCAGATGAAGATGGCAGCAATGAGTATTTTGTTCTCTGTATGTTTCTCAGATCCCCAGCAGGCCCACCCAGGTGTGACACATCTATAAATAACTTATTTCCTGTGGTGCATCTCTACTCCAATCTCCGGACAGTTACGACACAGCTGGGGGAGTTGTGTCACCACACGGTGGAGATAAATCACATTAAACGAACCATTAGTGATCAAATCCATTAGAAATGTCTGGAAGTGTTCATGTCACCAAAAGCACAGACGTGCCTTACCATAGTGTCATAGCAAATGCCATCGCAACGACCAAACACTGCTATATGCTTGAGAATGTGGTGTTACTTCTGCAATTTGATATGAAGTTCATGCTCCAGTTATACCTGCTTCGAATACGAATTACATAACTTAAAGTGTCAATCAACCCCTCTAAGATTTGGAGCAGTGAGTCAGACGATTTGCCGACGGCATCTTCACACTCCTCTTCCGTGCCAAAGTGAGTAGAGATGTCAAGAACGATGGGGACATTGCCACATAATATAAAACACCTCAGAGGCAAAAAGCATACTGTGGAACTCAAAGAGCAAGACTCACCTTTCAAATGCACAGCCTTGTTGAATCCCTCAGCTCTGACGTGTGGTGATGCACACCTGTGGTATCCAATCCAGTGTCAGGTAATCAGTCAACATAGATCCTGCTAAGACACGAGCGAGAAGTTGCACTTCAGCTCAGCTGCTGCTTCTGCTGCTGCTCACCCCCCACCACCACCACCAGCACCACCACCACACTAAACCAACTCAGTGTATGCAGAGTGGATTGAGTTAGCTGAGGCTCAGGCAAGCCGTTCTAAACTTTTCCCCTGACTGCTCACACCGTCTGCATGCTGAGAAAGTCTCCGCTGAGAACAGGATGGCTTTTCGCGGTCAGCACAGTCACACACGGGGCAGCGTTACAGCAGGAGTCCCTCCCAGACACATGCGCTCACTCACACACAAACACACACACACACAGACACACACACACACACACTCTCTCCCCTAACACTGCAGCCTATGCAGACCCAACTCCTCCAGTCATCCTGGCTGGTGAGACACTCACACTCAGTCTGAGAACACTGTGTATGTTGGTTAGAGGAGGAGGGAGGAGAGAGGGAGGAGGAAGTGTGTGTGTGTGTGTGTGTGTGTGTGTGTGTGTGTGAGTGAGCATGTTTTAGGAAGTCTCAAGATGAGATGAGAGCTCTCTGACTGAGCAATTTCTCTTGTATTTCAGATTGCACACAAGCGGCAGTTTTTAAAACTCTCACATTGTGTTCCACTCTTCTCAAAATGTTAACAGCCAAGAAATTCCCAAAGTTTCCGAGAGTTCATATTGTGGAATATAAATCACGAGTTTCCCCCATAAATCATCTGTGAGTAATTTCACATACAAACACAGAAAGCTGCCCCAGTTTTAAGGCGTCTTCAAGATGTCGTATACAAATGACTGCGTGCTTGCAGCTCGACAAACATTTATTTAATGACACTTTGGTGCAAGACCAGCTGTATACACACCAGTGGAAAGTGCATCTTGTTTACGTGGGAGTGGTCTAAAATGTCTTCCTATTCCATCGTCCTGCAGTGGTTCCTTCTGAAGAAGGGCATTTTTCATTTTGTGTGCTATGTACAAAAAAATAGCATGTGTAATAAATGGAGACAATATCAAATCTTTTACACTGTCGTCATGGATGTGAGGAATTCACTGTTACTGTTACATTCTGACATGTGTCGTACATTCCAGAGTTCAATCATCCTTACCGACTCCTCACAACCTGCTTAATCACCAGACCTAGACTATTGATTTATGACGAGAGAGCAGGCAAATAAAATGAAGAATTGTTACCCTCGTTTAGATTCCAGCGCATGGTTGAGATGAAAGCTGTAAAAATGAAAATGAGGGTTTTATGTGTAATTATATACCTCAGAAAAGTTGCAGGAAAGAAAGAACTGTATAAAAAAATGAAAAAGTTGGAAGAGACTTCGATTCATATCATACAGAATGGAGGACGGGGGGTTATTTTCTATGTTGTTTTAGCGAAGACATATATAAAAACAAACACAAAGCAAAAAAATGTATTCAAAATTTGAATATTCACCACTAAAGTCTATTTTCCTATCTATACTATACTGAAACATGAATGGTACACTTTACATTATCACAACAAGACAGATGCAGAAGCCTCATACAACCTCAATGTGTCACCCACAAGCACCTGGTCCTGGAAAATGTACTCATTCCTAATAAGGGAGGGAAATTCCAATCTATGTAGGAGGTGGCTGATGTGTCAACAATAATTACTTCCTCAAAATCAAATCACCCGGATGAGATTTAGTTTATTTACAGACATCTGAGATTGGAAATGGGTGGTTGTGATTCCACCCTGGTTGGGTTATCGGGGGCGGTTGGGTCAGGCTCAACACATTATCTATTGATCTGTTTGATCTATAGGCAGGAGTGAGGTCAACATTACACTTGGACCTTCTATCAGCATTTGTCAAATGATTGATCAAAGTGGCAGCAGCAGTACATAAATCTGTCCAGAGCTTAATACTGACGCTTTTCTCCTTTCGGGAGGTTATCTGGTCAAGGTGCACGATAACCTTTCTCCACTTCTGTTTCGCATGTTTTAACCGCTACCTTGGAGCTATACCTGAAATAAGTGATCAGAATCGTACATCCGGCATTGATGGCACATTTGCAGCCGCAGCAATAACAATACCGCCGTCTTTCTAGCCATCTAGACCAGTGGTTCCCAACCTTTTTGGCTCGTTTACTTGCCACACCTAGTCACAGTTGATGGTGATTTATGGCCTGAAGTATCCAGAACTTTATCGAATCAAGCATAAATTAGCATAAAGGGAGAAAAAACATAAATACATCATTGTGCAAGAGAAATACAGATTTTTTTCTATTTGATTTGTTTTAAAATCCTGAGAGCTGTCAAATTCACCTTGGGACCCTTTGGAGGGTCCCGACCCCTAGGTTGGGTCAATGTGCCTCTTTAGCCACCGTTATGAAACGTGCACCCTACATGTAGCTTACTGGTTATTTGAAATGTAGTATTTGTTGCTACAGCACAGCTTAAAAATCTGATTTTCATACTGACTTAATGCACAGTAACCATTAACTGCCCTTGCTAACACGTTTTGCTTCGGAGTCCTCATCTTTACTTTTTGTTACCCCTCTTTTTATGTCATTAAAAGAGTCAATCTTTTCATTATGTTTTTATTTGCAGCTAAGCAAAGATATTCATATTCAACAGTGAGAAAAAAAAAGTAAAATTCGTTCCTCCTAATAAACTTTAATCTCCACACAGAAGATGAGTTTTCCAGGAGTAGTGAAAAGCCTCATTAGCTGAAACAAAGCTTAAATTAAATGTGAAGAACAAACAACAGTGGGCTCTAAGCCATCTGTCCTCAGACATCCTTCAGCATGTTTTATTATATTCGCAGGACGTGGAATGCTGAACATGAAACACTGTGACCTTGTGACGTGAGAAGTGACCGTCTGTAAACAAACTGGAGCTGCTTTTACTCCCATGAGATGCTCTGGGCGACCTTATCCGATAGGAGATAACTCATGAGATAAGAATGGATGAATCTTCACAGAGGAAGCCTCTGGGAATTGAAATGCTCTCTATGGGTCTGCTGTTCTCATGGCCTTTGCAGTCAGAGGTTTCGGACAGTTGGTGACTTCTGGGGAAGAGAGTGAAAATCTTTGGAGGCCCTGAAGTAGTCAGACAAAAAACTTTTCCTTTCTCCTCTACTGGAACTTATTCACTTTGATTAAGGCTTTTAATAATGCTGTTTTAATACGTGGTATCCATTACTGCTCCGTACTTAGATAGTTATCACCTCACTCTGCAGCATCCGGACGGAGCTTTATTGCTTCTTTCAGCTCATTGTTTTTGGCTTTACTGCCTGCAATTCCATGCTTTCACCAGTATCCTTTTTGGACGCAGCATGAGGCACATTTATTTTCAATGAAAAAGCTTTTAAAAACCCCAACATCAAACAGCAGACAGTCAAAGTTAGCGACTAGCCGGTGAACACAACGGAGCATTGAGCAACTAAAGAGGCAGATATGTCCCACAGGAGATGGTGGAGAGCAAACAAGAGCGAAAAGAAGAGTGCATACTTGACTTACAATCATCAGGTGGGCACAAACATGAATGGTAATGTTTCTCCATATCTGCTGGGTGTGTGAACATGTCAGCTATAGTTTCTGATTCCTCTACGAGATACGTTTTTCCAACAGGACAAATCAGTTATTGCAGGTTTAATAGCCAAACGGTGACCAAAAAAAAGCTTTTAGTCGCAAGACCATCAGCAGCACAACTCAAACCATCATCTTGAGTATGCTTGTCAATGGTAAGCGTCTGTGCGAGGGTGTACACACTCTGTTGTTTCTGGAGGTCAGGGTCACTCTCTACAGCACATTATTTTGTACACGTCACTGTCTGCTCCATCTTGTGTCTCGACCTCAATGGAGACAGAAAGATATGTTGCAGCTCCTTCTCTTAACTTGCTGTTGTTTTGAAAGGTCATCGGAAAAACACCGCCCTTCCTCCTTCCTTCTGTCGGCATTTAATTAAAAAATCCAGTTAACATCGACTTATGTAAACTGCAAACATCTACTTACGCCAATACGACGGTACATGAGTTGGTCGGCATGGTAACAATTCTTTATTTTCAGTCCTCAGTTATTTTATTTGGCTCCTATATAAAGTCCATTATTTACTACTGCAATAGTCTCATTTTCCTTTAGAGGTTGATCAAATTGATTTTCTTTCCTCCACACCAAAGAGCAGCTCCTTCTTTTTCTTGACGCAATATTGCTCTCTAGTGGTCGCTTCTGAAACTTTTGGATTGGGAACATAAACAAGCTTATTTATAGCTGTAACTCTACACAAACATTAATACTCATATCTTTAATATTCTGGTTGAGGAAGTTATTTATATTACGTTGTAAGGCACTAAGGCAGTCGCCTACAATTAGCATCGGGTCAGTGCTGTAAAATCTTTATTAGACTTGTTATAAATAGACAGAGACATAAACCCAAATTTAGACAGTAAAAGTAAAAGCTCGTATTACAACACTGCATCAAGACAAACTGATGGAAAATAGATGCAAAATAACTAGATGATACAATACCATCAAGGAGCCACCAGAGGTCCATGTGTTACAGCAAAACAGGCACTCAAAAATATGTACACTCATTTCAAAAAACCTAATCTGTTCTAAATCACTGTATCATTTCACAGCTTTGTGAAAGAAGTATATGTTTTATTAATATAATTCAGCAATTCGCCCTTATAACACCTTTTGACTAATGTCTGCTTGCAACTATACTTTCTAAAAACATCCCATCATAACAGGTTTCATCTCAATAGTCAGAAATGATCATTTGCATTGTGTGGCTATGATCACATGACATGATATTGTACACTTAAGTGTCTTAAAGATGGTAAAAAGAAAAGTATTTCTGCTATTTATGATGCAGTGAGTAACACAGAAAAAAAAGACAAAGTCACAGAGAGGAATCTTTTAAGCTCTCGCCATTTTACACTTATGTAATGCAATCACATTTGACAGTTACGTGTTACATTTTTGACTGGCCACATATGCTAATTCTGATGTGTGAGGATGAACCTCCTCGTTGACAAGAAACACGACAATCCCTCCAGGGGACAGAAATCTGTCAGGTCGCTGAGGTCAAGGCTCCAGAGACTCTTGTTGTTCCTGAGAACTATTTTTAAAAAGGAGTCAACGAGTTAATTAGACCGCCTCCCATTTTTAAATTAAGTGACACGACAACCTGAGAGTTAAAGTGCTCCTTGTTCATAAGCCTCAGTTTAGATATCTGCCATTAATGTAATCAATCTCACCACTTAATTTCCTTGTGCACGGTGTTTACGTGTTGTCTCCGTTGAGCCATGTCAGTCTACAGCTACAATAAACAACCTGTTGAGGCGGGGCCAAACTGTAAATACCAGAACATCTATTTGCAGTAAATCAGTGTTATTTACTACTCCATTCACGCACCTTTGTTTCTGCAGAGGCGGCAGTGACGTGTTCAGGGAGTCAGATAAAGGGTATTTCTCACCAACGCTTTCCTGTTATTTTCCAGGCTCCTTTGTTTGGTTGCGAGGCCTCGGCCTGTCCGTTCTCAGGGGAACGAGAGAGCAACATTTGAGCGCTCATGAACACTCCTGCTCCCATACACAGACTGCTCCCATACCTGTTTGCATCACTCTCTGTGTGTGTGTGTGTGTGTGTGTGTGTGTGTGTGTGTGTGTGTGTGTGTGTGTGTGTGCGTCACCTTGTCCTTGGATCGAGGTGATACATCCCCGCAGTAAATTCATGTCTGTTTCACAATACTTTATACGCCTTTGAATACTACTATATATATTGTTCATATTGAATGTCAAAATGAGGAGAAAGAAATGACCTACATTCATTTAAAGTTTGATGCAGAAGCTGCAACTTATGTTTTTTAATTTAAATTTAAATTTAAAACGTGTCATTTCCCACTTTGTTTACTGAAGAGATGATTTGAAAACACATTGAGGATCCTAGTTATAAATTAACACTTTGTCACTTACACTCATCTGAACTACAATGAAATTTGATTCAGGGGCGGCTTGTTTGTTGATTTAGTGTTGAGCTTTCATTTGAATATGAATCAGATAAAATAATAAAATGGATTGGAAGTGTCCTCCTCGATTTCTCGACAAGAGGACGGAGCTTTTGTTGCTTTTTCAAGACTGTCTCTTGGAGAGAAAAAAAACAACCTTGCTTTTAAATTCCTGTCCTGGGCAGACACAACAACAACAGGAAGAAGGGACATTTTCACAGGTGTCAGGAAGCACAGGAAATAAACAAGCTGAATACTGGAAAACATTTTTTCCAAGAGTCAGAGGTGAGGCTCATAAGGATATTTTTAGCTGGGACCGAATTCTGACAAATTGAATGATATGATTTTGATGTTTCGCACTTTAATTCTGTGTGGTGATGCGGTATATTAAAGGGGACTTGAGAGACAAAGCATCTTTCTGGAATCATGTTTCAACTTTTAGAAAGTCAAAATTACAAAGATGATGAATATTTAATCGAATCATTGTCATTAACTGATTAACTGCATTTATCACAGACTAATTTATGTGCATATTTCATGTTTTAAAGGTCAGTAGATCACAATATAACTTTGTTGAGTATCTTTACAAAATGCATTATAAACTCAGATAATGTATTTCTGAAGATCACAACTTATAATTAAACGATGTTCATTGAAATACAACATGATTTGTTAACACAAAGCTACTTGTCCTGTATTTCAAAGACAATAGATTATTAAAGGATTTGTGACTTTATTATATTAAAATATTATGTGAAGGATGTATTCTTTATGCAGACACAAGTACTTGTTATTCTTTCATTTGGTAAAGTAGCATTGATTGATTGGCTTTTATGAATGTTGTCCTGCAGGTAGGAAATGTTCAAATGTGCATTTCTCAAGAAAGACCTTAAACAATGTCTCAAAATCATTTGTATACATGCTTTTTCCTCCCATGTTGACGAATGTAAGTCCTGTCTGCAGTGGATGTATTTTAGTTCAGCTATAAAGGCAAAGCTGAGCTGAGAAGTTTCTCTCTGTTGCTGCATTGGATGAGAAACTTCCCAAAATTCTCTCCCGTCTGTGATCTTTTGTACAGCGAGTAAAACCAGGAAATCCAGTCTTTGCACTTCATTTCTTCTCATGCTATTTGTGGTGAGAGTATTTTTTGCATGGGAACAAAGAATATTTGGCCATTTGTGGAAGTTGAGTAAGTAGATTGTTCCAAGAATTAAGCATGCCTGATACATTCTCAGCAATCTCTGCTCATGTGTTTGGACGTATGATACCACTTCACATCATCATGGGAAATAAGAATTCCTTCTACTCAGAAGACATATTTCTATCCAGACATTTCTATGCTGTTCAGAGAAGCCTTTTCAACCTCCCATAAATAAATCCCTCTCATATCATCCCTCTAATATCAATGTCTTCTCCTCCTTTTTTGTCCCACAGAAATTCCTATTCAGAATTTAGTTTGCCTCTGTTTCTGGGCAAATTATTTTTTTCAAAGGTGCAATGTGTCTCTGCAACATGTAGATATGTCAAATTTGTCTAGAAATACTGTATTATAAGAACGCTGGTTCTAAAGCGCACATGTCATAGATCCTCTTCAGTCTTCTTACTCAAAGTCAGCAAACATTTGATTTGATTTGAGTTATTTATGGATCAATCTATAACATGTTTAAGTGAGAACATTAATTCCAACATGGTCCCAAGATGTTAAAAGACAGACACACAAAACATGCAACTTAATATAACTCGTTATATCTCGTTTTGACTTAACAGCTTCCACTTTTAGTCAATGAAACAAAATGAAAAGAGTCCGTGATAACTTTGGTTTAATTGTGAGCGCATTCTTTACATTGGCTGGTGTCACATACATGATATTTTCCACGTCCGCTTTTCATAAATACAGTGCAAATAAGATATCAATACGGAAAACTTCAAAAATGATTCAGTGGACTACAAATGAATCCATGAAAAATGTTGCCGTGTCCAGTTTGAAAATAAATGCAAGGTGACATTAACTTTTCTTTTTCTCAACAATCATGTATGAAGGCACACTAAAATGAGGTCTACACTGCAGCTCATGGGAACAGACTCCGGGATAATCTTGAGAAGCAGACAAAGAAACAGAGAAAAAGGGAATTTGAAGAGAATAACATAGTCCTGTGTATTTCGTTAGAAAAGATGCTCGAGTCAGACGAGGACCAAACAAACAAAACAAAACTTCCAAATGCTGTAAAAAAGTTTCTCATTGTTTAAACATAATAAAATATATCTTTCAGTTCATTTATAAGTTAATGCTACATTTACACTGAATAGATTCAGTCTTGTCAGCACTTGTCAGCGAGGGTTGAGCCGCTTCGGAGCGGCGGATCTGTCCGTGTGTTGATCTGTGTTCTGGGCAGTGCTGACCTCTCCTGAGCCCACCTCTCCCTCTGAAAATACAAGTGAGAGAGAATCCATTACTCTTCCAATTCATGCAAGTGGACAATTTCACAAATGACATTATCAACAATCTTCATTTTTTTTTACCTTCTTGAGGCTCAGTCTGGTCTTGTCTCAGTTTGCTGGCGACTTTGGCAAAGAATTTGAGCGTGAGACAAGCTCCAGTCTCCCTGTCACATATGCCACCTTTGCAGTTGCATGTCTTGCGGCACTCAATCCCATAGGTTCCATACAGACAGTCTGTAAGGAAAGAAAACATGACTTTAGATTTATCTGCCTTGTCATGCAGAAGGGTTAGTGTTCCTGACTGGATCTGATATGGGGCCATATTCTATAGTGTCAAAGATTCATATTCACAGTCAAAATAATGATCCAAATCAGTGATTAAGAGAAATGGGTGAACTGCAAGTGGGTATAGTTGCACAAGCATTCATGTTTGAATGTCTCAACTCCGAGCCTCTATGGGCTAAATATCAAGTTAAATGTCCAATTTGTATTTTAAGCAAGGATGCACATGTCTGCAAATGTGCATGTAAAACCATTAATTAGATGGCAATTTCCATTGTGATAATTCAATAAATATGAGCCTTAAATAGACTGAAATAACAAGCTGGGATACTGCATTTGGTGCAACGGGGCATCACATATTCAAAACGCAGCACACAGGTAGCACACTGTAGGGCACATACAAAAATGTTGAATGTGAATGTATACCTTTGCAAATCCCATATTCGTCTCCATAATCGTCCTCGTCTTTGTAGAACTCGCAGAATAATCCCGGTCCGCACTTCACCCCGTGCATCCCCGACACCGTGCGGTAACAGTGCTCTCCTCTGCCGGCTGCGCAGACCTGGCAACAGCCGCAGTCATCCAGCACCGTCCGTGTGCACCGCTGCGTCCCGCCGCACCGCTCCACGTTGCACCGGTCGGGGCAGTTCACCGCGTACTTGACATTGGCGCCCCACGCCGCAGCATCGCGCACTATGAGTGAGGACAACACTGTGATGAGGAGGAAATACATCACTGGATGCAGGGCAGGGAGCTCGTGGCTGTCTGTCTGTCTGCTGGACGTCTCGGAGAAGCGGACCACCTCTGGGAGACTTTGAATGGAGTGACCCTCTGGCTCATCAGGTTGTATGGTTATCAGCGATGAGCAACTTTGTTTTGCACATGGCTTTGCCTCTCGTCAATTTCCTCATTCCGGTGTTGTCGTCCTTTTTGACAGTCAGCCCCCTTTTTTTTGGAAATCCGGCGTGGAAGTGGGATTAACTCTGGACCGCCATCCAGGAATTGAAATGCGTGTGACCTGATGTCATAAATTATGTTTGGTTTGTTGTTGTGTTAGTGACTGACGGAACCCCCCCCCCCCCCCCCAAAAAAAAAGACAAAACCCCCCAAAAAACTCGTGACTGGCTTTGAAGAATCACATTTGAAGTTAGGATGTTTTTTTTCAGTCACAACATCCTGTGATTGGAAATAATATTGACAATGAATAAATAAATGAATGAAATCATCTTGTAGGCTCACAATGAGGTGATTTTCTTGTGTCTCAAGTTTAAACGTGAAAATGAAACGAAAGATAGAAAGCTACGTTTATTTAGTATAACATATCCAGGCCTATGGTATCGTACACACACAAATAAAACATGAAGTTATGGACACTTCGATTGTCTTAACAATTGCCCTTTTATAGCTGTTTACTAATCTGCAAACTAATAGTATTATCATTATTTTAAATAGGGCCAAAGTAAGAAGAAGGAACTGGCTAAAAATAAAACATATATCTTTAAATACAGAAGTTTAAACCTGTATTTGGATATAGAGTGTTTCTAAGAGTGTGTTGTTGTGTTTATTTTGTTTTTAGAATTGTGTTATTTTTTTTAAATGTTGTAGCTTTTAAAATGGTAAATCGTTTTTCTGGCTTTAATTAATTGATTGAGAGGCTATTACAGGAACATATAATGCTATCAAGCCATAAAGGAGACAAAAAAGAGACAACACAAACAACAAGATTACAAAAGTACTTCAAAGGGGCACTCCAGCAATTAAGTATTGCAATTCCATAAAGTTGTAGGACTCACAAGATTAAAAGGGAAATCGTCACATCCTGACTTTTACTCAAAACACTGGATCCTACATTTCCCAAAATGCAACATCATCAAGGTTATTCTCTTGACAAAGTTCCCTCCTGAGCCACAGAGGACATAGTTTTGTTTTCACAGGCTCAGTAATAAATCTCATGAGAAGTAAACTACATGTGCAATAATTGGATTGCTTCTTTAAATAGCTTATTTAAGATATATATATATATATATATATATTTATTATCCAGTTCAGTAGCCTAATGCTACTGCTTTAATATGTATATCAATAAGAAAGAAGCTGTGCTGAAGTTGTTGTTTTGTTTTCATGATTATTAACAGACATGGAAAAATTGAAGACAAGTAATTGATAGGTGAATAAAAACATGATGATGATGGTGATGATGAAGATAGTGATCCCCACCCCGAGACACTAGGTGGCGTCCTCCGACTTTGATGTCCCCGTCAACCTCAAACCTCAATCAGACGAAGAAGCAGAAGAAAGAGGAGAAGGTTGATATGATATTCACGTCCAAGGGAGACCTCACCGGGACGGGACAGGTAACGCAAACCACTTTATCTGCGGGGCGTTTTACAGTCAAGGTAACTCACGTGTCTGCCGTCTATCTTATTCATTATATCAGCCATGTTAATATCTGAATACGACGTTATAACGAGGAGTGTTTTGCTGAGAGCTGTCATGAGGGGCTTGGTCGGGTTTTTGACAGCCATGGACCAGACTAGCAACTGCACTGCTGCAGCCAACCGTTAGCTCAGCTGTTACCGCAGATGCTATACTAATGTTACCGGTGTTTCTCAATGACACCGGGGGAGGTGACTGCGTGTCTAATGCACATATTTGGCCGTTTATGTCGGTGAAGCGAACAGCCAACGTGACGTTAAATGTTACACAGTAGCTAATATCGCTCGAGAAAACAACGCGTAACGCTACAAAATGTTGCCAGAGAGCAACACTGTATAATGTCGCTATAGTTGTAACATTAATTAAATGTCGTTTAGCACGAATGCCCGATTCAATGCCTAACTTGTGACACATCGCGGTGTGTTTTTTTTTTTTTATCTCACTGCCTCTTCCTCCAGCATCTTCGGATAATCACGTTGCTGTCCGACATTATGGAGCTCATATTGTGGTGACTCCATCCAAAGCTAACGTTATTAAGCGAGGTTTGTTAAAACAGCCATTCGTGTAGACGTTGCCTAAATGCTTGTCAGAGCGACCCAACCGACCCCTTGTCTCAGCAACTTCCTCCAGCTTACTGTGGATGAGTTTCAAGCCCCTGGATCTCCTCCAGCTGGTCCTCACTCTCTTGTAGACTGAGGCCAGCTATCCTGCAGAAGAAACGTGTAATATTGGCCACATTATATTCTCATTATTACATTATCAGAGCCAGAAGAGTGACTTTTCTCACTCTCATTTTATTGTTACTTTAATGTATTTGGGTCCCATGTTTGGACAGTACAAGTAATTAAACAATGTGAAATCAGGCTCAGTGTTTTCTAACATCTCTCTCTTCATTTTACATAAAATATGAATCAATGAATAGAAAATACTAATAGGCAAGATACATCAACAAGGAAAACAACCATTAGTTGTAGCCAATGATTACATTTCATATTTCTGGTCCAATAAAGTGCATGTGTGTTTTAATTTTTAATTTTTTAAAAACAAGATTTAAAACATGTGACGTTCAGGAACATGTTGACATAGATTTGTGTACTCTAAATGGTCACCCTTCCGTAGGGCTAGGCGATATGGAATAAATCAAATATCCCAATATTATCGACTAAATACCTCGATATTTCCTCAGTAATGAGGAGATAATGTAGCTAAAGGCAACGCTTGAACAGTATGGCGAGTTCGTAAAAAGACAACACGTCCTCTCTGATCAATCATGCTGCATGCATTCAAAGTCACTCACTGATATGGATTTTTAATGTATGAATGATAATGGTTTCATCATTCCAGCTTCCAGGCCTACACATGAACACTTTATGTTTTTATTTTATTTTGAAAGCTTACTGACAAATTGCTGTGGTATTTGTCTCAATTTGTAATCTGTAATAAGAAGTAATACTCTATGTTTTTATGTGTGTGTGTGTGTGTGTGTGTGTGTGTGTGTATATTGTAAATGCTCCAGATGGACTGACGTGCTTGATCAAATCCTTAACGTCCGTGTCTTAAAATTACAGATAGTTTGAAGTCGGTGACGTTTGCGCCTTACACTGCTGCTGGTTGTCTGACCCGGAGAGTCCATTGCTATATCAATGCTCGCTGTTATTTCTGTCCAGAGTGGAAACCATATAGCCCCACAGGCCTCAGGCAAGGCAAGGGAGATGACTGTGGACTATGGTGGCATGCTCGCATGTTTAGCAGCAGCTAACATTCTCTCACTCACACCGGCTCATATTTTTGTGAGTGTTAATCATAGAAGGAGTCTCCGATCATTACCCAAGAGGAAGGGGATTTCTACTTTACAACTCAACAGCTTAAGTCACCAGTTAGTTTAGCCTCAACCTGTGCGTTGCTTGTCAGGAATGACAAGTCATTTCTTTTGGGGGTCATTATAGCACATGATATAAACACAAATCTTGTGTTTTTGTTCCAGGAAAGCTGTTACTGTAAATATGTAAAATGTTCACTCAAGAGCAACAGCAGACCTGCTCTTTATTTGTTGAGAAAGCAGACAGACAGGCCATCACTCATGTGCCTACATTAAATTCTTTGACTGGTTATATTGTCAAATCAATACTTTCAAATGTTAATAAAACCCAAAACATCCCTTTTTGTATTGTGTAGCATATCAGCTTGTGAGACAAAAGTGGGTGTGTTGGTTAGCTGTTATCAAAGGGTGAGCTGACCTATTTCAGTGATACCCACTGGGGCCTATGCCACTAGCCTGGATGTACTGTATGCTGGACGAGTTCCAACACTAAGGAGAAACTTGACACCTTTGCTCTGATTTTACTTGGCAGGAAAACACATTAGATCATTGGCTTTCAGCTGCAAATTTACGACCGAGATTAAAGAAAAAGCCATTTCATTATGTTAATCAAGTGTGTGGGACGATACGTGTGACTTTTCTAAATCTGTCAATTGACAGCCCTCATTAGCTCGTATGTCCCTCTCTGTTTTTTCTTCCAGGTGTACATCAGAGTCTTAGATAATGCTCAGACATGGTGCCTTGTCAGACCCATGTGTTGCTGAAGTGGCAGGAGCACTTCAATAGCTCCTGGGCCGCAGAAGACAGTGTCCAGACAGCCAGGAGGCACGGAGCCGCTGTGCTCTACAATAAGCTCCTTATCAACAGGGAAGTGGTGACTCTGGCCCAACCTGTGCAAGAACTCGTCGGCCCACGCCTGCCTGACTTCGAGTGCGAGTCCAGTGCCTCGGCGGAGAAGGAAGAGTACCTTTCATCCCTGCTTCACAGCCAGCGATGGCTGGCCCACCGGATGCTGACGCAGACCTCCTACACCTTGGGCCTCCACCACAGGCTGGTAGTCCTCCAGAGGATCTACTACGCACTTCACCGAAAATACCATGACAAATTCCGCGTGCAGCTGCCCTCCCAGTCCACAGACGGTGGCACCGAATGTGGGCAACTTGAGCTGGCCTCACAGCCCTGCCGGCCAGGGGGAGCGTTCAAAGTCAAGTCGGGTACGGATGTTCTGATCGAGATGGGCGTGCGGACGGGTTTGAGTCTGCTCTTCTCGTTGCTGCAGCAGAACTGGAGGTACGCGGCCTCCGTGCATCCGGAGTCGGTTCTCTGCAACGACGTGCTCGCCACGGCGTCCTCTGTGCTGACGTCTCTGCCGCCGCTCTCTCTGGCCAACGAGAATAAGATCCCGTCAGTTGGGCTCGACTGCCTGGTACAGGTGTCCGACTTCCTGAAGAAGACGTCTGTGAGCAGCGGGACCGGCGGGGCGGACCCGACCGGCCGGAGGCTAGCGCTGGAGCTGCTGCTCGGCCTGGCCATGCAGAGAGGCTCACTAAAGTTTCTGCTGGAGTGGGTGGAGGTAGCATTGGCTGCTTCAATGTCCTCCTCCTCCTCTACACTCTCCTCCTCCTCCTCCTCCTCCTCCTCCTCCTCCTCCTCCTCCTCACTGAGCTCCCAGAACTCAGCTGGCGTGGGCTTTGATGTCATCCATCAAACGATTCTCCAAATGAAGCAATATTCGGTAGGTCTTCAAATTTGGACCTTTGTCTTTTTTTGTCTATTGTTGCCTTGTAGTCTTTTCTGGTGTTTTTGGAGTAATCTTTCTCTTACTGTTACCATTCAGACATGACATGACATGTCAGAGCAACTCCTTTGTCCTGTAGTCCAGACTATAACATAGGGTCACCTGGAGTAATCGCCTCAGTCCTGATTGTATGGGACTCTTTTACTTGTATCTATAAAAAGAGCCTTTTCTCTAACATGGATGACTTCAAGTATGGCAGTAACTTACATGCACATTTATGAACATGCTGGTAAATGAGGCCCATCGATTGTAGAGCAGGGAAATTGCTCTTCGCCGCCACATCCATCCCGGCTCTAAGCTGTTCTTTTTGTTTGAACGGTCTCGTTTGAAACTTTGAGCGATGCATTAGTGTGCAGATGCGGATTAAGATTGAGCCAGTCTTCCTTCCCTCCCTCTGTATTCGTATTGAGTCATCCCTTAGCAAGCTAATCAGCTTTGCAATATTTCTAGACAAATGACAACAAGGGCTGGGTAGTGCCAACATCCTCGTGATTGATTTAGCCCGTCCTACACACAGTTTCAAGCTCTGTAATAGCTTTAAGAAAGTCACACAACATAAAACACACTTGGGATCTGCATCTAAAGGCTAAGATCTTTCTTGACTTCACCTTCTGGCTGATCGTGCAGTGACTTGTCACTGTGTTTGGAATAGAGGCTTTTTTTTTTCTGGTTTAGAAAGAATGTGCAAGTAAAAAGTGAGGAATGTGATAAAACATATGTATTGTACATTCAAACTAACCTAATGTTTACACACAGGGAGTCTCAGGTGATGGTAAAAACACACTATGTTGATGGATAAACAAGTATTTCTTCGCCCCCAGGGTTTCCGAGGGGATTCAGTCAATACTCAGGTGCTGAAAAAGGATGCAGACGGACTTTGTCGACTCTCCCAGGCAGCTCTCTGCCTGTTTGAGGAGGTACATACTCTGCAACATTTAGGCACTATTATTAAGAACTGATATACTCGCCAGTAACTGACTTCATGCACCTCACCCTCCTCTCCCTTTGACAGATTTGTAACCTAGCGTCCTACTGCCTGTGCTCCTGCGGCACTAATGCAGCTGCTCCTGGTTCAGAGAGTGACACGGTCATGGTGTATGTGTGGGGCAGCAACAGCAGCCATCAGCTGGCAGAGGGGACTCTGGAGAAAATCCTGCTGCCAAAGCTGACTCAGGGCTTCAGTGATGCCCAAATGGTATGGCTAACCCATACTACTGATAACCCATAATATTACTCTGCCACTTTACATCTCAGCTTTTGAACGTTCTTGTTGTTTTTGTATCCACTTTGTCCGTCTTTTAGATCGAGGCAGGCCAGTACTGTACATTTTCAGTATCTGCAGACGGTTCAGTTAAAGCATGTGGAAAAGGCAGCTATGGCCGCCTGGGCCTGGGGGACTCCAACAACCAGTCCATGCCCAAGAAACTTGTGCTGGAGCCACATAGGAACATGAAGAAGGTGTCCTCCTCCAAGGGCTCTGATGGTCACACTTTGGCCATCACTGTAGAGGGAGAGGTAACCAGTTAAAATAACTACTATATGTACTGATGCATATTTCAAAGGTCTGCAGACTGTATCAGTCAAGTTTACATTTTAACATGTGAGACATCATGATTTACACACTGCTTTTTCCCTCACTTCTACTTCCTCTGTTGGTATTAGTAAGATTTGAAATGACAGATGAAATCCTTCCCTTTCTTCATAATGAATTACAAAATGTTCAAAATCTGTGTTCCAGGTGTTCAGCTGGGGTGATGGAGAGTATGGGAAACTGGGCCATGGCAACAGTGCGACACAGAAATACCCCAAAATCATACAAGGGCCGCTGTTTGGCAAGGTAGGCATTCAGAAAACCTTCTACTTTTATTCATGTGTGTATATTTATTTGCATAGCCATGCGATTTAACATAATTCTGCATACATTATGGTGTCTCTGCCAGGTTGTTGTTAGTGTGTCTGCTGGCTACAGACACAGTGCCGCTGTGACTAATGATGGAGAGCTTTATACCTGGGGAGAAGGCGACTTTGGAAGACTCGGTACGCACTTTATTTCTCGATTTGCACTCGACCATTTCAGTGAAGCGTGTCGGCAACAACCCTCTGTCGCGCTGTGTTTCTCCCCCCCGAGCAGGTCACAGTGACAGTCAGAGTCGGAACGTGCCCACGCTGGTGAAGGACATCAGCGGTGTGGGGCAGGTGGCCTGCGGCAGCTCCCACACCGTTGCTGTGGCGCAGGATGGACGCACTGTGTGGTCCTTTGGGGGAGGGGACAACGGTATGTTGGCAGACGACATATCGCTTGATTTAAGCCCACAATGCAGCGTCTGTGTCAAAGATTATAACTTCTGTACACATTTTTGTACATTTTTTGCAGGTAAACTAGGTCACGGAGACACCAATCGTGTGTATCGGCCCAAAGTCATCGAGGCCCTGCATGGATTCATCATCAGGAAAGTGTGTGCTGGCAGCCAGTCATCTCTGGCCCTTACCTCTGCAGGACAGGTGAGCTGCAGTGTCGTGGGTCAACTTTCAACTAACCTTACCTGAGCTAAGCTCTCTCAGCTCTTTCTACACTCTCCTGGTGGAACGCTTTTATTCTGAAGGAGCATACTAACATCACCTTAAAGTGAGATTGTCTATTTGAGTGAAAACAATGGTATTTGTTTAGCAGAGTTTAAACAGAGTTTAGCAGTCTGGAGTCTAGTTGTTAATACATGAGCTTCAAGTCTTTTTGTTTGTATACAATGGAGAAAAACTGTAATACAGCATTTTTTCCTGGGAATGTTGCTGCTGACACCCACTTTGTAATATTGCAAATATTTCAACTTTGCAATACTTTCGTCAGTGGGCAATGTAGGCCATTGTATCCTTTAGCGATAGAGAGTGACTTAACAGACGTTTATTTAAATGAAAATCTTCTTTAATGCCACTTTAACAACTGCCACACTTGTTCTTCATCAGCTCTTGATGTGTTTAGTCTAAATAATGTATCTGTATCCTAAATACAAGGATGTAATACAGTGACATCTAAAGAGATACAGAAAAGACACTGATGTTTATTCTTTTTTTTCCGTTTAGGTGTTTGCATGGGGCTGTGGCTCCTGTTTAGGATGTGGCTCCTCTGAGACGACCTCTCTGAGACCCAGGTTCATAGAAGACCTGAGTATCACCAAGATCATCGATATCTCATGTGGGGACAGCCACTGTCTGGCTCTGACGCATGGTAAGAGACCTTCAACAGTTAATCCTCAGTTTTAAAAAAATGTATTTTTGGGTAAGAATCATGATTTCTATAGAGGTGTTAATGGGATGTTACAACTGTGAATATGCTCTGACTGCAACGTACGCGGCTCTCCTTCCATCAGAGAATGAAGTGTATGCCTGGGGGAACAACACGATGGGCCAATGTGGACAAGGCCACACGTCCACACCAATTACCAAGCCCAAGAAAGTGCTCGGTCTAGAGGGGGTGTCCATCCAGCAAATCACTGCTGGCACTTCTCACAGCCTGGCTTGGACCGCAGATCCAACTGACAGGTGAAGCCTAATGTCGTCTCAAACTAATTCAAGTCTTTCTTTCCTGAAGTCCATGTCTGCCTTTTTGTAGTTGATTGTTCGTCATTGTTTTATACCTCCTTGTTTCCTCATCCCCCTGTCTTATGAGTTCTGATATGTTTGTGCTTGCACAGCTCTTTTTAAGTGACTTACTTCTTTTCCAGGCAACTGGTGGCGTGGCACAGGCCCTTTTGTGTCGACCTGGAAGAGAGTACATTCACCTACCTACGCAACTTCCTAGAGAGTTACTGTGACGGCATCGGGAACGACACACCCCCTGCCCCCTTCCTATCGAAAAGGTATGAAAATGAATGAACATAGCAGCTTATCAGTCGTGATAATATAACCTGTTTGAGATCTTATTCAGTATAGAGTCATGTGCAAAGATCTGTCTTCGTGGCGCGTTGAGCTCTGATCAGTTATAATGAATTGAATCTCTGTTTTCATCCCATTACATCACCCCCCACAGGAGGCCACATGGAATCCCACACCGTGATGTTCCCTCCTATCCACTTAACCAACATTCCTAATGCTCTGTTTGTATTCCTCAGGGACCACCATCAGTTTCTTTTGCTGTGCATGAAGCTGCTGTCCATCCACTTATCCTTGGCCCATGCTGGCGGCACTGGAGCCATGGTTTTGGGGGCTCAGGGCAGGCCCCTCAGAAACCTGCTCTTCCGGCTCATAGATACCAATATGCCAGACTCCATACAACAGGTAGACTAACAGTCCAGCTCTTACTAGGTTATTTCCGTGATATTTTTAAGCTGAGTTGTGACAGGAGGAACTTGTTTATTCACTTGCAGTAAATGCTAACCATCGATTTCCAAGTGTCTTTTCATGTTGTGTTGACATTCCTGTCCATCCTCAGGCAGTTCTGAACACGCTGTCCATTGGTGCATCCCTGCTGCTTCCTCCACTGAGAGAAAGAACAGAACTGCTCCTGTCCCTCCTTCCTCAGGGCCCTCAGAGCTTAAATGTCCCCTCCAAAGGACAGGTATGTCGAGCTCTTTTGTACCATTTCAAACATTGCCTATGTGTTGTTAAAATAGAGCTGGTTATCATTAACAAATGCGTTTTTTTTGTGCATTTGTGCCTCAACAAATCACCAGTCAGGAGGGTGTTTTGTTAAAGAAGATGCATGGCTGTCCTCTTTTAAAATATAACTAACTGATAGTTGGCTATAAAATGGATGGATGGATAAAACTGTGTTTGTCCAAATCACAGAACCAAGTGTTGCTAAGCAATATGTGTTGAAGACTGCTTGAATGTTGTGAAAACACTTCTTCTCCACAGAGATGTTTTTGGTAATCTCACATTTAAATGACAGAAATAAATACCAAACCAAACCATTCTCTCATTTTCTCTCCCCCGTATCTTTCTAAAGCGCCTGCAGCTAGACATGGTCCTCAGCAGCCTTCAGGATCAGAGCCATGTATCTTCTCTACTAGGCTACAGCAATTTTGGGGAGGTGACACCTCTGGGACCCCCTCTGACACCCGTTGTGTCCGCCCGGCCGCCCTCCTCCTCCTCCAGCTCTGTTGAGGCCTATAACCCTCTGCACTTAGCAGAGGTGCTGCTCAGAACCCTGCTCCTCAGCATCGGCTTCTACACGGTACGGAAAGAGGACCCTGGATATTTTAGTGCACATTGTTAGAGTTTATTTTACTATCCCTCAACACAATTTCCCTTTTTTCGTGCGTGTCCATACAGGAGCGGGCCTTCGGGGAATTGGAGAAAAACAGCGACAAGCAGCTATCGAGTGATAGCCAGGGACAGACTGATCCTCCCTGTCACTTCCACCAGCTGCTGTCTGGACTACACAAACACCTGCTCGCCCATTGTTACATCCATCCCAGCCCCGAGGTACGCTTTATATTCACATACATTCAAACCTAATATCGCTCCGCCGTCATATAGTTGCATTTATGTTCACCGTGTATTCGTCTGTTCTGTAGGATGACAGCAGTGTAACGCTGCTCCATGAGCATCTTTACCTGCTGCTTCCCTGTGCTGCTGAGACACTCAGGAGATCGACCAAACTGTTGAAGGAGAGTTCACTGGATAAACAAATAATCAAGAAGCTGCATGGTAAGAATTATGTGTGTCCCATTAGAACCGACCGTAGTTTATCTATTGTCCCAAATATATCTTATTTAGTTATGTTGTTTGCACAGTGCTTTTATTCATAAAATATAACTTTTGTAAAAGATCTGATTTTATAAATGTGTCCATCTGTATTTCTCAGTTATTTTTATGGTCCGTCACTCTAATCCCCCTCTCTCGTCTCAACCCTTGTCTCAGTGGTGTTGTACAACTCGGTGGCTGGCAGCCTGCTGTGCCAAGTAATGTACTCCCTGCTGCTGCTGCCCCTGGGCACCGTTCAACCCCTCCTGAGCCATTTACTGGCCTTGTTGGAACAGCTCAATGATTTCAACAGGTTGCTACCAGAGACCGGCGTCCTGGAAGAACAAGAACTGAGAATGGAGGCTCAGAAGACCTGTTCAGGTCAGTGGAGTTTTTGATTAACGCTTGACCCATAGATTTATGTTTTGATATTAGCGGCTAGAGCAGTGTCACAGGTATAGTTATTAATAAAAGGAGTTTAACCATGACGAGGGATCTTCCTTACAGATACAAGTGAAGAAAACACATGCCTTGGTCAGCAGCAACAGGAGGAGGAGAGCAAGTGGGCCTGGCTGTTGGATCTGGAACGGTCTGTAGCGTTGGCAGTCGGCCGTTGCCTCGGTGGTATGCTGCAAGGCCCGCCGCCCTCACTTCAGGAGAAAACATCAGAGTTCTGGCTATCAAATGTCCTCCTTAGGAACGGACTTGAGATGGACTTCGAACAGCTGGGTAGGAAAACATACTGCAGGCGTTCATGATATGAGCCAATGTCTTGGCAACTGCATGCAATGTTCATCTCAAGTTTAACGTTGCACTAATGTGTCCACACTTTGTTTGCAACAACTAATAATAAGACCACTGTGTTTGCCAATGGGCAAAGAGGATGTCAGAGGAGACTACAAATGAGTTCGGAGTAATGTTTGCGATTTTTTTGTTGTTGTTGACAGAAGAGATAGAGGGGGGAAAAAAAATAGGAAGAGTGTGAATCGGATGACAAACAAGAAGCTACCTAGTTTACCTCATATACATCTTAGAACACAGGGATAGCCTGAAGATCATGTTGTTATGCAAATTAAATGAAATCAACTTTTCTGAGTGTGTAGTTTTCACTCGTTTACTCGTCTTATGTCCCCGTGTGACATCTTTGTCCTGAAGACTCCAGCATGGCATGGCTGACTGAGGTGGTACTGCTGGGCAGCAGTGATGCCAGGCTGGCAGAGCTCAGTCTGAATGAGGAGACCAGGACGTTACTGGAACTGGCGCTGGGATCCTCCAGAGGACCTGCAGGTGGCCTGTGGCGGAATATGGAGGAGTATGCTCAGAGCAAAGGTACTTTGACTCGCATGTTTGTGTGTGAGTGCATGCCTGCGTATGACAGTCTAGAATGTAAATATCCAGATGACCATTGACAAACTGTATCAATATACTTGCTCTAATCATTGCTGCACAATTATAGCGTATATTCATTTATTCTAATTTATAAATTCTGGTCTTTGGGTTGTGCGTTCTTTCATTTTTGTGACTGTGTTGTAAATGAGTGGTGTTGTTTTGCTGTGAGAGCAGAATGGGAGAGTGGAGGCTCTGCAGGCGACTGTTTGCTGCAGACTGTCTGTCGCTGCTGTCTGGCTGCTCTTCTGAAACACACCGGGCTGCAGAATGAGGCCTGTTGGCAGGACAGGTCAGTCCTGTACTATTTACTGAAAGGCCTGTCCCTGAGCATTGTATTAACTCACAATTGTGTAAGATCCATACTGCAATGCTAACTATTTCCTTTATTTTTCCCGCTTCCCTTGAGACAGATATGAGCCCTGTGAGATGCTGTTGGACGTCTATGAAACGGTTTATAAAATCCGAAGCACTCTGTTGGCCAATAAAAACTCTCCAAGGATTACACAGGTGCAGACTGCTGTCAAACAGGTACCACTACTAAAATTACACACACATAATCTTGATTAAAAACGAGGGAGACTACAGGTGTATTTAAGACATTTCTTGTATTGCAGACCACTCAAGCTCCCCAAAGTCCCGATGCGGACAGGCAAGAGCCAGGCACCTCAGCGGAGCAGGTGGGAAAGGATCACGAGCCGCAGTCAGGCGGTCCCTGCAGCTGGGAGGTGCCGGTGCCTCCACCCCCCACAGCAAACCACAACCAGGAAGAGGTTACGGAGGAGGACGCATTTGGCAACAGTCGTATGTACCTGTCAGGTTAGAAATGCTTGTCTGTATTTCTTCCCTTCTTCCAGTGACGTTGAAAGCAGGCAGGCTCAGACAGAAATACACATTATATACACACGCACAACATTACGATACATCTGATCCTCACATGTCTCTGCCTGCAGAAGTCCTAGAATCATTTATGGCCACCCGGGAGGCCATGCAAGTACAGCAGAACGTGACAGTGTACGAATCCTTTGGCACTTCCACCCTCCCCAGCAGCATGGAGAGCCCCGTCAGCCCAGAGACGGAGCTGGATCCAAAGCAGCAGAGGGAGAAGCAGAGGGAATCCGAGGAAAGCTTGGGCTTCCCTGCTGCATGCCATCTGGTGGTGTCCCGCTGTCTCTTCCTCCTGCTGGGGGTCAGGCCTGCTTGTGTGGAACCCAGCGAAAGGGAGAATAGTCAGGCCATGAACAATGGAGCAAGGTTAGAGTTTGTGTTAGGCAGCTGTGGTTTTTTTTGTGGTTGCAGTTGTGTTTTTTGTGGGCTGTTGTTGCACTGAACTGTCCTCATCATCCCACTTTTTAGGAAATCAACAACAGAATTCCTACTGATGGCTGCTGATGGCCGAAAACAGGTGAGTCTCGTACTCAACCAGAATGTGGCCCCACCCCTCTTTATTAGTGCTAATGTATTGTCTTTGTCCTACTTAGTCTGACCAATCCAAAAACTCATTGGGATCTTCCAAGAATAAAATGGGTAGGTGGAATATGTTTACTCCTAAATATTTGTTCAATTAATGCATTTTTTTTGAAAAATACGTCTTACCTACAAATCATGTATTAAAGGAATAGTTTAGAGAATTCGATGAGAAGATCAACCGTGTTTTAGTCAGCAACCCGTTAGCTTATCTTAGCATAAGGACTGGACACAGCCATGGCCTGGCTGTGGTCCGGCAAGAAAGCGAATAAACGTATTTCCTAAAAATGTCCAACTATGACTTCTACTAATGTGTCATTCTAATGTGTATGCCGTACCTTTGTTAAGCTTCTTATTGTGTTCTCAGCGTTGTCTATTTGGGTCAGCAAAGATTGTTACACATCATGTCTGCATTATTTCCAGGGGAACAGAAAGAGTGCATAAAGATTCATGTTTTTAGTCTCTTATTGTAGATAAGTATTTCTTCATACATAAATTAAAACTGGATTATTAACTCTGTCAGAGGTGTTGAGCGATAGGATCAGAGAAGAGTACAATACTGGCCTTTACTCTTGTGTTCTGTCTGTTCCAGGTTTACCTCTTTGTTCTCTGGGCATCATGAAAGACGCTTGGGATCGCCTCCGCCAGTGTATCAACCCGACCTCAACTATGACCCACTATGGCAACAACACTTTGCCTATTCTCAACCAGGTGTTCCACTTTGTCTGCGGGAGCCTGGTCCACTCGTCGTCGTCGTCCTCCTCGCCAACACTGCCAGGTGGACAGACATGCACTCAGGCAGATACGAAGGCCATTTCTTTTGCTATACTGCAGCAGCAACAGAGGGCTGAGGTAATACCACCTTTCCCCTTTTACACAATAGCTAATTATTGCTGCTGAGGAATGAAAACTCTGTAACACCTGCAGCTAATTATTGAAAATCTGCAAAATGAATGCAGTGCTGGACATTATTTGGAACTGATCTGGGCGTCCAGTGAATGCATTTAGAGGTCTTAACTAACTACTAACTTCTCCCTTTGTTGTGCTCAGTTGCGTCTGGAGGCCTTCTGTCAGATGTCATCCTTCCTGTCTAAGATGGAGGAGAAGAGCAGCGGGTTCACCGTCTCCCCTCAGTTTCCTGCGTTGTTGCAGTCCGTGCAGCTTCAGTTCCTCTCTGGATGTTTTGCTCTGGGAACACAAATCATCGCCTCTCACTCTGGAGCCAATTACGAGATGCAGCATTACATGGTACATCTAGCAATCTCGCTCATCGCAAATGTCTGTGACGATGTTTGTGAACGCTGGGAAGAAAGAAGGAATGAATATTTAATTCAAGCCAGATGGACTGAGGAGAATCACTGAATATTGTATTCATTTGATATTTTAGTTCTACATTAAGCTTTTGTCGTATGAATTAATCTCCAATTCCTCTTTTTCTTAATCCAGTCTGGTACGCGTTCGGCTTCTATGGATACGCAAAGAGAGCTGCAGTCTGCAGCCCACGCATTCTACCAGCAGGTGGTGCGGGTCCTCAAGCAGAGGGTCCTGTTGGAGCGAGAACATCCAGGTTGGGTCATTAATTACTTTCAGGAATTTCATTATTGTCTCACGTTTCATAGTTCATCCAGGGAGAGGGCCGAGGGCGTGCATGAGGCTCTCTCATGGCTTAAAGTTGTGGACAGATGTACTTACTTTTGCCACGCCTCAAAGCTTACACTCAAAAAGATTTCATATTTCAATGACAGACACTCTCATACTACCACTCAGGTAACACTAGGTCATTTAGTAGTCCCAGCACTTAATGCAGTGCGGAGAACGCCTTAAAAAAACAACTAGAAAATGATATTCTTTTAAGGTAAATAACTAAGAATGGGATGTCTTGTGTATGGCTGTTTGTCCTTCGGTCTTTGTTGTCTTGGCATGAACCTCCTCAGGGATCTTGTTTCATTGTATTTAGTCTGTTCTGTTTCTTTAGTTTTGTTCCACTGAGTGCTCTCCTTCCGGATGGAAACAGAGTTTTGTTTCGTTCTATTTAATTAAATTTAGTTTGCTCTGTTTATTGTGAGAGTCATGACTGTTGTTGATGTGATTTCCCCTTTAAAGGTGAGAGGGTTCTGTGTGGGTATAGCGGACTATGTTAGACTTATGTGGGTTGTGTTGGATATACTGCCCTGCACAACTCCCTGCTGCTGCAGCAGTTTTTTTTAATTCAATTTGACTTGTAGTTGAGATGTCGTCTCTATCATAACCAGGTTCCTGCCAGCACCTTCTCCTGGCCACAATGTTCGCCCTGAATTTCTGCTACCAACCAATGGACCTGGTGCTCGTCATCAAATGTGGCATCCTGGAGATCCTTTGCATGCTGACCAACAACAGCTGTGCACTGATGACCCAGGGCTGGTTTGCAGCCTCCAGATCTGGATCCCTGCTGCTAAGCGGGGCTGTTAGACTAGCTTGCGCCCGTCTGCTTCAGATATTGACTGTGGCTGCAAGGTGAGAATGAAGAGACTGCAAGCAGCTGCAACAAAGCGTTCATCACTTCTCTTGCTGTTTATTTTTCATTGATTCAGAACTGAAAGTACACTTTAGTGTTGCATGCGAAACAAATTGTGCTGTGTTCTCAGCTCCTGTGAGGATTTGCTGCCTATGGATGTATCCCATGCTCTGATGGAAGTGCTGTGTGAGCAGCTCCAGAATATCCTGTATACTTTCCACCAGCAGCAGACGGCAGAGAGAGGAACTGCTGAGAGGGCAGATCTGGACTCCTGCAGCAAGAGCACAAATCTAACTGGTGCTGCACAATTAAGCTATTTTAAACTTTGAAATATCTTTTTACAAATAGCACAACACAATGAAGTCAGTTGTTTTTTAGGACAAATGATGCTTTTGTGAAGCCTCATTGACGATAGTTTTCCTTCTGTTCTTGTTGTTTTAGGAGTGGAAAGCAGCAGAGTGGTTGAATCTCAGCTTGCAGATTTCTTGGTGTTTCTGAGGCGCGTCCTGTCATTAAGAGTAATGAAAAGACTTTCTACTTTCGTCAAATGGATCGATCCAATCATGGCCATTATTTCACACAAGTGCTCTTCAGGTAAGACACTTTAAAATGGTAATTATAAACCGCATTGATATGATTTAAAGTGCAGAACAGTTTATTTTGGTTCCTTTTAAATTCCCTGTTCATTTCCACCGTCCTCTCTTCAGGGTCCTCGTGCTTCCAGAACCTCCGCACTAAGCTCCTGGCGTTCCATGTTTTAGAAAGACTCTTACCTGCTTGTTCTGAACCGGTTCAAATTCAACAGGTACGATGTTAAAATGTAAATGCAACATGCAAGTGAAGTCGCTAAAGAAGACAGTCAACATTTGTGAGTTTGTGAGAAAATGTGACTGTAATAATGAAGTAGTTATCCTTTACACCGTTTCCTTTTCTCCATTCTCTTGTAGATTGTTAAACAACTCTTTCAGCTCTTGTCTGTTTATATGTGGAAGGAACCGCTGGCTGAGAAGAACCACGAGGAGACGGCTGAAAAAGAAAAGAGGGTAATAACACTATGTACCTCTGTCATAACATTCATAACCATATCAGAAAGTGTGTTCATGTTTTTTTTGACAATTGTGAGTGAATGTAGAATTCCAGGAAATGCGGAGTTTGTGTAGAAGTGAAATTCACTCCTGGCAGTAAGGAAACTGAAAACAGCAGGGCTACTTGATAGAACAGATGGGCTTCTCAATGGTGCGGGAGGGATGAGAAGTGGGAGATAAAGCGCATGAATATAAAGCAAAACAACAACAGGAGCAGATTCCAGCTGACATTGGGTGAAGGCAGGGTACACCCTGGACAGGTCGCCAGACTATCACAGGGCACTTAGAGACAGACAACCATTCACACTCGCATGCACACCTTCAGGCAATATAGAGGCATCGATTAACCTAAGTCGCATGTCTTTGGGCTGTGGGAGGAAGCCCACACTCAGCCCACACTCCACTCAGAAGGGTGTGAAGGGGGCCTGGATCCAACCAGGACCCCTCTTGGTGTGAGGCGACAGTGCTCGCCACCACACCACCGTGCAGCCCAGGTTGTCATATTGTGTTGCTTTGGTATTGCACATTGGTTGTTAACCAGTTGTTTTCCAACTCATGTTTTTTGCAGAACCCTGGCAGCTATGATGAATGTATTCCCATTGGAGATTTTTCCTTCGACCCAAACAAGATAATCTGCTGTTCTTTGGAGAGCGGGAACATCCTCACCCACGGCTCGGGAGGCAAAGGGTACGGCCTGGCAACCACTGCCATCACAGCTGGCTGTTTCATTTGGAAGGTAAGGAACTGATGTATACATAAACGTACCACTGAAATGTGCACGGAGAACATGTTTAACAAACTGATCAATACTTCTCCCCTCAGTTCTATATTACCAAAGAGAACAGAGGCAATGAGGCCACATGTATTGGCGTTTCACGCTGGCCAGTCAGAGATCACAACCACCACACCACCACCGACATGTGGCTGTATCGGGCCTATAGTGGCAACCTGTACCATGGAGGGGAACTGGTCCGCACACTTCCCTCCTTTACCCAAGGTGACACAGTCACCTGCATCCTGGACATGGAGGCTCACACCATATCATTTGCTAAGAATGACAAGGTCTGACCAAATATTCACGATCAGTATTCAGGGCTTTGACTCTTGTTGACTGTTGTGGGGTTGTAGTTTTTTTTGCAATCTCTGCGTTTTTTTTGTGTTTTTCTGCTAGGAACCAAAGTTGGCATTTGAAGGTGTGGTCGCCTCCGAACTGTATCCGTGTGTGTTGTTCTACAGCAGTAATCCTGGAGAGAAGGTACTTGATATACTGTGCATACTATAGGCACTTACTCAATAGGCCAAGTGGCACTTTTGTCCCCCATCTTTTAATTCTGTGGAGGCAGGCATTAGTGTGTTTTTGCCGCCAGACATATCTTTGGCCACAGTCAGTAAAAGTATAATTTTAGAACTAGATTAGAGGAGCACAGACAGCTGGCCCTTCATACAGTGGAATGAAGGCCGAGTGAATGTGAGGAAACAATAGGTACACGTTACAGAATTGTGCCTCTGTATTTCTCACAGGTGGCACTGCGTGACCTCAAGATGCGAGGCATGCCCAGTAACCTTCTTCCCGGGGAGCCTCTCTGCGGCCCTCGGACCACGGTGCTGCTGGAGTCAACAGTGCAGCTCCTCCGTAGGCTCCATCAGTGCGACCAGTGGGCCTCGCACGTCAACCAGTACATCCACACCCACCTGGAGCTCATCGGTCCCCTGCTCAAAGAGGATGACTTCAATCCAGGTCAGACACAGCTTCGGCAGTAGTCACTTATAGGCCCGTTTTAGACCTTGCTCTACTTTAATTTGATAACACTTTGCTAGCACAGGAAACCTTTTTATCGTCATCTATTTCCAACTCTTTGTTTTCTACTCACTGTCTGACGTTCTCCTACAGGCGTCAGTCCCACACACCCTGAGAATGAAAGAGGCCGAGACGTTGCTGGAGACGACACGGGGGAATTGTTGGGACATCGTCGGTCCCTGTCGGAGGCCAAGCTGGCTGCTCTTTGCACTGAAGTGTGGCCGGTCCTGGCCCTGATCGGAGGAGTGGACAGCGGTCTCCGGGCTGGAGGTCTGTGCCTGCACAAGCCCAGTGGACGCAGGGCCATTCTGCTGGGAGTCCTGAAAGAAGGAAGCTCTCTCGCCAAGCTCCAGTGGGAGGAGGCCGACCTCTCTGTCAGGTATTACAAATATACTGTGTATTCATACACCCCCCCCTAATTTATGACATGACATGTCATTGCATATGTTTCTCAAATGATATTTCTCATTAACTTCCATTAAACAATTCTTATATTTTTCTTGTCTTCGTCCTTTCAGCATGTTTCTTATTACTCTGTGTAATTCTTTTCTGTCAGTGTTTATTTTTCCTCCAAGCAATCTGTCTTAACATCTTACTTTATTTTCCTCATTAACCCCCCTGATCTTACTTTCTTTTTGCTTCTTCCTCTTCATTCTTAAATCCATTAACCCCCTGTTGAATCCGTCCTGGTGTCACTCCATGCTATATCTGTGGGTTCTTCCCATCCTTCCCAATAACTAAGCTCCATGAATTCTTGGTCACCCAGCGACACGCCGATCGTCTCGCTGGAGCCCTGTGACATATCCTGCTGCGATGTCACCCCGCTCGGAGGCCTCAAACCGACGGTGTTGTTAGACCTGATTTATTTGATGGGGCTGCTGGAGGAGCAGGGATGGCAGGGGGCTTATCCAGCCTCCAAAAGGAAATGCTCAGAGGAGAACACGAGAGAAAGCGAGGCGGTCGAGACAGACCCCTTCCCATCACCGTCCACAACCAAAGATGCCACAAAGACTGTTGACCATCAGGAGTTGACCTGTCCTCCCCAAACATCCCAGACCTCCAAAGTGGATGCCTTTGCACATGAACTGAGAGCAGTTAGAGTCTCGTACCTACTCATTGGAGCTTTGAAATCCCTGACTGTCATTTTTAGTTGTGAGAAGCTATCCGATTTGCTCCTAGTGCCTAAACATGACCCTTCCTCTTCAATGAGTCCCCTTTCCAGCCCAAACCTTGATCAGGCCAAGGCCGGCGGCAACCAGTGGGATGAGAGTGCTGAGCTGAGATCAGTGCTTCAGTATGTGGTGCAGAGCATGGTGAAGTGGGCAGTCCGGCCCTGTCCCATCAAACAGAGCGTGTCTCTGGTCGACCTGGAAAGGGCTCAGGTCATGATCTACAAAGGAGCCCTGAGCAGACTGCAGGAGGACAAAGAACACAAAGGTATCTAGATTCATGGATTATCTTTAATAATCAACATTCAGACCTGAAAGACTTTGATCTTGTCTGAAATGACTAGGGAGTTGAACTGAAGTACTGACAAACAGCTGTGTTGCACTGTATTCAGGGTCAAGATATAGAGAGAATAGTATAGCATTATAATAAGTATTGGGTGTGATCTGACCTCCCTCTCCTCCTTGTCTTTGCAGAGTCAGGCCACCACTTGTCCTCTCAGCCCATTTCCAAGTCCTCCAGCTCTGTGTCCTTGTACAGCGCGGGTTCAGAAGGCACCGCCATCTTTGGCCAATCAAACCGAGCCTCTGTCTCGTCCTCCAACACCGACTTGGCGTCCTCTCTGCCAACGAACCTGCAGGCCGATGGCCTCGATAATTTCAACCCCTTCTTTCCCATCAGCCTCCTCCAGTGAGTATAGAATGGATTAAACCGTGAATGGTTTTCATTTGATTTAACTGTCGGTTGAGTAATTCGTACTGAACATGCTGAATGGACACAAACGCAGCAACCAGAGTTCTCTTCCATTCTCGTGTTGTTACTGATTGCTACAGACCTGTATCTTTTGGCAGCAGCAGCTTTTCTGAAGTCCAGGGAATGGGTGAGTTAGGATGTATATGAAGGAAGAGAGTTAGGATTCTGCCTGCACTGTCTTTAACCTCAGCTGCAGCTCTGCCTGCTCGTTGTTTCATTAACCCGGCCAGCTGACCACAGTGTCAGTGTTATTCCTGATTTCGAGTGGCAAACAAACAGCCTCCGTGCTATATGATCAAACAGAAAATAAAATCAAAAGCCATCCAGTGAGGAGAGTTTTGACAAGAATAGCACCAGAGATAATGAAAAGTCTCTCATAATGTGAGGTCAGGTCTGAATACTGGCAGTATAGCACCACGTGCACTGTGTTACTACTGTATATACTGTATCTTGACTCCCTCCAGGCACATGGTCTTAACTCGGTTCCCCACGCTTACCGGCCTGGTTAGCGCACCCCCCGTGCTGCACCCTTGCTTCAGCCTGGCCAGCTCTGCTTCTTGTGACGCCTTCACAGAGCAGCAGACTAGCTTCATGGAACCAGGTCCCTGCAGCACACAGGCCAGAAGCAGCCTGGGTAAGAACAAGCGCAGAGATAAACTGTCGGACATCAAAAATATCATCCCATTTGAAAAATGAGTGACCAACGACATACTGTGTTAAAGAGAATAGCTCTGCTAATCCTTTGCGGTCCTGCAGGTCAGTTATATTCAAACACGCTACTAATATGATTTTTAAAAATAAGGGGTGTTATGATTACTCGGTGGGATCTGTGTGTCTCTTGCATGGTCTTTTTATGTCCTGCTGTATGTCTCAAAACGGCACGTGTTTTGCTTTGCTATTGGACAGATATGATATTTATATAATCAAATGCATGCGTGACACAGTTTGTGCCCTCACACGCTTGAATGGCACCATTTTTTTTTTCTTTTTTTCATCATCAGTTATGTGTGCTTACTTTTGGTGCTTGTTGTAAGTCTTTAAACTAATGAAGCAGAACATAAAATGCGAAAAATATTTCTTCCATTCTGACAGTTTTCATGCACAGTATGAACATTTTAAAATGTAGCCGTGGGCTTGTTTTTGTTTTCAGTTTTTTGTGTACTTTTCCTTTTCTCCTCGATCACCAGAACGGACACAAATGTTTGTCACCAGTCGGTTGCTAGAAATGGGATTCTCTATGAGACATATCTACTGGGCCATGGAGGCAGCAGGTACTGCTTTTGTGGAGTGTCTGACATCACAAAATCCTTTTTGCTTCATGTGCTTTCTGTTTTCTAACATCTGTCCTTCACTGTGCGCCGCAGCCTTTTTGTAGACGTAAAGATTAACATGATGCTTTTTGCTCATGGTGGAAATCAGTTTAGGCTTTTCACTAAAATGTTGCTCACAGAGTATATCGGCTTCTAAGTCTGCGATTTAACTACATGGTAAAGGTGAACAAATTCTCATTCTGAAAAGTGCTATTGGCAGGTCAAATATATATATATATATTTATATCAATCAATATACATTTCAATGTTTTCAGCATGACCTGTTTGAATCACAAACCCTCCACATAATTCAAATTCGAGACCTTCCCTCACTTCCATTTTTTCATCATTTCCCAAATTAACTAACACTCTGTATCGTCAGAGCAGATGTGCCCGTCTGACCTCAGACAGCACACAGATCATCTGGTGGTGATGTCCAACACGAATTAGAGACGCAACACGCCATGATCCGTCTTTTCTTTTTGAACTCTGACAGTTCACCTTCCCTGTGGTCCCTCCCAGATGTAGCAGGTGACTTGGACTCGCAAACCATCGAGGTGTTGGCCAGCTGGATGCTAGAGCACCCCCTGACGGAGGAGCAGCAGGCAGCTGAGTCAGCAAGACCGGAGGGTGCTCCTGACACCCCGTCGCCAGATGGGCCCGAGACGGTACAATGTCCCGAGCGCCCCACCAGTCAAATCAATGAAAGGTCAGGGAACATTCTGACATTTTGTTATTTTATTTCTTTGACACTGGCATTATATTATCACCGTTATGAATACAACCAGTAGAATGATGGGCTGTATGTTGCTTTGTTTATAGTCTGTTGCCTGGGCTCGACTGGATAGAGAGGGAGAATTTCTTGGATGTCCACCTCACTAGGAACCGGCCTCCTCCAGCACGGCGGCGACGCTCAGGCCCGAGTCAGAGGACGTCTTTTCGAAGGGCAGGTCAGAGTCACAGCTTCGACCCCGAAATAATTTGTGCACAAAAAAAAAGCAGATATTGTAAAAACAGAAAGGAAAAAGAACAACAACACAAATATCTACATGCTGGTTTCGAACTATTGTGATCAACCTCGCAATTACTATACATTTAACTCTGTTCATTTTCTTTTGAAGCAAACACCATCTTTTCAGACTTGCCGTCACCCAACCCCCTCCCGGAGCTGTACCAACAGCACACATCAGTCAGTGATTGGCCGGAGCAGGTGGAGTTTCATCCCTACTCTGCTGAGGAGTCCGAGTTGGGCTACATGGACGACCCGTACCATGAAGAAACCTATGAGGATCTGCTCACCCCTTCATTCTTCAGCTTGGAGAGAGACGCGCTCCAGATAGTGGAGGTAACACACACACACACATGCGTTGTCATCACCAAGGCTGCATGACATAACAGAAACAAAAATACCATTTGTGATTCCTTTGAATTCAAAATATACAAAACACTGTGTTGCTTGTGGGCCTGTTTTTTTGTTTCATGGTTTGTTTGAAACTTTTAGGCCGGAGAAGAACACAGTCAGATGGTGAAGTGTGAGCTGTGCAGCACCCTTACCCTGCAGTTTAACAATCACATAAAGCGGCGTCACCCGGGTTGCGGTCAGAGTGCTGCGCGTAAGGGTTACGACAGCACCGGGGCCTACGTGGATGTCTGGTTCAAAGGGGAGTGTGGCTCCAACTTCCCCTTCTACCTCCTCTGCAGCACCTGCAGGGAGAAGTATCTGGCTGCAAACCTGAGCGATCCAAGCTCTAAATATGAAAGGTATAGTACACAATAAAGGAAATTATGGATGCATGCAGAACTATAGTGATGCCTCCAGACCGGTTCTTGTTCTCATGCTTTTATAGACTCCGTTGGTTAAAGTAGATCGGTTATAGAGCATGTTATTTGTCTTCCTTTTGCTTCAGGATTAAAGGCCTGACATCTGATTTGATTGGCCAGTTGGACAGCACGTCTGACGGTAGGGAAGGTCACAGAATAAAAGTTTAATCTTTCAAATAATTCCTCAGTTCATTTCATTATATGAATGATGCTTGTGTTTGCTCAGATGATTGGGAAATCAGCCACCGAGACGAGTGTTACGCAGACAAGCTGACGGGACTGGAGGACTTTGGGCTCTTGCTGAGACCACTGGGGCTGACTGAAAAGAAGCTGGTGCCGGACCCCATTGCCTTCACTGAGCCGGATCCCCTCGGAGCCCTGGTCTACAGCTCAGCGGACCCGACAAGAGCGGCAGCTTCCAAAGGTATTACGTTTTGGTGGAGAAAGACCAAAGTCCTGTCGTTTGCTAAATGCATTCCAGTCAAAATATTCAATTCAGAAAAATGTTTATAGTTAAAACAGAATTCAAGATAACGCAATTAATAATGATGTGCTTTGATATATGATGCATGATAGTTAGGATATCTATGGTGCAGTACTGAAAAGGGAAAAAAAGAAGAAAGAAACGGTTCTCTGCAGGCCTGGTCATTAGGGAACAGACGTGCAGTATCCTGTTTAAAGGGCAGAGCAGGGGCTGTTTCAAGGACAAAAGACTGGCATTGCGTCATCATGCGCCACTCACTAAGGCCGTGCCCCCTTTTAGAGGAAGGATCGCACTGTCGCATAAAGAGAGAAAAGAATCCAGGGTGAATATTAGCTGTCGGTGTAGTAAATTGCTAAATGATGCTGGTGACCGTTGCTGCTGATGTATAGTTGGCTTCAGTGGGAGGCTGTTGCAGTAAAGTCTTACAGTATAGCAGCATCAGACTGTCGTCTCCAACTTAATCTCACCTAGTCTAGATCAAACCGTTGGCTGTTATCAGGTTGTATAGAATGTCTGTGTATATGTCCGAATAAGCAATATCTGGCGACTGTGTTGGGTCATTGATCCACTTGGAAAGGGAAGACGGCAGAACGATCGACCTTAAATTATTAATATATCGCGAATGCTGAGGTTCAGAGAAGGACGCAAAAGGATTATTATACAGAGAAGAAAGAAAGAAATGCAGACAAACCCTTAGTTTTCTATCCCCCCAAAAAAGGGGCGTGGCCTTGATGTTTTGAAAAGTACACTGTAAAGAGTTGAATGAGAAATGTGGTGAAAAATAGTTTCCTTCAACCTAAAGATCTTGATGTGAACAAAATACACACCTCAGCATCAGTCGACATTGCCTCTGCATGACTTTTCTGCAGGTCTGCCCTGAGTCTAGCACAGTGTGACACCGAGCCAATCACCATCATCCACACGCCTCTGAATATTACATTGCTGGCCATTTGACTCTGTAGCTAACTGTCCTCGTGTTCATGTTGCAGTGAATGTTTCTCTAACTATTTCTCTGCTGAAAGATTGAGCCCACTTGTTGTAACACCCACCCACATTCCCTCTGTGCTTGTCCAACCACAGTCAAACTCACTGCAGCATGGTGACTCATCACTCATTCATCATAGCTGCGCATCTGAAGCGCACAGCAATGTACTCCCAGTTGTCCCACGTCATCCATTATTCTGACTTTTCTGCATGCCCACACGATATGGGGTTTTAAAAAAATGTGAGTTTAGCGAGATGTATCAGGGATTCGTCCAACGATTTACCAAAGTAGCACGCCTTTTTGTTATGTGTTTTTCTTCACCAGGGAATGCCCTTGTTGAGCAGAAGGCCTCTCTGAGCCTTGGACAGCAGGCAGTATCACTGAGGGACTCTCATGATAGACTGAAGGCTTTAAGAAGAGTCACCTCCACGGCACAGATTCTGCTAGCTTACAGCATGGTGATGAGAGCACTGTCTCAGACCGCTTCCAGGTACATTCCACCAGAATATATAGCCTTAAAGCTAATTTTTTCCCCCCATCAATTCAATATGGTTTCAAGAGTCTTCTTTAATCTTCCTCTCCAGTTCATCAGTGTGCAGCCACTCTAACGGACTAGAGTCCTTGGGTTTGGCAGATATCCGTATCCTGGTTCGGTTGATGACTCTAGCAGCAGGGGGCAGGGCTCACACCTGTGTGGACAGACAGCCAGCGGAGCGCAACAACTCCCCCTGCCTCAGCTTTCTTACCTCAGCCATCGGCATTGTGGTGTCCCACAGCCCTACTGCTTACAGGCAGCTCGTGGAGATATGCACTCAGGTCAGTTTATAGACACTGTATTATGCTAATTACTAGGGCGGTATGGTTTAAAATTTATATCACAATAACTAATTCACAATATCACTTCTAAATAAAAAAAAATCATTTAAACATGTCATTATCCTGGCTTTCAAAGGGTTAATACATTGTGAACAAATGTAACTGTTAGCAAATGAATGGAGGTTCTTAAATATCTTTTTCACATTATTGCCTGTACTGTAGGAACTGATGGCAGCAGCTACAGGGGTGAACATCGGGGCCATCACTGAGCCGCAGCAGAGAAGTCGTCTAAACACCAGTCAAACAGCTGCAGCCCAGGGAGCCCAGGGAGCCCAGCAGCAGAAGGACTTCAATGAGCCGACGCCTCCCACATTCCTGGTGACACAGAACCTGGTGTCCCTGCTCACCGAAAAGGGTGCTATCTGCCACGGCCCAGATAAGACGGAGCACGAGGCTAATGGTGAGAGGAAGCAGTTGTGTTGTGTTATGTATAATATTATTTCTTTGTGAGTTTGTTATTCATCGTAGCTCTCCTCTTCATATGTGACCCAGACACAGGAAACCAAGGGGTGTCGTCTTCGTCCTTGCCTCCTTCCGCTTTACCCCACCTGAGTGCCAGAGTGGGCCCTCTGGAGCTGGCTAATGCATTGGCAGCCTGTGTGCTGTCTGCCAGGCTGACCAGTAAACACCGCCAGTGGGCAGCAAAGCAGCTGGTGCAGGCTTTGGCTACCACGGGGAGGGACGGTCCCAACCGGCCCCAAACGTACAGCGACCTGGCTGGCGACTTGCGCAAAAGTTCTCTCAAGAGGCTGGAAGGACATTACAACAAGGTGAGGGACTCGCGATGTGATCCGCATTCTAACTTCATCTGTCACATTTCAGTAAAAGTTGGGAACATGCTCTGGTATTTCACAACCTATCGTGAGAGGTGAAATTAAAAAGAAGCTTTTCTATTATTTCTGTTCTGTTCAGGTGACCAGCTGTTCCTGGAACAGGGACCAGAATTTGCTGGCTACATGCTCTCAGGACAAGGTGGTGCAACTGTGGAGCATCAGCCAGAGCAATGTGGAATTACACACCACCTTCTCCTGCATTACCAGGTTTGGTCAGCTTGTTTCAGTAGAGTTGTACAGTGGCATGCACATTTTGTATCCATTCATATTTATTCTATTCTATCGAAGAACTTGGATGACTTGTAGTTGTAAACCTTTCCTTCCTCTGACTCTCCCTCTCTCCAGTAAGATGGACAGATCAAGCAGCGAGAGGCCCGGTAGATGTCAACACATGGCTCCTGTGTACTGGAGTACAGGGGGGAACTTCTTGGCTGCCCCAGATAACAAACACATCACCATCATGAACATCAGGGGTAGGTCTGACTTTTGTCTCTTTACTAGTGTGGCGTATCTTTAACTATCGAAGCAGGACCCTGCTTTTGTAATTCAACTTTTTTCTGTTGTAACTTGAAAAGTTTCTGCTTAACTATTTACAAAGAGTTGTAATATGCCCAATAATTAGCGCAGTGCTTTCTACAATTTTTTTTTATCTTTTGTGTTACTTCAGGATCTCATTGTCATGTGGAGGCTCAGGTGTCTCGGGTCACAGCCCTCTGCTGGGCTCAAACCTTCAGCTTGTCGGTTCTTGACCAGTCAACGGCCGGTCCGAACAGACCCGCAGAGAGTCTGTTGGTGGCCCGGCTGGACGGCTCTCTCTGCTGGCTGCAGGTCACAATGCAGCAGATAGACCTGCATGTAACGAGCACCGAACTCACCCGCTGCCACAGGAAAGAGGGTGAGGAGGCTGCTACACACACACACACACACACACACACACACACACACACACAGACACAAAATGTGATTGACCGTCTCTTCCCATCTTTCCCAGCTCCCCAGTGTGTCGCCTGGCACAGTGAGGACAAGCCTTTTGCAGTGGGCTACCCCAATGGAATGATCCTCTTGTCCACAACTGAGGCCTATGAGAATGAGCAGCCTGTAGTGCTGTCTGTCTTTCAGGTTTGTCTTGTCTCGTACGTCAGTCGACATATGTGACATAGAATGTACATCACTCTTCTCCTATTGACCACTCCCCCTCTCCTTCACTCTACAGGACAGTGTGGGTTCTCTAAAATGGGACCCCACGGGACACTTGCTGCTCTGTTTGGGGAGGTCCGAGGTAGTGAAGATACTGGGACGCTCTGAGGGAAACTGGGTGACCCTCCACTCCCTCATCCACTCCAGCACCGTTAACATCGCCGAATGGTGCCCACTCTCCGGCAGAGTACCTGATCCCAGGCTCATGGTGGCTGCGTGAGTTCACCTAACTAATTGAATGTTGTGCTTCTTTTCTAACAACACTACGGTAATAGTGGGAATCTAGTTGTAGGGCGATTGCTGTGATCTGATAATATTAATAACCTTGAAATGAATGTTGGCATGTTTGTTGTAAATTCTCATTTATTTCTCTCCATGTTTCTATAGAGGTTGTCAGAATGGCTCTGTGCATGTCTGGACACTGCCACAGGGCGGGACTTTTGTGTCTTTGCCCAACATATTGAACAGCTCCCAGCATCAAGATAAAGGCACTGATGTCAAGGTCAGTTTGGATTATAGGTTGGAGCTTCTTTTTTTGCAGCCCTGGTGCTACAAATAACCTTACATTGTAGTATGATTAAAGCTTATCAGGATTATATGTGCCAGTCACTCATTTAGTTAGATTTGTACTGGTGGTGTTTGCAACAGTCGCCTCTGATTTTAAGCTCATATAATCATCCAGTTCTGTTTCTATTTACAGCAGGAGAATGCAAAGTGTGTGTTTGTGCTTCATGGCCACATCACAGCAGTGAAGTCGCTGTCATTTTGCTCCAGTGGACTGGCTCTGGTCTCCGGAGGGATAGGGGGACTGCTCAACATCTGGTCCTTACAGGTCAGAAGCAACATTCACTGTTTGCTTGATTCAAACATACGTCTGTCAAGAGGTCTCATTTCAGAGTTTTAACCCTCCTTGCATCTCTGTGCATCTTGCAGGATGGTTCAGTCTTGCAGAGTGTTACAGGTTTGGGTTCGGTCGTCAGTACTACCTGGATACCAAATTTGGGTGTAGCTGCCTGCTTTGGGAGGTCAAAGGTAAGGTTTGGATCACTCATAACTTTAATTTCCAAGGCTCGTTTCCTGTTTTATTCTAATTCAAACAGTCTCCTGTCTTCTTGAACTTCATATTTAGCATACAGACGTTAAGTAAATAATGAATCTTCCCATCACAGTGCTTTTCTTCATACTATTCTATACTAACGTTACCTTCAATGTTATTTATCAGTTAATTACAACAAGAGGAGAAAACATTTTCTCTTTCCTGTGTCACTTTACAGTTCTGTTGTCATTGTTTCTTTCCCAGGATGTTTTGTTGATCTGCTGCACCCCTGACTGGATCAGTCAAAATCACGTGCTAGCTTCCTGTCGCATGGTCCTCAGAAGCCAGAGCATCCTGGGTCTAAATCGAGCGCCTTGTTTGGCCGTCTTTCTGGAGAGGCTGCCCTTGTTGTTGCAGGAGCAGTACAGCTACGAGCGGGTCATTACTGCAACTATGCTTTGAAGTTGTTTTTGTGTTGTTTTGTGGGCCACAGCTGAGACCTGATTTTAAAATCCCGTCTCTTAATGCAGACCCATGTGGCGGCCGGTGACCAGCTGGTCCACAGTGCCTTCCTGCAGAGCCTGGCCTCCCTGAGCGTCGGCTTGTCCTTAGAGAAACACCTGTGCCGTTACCCTCGCCCTCCGCACCACACAAGTCCCGATGCCCACTCCTGCCCGCCAGAGTGGAGCTGGCTCGCCACTTACGCCACCACTGTCCGCAGCGCTGAGGCTATTGCCAGCGGTACTGCCTTCCCAGAATCCTTCACTCTTTCCGAGTTTCAGGAGGTGGATGTCACTGAAATCAGCAAGGCACTAGTGAGTGACCGTCGTCTGTGAGCTATAGTTTGTTTAGGAAACGGTTGGATATGTTTCAGGAATCTGAATTGACTGCAATATACACCAGTTTCCCAATGTGGGTATTGAGAGAGTTCTCTGTTTACTAGGACAACAGTAAGTGGAGCTTCAGGATGGATGAACAGCTGATGTCATGGGCCACCACCAGACCAGAGGTAACCGTTTTACAACGGTGCACAGCACACACAATAATTATCTCTGTCTCTCTCATCTATCTGCACAATGAGATAGTATTTTATTTTAGCTGGAGAGTGTTTTAATATGTTGTAATTTCTATTTCGCCTGCTGTGTTTCTTAGGACTGGCAACTTGGGGGTAAAAGTCAGGTCTACTTGTGGGGGAACGGACGTTACGGACAGTTGGCAGGAATGGGAACCAACCTCATGATGCCGACTCTCGCACCCTCTCTGTTGCAGACACAACAGGTAGCAACTCTTTATTTTTTTTACACAGGACACAGACTTTGCCCAGGATTTCTACTGTTTTCTAATTTTTCTCTGCCTTTGCGGGTGTTGTCGTTCAGGTTGTGTGTGGACAGAACTGTTCCTTCCTGGTCCAGTCCAATGGGACAGTATTGGCTGTGGGAGAAGGACAGTATGGTCGACTGGGTCAGGGAAACTCTGATGATCTCTATGTCCCCACTATCATCTCTGCTTTTCAAGGTACAGTATTCATCCAGATGTGTGCCTCAAACAATGTTTTTATCCAAAACAGAAAGGAAAAAAGAACAGTATTGCAGTATTTCAGTTTAATGCTGTAGCTTATTTTTCTTACTTTTAGACGTTGAGCTGTACTGACTCTCTGATCTGTGGGCAGGGTATGTGGTGACTCAGCTGGTGACGTCCTGTGGATCTGACGGACACTCGATGGCCCTGACTGAGACTGGGGAGGTGTTCAGTTGGGGGGATGGAGATTTTGGAAAACTGGGCCATGGCAACAGTGAAAGGCAGAGGAGACCTAAACAGATAGAGGCGTTACAAGGAGAAGAGGTCATTCAGGTAGAGATAAACCTGCTTTGAACTCCGACAGGATAGGAAAAAAGTTCTAAAAGAAGTTTAAGTTTTAACAAACAAATCATTTTATCTCTGTGTTTTCTGAAATCTTCATATGACCTTTCTTCCTCTTCCCAGCTTGCTTGCGGTTTCCGGCACTCAGCTGTGGTAACAGCAGACGGGAAGCTGTTCACCTTCGGCAGTGGAGAATCTGGTCGCCTGGGTCAAAGGTCAACATCCAACAAGATGCTGCCTGAAAGGGTGGCTGCCCTAGAGGGATATCATGTGGGACAGGTGAGAAATGGACTTTGTTTGTTTTGAACTCGGATGGGTTATACAGTATCCACAGTGTAACGACTTAATTACCTCTCTCAGGTGTCATGTGGTCTCAACCACACACTCGTGCTGTCCCTCGATGGAATGGTTGTGTGGGCATTTGGAGATGGGGATTATGGCAAACTGGGAACTGGTTCCTCTACAGCGAAATACTACCCTCAGGTAAGTTAATGGTGACAAAGGCTCAAAACACGGGTGATTTATGTTATTACCTGGTTATGGGGAATACCAAAGTCATGCTTGTTGTTCCCTCTGTTTGTATCCATTGCTTTAAGTATGTATTCACTTATCTTATTTGAGTGCTTTTATTTAGTATAGATGAAATATTATTTTTGGCTGTCCATAATTTCAGAAAGTGGAACAGCTCTGCAACAGGGGAATTAAGAAGGTCAGTTGCGGAACTCAGTTCTCTGTGGCGTTGGCCTGTTACGGACACGTTTACACATTTGGACAAGGTACGTTTTACTGTGAAGGTGGAGTCTGTGTTGTTGTACTGTGCCTCCGTTTAGCTTTTGAGAAACCTACAGTCTTATTTATGCCATAACTATGCTGTATTTTTATTTTTGTAAGTGTAAATTTCTTGATCTGAAATTCTTAAATTGACCCTTAAAAAAACACAAACATGAAGATTTAATTATTTAGTTATTGTCTGCCACAGTATCTTTTGTTTTGGATGCTACAACTTAGTCAGCTAAGCCTGCACTTTTCAACTCTGACACATTGGGTATTTAAGTAATTAATTATTCTGATTGGCAAAAGAGTGTTGATGCATGACAGGGAGGGAATGTTCTCTTCAAAATCCTTCTCAATCAGTTCACCAACTTACTTGGCACGATGAAAGCTGCATGCGTGAATTAATATACAAGATTCTTGGTTTATTTTTTTGAGCACACTTGTATATATGCCAATGTGTTTCTTGGCTTCCTTCCGTCACTTAGAGCGTCTGATCGGCCTGCCGGACTCCATGCTGAGGAATAAATCCCGCCCCCAGCTTGTGCCGTCTCTGGAGGGGCTGTTCATAGAAGACATCGCTGTGGGCTGTGAGCATGTGCTCGCCCTCTCCTCCACTGGAGACGTCTATGCCTGGGGCTGCAACAGTGAGGGACAGGTAAACAACATCCTCTGGAATAAAATCACACACTTCGGCAATCTGAAGTGTGCTTTCATTGCACATCGGAAGCACAATTGTTGACTTTTATGTGTGTGTGTGTGTGTGTGTGTGTGTGTGTGTGTGTGTGTGTGTGTGTGTGTGTGTGTGTGTGTGTGTGTGTGTGTGTGTGTGTGTGTGTGTGTGTGTGTGTGTGTGTGTGTGTGTGTGTGTGTGTGTGTGTGTGTGTGTGTGTGTGTGTGTGTGTGTGTGTGTGTGTGTGTGTGTGTGTGTGTGTGTGTGTGTGTGTGTGTGTGTGTGTGTGTGTGTGTGTGTGTGTGTGTGTGTGTGTGTGTGTGTGTGTGTGTGTGTGTGTGTGTGTGTGTGTGTGTGTGTGTGTGTTCCAGCTTGGCCTTGGCCACTCCAACCCAGTGAAAGAGCCCACGCTCGTAACAACCCTGCAGGGGAAAAACATAAGACAGATCTCCGCTGGCCGTTGCCACAGTTCAGCATGGACCACCCCCTCTACCTCAATGAAAAACTCAGGTACACACTCAGTCCTGCAGTACAAGCAAATACTCTTTGTAGCTATAATCCATGAACGGCAACACACTCAGGACTCCGTTTGTCACCTTCATCTCCAGGTGGCCCTGGAAGTTTCCAGCTAGGCCTTCCCCAGTTAGTTCCTCCCCAGTACAACACTCTGAAAGACTGCAGCCCAGATGTCCTCAGCATGCGCCTCAGGGTACTCTACCACTTCTCTGATCTCATGTACAAGTCCTGGAGGCTGCTCAACCTGGACGCCAAGAATCCGGTAATCTCTGATCTCATTTTCTGCCCTTTTCTAATAATTATTCACTTGCTGCTTGTTAGCCTTCTCTGTGCCTCGCTGTCATTCACGTCCTCCTATTTCATTCCCTGTCCTGCACTCTATCCAGCTGTTCATGTCACGCTATAGTTCAGGGACGACAGCCATCATCCGGGGTGATCTCAGAGGTCTTCTGTCACCCAAGGTCAACACTCTGCCTCTCGTGCGCTCCATTGGCAGGACAATGACCCAGGGCAAAACGTATGGGCCACAGATCACTGTGAAACGGATTTCCACAAGGTAAGGATGACTATGATATTCAGTCTGCAGGGCTCAGCTGGTGGAGAAACAGGAGGTGGCCAAAATCACTGGCCAACGGGACTTATTTGCATTTCAAGACTTCCGTCCGTTCTTTATATTGTAATTTTCTATTTCTTTTATATCTGATGGTATTTGTTCCTCGAAACTTTGACCGATGTCCCCTTCCTCCCTTACACTCCACAGAGGGCGTTCGAGCAAGCCCATCTTTGTGCAGATCGCCAAGCAAGTGGTGAGCCTGAATCCTCCGGAGCTGCGGCTTCCGTCGCGGGCCTGGAAGGTCAAGCTCGTTGGAGAGGGAGCTGACGATGCCGGGGGAGTGTTTGATGACACCATAACTGAGATGTGCCAGGTAGGACGGAAACCACGCAGAGAAGGTCTAAGAGCAACAGAGACAGCTACAAATGAAGCCTGGAATATTCTCTGCTGCTTGTAAATTGACAATATAAAATATGTTTTGCACCAGGAGCTGCAGTCTGGCGTGGTGGATCTTCTGATTCATACTCCCAACAGCTTTGCAGATGTGGGCAGTAACACTGACAGGTGCACATTTTGTACTTATCTTTTAATAGCCCCAACAAAAACAGTACCTTTTTTAAGCATAACTTAACATAACATTTAAAAAAAATCCTCTTTACTTCTGGCATTGGCTGTGCACCCTGATAGGTTCCTGTTGAACCCAGCGGCTCTCTCAGATGATCACATGGTCCAGTTTCGCTTCCTGGGCATCCTCATGGCTGTGGCTATTCGCACCAAGAAACCTCTGGACTTGCATCTGGCTCCTTGGGTGTGGAAACAGCTCTGCTCGATGCCACTGGGTGAGCCTGACCTGGAGGAGGTGGACCTGCTCACCTACCGCGCCCTGCATGGCATCCGTCACCTGGAGAACAGTGGAATCACAGAGGACAACTTCCATGTGGTGAGATACCGTGCACCGTCCTCTAATCGCTGAGTTCACCTTTTCATTCTCTGTATTCCAACCCCTCACTTTGTTTTTCTATATCTCCCTATGAAGATGATCCCGCTGGACTTGTTTATGGCCCAAAGTGCAGATGGAAGGCTGGTACCTGTAGTTCCTGGAGGTCAGAACATCTCCCTGACCTTCGCCAACCGGACTGAATATGTTGAGAGAGCTCTGGACTACAGGCTCCATGAAATGGATTCACAGGTTTGAAATGTTGGAGATTGATTTTGGTGAATTCAGCCGATCTCTTCAAATGCATCCACATAACCTGTATGCATGCAAACTGTTGCATATTATTTCTTTAAAATATTCAACAGGTGGACCTGTTATTAAACAAAATTCACCAAACAGACCTGACTTACATAGACCGTTTTATTGTACAATGAAATGAGCGTGTATTTCCCCCTACTGTATCTGAAACTCATCCATTTTAAACACCAGTCTGCCCACCAGTTTCCATTATGGCTCACTAGACAGACTGTTTGTTGTGCTGCTGTTGGTGGAGTTCCCTTCATCTCGTCCTCAGAAGCATCAAAGCTGACGTTGTTCTGTTGTGTCCAGGTGGCAGCAGTCAGAGAGGGCATGTCCACCATCATCCCCGTGCCCCTCCTCTCTCTGCTGACAGCACAGCAGCTGGAGCAGCTGGTCTGTGGCCTGCCAGAGGTCTCTGTTGAGATGCTGAAGAAGCTGGTGCGGTACCGTGACATCACCGAGAGCCACCAGCTTATTGGCTGGTTTTGGCAGAGCCTGGAGGAGTTCACCAACGAGGAGCGAGTGCTTTTCCTCCGTTTCGTCTCTGGCCGGTCCAGGTTGCCTTCCAACCCAGCTGATATCACACAGAAGTTCCAAATCATCAAGGTTGATAGGGTGAGGTCATCGCTAATGGAAATAACAAGCCTGTTGACGAGGGCAAACTTATCAATAGTACCAACTACTAAACTTTTTCCCCCCCCTATCATTTCCTTCAGCCCGTCAACGGCCTCCCTACTGCACAGACCTGCTTCTTCCTGTTTCGCCTGCCCCCTTACACGAGCCAGGCCATCCTCGCTGAGCGTCTGCGTTACTCCATCCACAACTGCCCCTCCATCGACATGGACAACTACATGCTGACCCACAACACCGACGTGGTGGACAGCTCCGACACAGAGGAGTGAAGCGGCCAGCTGTGGTCAACCTGGTGATGAATGTATCTTCTCCCATGCCATGCACATTATGCACTGAACACAGACTTTTATTCGCCAAACCTGTAAGGTAGTGTACTGTACTGTTTATATGTTGGTTGAAATTAAAGACATGTGTAGTTTTGGTTTTCCAAATGTGCAAGGTGTTGTAATTACTGCAGTGCTTACTCTGAATCAACACTACAGGGATACGGAATAAGAGTTTTTAAAATATATAGGTGAATAAGCCACAAAAAAGGAGTTAACGTGCCTGTTTGTTTGAAAATATGTAATAATTTAATGACCTGTCCCACACAGACAGTATTATTGTAAAATAAAAGAGTGTTTAAATAAGTATTTTGGTTTGATTTCTGCATCCAAATGAGAATTTTAGTGAATTATTTTCTGAAGAATATACACATCACGATATGTATTTACATTCATATCATGAATTAAGTGAATATTCTATTAAGTAAGTGAATGCAAAAGCTTGCTTGTCTTAGTGGGTGGGCTTTCACATGTATGGCAACTTTATATTGTGCATGCATAAGACCAACAGAAAAAAGGAACCGGTAATTGTTAATAGAGTTCAAAAGCCACACCTGCTGGCAGAAATATGAAGTGTGGTTTTGGTGGTTCAAAGTAATCAAAGATTACTGTTCAATTCTGCATTATACCATGACATTAAAACATCCTTAGTCGCTGCTGTTATTTATCAATAATCTACTATATAACGGCTGTGGCTGAATAGACTTGGCAGCTATGAGCACATAGCCCATGTGGTAGCCTCACGCGCAATGGCAAACGGCTGGAACGCGTAAAAACAACAATGCGCATTCCCAAAGTTTGCCAAGTGCTCTTGTGATTTGCTCGAAGTTGTCAGAAGTTGCTCACACGTTGTAAAAACTCGAGATAAAACACCTCGGTTCCCATCAGACGCGGAATGTTGTTATAAACCAAACGGCTGATAGAAATAACCACATTTAACGTGCAGTGGTGATGGAACATGTCTAACTGCTAGCATGTCAGAGAAGACGCGTTCTGTGTGTGTTATTCGGAGATATACTTTGTTAGACTTAAGGGGGTCGATAGGAGATGATACTTGGTCAAGAACAGACTTTGAGTATTCCACGTTTCATTCGGAAAGGATTTGCAAACTTGAGGGCAGCAGCTAGGCCAGGGCGGTGAAATCCACGCAATCTGCAGCAGCGCACACAGACGGGGACTGGAGCAGGAGAACCGGTATGTCATCTGTAAACTGTGGTGGGAAGTAGGACATATTTTGGTTTTGCATCTGTCCAAAGCATCCATGGTCCAAAGTAGTTGTTGCCCCAGTCCTAACTTGTTTTCCAACAAAAACGCCACTGCTCATACTAGCCTATATGTTCATCCAGTCTTGGAACAATAAGTGAAAACTTTGACCTGCTTGTGGCACGAGTATTTTTCTATAATATCACTTCTCAGATCTTAAACCGTTGCAACTTTGGCAGAATATAGTTTGTTTATGTAGAAAACAAACATTTAGAGGCCTTTTCATGGAAGGCAAATAACTCACAAAGCAACAACTTCCCTTATTACAAAAAGAGATCTTAATTTGATTCCCCCTGAGTCCAATGTTGTCCTGAGTCAGCACAGCTGGTGCGTCTGCAATTTGTCTGTGCTAGTGAGAGATATGTCTGCTGTGACCTTATTACCCATCTGTTTCCCCGTGAGCAGTGTGGCCAGTAAGGCCGAATTCAACCCGCAGTCAGCAGCCCTGCAGCTGAGAGAGTGTGGGCTCTTTCATTAGAGGCCTCGCCATGTATGCATATAGCATCCAACAACTTAACAGGTACACATAGTTTAGAAATAGGCCAAGGCAGAAAACAACGATGTCAAGAATTTGTTTCAAATATTTTGTACGGCTGTAGTAAACTGAAGTTTTGCTGAAAGTGTGTGAATTCAGGTGTATTATAATAAATCCAATTGCAAATGTGTGTCGACACATGATTTAGGGAGACTGGAGAGGACATTACCACACTAAGTTAAAATGGATATCCAGCCACACACATACAACCACAAACAAATTAACTGGACCTGAAAGGAACTTTGAGCTCTCTGCTTTCACTTTTACTTTTTTTTTGTTGTCTACAGCACTAATTGTGGGTAAAAGGAGATATCCGGTAAAAGCGGATATGGTTTGGATTGCTGGAAATAAACTGTAGCTTACTTTGAAAATAAACAAAATGATTCCTCTCCTGACAAATTCTCTGCCAGTGGTATCCAAATTACAGGACGTTTTTTTTTCCTCATTCAGATTCACTGAACAAAAGCACTGACATGGAAAGATCTGATAAACAAGTGGTAGCCCATCATATAAGCCAAGGCCTTACTATTCATATTTTCCATAGACATATGCAATATTTCATGCCGCTGCAACCCTTTACTGTGTCTATGAGGAGCAGATCAATACTGTTGATGTAGTGTAGGACTGGCTTTAGATTTGATTATCAAAGTGGGAACAGACCAGGTTATGATTATGCAATACTTCCTATTGCCACAGGAGGGCAGTCTGGTCGTTGCACTTAGATGTGCCGCTGCACAGAGCAAGTTCAAGAGAACATTGAGAATAGGCAAAGACCACACACACACATCCTGTATTGCTGATGATGCACATCACTGTCCGCTAATCTCTGTCACCCTGTTTCTCCCAATCGGCTAATTTGATCCGTACGAATGGATGTCAACATACTGGATGGCGCACAGCATGTAGTCAAATTACTCCAATATTACACCTCCTTAAAACCCGAGTGCATTGACACACGCATCTCTCTGGATTGAGATGTTCTAGTTATGATCAAATATGTGCAGCTGGCTTTAGTTTGCATCATGAACTTAAAAAAAAAGAAAAAGAAGCAAGAACTGCTCGCGTGGCACCACCCTAACTAGGCCACCTAGGTTTGTTTCAACCCCAGGTGCAATTCACAAAAGAAATGTGTTTGGGCAGTTTCAAAGAGGCACATGGGCATCTCCTAATTCATCCAGCGTATTTCATACATTTAAAAAACGCAGAAATTTGATCCTTGACCTGCATCACAGGGAGCAATCCTGTAGGATGGCATGTTTGTTATAAAGTAGGCTGCATGAATTAAGGCAGCACTGTGGAAAGAGAGAGGGGGGGGGGGGGGGGGGGACATAATAATTGAGCGTGCTGCGTGGAAGCAATTCAGCATACGGACTCAGTGAAAGTGAGTATGAGCTCTGCTGTTATGTGAAGCATATGTGAAAATTAATTTCATGCAATTCATGAGTCTTTCCTCATTTGCCATGCAGATATTCCTAAACCTGCATATTTCTACCACAGTGTCATCACTAGGCAAACAGCGTGATACTGTGGTGTTGCCATGTTAAAGGGTTAGTTTGACATTTTAGGAAATGCATGTATTCGCTTCTTTGCCAAAAAATTAGATGAGAAGATTGTTTCCACTCTCATATTTATATGTGAGGCTTCAGCCAGAAGGCGACTAGCTTAGCTCATAGCATAAAGACTGGAAACGGGGAAATGGCCAGCTTGCTTTTGTCCAAAACTAACTAAATCTTAGCACAGCTAAAGGTCACTAATTAACACGCTATATCTACATTTGTTGAATCTGTACAATCACCAAATTGTAAGAGGTTGTGGTTTTAAATTGGGTTATCTGTTGCACTATTTCTTGGCCGGGAGCAGTAACTTCCTGGAGTCTCTGCTTGCTTCTTGTAAACTTCAATGTGAAACGAGACTCCAGAGGGTAAGGTACAACCTCAAATTGCTATTTAGTCACTTTGGTTTTGTACGGAGTGAACAAAAGAGATATAATGTGATGATAAGTAAGCTTTTGAGGTGCTGGTAGGCTGATTTCCTTTAACCTTTGGACAGAACGAGGCCAGCTGTTTCCCGCCGCTTTCAATCTTTATGCTAAGCTAACAGACTGATATGTGAGTGGTCTCAATCTTCTGACTGAAATAAGATTATTTCCCAAAATACTGAACTATTCCTTCAATTGGCATCAGCAAGGGCTAGGCTATAGAATGTGGTACTCAGGTCCGTTACACAGTAACACAGTTCTTCAATACATGTAACTGTGGTTTAATCAACTGAGTATTTGCTCACCGTGTCAGCTGCTTCAATCTCACAAAAATAATGTCACACAAAACACATGAAATTGTACTAATTACCCACATTTTGTATTTCTTAAAATGTGACTGTACTCTATATATTTTAATGTTTTTGCAATTAACAGATTTAATTAACAGTTTCCCCTCTTTCTACTGTGTTTTAGTTGTCTGATGAACACATTCATGCATTCACACAAGGCAATATCACATGTTCACAGTTTCTCTCTTCTATTTCGGAAACATCTGAAATCGTCGACTGTTTGCTATGAAAAATAGCCCCAGGCTTAAAAAAACAGAGTTGAGCTTGCTTCACTGAGCCTTCTATTATCTTTTAGATGTCCAGAAGAAATTACACTATCACCAGAGGAAATGCATCGGAATAATACATTTCTTTCTCTCTTTTCTCCCACCCCCCCACACTCTATTGTTCTTCAGCTCTCCCCAGAGGATTGTTGTGGAGAGAGAGAGACGGATCATTTCTTTGCATTCTTCTATAGACTCGTTTGTCAATTTGACAACGACAAAAAGCAACAGTTTTACTATGAAACAAAGGTTAAACAGTCCTTTTAACTGTAATAATGTGGAAACTGAAGAGGAAAACTATAGAGAATAGCAACGTGCTGGTACAATGAAAGATTATTATGGAGAACCGTAAAAGGTAACAGTGATTTTCTAAACTGAGCTCCACAGTTTGACAAATGTGGTCACTTGTGTTTTGTTCAGATTGTGGACCTGGACTCATTTAAAATGTCCCAACGGTATAGTGACAGTTTCATTTTTACAAAAAAATGATTATATATTTTTTTATTTGTAGTGAGATATTTTCCATGCCTTCCGGAGAAAGGAGCAGGTCTCTCCATTCTGAATCTTGAATTGGTCAAAGAAGGTGTGACCTACATATTCTCACTGAGGCAACACAGGAATGTGACTGGTCACCTGAGCTCAACCCCCCCCCTCCCTGTCCAAAATCAGAGGAGCTCATTTCATCCAGACAATGAATGGATGAGTGTTCCCGTGAAAAACACGGGCACTTGGGCGCGGGTCAGTGGATCGCTGAGGTGACACGGTGATGTGATGTGATGTGTGTCCGAGCTGCTAAAGGCTTGTTTGAGTGTCTGGGTGGCACCCTCGCTTCTCTTATTACGGGCCAGGACAGGCAGTGTGTGACCCGTGTACCTCGCAGACACCGAAGACTCTGGTGCAGTTTCAGTCGGTGATGTGATATGGACGTGTTTGCCTGCCTGCCAACAGGCATTCAGGCTGTTGTAATGTGCCAGGTAGACATCAGGAAGGAGCTGAGGAAAGGTGGTGAAAGGCTTTAAATCTCAAGTGCGGTTTGCTAAATGTGAGTTCTTGGAGGTACGAGGGTTTACAGTCACATCCTGCACAGCTTATAGGAAAACATGTACAGAATAGCTTGACATTTTGGGAAATACTGGCTTTCTTGGCAAGACTTGCATTACGTATTGATACCAATTTCAAATTTAATATTAAAGCTGCGAGCAGCGATGAACGGGCCCTCGCATCCTCCGCGCGTCGGGGTTGCCGGCGGGACTCCCTCCTGCGTGTCCGAGAACGCGCGCAAAGAGGGGACGCGGGCTCAAGCACACACACGCAAAGAGGGGACGCGGGCGCAAGCACACACACGCAAAGAGGGGACGCGGGCGCAAGCACACACACGCAAAGAGGGGACGCGGGCTCAAGCACACACACGCAAAGAGGGGACGCGGGCGCAAGCACACACACGCAAAGAGGGGACGCGGGCGCAAGCACACACACGCAAAGAGGGGACGCGGGCGCAAGCACACACACGCAAAGAGGGGACGCGGGCGCAAGCACACACACGCAAAGAGGGGACGCGGGCGCAAGCACACACACGCAAAGAGGGGACGCGGGCTCAAGCACACACACGCAAAGAGGGGACGCGGGCGCAAGCACACACACGCAAAGAGGGGACGCGGGCTCAAGCACACACGCAAAGAGGGGACGCGGGCGCAAGCACACACACGCTAAGAGGGGACGCGGGCGCAAGCACACACACGCAAAGAGGGGACGCGGGCGCAAGCACACACACGCAAAGAGGGGACGCGGGCGCAAGCACACACACGCAAAGAGGGGACGCGGGCGCAAGCACACACACGCAAAGAGGGGACGCGGGCGCAAGCACACACACGCAAAGAGGGGACGCGGGCGCACGCACACACACGCAAAGAGGGGACGCGGGCTCAAGCACACACACGCAAAAAGGGGACGCGGGCGCAAGCACACACACGCAAAGAGGGGACGCGGGCTCAAGCACACACACGCAAAGAGGGGACGCGGGCTCAAGCACACACACGCAAAGAGGGGACGCGGGCGCAAGCACACACACGCAAAGAGGGGACGCGGGCTCAAGCACACACACGCAAAGAGGGGACGCGGGCGCAAGCACACACACGCAAAGAGGGGACGCGGGCGCAAGCACACACACGCAAAGAGGGGACAATTATACGGACATTAGCCGCTAGTTAGCTAGCAATGGACACACCTGCCACATCTGTGGAAGCATGCCTGTGTGTTTGTGTTCAACTCTTCCTCTTCTTTCTCTTAGTTTATACCTCCGGTCTCTCTCCTTCTTCCTCTCGTCTCTGTGCGTCATTGAAGCCGATTCATTAAGCCACGTGCAACATTTTTGCTCAATGTGAAAAAAATGTAAGTCATGGGACATAACCTGGTGAGACTGCTCTGATTAATAATGCAACAGTGTTTGAAGGGGCAACACAATCTCCTCATACAAATGGACCAGCAAACAACTATTTTCTATGTAAAGATATATAGTGGCGTCCTGACCAGAGAATGAACTCACTCTCCCTCTGTGTGTGTGTGTGTGTGTGTGTGTGTGTGTGTGTTGTAATCCGACCTTCTCCGTGTTTTGCTTATCATACATCATCAGCTAAATGTGTATGATGCTGAAGCTATAGTTGTTTAATATCTCGGGGCTTACAAATGTTGCACAGCAGAATGTCCTTCCATCCTCCGGCTTACAGACAGTACATCATCAATGGCCTCGGCTTTACCTCCGAGGCTGGCAATGGGCATCGGCTCAGCTTCATGCAGCCAAAGCTGGCCGGCTGCTCCCAGAGGTTGGAAGCCAATGCTAAACAACAGGGCTTTCATTTTCAATGAGCTATTACGCAACAGCATCTGGGCAAGGGACCTTGCGAGACCAGCCCATCTAAAGCAGGGGTGATTACATCAATACCCCCCCCCCCGCCCCCCTCTTATGGGATCAAAACATGAAGGGTATTCCTGTTTGCTTTGCTGATTCAGAAAAAGGGATTTCTCCCCCCCCCCCACACACAAATTTCTCTCATTTTTTTTATTTGCTAATGTTGAAATCGGGAATCATTTTGTATACTCTGTAATCATGAACATCTGGTATATGCCATCTGTCCATGTTGTCTGATGAGCTTGACCATGATTATTACTGAAAAAAAAAAAAAGACATAAATGTACAAGCTGGTTTAGGCTGAGCTATTTTTGCAAGATTAGTGATGTACTAATATCTCTGAGCACAGGAGGCGGCGTGTTATATGAATGAATGAATGGATACATTTTGTACTTTTGTTTGGTGGTTTGGATATTTAAAAAAAGTTTTGTTTGGCAGCAGAAATAAATGCTTTAATGTGTCTGATTATTACCTGGTGTGGGTTTAACGACCCTCATAGATACATATTCTTGGACAACACCAGGCCATACATCTACAACCCAAAAGCTCACACATGGTAGGTTCACAGTCTGCACCATGCAGGCCAATCACACAGACCAAAATGACTGTGGCAACCTTTCTCATCATTTATGTTCCTTTACAATCTACACCATTGACTTTCCTGTCAGGTTTATTACCTCAAAGACACCTTTTCTCTTCTGTCCCTGTGAGCACACTACTTGATCCATGAATTTTTACTTCCTCATGAACATAAATTGGCAAACAAGAGTGACGATCAAAAGGAAAACGACAAAGTCTAACCACAAATTAAGCAATGAACCTCTTTCATGAAGTGAATATCAAAGGCTTCGATGGGGAGGAGACGGCAGAGTGTTGCAATGCAGCCCATGTATGTGCACACATGCAGCACCTGTACGGTCTGTGTGGCTAACACACAGACCGTACAGTATATACGACATGAATACATCCGTCACTGCAGGCGAAATGCAGCCTCCTCTGTGCTGTGAAAATACCTCGGGATCTCATAACGAAAATGTTAGTAGCAGTGATGGTCTGTGTGTATGAATGTTGTCACACATTGTTTGTGAAATATTTTAGCCTAATGGCTTCATGAAAAGGCTGAAATGTACATGTCTCCTGCACACAGAAGCATCTCAGGCTGATGAATGGGTCTGCACCGAGTATTGGTGCAGAACACACAAGTGGCTGCTGCATCGGGCCATTAGTCTGAAGTGCAGGAAAGCAGTGATTGTCAAGAGGGCTCGAGATGGGCTGTATATTCACTTGAATGTGCGCCAACCAAATATTACCAACACAACTGCATGTGTGTGTGTGTGTGTGCATAGAGGACGTATGAGAAGTCAACGTGGTTGGAGCAACATACTGTAGGTAGAATAAATGTGATGGCAGCTCTGCATTAGTACTTAATGCCAATTCACACTACACGTCCAACACATAACACAGTTTACATAGTACATAGTTTGGAGATCTCATCGGGGCTTTCCAGATGAAGGATCTTGGTGTGTGTGTGTGTGTGTGTGTGTGTATGTGTGTGTGTGTGAGACTCCCTGTACGCCGGTCATACGGAGTGAAAACCACAGACTTCAAGACAGCAGTTTGTGTAGTGTGAACAGCGATTTGACAACTTTGAAAGTTGTGAACTTAAAACGTAACTACTTAAAGCTGCAACCAGCCACGAGGTGTTGCACTCTCCCTCCCCCCCCCCCGCTCCACTGCATTGGCGCCACAACAAATGGTTGCCAGTTTGTTGCACAACCTGCATATTCCATGGTCAAGTGGAGTGAGCCTCAGACAGTCATGTCAAGTGATGAATCATTATGTAGCTGTACATTAACTGTAGATTCAGCTTACTCTGTGAGGTTTCAGGATTTATGTAACGTAGCCTATGGTAATCTCAGGATATGGCTGGCTAGCTTGAGGTAACGTAAGCAGTGGCGTAGCGCAGGGTATAAACAGATACAAGGCGTATACCTACGTACTTATTATTCAGTCGGCCACCCACTTCTAAATCCTCTGATGCGCATCTTCTTTATACATTGTTTGAGGGAGCTATAACGTTAGGTAACTGTCATTTATGCTAAAGCAGTTCAATATTTTTGTAAATTTTGTTAATTTATCAACGCATCAGTTAGTAGTAAAGACTACTGCTGTTAAGCTAAGATATTCATTTTGGATTAGTTTTGCACCCATCAGAATTTTTTTTTAAATTCATCTACATAAAAATGTTATCAATAAGACATTTTAAGTTTTTTTAAATGCTTCAGTGTTCTCTCCTTTGGAGAAATTAGATAGACCAAATGCAGACTAATATGTTGCTGCCCCTTGAACTACCTACTGTGCAAAGGTACAAACCTTGGCTGATATATTAGATTGTTTTATTTTGTGAAATAATTCCACTTTATTCCTCCAGATCTGATCTTCTACTGCATGTTAGATATCCACGAAAATGCAATGTGTTAACGTGACCTACATATAAGTCCTTGTGTACGGTTGTGCTAACATCAAAGCCTTGAAGATTATATTTTAAGAAGCGCCTGTGATTTATCTTCAGCTTCTTGGTTGAATTAAATATGAATCATACAGCGATCTAAAACTGGCAAATATAACCAACTGTCCCCATGCCGGTGACGTTCTTGTATACAGTGAAGAATTTTCACGTTGCATTTACAGCTGATAGTACGGGAATTGTTCAAGGTACAAGGTTTTAAGCATTTGGCACCTTTGGCCCTTCTGGGACAAATAGATAGAAATATAAATGATAAAATAAACATTATAATCCCAGACATTTAGTCTCGGATGGATTGTCCTTTCTTTGCACTTGAGTTGTCTGTGATCCAATCTTATCTTGCAAAGTTGGTGTGAGTGTTGTGGGTGCTGTTCTAGTGTTACACACAAAGTGTCAGGTGCCCTGGTTGCACTTGTCAACACATCCCTGTTCGCGGACAAAGACTAGTGGCGGTGTGGAACTCGAGAGCTGGTTCTGCCCACCTTCCCAGAAGAGTCGCCAACGATTCGAGCTCACAGAGTTGAAGCTGGAGTGCGGGACTTTTACAAATACATTAACATCCTTTACATTTTAGCCCTCGCCAAACAAGCTCACACAATGCTGATTCTGCCTATCGCTGCCAAACACCGTCCCTCCTTTCCGGCCTTTGAGGACGTGTCACTCTTACTATTTTGTCCGTTGCTATTAGCGTCTAATAATGATACGGATGGGTTTACATTGGAGTAAGTTGAAAGACCGGGTGCGTCTCATACGGATGCTAAAGGGGGCCTTGTGTGTCGGTATCAAGGCGCCACCCCTCCGATCCCCCTGAAATCGGGGGAGATGCGGCTAGTTTACCCACTCCAGCTTTAAGCTTGCACACAAATGTCTCCCTGTTTAAAAATGAATTCTAAACAAGACCGACATTAACATTAACGCATCATGTAAAATGTGTAGTTTTATACTTTAAAGCTGAGATGTCACACTGTATGTAATGTAGAGAATAAGAGTAGGCTACACCGATGCACATTCACACTAAGGTCCAGCATGTCCGTGGAGACAGGAAATACTAACTATACACTTGTGCTCATTAGCTCCCTCATTCATTATTAAAAAGTGTTTTTTACTGTGCTGTAGCATGTCTTTACTGTCATAAGGTGCAGTACAACTTAAACTGTTAATTAAAATGGACACTTGCTCAACATGTGCACATAGAAGATATTCCTCCATCCACATTTTGTAGTTAGGCTAATATTTGTGCCTAAAATATATCTTTATACTGCCTTTCCATGCCTTTTATAGCATGCTTTTTTTTGATTAGCAGTTCGGCTCCTCCAGTCTCCATGGTGAAGTGTCCTTTGGCAAGTTATCAAACCCCTAATTGTTCCCGAAGACTGTGCCACCGGTGTGTGAATGATTTATATTTAGTGTGTTGGATGGCACTATTTTACTTATCATGGGTTTACACTGGTACCTTAACGCGACTATGATCCATATATTTTTTTTTATGCCAATGAAATGAAAATAATGTGACAAGAATAATAATGTGGCCTCCAAGTGGCCAAAAAGTCATACATCATACATAAATCTCTGATGTATCGTGTATACACGGTAGCCTTAAGCTGAACTCCCACAATGAAGAGATGGTGTATGTGCTTTAAAATGACAGAAGAGGCACTATATGGCCTTACCTTATAACCTTGTTATGATGATTCAGTATCTACTTTATAATGAGACTATATCATGTTTGTATGAATGCATATATCTTAAAGAAGTCCCTATATATAAAAAATGATAATAATACATCGTAGCATCATATTAAATACACATAGCAACTGAGTTAGATTAGCATGAATAATCTTTTATGTCTCTATTGGAAAACCCCGGAATCACCCTGAAGCATATTTGTAGCAATAATTGCATAATGAGATGAGACCAGGGGAATGGTGCACAGCTGACCTCCCGCAGTACGGATGCTGGCAGAGGGAAAGGGGGGGGGGGGGCTGCATTTGGACTGGTAGCTGGACCAGCTGTCCACCACATGTTGCACTGCCTGCATAAGTGATCTCTGTGAGCCACAAAGGGAAGGAAAGCCGTAGAAATGGCAGACAACGAGAAAGCAATAAGCGAAGGCAGACAGCAGGTGGACAATGAATGCGCGCCGTCTATTCGTGCATAAAGTACCGTACAAACGTGTTTGTTTGTTTTCGAGCTGACATTTATTGCTGGCACATTTGTGTCCATTTAAACGCCATCGTTTGGGCTTTTCAATCACGATATAGCTCGTTCCCTGTGTCGCATGCTCCAGACAGCTGCTGTTTACTTTTTGTGCTGCTGCTCTGCAAAACATCATGCCGGGCGAGTTTATATCATCACTTTGGAACCCAGCATTTTGCCCTGGGATCCAAATGTGCAGCTGTATACGCACATGTCCGTAGACAATTGGGGCGCAGGCGCACACGGCACGAGACACGTGTCACTCTTGATTGATGTTACTTCGGACTGACCTTCTGTTGGACCATCTCCTGCATTGCGTGACAAGGACGAGGAACAGGAAGGAACCCTCCGCCCTGCTGTCCATAAAGGTGGAAAGTTGAGAGCAATCCATCAGTGCCGATGCTCTGAAAGCTAATTTTCTTGAAAGCCTCCTCATGGTTATAACATCAGTTAACTGTGGGACGCTGCCAGCTTCCCGCAACCGCCGCCTCTGAAATACAGTGACAGTTTGTATCCACTCAGCTGGAGCCTTTCTCTATCTCTTGATGGCTTTCTGTCAATGAGGTTACAGCTGCAGAGCCAATGGGTTCTCTTTTTTTTTTCCAAATATGATGCATGACTGTGTGATGTACTGGACTGAGTCATCCATAGTCTGTCTCGCCAAAGCAGGTTTATTGCACGCTTGGGAGAGAAAGCAATAGATAATGGAGAAAAAAAGGAGCATCCACTGTCCTTAATAAACTCATATATTATTCATTATTATTGTAACAGTTTGGCACAGTGGTGAAACTGAACGCTGGTTGACTTTCCTAAAATTACATGTTCTGTTTTATTACTTCCAGGAGTTCAAGGACATTTGACCAGGACTGTATTGTTTTTTTTAACGATGTTAGACTTGGAGGCCAACACTTCCTAATACCTCAGCACATTTTTAGATGGCAGAATATTTGGACTGTAGAATATCTTCAGACACTGAATTGGCGAGAACGCTCACAGTTGTCCGTGCCGTACAGAGCAGGTGGAGGTTATAGTAGATGATACGGCGCGGGAGAATGAACTTTGTTTTCTGCAAATAAAAAAAGAAGCACAGTTCCTGGACAGAGGAGGTGAAAGTATTAGTAAGAACGATTAACAAGGTCTTAAATGATTTAAATAAGACCCCCAAAATAATCTAAAAGAGCATTGCATTGGAATTCTCTTTCTCGCTATCTGCTCGTTAACTAAACATTTACTGACAATTTAGCTCTGGTTTTGTCTGCCAACTCCTGAGAGTCTTTCCCCTGGCTTGATATTCGACTATCTTCACCAGCCACTTGTTTATCTTGGTGCTCTGCCATTTCGTGCCGTCCAGGTAGAGAGTATAATCAGCTTGTATGAGCTTGAGGGCTGAGAGTTACTGCCCACAGCTTTATGGAACATTGTTTTGGTTTACCACAAACTAATATTTATACTGTGGCCTCTCATTTAGGGAGGGGAGGGAAAAAAAGAACATCTCTAGAAGTAGCTGGCACTTCTCTGCGTGCTGCATTTATTCTACAATCATCACATGACCTTAGTAGGCCTAACGCGTGGAAGTAATGTAGTTCATTTTAAAGTTGTACCCTACACGGCCACTATTTCATCCCGTCTCCAAATAAGTAGTTTCTCCCTGCTTCATATCCCTGTGCTGATCTATAGGTCAAACCGACCTGGACCACCTCGTATCCTGCTGCCTGCTTCTCCAGCTCCGCTGTGTTGGCTCATTTAATCTGCTTATAACCCGCTCATGATATTAATAACTGTCGGAGTGCAGGCTTGTGACAATGACGGTGTAAGGTGTTTAGCCTTTTTTCAGCCATGCTAGCTGCGTGGCTCTGGATATTTATATCGTTCTGTTGGTCGGTCCACCACTTTTGGGCTAGACGGAACTATTGTAGGGATCACAGTGGTATTTGTGCTGCAGACATTCATGTTCCCCTCAGGATGAATAGCTGTAAATAACTGTAGACACTGTATCAATCCTTGTGTCACTTTGAGATAATAATGTGACATAGGAACTTTAATTTCTTCCACAATTTATCTTGTATGAAGACTTATTTGGCTGTTTCTTTGACTTCCCAGCAGCCGATGTATTGGGTGGTATGTATGCAGTTGAAAACTCACTCCGGTGCAGAAAAAACATGACAGACAGAGAAACGGCTAAAAACAGAGTCGGCATTAGGCACCAGCAAATTACACTAGACTAATAATGACACATGTAACAGACGAGATAAATCCACCCAGAGAGAACAGGGATTAAAAAGCAGTAAAAACAAGATTAGGTCAGTTAATCTAACCTCCAGCCTGTTAAAGTCGCAACATTTCTTTCCCGGAATGAGACAAACAGGAACTGTTCTTCCTCTGGGGAAATAAGAGTTTCTGGAGATGAGACCCAAAAAAGCAGCTTTGACACCTCCAGCTAACAGTCCAAGTTAACAGAGTCTGAAGTGTTGTTGGTTAAATGTTGCGTCTCCTGATATCGAGCCCGATGAGCTAAGTGAGTCATTAGTGACAGATTCATTAACCTGAGATCGAACCGGGGCACCTTGCCATTGTGGGCTTCTTAATTATTCATCAGGGTGAGCTCAAAGGTCTTGAACCTGGATTCAAAGCTTTGTCTCTTTTGGTTCTAATGAATGCTGACAAGATACAGAGAAACAATGTAAGAGAACATTTTGCTCGTCTAGCGGATGAAAACAGCAAACCGTGTGGTCACAATTTCACCTGTCGAACCTCCACTGGAGCCACATTAGAGAAATCTTCTTATCACTATTACGTTAATAAGGAATCAGATAAATCCCTCACAAAGAAACGATATGTTTAATCCGGAGTGAACTTGATTCCTAATGATCAATTAAACATTAAGGTATGGGCTGTGACCAGCAGGTTATTATCACACTTTCTGATCCAGGCGAACAGAGAACACAATAAATATTGCATCGGTTTAGACTGCTAAGTAACACTGCTAGACGGCAATTAAACCAATTGAATGTAAGAGATTTTGTATCGTGGTAAAAAGCGAAATAAATGGAATTCTCTATACTTCTGCTTCAGGATGTTCTCTGGACCGATGCTTTACAGCAAAATGCAACTTTTCTTCTGAATTAAGCATGCAGCATTTCTCTTCTCACATTCTGGGACATGAGCGATATTAAACCAAATAAAGTCAAGTCATGTTTCAATATGGCAGCAGCATGTGTGTCACGTACAGCATTTGTGATTTCTCTGCTACTGAGGCAGCTCATCGTCGATTCAAGGCACGCAGAGACACATTGCACATTCAGGTCTGTCATTCGGTTTTCCATGAATATGAAAATGTGTAGAACGTTTACTGCAATACACACTGTGGAACTTGTAAATGTAACTTTGATAGACAGCATCGAGGCCTGTGTTTGTGAGAGAAAATCAAATGCATTTATTTTGGCACTGCTACATGGAGGCTGACTAGTAAATGTATAAAAGGAACAGTGAAGGGCGGGTGTCACTCATATTTATCAAACGCTGAGCTGTTATATGTTTATTCATTGTTGATAGAACATATCAATGAGCCCAATATAAGCATTTCAGATGAAGACAATCAGGAGATTGTGACTTTCTTGTCACAAGTTGAGCTCACAAATCCTGGTTTTTCCATGAGTGTTTACCCTAAAACGTGATCATTTCATTGGTGTTGCTCGTTGAGGGGCAGTTTGGGATTAAAAACTGGAATCAAGGCGAGACATTTCACAGATGACGAGACTTTGTCACTGTGAAATGACCGTGGCTCCTCCTTGACCACCACTGAGCCGAACACCTTCACCCTTATCACACCACGCTGATCTGCTGCAGTGCATTCATCTCGGCTTTGTGCCCTCGTGAGACATCTTTTGATTTAATCTCAACTAACCGCGTTCATTTTATATCGAGGACCTTCACCCACAGTACATTTTTTTTTCAATGCCTCCTCTCGATTCAGCCTTTTTGTGTGTGATATGTATAATCAAGCTGGAAAACTGTCAATCTCCCGAGGCGAGAGCACCATATGTGGTAGTGGATGGATCTGCAGGGACCTTTTTCTTTTTTTTTTTTGGGGGGAGATTTAACCTTGCTGTGCTGCTGAGGCAGCAGACCAAAACACCGGGATGCCTCACCGCCATGACAAAACGGGGGAAAAATATAGAGCGCTGAGTGAAGGGTCGGGGTTTAGGAAGGACAGATGACGAGGTAAGAGGTAACGCTAGGATAAAGCAGGTGGGAATAGGGGAGGGCTGGAGTGTCAGGACTGAAAATATGGGTCGGGAGGAGTAGTCGACAGGGAGGCTCGGTGTTTGGACAGGAGAAAGGGCAAGAGGATGGATGAGGGAAGAGGTGACGTCACCGGTTACATATTTGCGCCTGTAGAGTACCCTTCACTTCATTTCCTCAGCCTTGGACTGGGAACACATCGTATCCTCTTACCCTAAAACGCTCTGTATTCATCCAAAGTAATTCCCTCCTCTCGTTCCCTGCCCCAAATGCAGACAGACACATATGCAAGCACGCCCACAGACAGACGGACACTTGTCTGTCTGCAGCTGGCCGCGGTCTGCGCGGTCTGGAAGCTAGAGTACTTCAGATCACCGTGGATTACTGTGGGATTTTCCCAACAGCCTCTAAAATCTCTGGCTTTCAACGTTTAGGCGATTTGACTTTTTGGAGCCATAATTAACATTTAGATTCCTCTCCTACTCGGCCAGCCTTGACGTAGCCATTGTTTTACTCCGGGGTTTCAACTCGCTCATAGCATGGCAGACATGTATACGCAACATTTCAGACATGATAAGGTTGAAAAGCCAAACCACTTATGATTTATGTATCCTAAAAACAGAAAAGTCACACTATTGGCAGTTATCACTACTTATGGATGTGATACAAGTCACCGCTTAGTGCTTACATATTAAAGTCTCATTTATACCAAGAAGTCATTAGGACACAGATGATGACATCAAAATAAATAAAAGGGAGAAACATTATAAGATTTAAATTATAAGTTTGTCCAGCTCGGTTTGTTCTCATATTATTATTATTATTGTTTAAAGTAAAAGACTCTTTCAGTAATAAACTACACAGAGCTGCTTGGTCGTATAATAGCGAGAACATAAAAGCTTTTTTTCTTTTTATGTCTCTGTAATTGCTCTACAAAATTGTTTCCAAAGAAGTGGAAAAACACTTTGTTCTTGATTTTCTGGGCAGAAACACAAAAGGTTGACGGTGCGAGCTATTACTGATGCATTAGCAATTTGAAGACAGATCTGTCTCGAAGTAGGTAAGTGTACCGTAGCCTGAAAAGTTTCTTCCCTTTTCAAATTGTGATTTCCTCAATTTAGCAAGTTGATCAACCTAAGCAACTGACAAACTTTGGTCTAAAATCAGTTTCTTACAGCATTGTGAACATGAGAAACGCAGCAGGAACGCAAACTGGGAAGAGGAAACGACTGTCTAACAAACCAACATCGCTGAACACAAAAGGGAATAACCTATGGTCAGTGTGAGGAGGTCCGCATCAGATTTTTTTTTGGTTTTCATTATGATGAGTGTCGGATAACGGCAACTTTCTTAGCCTAGAATGGAACAAAACCTGATTGCATTTCTCCAGAGGGTTTACACTATTATTTAAGCACTGTGGTTGGGCCTGCAAAACGCCTGCACACACACACACACACACACACACACACACACACACACACACACACACACACACACACACACACACACGTGCATACTGGTAAATATTATGCTCAGCAAGGCTGGGGTGGTCCATGACAGTTCTGAAAGACGTCACCCATCAAGGGATCAACGGACGTCAGTAAATCCATCACTAAAAATACTTGCCAATCCCTTGGGATTACTACGCGTAGACACTGTGTATGCCACGAATCTGGAATTAGGCAGTGAAAGGCTGTCAGCACCTGATCCACTGTCTAGGCATATGTGTCCTCGGGGCGAAGGTGCCTTTAGCTGTGTCACATCAACTGACCCGCAGCATATGTTGCACTATAATCTATTATAAGAGTTACTGCGTATACTTTTATTTGAAATTGAATAGGCAACATTATGTGCAGCTTCTCCAATATATATTACTATGTTTTTGGAACATGCAACAGTGTTTCTAATTGGGCTACATCTTCATCATGAGATGGGGTCCAGATTCCAGGGTATTGTCACTGAGCTCCTAAATGATTTACTTGTAATAGCCAACACTTATTAGTCCTCTAAAGTAATGAGGATCAGGTGTTTGGCCACTCTATTGTCTGAAAAAGCTGTGTCTGATCAGCAGCCCACTATGGTATTAGGAACTAACTCCTATTGTGTCTCAATTCAATTCTACATGGTACTAATACTATGCAGTATTTCATCTTTATGAGACATTCCCCAATGGATATCAATTAACCTGCGCCCTCAAAGACAATCAAATTGCACAAACAGAAATTCAACTTGATAATCCAATTAGTTCAATTAAATTCATCCGGTTTATTTTTTTCCTGGAGCTGTTTCATCATCATGAACAAATCAGTATCATTTTTTTGCAGTTGTGAGGAGCTCTGCCATGTTCTTCAATCATTCTTCACTGTGGAATAATGACTTTTCTTTTCAGTATAAGTCAGTCACGTTTGTGAAAACGCTACATACTGCAAACCTGCTTAGAATTTGAATGTAGTGTGGAATTAGGGGACACAGCACTACCATGCACACCACACCATCAGTCCATGACAACCTTCACAGTCCAATGAAAGTGTTAGGAAAACATCTAGTGTGCGTTTCAGGCACCGGTCAACTTTTAAGATATTCCCCTCCCACCAAGCAACTGCTAACCAACTTGGCTAGGGAGGGAATAATCTAATAAATCGTATTGCTGAAAGTCTCACTATAGCCCAAGTGTAGCCTAGGCATCAGTTAGACTGTTGTTGAACAACTGCATAGAAGTCTCATAGGCCCCAAAATAATTGCATCACTTTTTACTCAAATTGAACTGGGTCTGATAGCAATGTTGCGTCTAAAAGAAATCTAAGGGCCGTCTGTAAGTAGAACTGACGTCTAGGCTAAAATTCAGATATATTGTGGGCTGTCAGTGAAAGTTTAGTAGATGTCTAACCATTGCTTATGTATTGCCTAGCCATCAAATAGACAGCTATTGAACGGCTTCGTCTAATAGACATCAAAATAAAAGCTTTAGGAAACTCTTTTTACTCAATTTAAACTGTGAGGATCCTGTGTTTAACAGAAGTCTTATGGCCGTCTGTACGTAGAGCTGACCACGTCAGCCCTGTTGCTTGCTGGGCCTAGACTAAGCAACTACAGCCACCGACAATGTGACAATACCTCGTTAGCTTTGAGGAACACAAACTCTCTTATGCAAGTGTTGATAAGCAGTAGATGACCATTAATTCATGATACGAGTTTAAAGGTTAAGTGCAGCTGTAGCCTCGTGGCTGCATAATCTGTAGAGGTTAAACAAGAGCTCAGCTGTGTGGATCTAATTATGATATGGTAATGCCAACTGTCACATTAACCCCACTGTCGTGGAAGTGCTTTACTAATTTGATTGATGCCTTAAGTCTCGTCCCCGCTACCCCGTTGCAACTGACAGCAAGTTAAGGACAGCGGTTGTTCTGCAAATGTTTCATTCCAACTTTAGACTTTCGATGAAATATTGCAAATTGTTTTTATATCGTAATGGTAGCGCTAATTGACATATTGGTTTGTAGTTGGGGTTCATAGATGGGTAAAATGGCTCACTGGTGAGGAAGAGCAACAATGGGACGTTGTGTTTTTGTACACTCCATAAATTAGGTTGCTTGTTTTGATGTTTTTTTTTTATTATCATAATCATCTTGTTGACTAAGCTTGGTGACGCTCTAATTTTTTTTTTTTATACCAGTCAGTTTGCTGATTAAGTCAACCTTGGCACTCGGCTGGTTCCCATCCAATGCCTCAGCCTCATCCCTGCATGTCCATGATACCCTGATGGTCTCAGCTGGAAATGGACCAAAGCTTTCAATCCTATTACAACACTACCATCTTCCCAGCCCCAATCACGGTTTAATTAAAGCAGTCATTCATGGGACAAGAGTCCAAAGAGGACAAGTGAATTAGTAGTCATGTCTGGCCCAGGAGGTGGAAGATTTGTATTTTTAATTTGTGTCAGTTACTGAGCTCGGTCTCTCGGATGTTTCAGTGACACGGGAGGTGATTTACAACTTTTACCTCCAAAAATGTACTCTGTGATTGATATCATAAGACTTCTTAAACATTGGACACTACAGATCAGTGATTCTCAACTGGTGGGTCGCGGACCCGTTTTCAGTGGGTCGCTGGCCTTTGCCTGACAAAAAAAAAATAAATGTTGTGATTTTATTTTGAAGGGCATTTTTTATGCAGCGGAATTATTCCAGCATTTACGGCACTTGTTCGGCGGTGCAGGAAAAACACTGACCAATGCGTTGTGAATCACATCACGTGATGCAGCTCAGCCAATCAAATATGGGCATTCTGACAAGTTTCCTGACTTGAGTGAGATGTACACACACCGTGACACACGGGGGAGAGATGAGGATATAGAGAGCAGAGCAGGACTGTTGTAGTTAGAGATGTGAAAGTCAAATCATAGGATGATCTCCAAAAGAGAAAAATGGCCAGAGAGACCAGAGTCATTAGACTCTGACTGGACAGACTCATATAGGTGAATTCTTCCCACACTGATTTCTCTTTTTAGAAGATGAGAAAAATATAATATTGTGTCTTTTTCACTTCACCCTGGGTCGCGGCTTGTCATTAAGGGGTGATGGTGGGTCCCGCAGCCAGACCAGTTGAGAACCACTGCTACAGATGATGTATTCCAGTATACTTATTATGGTATAAAAAGTAAACAAAAGATTTTTCCCCCCATTTTTTTTGGTAAACATTACTCTCAATGTTGCATCAAAATACTGTGAAAAGAAACAAAGACTCTCTGAAAGAAAAACTCACTATACATTGAATGACTTGCAGAAAATGAAAAGGGGCCAAGGGGGGCATTGTAATACAATGCTGCCATCCTGGCTGATGCTATTTGTGGCATAAGCAATGGCTGGCAGAGCGAGGGTATGTAATGTCTCATGTCCAGATGAGATATTGACTGTAAGCAGAGATGACTGGATGTGATCTTAGAGACACAATGCAATTTTCAGCAGGGCCAATGAAACCAATGAGGCCAATGATCATAAGGAATCAGGAACACATTTCATCATGCAGGATGCAGGATATTTGGCTCACCATTTTCTGGATATGCTGAACTATAATATAAAGCAGGATTAACCTCCACTGGGGTCAGTTTAAACGTGATACAACATAACGTATATTCAACTGTGTATTGTGAATTTCCAAAATGTATGAGCTTTGAAATGTCAGTACTTATATCTCGATATACTTTATTTTCTGCAATTTCCACTATAAATTTGATGCAAAAATGTCCAAATGAAAATCCCATATCTGACATGTTTAACTATAGAGCGTCACACCTTCCACTTCAGTGATGATATTTGACCAAACCTAAAATAAAGGGTTGCCCTACATTAATCTGTCTGACGCATGTTCCCCTTCCGGTAAATGTATTCTTGTTGTGTTTATTCCCTGACATCTGGGACTTTGTTCAATATCAGTATTACTTTAAGCCATAAATCTTATGCAACTTTTTTTTTTTTCTTCTTTGCTGTCAGTACCCCTCCCTGCCCCATTAACTGTGTAAGTTGCACAAGCATTGAGTAGTGGGAATTGTAATCCAACCCAACACAAAGCCAGCTGAGATAAAAAAATAAATTCAAGGGATGTCTGTTTCAATTACGATAACATTTGGATCATTACATAATAATCCACTAGCAAACATGTAAAATATCTGAGCTAATGTCCTCTCTCGTGACGTAGGTTTTGTGGTTTTGTGTCGCTATGAAAAGACTGAACATGTGGGATCAGTGTGGTAATGCCGGCCTAACTGAATGGTGCTCTCTGACAGACAAGGATTTGATAAAAGCAGCTTCTAAATGGTTCAATATACAATTATTTAAAAGCAAGCTGGAATGTTAAAAATATACGCCGATAAAGTAAAAGTATCTGTGTGTACCCTCCGACAGTGGTTGAAAAAGTATTCTTTAGTATAGCAATGGAAAAATACTCCATTACAAGTGCTCCATTCAAAAAACTTCCCAAGTAAAAGTACAGAAGTAATAAAATGAGTATTGTTCAAATGTTATTATTGTATCATCACTGATGCATTCATTTGTAAGCAGCATTTCATTTTAGTTTGTCAAGATGGAGTTAAATGTACTAATTTGTATACTGTTGGGAAGTTTAATCTACAACTATGTCTTGTATTTTATAAATGGATCATAGGTTTTGTATACAACATCTGGAAAGTATCTAGTTAAAGCTGTTAAATAAACGTAGTGCAGTAAAAAGTGCAATAATTCCTGAAGAAATTAAGTGGAGGAGGTTGCATGAAATATAAAGTCAAGTACAAGAATAAAACTACCCAATATATATTTAGCTTGAAACGATAGTCGATTTATCAATTAGACGACTTATAAATAAATAAATTTGAAACTTTTTTGAGAATCATTTCAGTGACTTTTTATTCAAAATGCCAAACACTGGGGCCACGTTGGATAAAAACAAGCATAGTGAAGGTGTCAAATTGGGTATTTGTGGTGGGGATTTCTCTTTTGTTGAAGTTTTACAAACCAAAGAACCAATCAATAGATCAATTGAGAAAGTAATTAGGAGATTAATCAATAGTAAAAAATGAGCTCCACCACAATAAACTACAACAGTAAAAGCCTTTGTTTACCATGAGTGATGATAATAGAACGATGACAGTCAAAGGGGACATTTTTCTACTTTACTTTTAAGTACATTACTGTGTACTACATTTTGAATGCAGGTCATTAACTTGGAATGGTGATTTTTTTAAAGTGTGCTATTATCACTTTTACTTTACTTTCACTTTAATCACCTCAATCCATTCTGACTGGTGCCCCTACAGGTGGCTGGGTTATCTAAACAACAATATGCTCTATAATTCATTTTTGTGAGATGTGTTGATTTAACAAAGTTTTGGGATGTTTTAGGAGATGTATTGAGTTTGTCATCCCTAACTCTATACAGTATTTAACTGGTTTAATTGAAATGCACCATGAAGATGATTCTATTTAAAGCATGTTATCTCATTTCCATGCACACATTAAGTGTATAGGTTGCTTCTAAACAAACAAGTGCTTATATATTGCAACTATATGGTCGGTGCAATGCATTCGGTGCGTTCACGCTCTAAATGTTGGATCATATCTGCGACACCTTGTAAGGTGTGACTTCCACAAGATGTTCAACTTTTCTCATATCACCAAGAGGCTCCAACTATGATCCCAATCTGTTTCACCGTGTTGTCTTATCACTCCTCAGTAGGAAACAAACCTGCCGCCAGCCGAGCCACAGGAGGCACACATGTCTTGTCAAACGAATTATAAAACATATAGACAACGTCTTTATTAAGTTCAAATATATGCACTGCTCCTATGATATGGGCTTCCTGCTGCCATGCCGGATCTCGGTGACAGGGGAGGGAAGAGGTATCATGAGCCACATTATGTAAATAAGGTGCAGGGGCATGTGCCAGTTAAACCGCAGTGCCGTGCGAAGTGAGACAGAAGCAAAGAGGCTTTGGACGGTAGAAGCCGGGGCCGTCGGTAGATGGCGGTAACCCAAGAAACCTGATCCACAGGGCTGTCGGGGACTCTGTCTCAGTTTGCAGCACTCCCACCGAAGGCAGAGGAGCTGAACAGTTTGAAGGACATAATTAAAAGCAGCAAAGAAAGAAGGGGAAAAAAACCCAGGAGAGCTCACAGCGGGTTCTCTCGAGTTTTGCGCGCAGCCCTCCCGGAGCCGGAGACGGAGACGCTTTGCCACAAAGAAAAACGGGAAAACTAAAGACACCATGGAAGACAAATCGAATTCCTTCTCCAGCAACAAGGAGGAAAAGGCGGACGGGAATAATGTTTTTCAGAGGCAAGACTCGATACAGAAGAACAACACGGGGAGCCAGAAGGAGCACGGCAACTCGGTGGGCTTCAAGGGGGAGCGGGAAGAAGCCATGGTCGGTTTTGACGATCTGGACGCGGAGGCCAGGCAACATGGTTTTATGCAGAGACAATTTGGGGCCATGATGCAGCCCGGAGTCAATAAGTTCTCCTTGCGTATGTTCGGCAGTCAGAAAGCCGTGGAGAAAGAGCAAGAGAGGGTTCAAACGGCCGGATACTGGATCATTCATCCATATAGCGATTTTAGGTAAGGGCTGGAAAAGACACCTGCTCATCCCCCCCTCCTCCTCCCTTTTTATCCACCCCTCCCGTCACCCGAGGGTCTGCAAGCTATACACTCTCACACATAACGCGCTGTCATCGGCACACGCACAGCCTGCCCCGAGGCGCATACGCTAATCTACCTCTGTATTTAGGCAACCGGGCTAACGCTGGCTGAAGGCTTTACTGACTTAAATGTGCCCAGTGAGTGTGTGTGTTTCATTGCGGCATTTTTATTATAATAGAGAAGGACGCGTTTAGGCTACAAAGGTGTATCCGTGAGATGTCCTTGGAAAACGGACGGTGAATGTCAATTTCAAAACACACACACACACACAGACAGACACAGACACGCGCACCTTTTCTGATTGTTTCACCATAACTGCACATTAGCATGGTCCTCATCATTGCGACATCTTCCCGTGTAGGGTACTGTAGGGGCGACGGTACCTGGGAACAACGTGACAATGCCATTGCACCATCCCGGTTGTAAACATTGTAGGCGGCGGTACCGGACTACGGGGGCCTGTGTGCAAAAAAAAAAAAATGCACTGAATGCGGTAAAAAATCGTGCAGCGAAACGATTTAGGAGGAAAATGGCCGTGTTTTGAATCGATCAGTCTTGCAAACATTTGACAGCACTAATGCACGAGTGGCGTGTTCGTTGAGGGGGGGGGGGAAATGTGGTGGAATTTGTTTCAAAGGAGCCGATCATGCCACACTTCCTCCCGTGCTGTGCACTAAATGCCACAGTGACAGGATTATTTATTTCTTCTTCGGCATGTCTTTCTCTCACCTGCACAAGCAGATATCCTATTGTCCGAAACAAAGAGTGAGGCTGCAAGTGAAAACTGCATTAAAAACTTCCTGATGATAGATGCATCCCCACGTGTGATAAGCAGTGGAAATGAGTTGAGACAAACTGCTTCTAATTTGCTTTCATGTTGTGTAATGTAGCATCTGTGCGTTCGGATGGTAAACAAATGAGATCAGGTACAGCCAGGACTGGTTCTCTACAGGCTGCATGTTTACAGTTCACCACTCAACCAATTAAGCATGTCATCCGGGCCCGGTCTCTGCACCGGTGTCCCCTGGCACACAGCTTGATGGTGACAATCATCCCCGTTTTCCATTGAAGCTGTACGTGACGTGCCAGGACACGTTGATCCCTCCGCTCTAACACGGAGCTGTCCGTGGTCCTGAACCCAGAGCAGGCCTGAGTATGCAGCACTGTGCTCCGCTCTGCAGCTTTTATGCTGCTGCTCGCTCAGAGCTGCTGGAGTCTGCAAGCTGGATTCTAACCTAGACAACTGAAAGCTGCAATTGCACTTACAACTGTGTAGCTTTTGCTTGATTTGTATTGGTATACATATAACGCTAACTAGGATATCCTGCACTCACCCACGCAAAGACAAAAGCCATATGCACATGCCCATGCGCTCACACAGCTGTACAATGACGGTGGGCAAGGATTAGTAGCACAACAGTCAATGAGCTTAGCAATCTCTGTAAACAATTATGTAAGGATAACGAACACCCCCCCCCCCCTCCCCTCTACAAGATGGCCAAAGGGTTAGACCTGAACAATTCAAGTGATAGCATTACCCCCTTTCACAGTTGGCAATTGCTTAGCTGTCTTTGGCTGTATTTGTGATCTACTTTAATGCTAAACCTTTTTGAAAGAGATGGAAAAAGCTCCATAACGGGAAATAATAGATTTTTGTCACTGTAGATCGCGTACAGTATGTATGTCAGAGCATGCTCTTAATATGAGACATATTGGGCCATCAATGGGGGTGTTTGCTATTTAACCTCTGCTCAAGGAGACTGGCCCTTTTATTCCACTAACTCCGGCTGCTGAAGGTTCCCTAAGGTTCCTTCCTCCTGACATTTTCCAAAGGGTGTTTTTTTTTTCATAGGAAGTCCTTGTCCTCTAGCCAGTTTAATGACACAACCCCTTTATGCCAGCGAGGTTGCCTCGTGGATTGTTCTGTGAAGTTATATATCCCCAGCGCTTCAAGCTACCATGCTGGTGCATAAATAATGGGGGTGCAAGGGTACACTTTGTTTGGCAGGTCCCCTTGTACCGTAGCTTAAATGGTAATCTAGCCCTCTACTCTGGGGCTCAATTTATCCTCTTAATTATTACCAGCTGTGACAGTGTGTGGCTGGTTTTGTTTTCACCCTGTGAGTCTGTGTGTGTGTGTGTGATCATGGCAAAATGTGGCTCCTGTATCAGGAACTACCACAGAGGTTTTCAGTACTTTGCCAGGTGTTTATATGTCAGATGGTGTCACCCTTGATAGCCACACAGACCGTGCAAGATGCATTCACGAAACCTTACTGGTGTGTGTAGTTGGGAACAAAATGAAGGCCAACTTTAAAGATGGTTGTAGTCTGAGCAAGGGTGCCGTAAATAGGGGGATAGTAAGTGGGGAAGCTGGTGTGATCCTATCTGAAGTTGGTCTCTAGTTTAAGTTTGTTTATAGTTTTTTGTATATAATTCTAATATATTTCTATACTGTGGCAGAACTTTGTATGACCAAAAAGCAAACCCTGTGTGGTCCTTTAATGAAACTCTTACGTAAGTAGGGTCCATGAATGGCACCACCATTCACACAGGCTGTAAATCGCTTTGTGGGAGTGTTTGAAACTCAATATCCAAGATATTCTTTGTACACAGTGGCTGCTTAAAGATTAATGGTAGATTAGTAATATTCATTATTCATAGGTTTTCAGAGAGGCCTCATGCATGGCCTCGTACACCTCGGGTTATGCTAAGGAGAGGCCTTTGTCGTAGTTTAAAAGACTCAGTGATGTTTCCTTTCAGAGTTTGTTCTAAAGAGGGTGCCTGTTTGGCCAAGGCAGATGAGTGCGTTTTAGCCAAAGCATCTAATGATCATAGTTAAAATGGCACGTTGCTGTTTGTGCGCAGCATCATTTTTCTTGACAGTTAAACTTGTTATGGTACCTAGAATGTATCGTGTAGAGAATTACGTTTTTTTTTTCTTCTCCAGGTTATTTAAAATGACATGTTTACCTCAAGTTGAGCATCCAGAGTAGCCGATTCAAACTAACATATTGGCCTCCAAGACACGGATCAATAGAAAATTATGTTTGGTCGACATTCTGTACTTGTATACTACGTTTTAATAACCTCATTGTCAGTCACAGGTGACTTTAACCTCCATCTATTTGATCTGAAATCCCATTTTTATCATTGTATACATCCGTATACACCTCTTTGTAGGTTCTACAGCTCCAAGCTCCTGTTTTAGGGAGGTCCATCAGGCTAGAATAGCCGAGTGTCAACTTTCAACATTTGGCAAATCACTTGTATGGCTTTCTGGTGGGTTTGTTTCGTCTTAGAAGTTTTCTTTCTGTGATATATTAGGAAACACTCATTTGTTATTAGTTTCTACAGGGTGCATACATCTAGCAGAATAAACCAACACTTTGTTTGCAGCATTGCCGCAGAGTCACGTTAATCAATCAGAACAGCAGTCCGTTGATGTGTTAAAGAGTGGCTTGACAAATCGAAGAAGAACTCGGCACAACAAATGACTATAGCAGCAGTGCAGGGTGCTGGGTTTATCTGGATGTTAATGCATATGGCTGGGGCAAAAAAAGGCTAAAGGTGAGTGTACTGCGAGAGCTCTGGGTGAATGTGGATGTGAAGTAGGTGCACCAGTGGAGCTACCAAACCTGAAGCAGGAGTTTGACTGGTGACTTTAGTGCGTTGCCGGAGTAGGAGCTGCATTCACAGCTGGGTGCACATGCTCTCAGCTACTGGTGTAACAGGGGCTGCGTGCATTCTCAGAGTTGGAGCATTGAAGCAAGAGCTTAATACAATGATGTAGCAAGAGCTGGATGCAGCTTTCGAGCTGCCGTTGGAGCTGACACTTTGCGACTGGATCTTTAAAATGAAAAGGGGGCAACTCACTTAGTATTCTAACGTCTGCAGTGCTCTGTTTTTCAGGGATTCTTCTAACTTTGTGAACAACTTCTCTCTGTTGCAGTACGTTTGGCTGTTTCCTGTTTTTTATAGTTTCTAATTCAAGAATTGAAACACAATGTTTTATTCATTAGATAAGTGGGTGTCTTAGAGGTCATGTGCAGTATAAATGCCACCTACACAAGTCACGAGAGGAACAGAATTATCTTCAAGATGTGGGCACTGAGTGGGTTTTTGATTATATTAATATGACTGGAAAGAAATCACACGTTTTCCATGATTTGAAAAATAGCAATTTAACAGATGTTAGTATTCAATTCTTGAGTGCTGTACGATTTTTCCTTTTTGAAACCTCATTTTGCATTTTTTTCCCCCAACAATTAATTTGATGCTGTTTTGTTAACACTCTTTTTTAATATGAAAAGAAAAAAACTTAGTTTTGATCAAAGTGGTACATTTTGCATTCTATCGATAAATGACTTAATTTTAAAGCTTTTATTTTTCTCTTTTGTTCTCTTTTTTGACCACAGACTAATTGAGATATCTAAAGTCATTTATGTTTTCTACAATGAGCCCTAAAAGGTCTTCATAATCACGGGTTAATCTTTTGTTTTTGATCTTTTTTTTCAGTGTGTATTGTTATGAAGCATTTGAAAAGATGACTCATAGCGGATGTCGTCACTGCAGCCTCTTATTCTTAAATATGAATAAAAAGACTAAGTCGTGCCACACACATACACTGTACTGTGTGTACGTTATCCTGGCACGTCTGCTGAAGGGGTAACAATAGACTGAAAGGTTGACAATAGTGTGTGTGTGCTTGTGTGTGTGTGTGTGTCGAAAGCTAAGGTAAACACAAATCTCATGCCCAGTGTCATTGTTGTATAAGTATGTTTCCACCAATATAACTAAACAAATGAATAGCATCAATTAATCCAAAGTGCACCATGTTCTGTGCTTTAAGTCAAGGCCCTCCATATATGAAGAGTCCACTCCATTGGCCCCGGTTTAACGCCTGCTGGCGTAAAAAATACCTACGGTGAATACAATGAACCACCTCGATGACCGCTGTTTAGTTTACGTAAAGACAATTATCAGACACATGATCTGTGGATATTTATAAGACCAAGGCCCAGTCTTAATTCGTTCAAACGGATCCATTACTGGGTTCTCAGCCAGACAGGCAGCCTGCCAGCCAGCCAGCCAGCCAGTCCATTTCCATCCTCAACAGCAGCAATGGATAGGCAGCGAGGCAGGGCACAGGCAGGCAGGGATGGCGTCAGTGGAGCGGTTTTTAGCACGAGGAGATAGGATTCCTGAAAGCATCTATTTTCATTCACGGTTGCTCGGCCTCTATCGAGGCCCAGGACACTTGGTGAAAAGAGCAGGGTGCTGATGAATCACTTCTGGCTCCGTTCGTCACAAGACAGAGGGCAGGGACATTAGGAGAGGGTCTTCTTCTAACAGGGCCATGGATACATACAGCAAGTGTCGGCAGCACATGTCTTGATGCCCTTGAATCATAGTTGGTGTAGAAAATATTACATAAGAGATTTAGGTAACAATGCAAGCACATGTAGCTGTTAAAGCGTGTGGGGACTTAAGAGCCTCGGCACATGTACAGATCTCAGTCTTGAAGTATGTCCCACTGACTATTGTTAGTTTTGGTGATTGGTGATTATTGGTAGTAGCTGGTTCTGAGAAGTGAAGCCAATGCGTAAAGCATTCTTTCTAAGAGCCATCAGGGGGCGACTCCTCTGGTTGCATAAAGAAGTCAGATTGTATAGAAGTCTATGAGAAAATGACCCTGCTTCTTTATTACCTCAGTTAACATTGTAACATGAGTTTATGGACCCAATCGCTAGTTTCAAGTCTTCTTCCAAAACAGCATGATGTTCATTTGGTCCCATTCAGAGTGAAATAGACGATACAGCAGGGTATGCTTTAGGGTGTGGCTACCTTGTGATTTACAGGTCGCTTCCAAAACCGTAGTCCACAAATGCATAGGTGACGTCCACTTTTTATATACAGTATTTGGTCCAGATGGAGATATCTCAGCAATTATTGGATAGATTGCTGTAAAGTGTTTTACAGAGAGTGAATCCTGTTGACTTTATTAATCCCCAGACTTTTCCTACAGTGTCGAAATGAGGTTGACATTTGTGTTTATGAGTGAAATGTCTCAATAACTTTTAAATGGATTGTTACGAAATATGTTCCATGCATTGATGTACCCCTCACGATGAATTGAATTGCAATAACTTTGGTTAACTCTGCTATCATCAGGTCAAAATGTTAATTTTTCCAATATTTTGGTTTATGACCATATACGTTTCCCGGAGCCTTAGTTGTGCATTGTGTTTTAGTGCTAATAGCGAATGTTAGCAGGCTAACACACCAAACTAAGATGGTGAAGATGGTGAACATTCTATCTTGTCATTGTGAGCATGCAGAACTTAGCATTTATCTAAAAGCACAGCTGTGTTTAAGTACTGCCTTGCAGAGCCGCTGTAGATCTGTATATTCTTTTATTACTTTTTCTTTAAGGCTTTCTAGACTCAGTCTTGTACTTAGAGCCTTAATGGAGATTTTGAATGGACAAATTGGACAGCTTTATACTGTCAGACAAAGTGGAAAAGTGAATACATCAACATCTACTCTGCATTAACTGTCTACAACATGTTGTCTACCACGCATAACTGATTCATGTGTGTCGCTTTGCAGGTTCTACTGGGACTTGATAATGCTCATCATGATGATGGGGAATCTAATCATCATTCCTGTGGGAATAACCTTCTTCTCAGAGCAGACTACCACCACCTGGCTGGTCTTCAATGTGGCCTCGGACACCATCTTCCTGGTGGACCTGGTCATGAACTTCAGAACGGGGATCGTCAACGAGGAGAGCTCCGAGATCATCCTCGACCCCAAGGTCATCAAGATGAATTACCTGAAGAGCTGGTTCGTGGTGGACTTCCTCTCCTCCATTCCAGTGGATTATATCTTTTTAATAGTGGAGAAAGGCTTTGACTCGGAGGTATATAAAACAGCTCGTGCCCTGCGAATCGTCCGTTTCACCAAGATCCTCAGTCTTCTGCGTCTGTTGAGACTGTCCCGACTCATCAGATACATACATCAGTGGGAGGAGGTGCGTATATGGGTGTTTGTCATGTGTACATCAGTCATTATGGTTGTTCATATTTCTGTTGCCGCGTGGTGGTTCTCTGGCAGGGTTCTTTACCCAACAGCACGTTAACAACCTTGAAAGATTAGCGCTCGGAATTTAATTGTGCACGTTAACCACTAATAGGTGCTGTCAATCACCGCTGGTCAGAAGGCTCATCCATGGGAAACGAGTGTTAATGTCAGTTTTTAGCTTATTGATGAAGTGAAATTAATTCAAAATACAAAAGTAATTGCCTCCATTCTTTCAGAAAGGTAAAGTATATTAGAGGGTCAATGAACTTCTCTCTTCATGTTTTGTTGGTGTGGTTTTTGCCAGATGACCCAGGTGGATTTTGTGTGAACAATCACAAGGTTAGACCCCGCTGGACATAACGGAGAGTGACACATTATTACCCTCCATCGAGTCATCGCACTCCCTGACTCAGACTGTTTAAACAAGCTCTAGTCTTCTCCTTCTCCCGGTAATCATTTCATTACACACTGAAAGATCGTGCTGCTCCATATCATGACCGAACCAGCGGATGAATCAATTTTTAGACATCATGACCAAAAAGCACCGACACGATGTTTGATTTGAAATGCAGCTTTACATATGATGTAAGTGGCTGACCATAGCGCCGCCATTTAAAATGAGCCCGCCGCTCTGTCTCGCCTCGTCCTCAACGTCCTTGCCCCACAGCGTCCTTGCCCCTCCCTTATTGTCTGACTCCCCTGTTGTTATCGCTGCCGTTATCCATGCTGTTTGTTACTCTGGGTGAAGCAAATTGTGTTGTTGTCAGAGCTCAACCTGAGCTTGCATTCACACACACACACACACACACGCACACACACTGTATAGTTCAATGACATATCAGTAACAATGGCAGTGAGGAAATCGATTATTTAGTAGATGCATTTGGCAAACATAGGCTTTCACAAGCACACTATCAGTGAAAGCCATGAACAGGATCTGGCCAGACATTAGCGTAAATAGTACAGCCGATTCCCAGCCCCCATGCTATGGATCAGTGCACATTTATGGAGCAGGAAAAGAGCATCCTCTTGGTTGTGTACCAAATAACGGCAGGATACTTTTACAGTGTTTATGGTGGCTTATATTTCTCTGTCAGTGTATGTTTTAAACTCCGTTATATTACCCTCACTGCATAACGTGGCACTTGAAAAACAAAAGCATTATTCATGCTTCAGCAAAGCATTATTCTAGCTCCAAATGTGTATTTACTCCTAAACACACGCACACACAATCACCAACCATATTCTGAAAGTGAGCACCATATGGATTGCAGTTGCAGGGTGATATCTTGGCATGCACGCTATGTGGGAAGTTGATTATGAATTTTCAGATTGGGGGCCGTGCTGTTTAGTTTGCAGAGCTGCATGCAGTGGGAGGATGAGATGGTATGGACCAGGTTAAAAAAAAAAAAAAATCATATAGACGGTGCCGCAAGGTTAATGAAAATCTGCAGTGAGCATGCAGGGAGGCAGGGCAGTGCAGTATATAGGGATGTGTCATACTGCTCGGGATACAACAGCTGAGCTCACAGCCTCTCACTTCTCGCTCTCTCATGCTCAACCGGTCATTCCTCTTTTGTCTCAAATTGTCTTTCTGCTTATCAAACTCTGCCTCCCTGTTTCTTCCTCTCTGGTTCTCCCCTCTCTCTCTCTCTCTCTCTCCCTCTCCCCTCGCCTGCCTTTCCTCACCCTTTCCACTCAGGGCACATCGTCCTCCTTTAGCACCCTCTCTTTCTCTACACCTTTGCTGTGTCTAACCTTTGTATGCTTTAAAAACACAGCACTGATTAATAGTACAACAGCGAATCAGACACGTCCGCAAGAGACGTGAGAGGAAAGAAAAGGCACTCGGTGGAAATATTCCAAGCTGTCGTAACATGTTAGGTTTAGGATGCAGGATTAGCTCTTTAATGGAGGGACAAATGCAGTCTCCTGCCGTCCTAATGGGTTTCAAGCAGTGAACCATCATTATATCAGCCTTAAAATGGACTCAGTTAGTTATTCAGACAGTGAGTTTTGACAATAAATCATCTTGCAGCCTGTATGTCCGTCATTCCTTCATCTGTCGTGTGCTCCCTGCCCCCCCATTTTTCACTTTGTCACCATCTTTTTCCCTCCATCTGCGAAGTAAAGAGGGCCGTTATTTCATCAGCGCAGGCTGGCCCGTCAGAACTGGGCTAAGTCAGATTTGTTGTTTGGCCAACACCATCTCTTGGTCTCATTCTGTGGTGTCTTCTTCTTCATACAGGCCCTCGTGCTCCTATATTCCTGCTTGGTGCGATAGATACCGGAGATATAGTTGTTAAAAATATTCCAAAGAGTTCTCTCAATGTGCTGTTTCATGTCTCAATTCTCTCTGTGGATACTTTCCCTTGTTTAAAGGGCTCGTGTCAAAAGCGGGAACCTCTTACGGACGGTAGCGCTGGGAAGTGGCTGCTGGGGTGTCCAAGTGTAACAGCTGAGTGGCAACAGTATTAGTAGGCTACCCACAAAGGAACTGATGCATCTTATTTAAGCAACTCACTCCGACTGTCACTCATTAGAGAGGAGTAGTAGATGACTCCATCTGGCCGTACCAATTAGTCAGAAAAATAATGATGGCAAAAAAGGGGCTATATTCGACGCGGTAGTTTGAATAAGCATTAGTTCTAAAATCTAAAATGGGATTAGTTATGTTTTGTTATACAGGCTCTGACCTCAGCCCTACTCGTTTCTGCTAGATTGTATTATTTCTATGTATGCGTGTTTCTCTGTGTGTTTGTTCTGTCATTTGTTTGCTCACACATAATTCTTGCCACGCACGGTGCTTAGGGAAATCGCAGCATCCACTGTGAAGGTCACGCAGAGCAGTAAATATGCTTTGTACTCAAACGCCACGATTTCAACGAGCTACAACCAAACTAAACACTGTTTACACATCTGGAAGTATAACTCTTGTGACCATGTAATCACTTGAACTGCACATTTGAAGTGATTCTTAGTGGCATCAGCATGTTTTCTGTTTTTTTGTATGGTATGTGTAGCTCGACTTCAAAGACGTTGTAAGACCTTCACGCTACACAGAAAGTGTTTTAGGCACTTTGTATATGCGTGTGTTGCTACGTGTACGCTGAGTGTGCATGTATCCCCTCGCCATAGGTTCCTGCAATTCACTTCTAGTGGCACACAGAAGAATTATATTTAAGGGCTGTGCATTTAATAATTCAATGAGATAATGAGACCACTTATCAGTGGCATTTTTTGCCCTTTCATCTTTAATTCTTCTTTCAAGGGCATTTCTGCCCCCTGCTACTGTTCATATTTAACCCTGCTTCCCTTGTGTTTTTCATATTCTTTCATGTCCTCTCAGATACAGAGATAATTATCCCAATGACCTTAACAGTTGTTTTTTTCTCTCCAACCTCTGCTGTTAGATATGCGCTAATGTTGGAGAGATCTTCCAGGAATAGATTTAGGTACCACCCCGTCCAGTGCCGATTTAGTTTCATTATGTTTAATAAAAACACGCAAAAGCAGACTATGGAAAAGCACTTTTAAGCCCCTGTAGAGAATCCCGACAGCTCCCATTGCCACATCTGGCTCATCACAGCCACCAGGCCTCCCGCCAGATCCCCGCTCCAGCAATAGGGCTCAGGTTGGGCTTGTGGCAGCATACCAGACCCCCAGGGAGGGTTTGCAACCTTTTCTGAGGCCCCAGGCAGAATTCATCCGTTACTCTACGATGGTTAAAAACTAAACAGTAACTGCATTACTTGACTTATGTTATGTCTCATTGTAAATATTAGCACATTTGATAATGTATTATTATCTAGCACTACGCCACTATTTCTGTTACTGTGCTATGGTCTATATAAGGTGCAATATATTCCAATTGAGTCGAAACATTCTCAGTTTAAGTAGATGTTTTTAACTGACAAAAATCGATTTGAATTCTACTTTACCATTTGTTTTATTAGATCAAGTCTTTTTCTACAGATGCGTCATCAGTAATTGCTCAGACCTCTGTTGGGACTTAATTATTGTCTCTCTCTGTGATGCTGCATTGGAATAATGCCACTGATTACATTTGAATGATGTGTGTGTGTGTGTGTGTGTGTGTTAAACCAACCCCACTGTATTACACACTGTAACCTAACTTAACCATAACTATGAAATACCTACTCATAAAACATTGAACAGCATGCGGTGGATGCATGTTAACACATTTCCCCTCCAATTTGTGGGTTGCTTTCTTGTTTATTTCAACAGATATTGAGGTGTATCACAATACATGTTGTCTGATCAGGTTGCAGAGTCAAGTGTATTTTGATACTGCTGTAGCACACTGTCACACGTGGTGAGTTACACAATGATTGACCCCCCCCTGTAGTCAGTATGAACATACTAGAGTAGCAGGAAATGAGGCGACGTCACCAGATTCACCGTATGATTATTCCTACCCAAAAGTGCCGAGCCGCTACATTGATAAAGCATACAGTGTAGTTCCTGAGTGGTGCACGTTTTCTATTTTGCACGTCACCCTGTGTTCGTGGTGATGAAACCGTGTCATCATCTCATGCCATCATGTCCCCACCAGAGACGGGTTTGTGACAGAAATATGCCCTGAAGCTTCATTTTTCAAGGGCCTCTGCCAATCAGATGCACGGCACACAGTCTCGATGTGGGGCAGAGGCTTCCCTGAATCAGTGTTGTTTGTTTATTTCATAATCTCTGGCATGCAATAACAAGTATTTATTTTCTTTTTTTTATGAGAAAATGAACTGAATGTGCGTGAGGCACATTGCGACTGCCTGTAGCAAGCACTGGCCTCCTATGTGCAGCTCCACTGTGTCAACATCATAACAATCAAAGGGCTGTCATGCAAAATCAACATCAATGTGAGAGACTGAATCACTCCGTTAATATCAGATTGTTCTGATAATTCACCGCTAATGCCTGGAAAAGATACGAGTTCATTATATCTCTTTCAAGTGGACTAGATTTTTTTTAAATTTTTTTTTTACAAGACATAGTATCTGTTAATTATGGCGTCTTTAGGGATACCTTGTCCAAAGCAAAGGTGCAGGGTTGATTCACAGCTCAGGCGGTAAATTGATCTGAAAGGAGGGAATATGCCAAATGACCTGGGTGTCTAGTTCACTGTGCAAATCTGGCCGCCACTGAAATAACCCACACTACTGCGTGACAGTCCGACAGCAGACGTGTCTTCAGACACAGCGTGTCAACAGACTGTCATTGGAGGTGTGAAAGTTTGTCTGCACCTTTTCACAGCATCTTGTGTTTTTTTTAATTTTTTTTTAATCACCATGTTGAATTAAAGCTAAGACCGAACTTCAAAGGTGTTTCTTAATATACATTTTGATAAAGATTGCTTCTCTTTACCTGTTGCATTCAGCACTTCTTAGTATGTACAGGGCAGATATATACGAAATTAGAGACATTCATGTAGAGAAAAACATTTCTAATCATGGTGACAACACAGGGGAAGGTTGATAATAGGGACTACGAGTAAGGACTACTTTCTTCGTGTGTATATTTATTCTTTGGCAAATACCCATGTGATGCCTTTAAGTTGCAAGTCAAAGATTAGCACTTATTTTAGACTGTCTGTGCTTTTTTAACTTTAAAAAAGCACAGACATCTAAGGAGATCACGATTCAGCCACTGTGTACTATAATTTGCCACCTTAGAAACAGATAGTGTGACGTAAAAAGGAGATTAGGCGGCTTTGGTTTATAGACTCCTGTGGACTTCATTCACCTGTCTCTGAACAGGATACGCCAAGTCCTGGGTGCCTTCAGGCCTCCGCCCTAGTCCCATGCAGGGACACAGGTGCATACGCACGCACACACACACACACACATATACACACACACACACACACACACACAGAAGGCGTGCTGAATCTTGATGTGCTGAATCATGCGTCAGGTTGAAAGGGAGTGCTTGAAAGACAGATGGAGATGGAGAGAAAGAGAAGAAACAAACAGCGGAGGGCAGTGTGTGTTACATTTGATCCGTGTGTGTATCACACAGCAGCAACAGTGATTCCTGTACTACGTTACCCTGATTGATTTTCTGCTGTGAGTGTTTTTTCTCTTTTTGTCCGTTTGCCTCAGTTCTGTTCAAGCTGCACCTACGTGCGATTTTCTCCCAGTTATTGCAGCTCTACCTCACACAAAGACGACATGAATCTGTAAGTCTACGGTGCATCCATCACAGAATACAGCCTACCACATTTGTAGGAGGATAACTAAAAGGAGCCTGGCCTCATTACCATGCTCTCTCAAATGGCATTTAGTCGTAGGACACTCACACAGAGTAGTGAGGAGGAGACCGGCTGCAGGACTCTCCTCTGCGTTGCAGCAGAGCTGTTGACTGACAACTGTTTCCTCTCATGTGATGTGATTTGATGTGAAGTAATGTGATTTGATCTGGTGTGATGTGATGTGCGAGGCTGGGGATTTTTGCGGGAATGTGTCGTGTCTAAATATGTGTGTGTGTGTGTGTGTGTGTGGACATCTGGATATTTCGTACCCTGTAGCCTAGAGGTGACATATAGCAGCTTGGTAGCAAAACCGATCTCTTCCCCTCCTGTAATGACTGTAAATATCAATCTGCCGAGACAATTGTGGGGTGGGTTCACTGCAGCAAAATGAGTATTTCAACTCTTAAACGTCAAGCAAATATTAAAGTGCAGTTTTAACACTCCTTGAAAGACAAGGAATCACACACTGCTTTACAGTAACTCTGCTGGGAAAGTTGAACAACGCCAGAACATGTCGCAACTTCGGAGCAGGTGTTGGTTAGCCCAGATTCTGTGTTGCTGCCGCACGAGGCACGCCAAGGCTGCACAGCTGGTTGGATATATTTAATGTCCCCAACAGGGCGAACCTGGGACATTCAACGTTGTTTTGCACAGCACACAAAGGTCTGGTTTCACTCGGGGGCGTGTTGAGGACACTAAAGGAACAACTTTTCTGTGCCTGCAGACGTTCGTGTCATTTATCAAGCAGAGGCAGCAGCCTGTGCGTCATGGGTGGAGTTTACGTTTCATTTTGTATGCATATTCATTAAAGAAGGAAGGAAGGAGCTCTACAGATTGCATGAATGAATACACAGGTTTAACTAGATTGTCTCCACTTTTACTGAGAAGGTCCAAATGTTGCCGCTGCTATAAACTTGATATCCAATTCACCGTGATATTTTGACGAGACATTTCTAGTGTGCGTTAGGATACTTTTACGCGGGAGTCTAGGGAGACATCAATCGTATCAGTTCCACCTACGTCCTCCATGCAGCTGTGATCTGAGCTTCTGTCTGGGTCACCTGCCTCTGCTTTGGTGCTTCTCCAACGTTTGAAGTGACTTTTGGCTGTTTTATTCATGCCCCTCCATCGTAAAAGACTCTCTTTAAAAGTTGAATGACTGAATAGTGCAAACATAATGCAAATAAATTAAGCTACAGTTTAAGATGATTGAGCTTTAGATTGTGCGTCATCTCCCCCCCCCCCCCCCCCAAATAAAAAACAGACGTGTGTTGAACAGGGCACTGCACTCGTATCTTGGACAAACGCATAGAAGCAAATGTGCTGTCCAGTTCCACTAGGCAATCGGCTACGGAAAAGTGAATTCACTGTTTCCTCTTCTTCACTCTTGAACTTCTTCACTCTTGAACCAATTTGGATGAGCAAGTCTCAAAACAGCAGCCCCCTTTAAAGGAAAAAGCTAACAAATTAGCATTTTCATGATAGAAGGTTGGTTTTTTTTTTCAACCTGGACCCTATTTCCCCATGTTTATGTGTCTAAGTTACTAATGGGGACAGCAATTTTTTTTTAATTAATCCGGAATTGAGCGTGAAAAAACGCTTCGGATGTCAGCCGCAAAGCAGGCTGTAATGTGTACACGCAGGGCGAGTCCTCACAGTCGATGCATGTCCACTATAAGTGCTTGTTTTTCTGCCACTGACAGGCTCAGATTGTGTCCGATAACATTATGGAAAAGGACCCCACAGAGAAATTAAACATTTTTTTCTTTCTTTGTTGCTCGATCCAGACTTGTGAGTCTCGCTCTTGTGTGTCTTGCAAGAGAAGTCTTGAAATCTTGCTTCACATCCACAATGTCAAAATCGGTTAAATATTCAGCCGTGACAACTGAACATCTTTTATCTAACACTCATCTACGCGTTCCGTGTCCCTCGCTGCAACTCTCACTCATGTTTCTCAGATTACAGATTAGATTAACATATAATAAGATATTTTATTTATCTAAAGGGTCCTTTCCACAATGTCAGACACTTTTAAATAACAATCTAAGTCTATCAATGGCAAAGACAAGCTCTTGACCGGGCAGGCTGTTGGAGACCTTTGTTGTACCTCGTGTGGGAGCTGTAGCCGGCGGGGGGGGCTGAAGAGTTCTGTCACATGTTTTCATGTGTGACAATCTGCCTGTCGCACATTTGACATGCTGTGAGGAGGGGGGGGGGGGACCTTCCGCTGTGAATTAGGCACCCACGGTGTCACAGCACCAGCATCACTGGTAATCACGCTGGACAAGAATCTGCTATTTTGTCAATGCGATAATTTGTGTAAGATAATATACTAAAGATTTAGAAAATGTGCTCTTTCATTTCTGTTACCGTACTGTGGTTGTCGACTTGATTTATTTGAGCTTTAGATTGTGCGTTATCTTTCTCCCCCGTAGATATTAATTTAGCACTGTTTTCAGATTTACACAGGGACACATTTGTTGAGGATGCAGTTGGGCCTCAAGATTAATCTTTTCCCAAGACGAGCATTATCTCTCTTCTTCTCTAACCGTGGTTACGTTTGTATATTCACTGCAACTTTTTCTTATAGGACGCCTTAATAACCGTCAAGTCTGTACGCTCCAAGATGGGATCTCTTCTATAAAAACAACTCCACAAATACTGCAAGGAAGCAGCAAAAATATTGGGGGAATTTTTATTGAGAAAAGGACATTAAATGTCGTTTTACAGCCACTCCTTTTTTTACCACAAAATCTATCCAATCCCTATCCGATCAGGCAGGGCGCATTGAAGTGTCAAGTGTGGACAAGTGAAACCAACAGCCTCCGTCCATTGCTGTCTTTTCACCCTGTCACACACACACACACACACACACACACACACACACACACACACACACACCAGCAGCCTAATGGACTCCTCCAGTCCAATTTTGTCTCGCAGACAAAAATGAGAGACAATGCTTTTTTCCTCCCTCTCATGCTGTCTGCGTTGTTGTCGTCTCTGTTTTAAGACACGGCTCTCTGACGATGAACATAATGTGCCTTGAATCGTGTTCTTGCTCAGCTCTCTGAGGGAAGCTCACTCTTGGCCCGCGGGGTGGAAAATCCCAGACTCCACCGCCTGGGAGAAAGAGTCCTCCTCATCCCTTGTAGATTTAACCCATTTTTCCTCTTGCCAAGCCACTCAGCGCTCCTTCTGTTGCTATAGTTGGTCTTGTTAACTGCGGTAGAGAGTGTTAATTGCTTGACCATATGTTTTAGACGACAGAGTTAATTGTCAGACCCATGGTGTTTAAGTAGCGCGAAAAGTAGTAGCTTTAAATACACTGATTATACTGTCAAATCAGAGACTGGAAGTCATTTTACACATACTATAAATACAAAGTCATTATAAAACTATTATGTCAGTATTGCCTGCACAGCAGCTCCAATACACTATCATATTCAAACGTTTTGGTTAACTGAGTAAACGTGTGGATTGGGGGAGGTGTGCAGGCGTTGCTCTTGATATATACAATATTGGATGCGTCACACATTCACTCCAAAAAAAACACAAAGTGTGCCTTGTAGATACCTTCATGAAAAGATCAAACAGGACGAGGGAGAGGGAGGCGAGAAAGCACTCGAGTGAGAGGAAATATAGGTTAAAAATAGGCTAGATCGTCAGCACCCATATGTTTCAAGCTTAAAATAATTAAATAAATCCCTTTGATGTGTCCATGTTGGGTAATTTTGATGAAGGATCCAGTAAAGCTCCATTTTTTTCTCTACTACTGATCCAAACATTTTTTTCACAAAGCTGATTATTTCATGAAAAAGTTGACATTTTTGGAGATGCATGATTTAGACAGCAACACATTTAGATTAACCAAACCATGTCTACCTCAATATACATCCTTTTTTTTCGTCAAACATATTTTTTGAATCTGCTGATTCAACGTTTGTCGAGACATACATAACTATTGATACTTGATACTAGATAGAACTTGACGCATATTGTTAATGAAAAATATGAGAGACATGCTGTTAGTGCTATGTCCCTCCTTGTCTGCTGAGGAAGTTAAGTAAATTAGTATATCTATGTGATTAAATAAAAAAAGATCACTTTGTGTCATGCTGTCACTGTAAGCTGACGTATGACATTTGAAATGTAAATTCCTCCACTGGGAGTACCTCTATGTCTCTGTCCTCTGTCCTCTCATCTCTTACTGTCACTGTCAGTCTGTCTCTCAGTTCGGCCCGTTATTTGATTTAAGATATAAACAGACGTGTCCGCACAGTGACGACAGACAGACAGACAGACAGACAGGCAGACAGACAGACAGACAGACAGTGACACCGAGAGGCGGACTGAGAAGAAGAACTAATCATTTTAGTAATAGTTAAGTATAGTTATAATAGTTTTTAATCATGAATATTCTCTTAAAGGTAAATGGAGCCAGGTCTTACGCGATACAAATGACTGAATCAGAGTAGTAAGCTTTATTTCTTTATTTGAGCCAGAGGCGTAACTGTTTCAGCAGCCCCACAGCAGTCAAACTAAATCAACATCTGCCGCTTATTTTTCAGCATGATTTTGTTTTTAAACTATATTATTTTGATATTCAGCAAAAATATAAATTCAGGATTTGTATTAACCTTCCCCAGAGAGTGCTGAGCAAAAAAAACAGTAAGCGAAAAGAAAGCGGCTTTGATGATCCGTCCATCCACTTGGGATATCCCCCTGTGAACACAAGTTTCCTTCTGCATGGTGTGCACACTACAGTAAGCAGACGGATGACAGATATAGTCTTGGGAGGGGGCTGAAGTGATAAGTGTGGCGATTAGGCTAATCTCCGGTTATTTCTGTGCGCTTGTGGCTGTTGTTGCTGGTTGCTGTGTGTGAGGTATGTTGGGGAGAAACCCATTGGTGATCCCTGGTAGTTAGCTGAGTAAAGCTCCTATGATCCGCGTACTACAGACTCTCCACACTTGACTGACTCTCCATGAGGCACATAATGATCCCTTGGTTACTTACAGGGGAGCATCATGACAGGCATATCCCTGTAATGATGTCTTGTGGAAAAAATAATTAATTTGTAACCAGTGAAGCATTTAGGGGTTCGTCTACTCTCACTTCCCAAGAGTTAATGTTGTAGCGGATGGATTTACCGAAGCACCCTTAATCCATCTGTCGTAACAGCAGCTGTGCTCATCTATGGAAGTCTAGCTGTTAATGTGAACAATTTGTATCGTCTCGTATAGCAATGAGCTGTTATTACGTCATAGGGAAGTGTTGTTATGGATGTCCCTTTGTGACAACGGCACAGATTAGATGTAGCGTATCAAGTGTGGCTACTCATGATGCTACAGCCAACAGAGTCAGAGAGGTATGTGAGACTAGATAATGCGTTGTATCTCCACTCTGGGTTACATGACTGCTCATAATATCCTACCGGCCCCATATGGCTGTGTATTTACAGTATTAACATTGCTATCGTTGTATAGCATCCGATGAGGCCATCTCCGTATTTGGGGTGAGCCCTCGCTGTAAAATGTGGTAGGAAGGTCCACCTTGCCGATGTTTGCATGGACACAGCAGGTCATCCTGTGCAATCCAGGCAAATCCCCCCCCTGCTCTCACATGGGCGCTAATCTTCCCTGACTGCCTTCTTAGCACAACCACAACTCCGGCTACAACACTCGCCCTGCCTCTTTTCACTCCTCTATGACATTTAGAAAACTGCATCTTGCTTGTATGTGTTACATATAGAGCGAGAGCCCGGGAGTCAATTAGCTTAGCTTAGCATAATATGAAAGGGGTAACTCGTAGTGATGAACCTACAGAGAATTATCACCTGAATCTGGAGCTCCCCTCATCTTAACGGAGCTTCATAGTGAGTTTCAGCTCATCGTTTAGCTGTCTGATAACTACTGTTGTGGTTCACTCTCACCGCTCTTATTGCGGCTGCACCAAACGTGAGACGGACACGGTTGGTGACTACATAGCCGGTGAACAAAGTGGAGCATTTATCTGCTAAAGAGCCAGATATTTTCCTCAGGAGATGGTAGAGACCAAAAACAGAGCTAAAAGAGAGTCAATGTTGGACTTAGATTCATCGGGGGACCAGAAACACAACTCGAGTTGACGATATGTCAGTGTTGTGTTCACGTTCTTCTGATTGACGTATGATTCATCCAATCACCTGCCAGGTGATTTTTGAAAGTGCCTGCCTTTTTACAAACCTTTTTTCTAATGACGGCTTCTCAGACGGTTCTGTGTAACAAACTGGAAGGTCACTGAATTCAAACGCACTGTTGTTGTGCATCTTTCTGAGTATATTTAAGAGTTAATCTGTTTCTGTTTTTGGATAGCGGGCAGCAGCGCCTTGGATCGATATAGCATGCCTCTCTGTTACCTCGGCTCCTTGTCCCTATTTTTTTTCTTTCCTCCATCATAGACCGACTGACAACATCATTCCAGGAATCAAATCGGTGTCCTCAGTCCTGCTGAAACAGACTTGCGTAACCAGACAGTTGGAGAGAAAATAGGTCATGTTTGGAAACAGTTGTTGTTGTTGAGCCTACTGGCAAGTTTTTGAACAATATGTCCCAACATATTCATTTTTTTTTCTCAGAAATGTTCTCATCGGAATGATGGGTTATCGACGCATCGGTGCCTGCGTTTGGAGTTATTAGCCATGTGTACATGTTTTTCAGAGCTTAGCTGATGTTGATGTTTTGTTGCCGCTGCTCAGGTTACAGGTACAAATCAATAGAACATTCAAACTCCTCCTCGGCCATAAATACATTCGCTTGTTCCACCCGATGCACACTGAGCCGTTCCTCGCATAGAGCCGACTTTTATAAGCGTTGAAAGACATTTCTAAAGAACGTGCATGAATTAACCGCATACATTAATCCCCACGTGGGAACATCAAGGCTTCGCACGCCGTGTGGGTCACAATATATAAATGCTGATGGAGGAGACGCAGTGTTGTTACACAATCCACCGATGAATTCCATGCAGAAAACCACATAAACGTGACCCCTGTAGCTGTGCGAGCTTCTGCCCCAGAGCATGCTGCCTCTGCCAACGCAGCTCTGAATGGTTGAGCGCAGATTAAGGCAGAAACAGTCGTGTTGAGGTTATCACGCTCACACGACCGAAAATAGACGCAGAGCGGGTGAGACAGCGGGCAAAGGCAAGCTACGCTCGCAGTACAGTGTGATGTGATTAGTGGAAGAACCGGAGAATACTGCTGACGGACCCAGAAACGGTGGAGAACAGAGCGGATGAACTGGAAAGAGCTACTTGGGCGGAAGGAGTCTTTATTTGAACTTGTGATCGACACATGACCCAAGGGCTGACTTTTCCCAGTTAAGCGAATGCATTGATTAATGGGTTGGTATGGGCCAATCCAGTAAAGAACAGTACCACCACATCCTAGTCTGCAACACCTCGCCTTTTATTGATACATTTGTTTTGCGGGCTGGATATTAAATGACACTTCGGTGTGTTTATTTGCAATAAGATTTCGCTGTAATGTGAGGTGTTCAACTCGATTCTTTGAGGCTCATTCGAGTGGCGGTGAGTGCGGCGATGCGAATGTTTTATGGTCTTTGCGAGAAATGCTCTGAATTTGAGTGCTTGTCAAATAAATGTCGGTGAGCTGCTGAGATGTTGAACAAACAGGTTGCAGCAACTTTTAAATGGATCCAAATAAAGAAGATGAATGAGTGGGATGGGCGGGATCTGTGTGAAAAGCGGCATTTTAAAGAAATGTGTTGTACTTATGTCAATTTATTTATGCATGTCCATTTCATGCTACTTTATACTTCTAATCCACTTCATTTTAGAGGGAAATATACCTTTTTCTTACTACATTACCACAGATTAGTCAGTATATAAAGTAGTTGATATTAACATCATAATAGTACACTCTGAAAGTGGCCTGTTTACTTCTCATTACTTCTTTTACTTACTACTACTTCCGTGGATATCATGCTTCACTGTGCACGTGCAGCAGAAGTGTATGCGGTAAAGAAATAATGACCAGTCCCCTGTTACATTAATAGCTCACTACTTGTTTTCTGCCTTTTTAAAGATCCCATTGATCACCAACTGACTTTTAATTAAGTCTCTGGTTACAAATTACTGTTGGGCCTCATTACCTAAATGTACTACGTGCTACTGCTGCAGTTCCAGAGCTTTTTCTGCAGAGAAACAACAGTTTTCACACAAGCAGTATTGTGGCTCCAAGAGTTTTGTGTATCAAGTTGCTGAAAAGATTTTCCATCTTCTCTGCTCTCCATCTGTAGTCTGGTCTATTCTAGTCTGCATTGTAGACAGATTTGCAGACTGATTAGCTTCTGCAGCCTGAGGCACTGAAATAATGCCAACTCTATTTATGTCCATATATTGCTGAGCTATACATATATGAACATGGTTGTGTGCACAGGGCATTACAGGCATGTGAACTGTAATTATTTCCAGCAAGCAGCTTTTCTTAAGGGGAGAAAACGTCACTGGAAGTCTTTTTTTCCAGTGTGTATAAAATGTTCCATATCCAGCTTTATCTGCTAGGACTTTGTCTTCAGGAGTTTTTTTAGTTGTTGTGTTTTTTTAGAAATCAACTTTTTAATGGCAACAGCTTTTCTGATATACAGAAGAAGAAGAAGAAGAAGAAGGAGGAAAACGTGAGACGTGCTAAATCCCAGTGAATTCCCATTACATGATATTGTGATTTTTCAAATCCAAGTTCCACTGTAATTTTGTGATTAAGCAACACCAAGAGAGATCCAAAAGGAGATTTACAAGACGATGTTAAGTTAAGCAGGAGAATTCCAGATTTGCCTGGAAGCAGTTTTGTCATCCCTCAATGTAATAGCCAGTGGTGGCTTTAATCCCCTCAAATTAGTCCCTCGCTAATCCTCCGTAACCTCAAACAGAGGTCACTCATGTCCAATTTCAAGATGCATAAAGAACACTTTCTAATTGCGTGTTCAAGGCCCACAGCTTGACGATGAGTAATTCTCCTGCATGCTCTTTTTTCCGCTGCGTATCAGATTCAAAAGTACATGCATGACTCAGCCTACAGTGCATACATGAACCTGACAGATTGCCGTCGAGTAAATCCTGTAAAAGTTGAGGTGAAACACATGTCGGACCACCGGACTAAGTTTTGTTTCCCCACGGTATTATAAAACCAGTTTGTAGAAGTGTATTTGTGAATGTAAACACACCTCACAGGTTGACATCCACTCTACCGTACTGCCCACGATGAAGAGATGGTGACGTGCCAAATGTGAATGAGCACCGTGCTGGCTGGATACGACCAGCGTGTAACCTTGTGCGGCTATCGCATCACATCTTGGCTGTTCGTCTCTTCTGTATTAGGGGATTATGCTGACCTATGCCCCTGTCCTGTCCCCGGTCAAATTGAAGCTTAATGCACTTAATTCTAAGCCTATATTTTGCCGATGCCAACCAAGAGTAATGACTTCTGGCTCTCAGTCAGTGCTACCTATTTCCTCTCGTCATGCAGTTAAATGAGAGCTTATAGTGGCGGAGAAACGTTCGGGTGGACGCACGGCTTGGTCAATTGTCGTGCCTAACTTTAGGGACGTTGTTCTGAAATTGTCACTGCCCCTCGTCTCCTGTGTAATGTTAAAGATTTCACGAGACCCCTCTCAACCTGTGGCACATGGACACAATCGTGCAAATAAATAGAGATGTAGGATCATACAAGCCAGGCTTTGAAACTAAGTGGATCAACACGACAAGTGGGTGACAGTCACTAAATCAAATCAATAAATTGACGAAGGAACAGCCCGACCACACATCCGACCACAGAGCTGCAAAAGGAAGCGGGGTCCTGCACGGCAGAATACAGTGTACGCTTGTGCTAATGCTGCTTTTGCAGAGCAGCTTTGCTCACGAAACAAACTATTTGAAGATGACACCTCGGAATGAATTAATCATGAAATTCATTTACCAGATGAATTAATAATGAAAATAAGTGTAAGTTGCAGTGCATTTCCAGGGCCAGAGTTCAGAAGTTGACATCATTCAAGCTATCGGTTTTATAAGTTGCTAGCTAGTTTAAGTAACTTCCTCAAACGTTTCTTTTACTTATAGGAGCAAAAAGGGTCCGATATCGTCAGTGCTGTGGGGCTTTTATATTAAACAAAACAGAGGCAGGCCTATATTTAAATCCTCTGCATCAACATTGTGTGCCACACAGAAAGACTCGGTCAGCGCAACTTATAAACACTCCGTCACAGATCTGATCAAATGTGTGCATGTTTGAAAGTTGTTGAGGACTGAGGACTGTTCTGGGACATATCCTGAGCGTGACATAGGACATAGGATGCTCGTAAAAGTGTCACATATTGATGATAATCTTTCAAATATTACAAATAAAGCGTTATATGGAGACACAGTTTTTGTCCTAATTGAGTGTTATTTCAGCAGTGGGTAACAACTGCAGCACATAACAGCCTCAAATAGTTTAAATTCACCCCCATGTATCCACCCCGCTACACAAAGAAGGTCATCCTGTAAAATCCTGTGACCTGACCAGTGATCTACACCGGGAGCCTCTATTATTAAGACCTATATTAATAGAATAACACCTTGTGGCTACCTGCTGCCACGAGCAGACTTTTCATGCCGGGTGCCCATGAAACACAAACCCAAACAAAGTTAATGAGTTTCTACATGTTTCCTCTCTGCCCTCGGTGACTCAGCGTGACCCAGAGGTTGCAGAGGCTCCCCGGCAAAGTGAATTGGTGCCTGGGAATTTAAACCTCACCACAACCTTCGCACACATCACCTTATCACCTTACCCCACCTTACCCCTTTTCTTTCAGAGTCTCTTTTGTTGTGTTTTTTGATTATGCGTTAGTTAGTCAGTCGACCTTTTTTGATTTCTGCCTGGTGTGAATCATTTGCAATTCAAAGAAGGACCAAAGATCTACTTCCTGTTTTACCAGTCTCATCCAAAAAAGTATACCTTATTAGTCACCTTTCTGTCTTTGTTTTTCTCTCCCCCGTTGCTCTCTTTGTCTTGCCCTGTGCCTGTTCTTTCCTATTATGTCACCAAACTATAATGACTGTGAAGACACGCACACACACACCCAACAGAGGGAAAGAGAGTTCTGCTATATTAAGAATAAAGATGTAGGCAGCAGAAGAGATGCTGGGTGCATTGAGACAGCCGTCCTGTAAGCTAGTGGCTCATTTCAGCCTGTGAGGGCAGTGCCCTGTATCTCCCTGTGGTTGAGTTGAACCATAGAGGGATCTGAGCATCAGCTCAGCCTCTTGTTCCCTCATCTGTTCTGTGTGTGGACACTGTCCTTTGTGCAGAAAGGTTAGAGGACAGACACAATAGACCGGCGTGGAGAGATGCAGATTCAAAGAGCTTTTAAAGCACCTGGATTTAGGGGGGGGGGGGGGTGTCAGAATTATGCCAGATTACATGTCAGCAAAACATGAATTTCATGCTCAGGCTCTCTTTCTTTCCTGGAGTGATTGCACTCTATGAGAGGAGGAAGTAAGTAGTCCTTGCAATTTGGTCAAAAGTGGATATATAAGCCAGAAATAGAACTGAGGAGAAGCATAAAAGGCAGCGAACACCAAAATAAAGATTGGAACTGCAGTTGGATATAGAGTAAAAGATGCTTTATTAGAAAATAGAACTGATCTATGTAACAAAGTACTGCTCTTATTCATTTGAATAGATTGAAAATAGATGTTCCGTACATAGGCGCATATTGTGTAACCTTCTTTACCTCTATTACAGTCCGGCATCATTTGATTACTTCTATAACTAGATTATTTTTTTAAATGTACAACTTTGAATCTCTTCTAACTTTTTACCACTAGTGTAGGAAAACATACCCTGAGGCCCAATTAAATTGCCATTACTGTTCTAAGTAGAATGAGCAGTTTACAGAGATTGGAGAGCCATAAACTTAAAAATAGATACTAATTACTTGAAGTCTTCCATTCAACAAATTGGCAAATTGCGCAGGTTTATTATGCAAAACCCACCAACCAGAAATCAGCAATCTTTTTTTTCATATTTCACTTTTTTAGAAGGAGAAATTGAGCTTCAGTGTCAGGGTGATTATGGAATAACTAACCTGGAAAGAAGTAATGGGTTTCTCACGCTAATGAGAAACTCTGAATTAGTGCTACAGCCAACCGGGTTTGAGTCAATTCTCTTCGCCCAGATCGAACGTGAATGAAGCCGCTTCACATTACACATACTCACCCTGCTGATGGCTTTCTATTCTGAAATGTCCCGCTCTGATGGAATAACCACACCAGCAGTCATGGTATTTAAACACACACCCCGGCAGATCATTCCAGGTGTGTGCACTCCCTTTATCATTCAGAATGTCATTCCCTTCACTCGCTCTGCATTACCTTCTCTGTGCTGTACGTGTGTATTTCCCTCATTGCTCAGTTTGTTTTGGAAAGCAGCCATGTTGAATAATGCAGCTTTGTGAGATGCACACACACACACACACACACACACACACACACACACAGACACTGGCGGCGACCAAATTCTCTGGTGGCCAAACAGGCACACCATGCCCTCCACTTCAAAGGTGACTTTGTACTTTTGGGAACGTTTTAAGTATCTTTTTAATCTTTTTTGTATCTCTGAAATACCAATGCATGGTATGTTTCAGGGACACTAACGGATCTAAATCTGAGCCACCGTCTGTCTGCGTTGCCTGCTTCCTGTATTATGTACTTGTATGATCAAATTTGAATGTACATTTTCAGACAACAAAGATGGAGACAATACAGATGCCTAACTGAGATCTCTCTCCTTCTTTCTTTCTCTCTCTTTGGCAGATTTTCCATATGACCTATGACCTGGCTAGTGCAGTGGTAAGAATATTTAATTTGATAGGGATGATGCTGCTTCTGTGTCACTGGGATGGCTGCCTCCAGTATCTGGTGCCTCTCCTCCAAGACTTCCCCCCTGACTGTTGGGTGTCCCTAAACGGTATGGTTGTAAGTACTACACACTCTTCTCTTTTGTTTGTTATTTTTGGCATTTGGCCTTTGCATTTCATGGCTACATACATGATATTGTGCTAAAGACTGAGGCTAAAGCTGCACTCATGTACAAGACATGGAAATAACAGGCGTGGTCCTTGACTTGCAGTGTAGGACTAGTCAGTCTTAGTATTACAGTACAGTACGATGAGAGAAATGTAAGGTTAATTCATTCTACGGTAAGATGAAGGATGAACGGATATGTTAGCTCAGGTACATTTGATCAGGTACAATATTGAGCCACAAAGAAACATAGCTGAAAGAGGCAGTGAGACTACTTATAATACGACTGTACAGTGCATGGATACCAATGCTACTGTAACAGCAATGTGCAGCATTTCTTTGTCCATTGTTTCATAGTATTTACACTTTTTTTTCTAATGTCTGACCTTCCCAAATTCCATGTGGATCTCCAAACGCAAAATTGCCTTGTTTGAGGTCTTTGGGGTTTGTCTCTCCTCTCTGTGCTTTTCCTGTAACTGAGTTTTCAGCTTCTTCCACCTCTCGCTCTCTCTCTCTTGAGTTGGGGTCAAACGGACTGTGGTTGCTCATCTCCGAGCAATGTGATAGTGTAGGAGTGTGCGCGAGCCTTCCGGGTAATGCTGATTGTAAATGCTCGCTCGGGGAAACTCTCCTGCCCTCTCATCTCGCTCTCTCTCTCTCTCTGACGAACATTTCTGTACTCCACATGCACAACACTGGCTGCTCGGAGGCATCGGGCTGGAGGTGCAAAATGCCAGCTTTCCTCAACATCACCGCCCTGTATCCAACTCTTATTTGTACTTTAAGGAAATGAGATGCCAGCTAACAGACATTATCCATCTGTGTTTGAAACCAAAATCAATTAGCAGTGATATAATTTCACACATCACTGTCGCAATTCCCCCTTGCTCATGGTTATGTACGCAAACATGGGCAAACTGCTCCTTCATGTACTGCAGCACCGCAGATGTTTTTCAGACTTTCCACTGATCAACATTACTCTGGATACATAATAACTTGTAATCACTGAGCTTAATCATAAACGTGTATTTGCACTGGTGCTGCGTGTTGCCCCTCTTGCTCAGAATGAATCAGATATATTCCCTCTCTTGTATGCAAATCGATACAAAATGGGGATCATGTAGAAGGCTAATTGGCTGCCCCCTGCGTGGCGGGATCATTTGCACTGTCAAAATCTATAGCCGTAGTTGGAGATTTGCAAGCATCTGTACTGTAGGATACCTGTGTGCTGGATGCTTATAGGCGACTTAAAGCAGCTGTGACGCTGGTAAAATGAAACTGGAATAATTTGTATGCAGTGTGTCGAAACAACGTTACAAAGATGTCTCCCAGCTCCTCGCAGATATAAAGTTTCTAGTGACATGTTCAGACTAGCAGACCTATATATAGAACCTCACAGAGTTTGTCCGTTCAGGAGTCTGAAGGGACAATAATGCTTTCAAATCTCAGCAGTTTCACAACTTCTTGGATTAGGATTACCATACATTTAATGAATCTGGTCCATTTCTGCTTCTGGTGTTCAGGTATGAAAATACAGACTGTGGCGGAGTTGAGGCTGCTGAAAGGATCAGTCGATTTATTAATTAGTCGATAGACAGACGATGAATCTGCAACCATTTTGAAAAGCCAAACATTCTCTGGTTCCAGCTTCTCAGATGTTTGCCTGTTGTCTTTCACTATTAATAGAACGTCTTCAGGTCTCGGGCTGTTGGTCAGACAAAATAAGCATTTTGAATAGTTACCTCGGACTACAGGCAATTACGGACATTTTATAAACAACGAATCAATCATTTTTAGAGAATCAATGTCTTCACAACCCTTTCCTAAGAAACAAGAATAAAGAAAGAAATTAGTTTTAATGGCGGCGACAAGTGTTCTTTTAATTTAAATCATATTTTAAAATGTGAGTGATTTGTGAGTAATCCATGATGTTCACAAATACATTTTCCAATTCACCAACCAATTTAAACAAATGCAAAATAAATTAACAACTATATATACATACTTTTAAATGCCTGTGCAAAGCTTCCTGTGCAAAAACGTCTCCAACCTCACACAAATTAAATCCAATCCTCAAGTGAACAAGCTCAACAATCTTAAACTAAAAATCTGCAAAACCAGATCTGAAATCTGCTAAAGAAACACACATATAATATACATGTAGTGTACATGTATTTAATCAAAGAGCCTGTACTTTTGTCACTAGACCTTCATCAGGACAGATGCTTGACAATAGTCTCAGCTCTTTTAATGACGTTAATGATAACGTCTGTGCTTTATAATGCACGTACACATGGGAAATACAGTTCACAATTGTACTTCTTGATTCAACATATTACAAAGAAAAACAATACAGAAAGCAATCAGTAACTTAATTTTGATACATATTCATATCCAACTTGCTTTCTGTTTTCATTTCCCCTCTGTTGTTATGATGACTGAACACTTGCATCGGACCTAAGTGTGCAGAACACAAGAAACAATCCCCAAAAACAATTGATGAAATCACGTGTTAGTTGCAGCCCTAAATGAGACATATTGGAAGCAAAATCTCTGTACTGTGGGATGTCAGCAGCTAACATAGTGTCACTCACTGTGATGTGGTAGAATGAGCAATTTGTGGAAGTAGAGGCCCGTGTGCTGACGAATCTGGCAAATCCGAAGTGAAAAGCCTGGCCCACATGTGGGATTCCTCTTCTCACACCATCGCAATGCATTAGTGTTCATAAGCTCACAATCTTGATAAGATAAGATATCCCATTATATATATTTTGTTTGCATACATAATGTGATTCTCCGGCCTGCTAGGCGAATGTTGCCTTCAAAGGTTGTGTCTTTCAGCTGCCAAAGAATGACTGCTTTAAATTCAGATTGCGTCATGTGTAGTTTCTGTTGTTGGATCGGTACTTTCTGTCTCCAGCTGTGTGAGGAAGAGTGGGGCCAACGAGGACGGCAGATACTGCTGAGTGGTGCAGCACCGGGTGTAGGACCGTTATCTTCTTGACTAATGGCCTGAGAGTAGCTTCTTACTCTTTAGAGGCTGCATTTACTCAATCGCCAGACGAGATAATGCTGCGTTGGCTCGGGTGAGAGGGTGATGGGATGTTACTTTTGTCTGCATGTTCAGGGTAAAGATATGCGTTTGGGAGCATGGAGGACCATGTGTGTTTTGTGAGTGCTCACTGTTCCTGTCCAGTTCTCGTATTAAAGAGACAGACAGCTGAGCAGCAGCCTGCTGAGGATTGAAGTCTCAGAGAGACTTTGGTGGCTGACAGATAGACTGATAGCGGTAGACAGTGGAAAGCCAAACAGCAGGGTTTAACCATGCATAACTAGCCTTCAGCAGAGGTTGAGGGCTAGTTCTGCACTACTTTTCCATTTCTTTCTTCCCAACCTCTGAATGAGTCACTCCTAACAGCAGGGCTCAGTCCGGAGTTTATGAATTAATCAAACTTCTTTCATACTCTCTCCTCTCTCATGGCTTTTTTCCTCAACATGGCAACGCATTGGTTCCATCCGAGTAGGCTGCTTTTGTCCTGAAGCGAACAGCTGTGGCTCCTCTTGTTAATTACTTGGTGAAGAGTACATGTTGTTGGTTGACGTTGTTGGGTGTGTGTTGTTCTTTGCTGATAATACAGTAGGACATTTCAATCACCCCTCCGGGAATCTCTTTGTTTACTCAGAAATGTGGGAGTATTTCCACCTCAGTTGTCAAAATGTCAAGCGTGGTTGTTATTTTTTACTATTTTCTATACGAAACGATCAATCAAGAAAATAATTTGCAGAATAATTGTTAACGAAAAATGTCATTAGTTTCCTGAGGAAAGCAAGGGAAGCCAAAAACAAATACAAAATACAAAGCTTGAGCAGGCCAACGAGGATCCTTCATGAGGACGGCTAAAAAACGTACGAGCACAACCTTCACACTGAGATACGCCACTGTGAGTGCTTTTCTTGCCAACGTACAGTTTGGTACTCATGCAGGCCAGCAGATCCCTGCACTTGCTCTCTTATGGGTTCAAAGACTGTTGTGCCTTCTGTGCATTCCCAGGGAGAACAGCTTGTAGTTGGATTACGTAATTGAAAATGAACATTGTGCATCACATGCATGGGACAGCTTGCCGGGGTTTTGGAGAGTTATATGATTGAGTAATCAAAAGCAGTTAATGCAGATGTTTCTGCTTAAAGGGCAGCGTTTACCTGGAATTAAACAAGAAAATAAATAATACATTTGGCATGAAAACGTACCCAAATAGGACAATCTAGACATGCACACACACTCCAAAAACTGCTGATAGCACAGATCAGTAACCGCTCTATTTTTTGTTATTTGTCCTATGAGCACTGGTGCTGTCGAGGGGTCAAATCCTGTTGTTTACATCTGTGCATTACGTCCTGTCAGGCTCATAATTACTCAATGGTGTCAACAACAACAATCGGCACCTCTGGGTCACACTCAACACCGGGCCGGTGGTGAAGATTCAAATGTCTTCCGCTCACATAACCAGACCCATCTGGTCTGAAACAGGACTGTTTCATAGAAACCTTTAAATTATCTTTGAATTAATTTTACTCATGTACTTGTAAAACAAAAGGCAGAGCTACAGAGAGATGAATATGCAGTAGCTGATGTCACTTGTTTTGCTGCCTCCAGAGCCTAAATAAATGTAGAACTCTGAATGCATGCACTGTGTTAGCCGCATTTATTAAAATCAAGGGGATCGTAGAGAATAAGAAGCTGCCTTTTCTGGTGGTAATACTGCAATGACTCATTCTTCCCAAAGAACACGGCAAGAAAGTAATAAATAAATAATTATGTCACTTTTTACATAATGCAGGAAAATACACGTTTATGTCTGTTCTTTGATTACTGCTTCAAACAGACAAAATCAAACCAGCAATAATGCTTTCGGACAAGTCCCCCAAAAGGTCTAGCCTGCCTACATTTAAGAGGCTGTGTAGCCCTTCATCAGCAGCAGGTCTCTGAGGTCATCAGTGTTGTAGCTCCTACACTTTGAAACTCTCTCCAATATGGACGCTGTGGACTTGCTTTTGTTGATAGTTTTGTGTGTCTTCTTTTTTTGTTTTTTTTGCTTGATATCTGCATTTCATGTCTTTTAAAACCACAGACAGGGTTTCTCTGCCACAGAGGTCAATTAGTTTCAGCGGCCATATGTATTTCCATCCCCTCCTCCCATGTTTTCGTCTTACAAGAACCCTCTACAACGCCAAATTCTTAGTGACGTCTTGTGAATTCTGCATTCAATTTGCAAAAGAGTTACCACTTCAACATGCATCCGTTAAACGGATGTTAGTCTACTTTATGTGGGGTAGTGACTGCGGGCAGATGAAAACATCCTCAACATTCGCTTGGGCATTTTACCGGCTCCTTTTAGAGCTTCCTTCAAAAATATGTACCGAAGTGTGCCCCAAAATAGCGCCTGCATCATATGCTCTATATATAAGCAAACATCAGAAATATGACACAGTGCAATAAGATGTGACATCAAATCCCAAGCCCTATAACCTGTACTACAATCGGATTAGATGGCACCCTCATGCAGTCTGTTTATCTTTGCACCAAACGCATACAAGGACAAATAGCAAAAGGTGCGGTGAGTCACCCCAGCTTATCTGTTTTCATCCGGCTAAACTACAAGTCTGTGCTTTTCCATGCACACGAACATGTCGACACAAACATTCTGCTGTGTCGCCCACCATTCCAACCACATGCTAAATGTGCACATGTGAAATGACACATAAGGCTTCATGACCTTACAAATGGTATTTGTGCCAGTTGCATGGTTGGGTGGGATTGTTCTGTATGTGGGTGTAAATAGATTATAATGTGTATAATGATAAAAAAGAATAATGATAATTATAATAGAAAGACTCCAGCACATTTCAAAACACTGGTACAAATTGCTTTACAATAAGAACAGAACACATTTAAAACACAACGAGGTGAAAGAGTGAAGTAGAATAAAAAATGTCATGACACACAAATAAAATCACTTAAAAGCAAGTCTATGAATGTGGGTTTTTGAAAGTGATTTAAAAAGATGAGACGGAGTCATCCCACAGTCTGGGAGCTCTATCGCCTTCATGCACGAGTCTGGACCTTGGAATAACAAGTAAGGACGCAGCCAAGGATCTCAGGGTGCAGGAAGGGCCTTTATGTATATTATAAAAAACAGGGGTTACTTCTCTGAAGACAGTTTACAGAGAAAGAAATCGAAGCTGCCAGTACAAACAAACTGGACCCTATTTGTTATTAAAACTGGCAAGTGTAATTACGACACAGTTTCTAATCAATCTCTGAAAGAATAAACTAATCAGCATGGAGATGAGAACTGGTGAGTCATCCAGGGCACATGATTAGCTGGAAATGTACTCATTTACTAAATCCCGCTTGATGAACAGCATGGAGTCGAGCAGAATGCCGTGACAAAAGGAGGCATCAGCATGTGAACATGGTGGGGTGTGCTACATTACAGTGTGGCATGTTGCAACTATGTCAGCCAGTGAAAAAAGACTTAAAAGAGAATTTAACACATTTTCTGGAGGTTTTATATTTCTTTCATTTGCTA